>OW569407.1:105159643-106359643 GCA_937654795.1 Cistogaster globosa | reverse complement strand
ATAAGAAGAGAAAACATGACGAAATTAAGAATACTGTTGTTGCATTTGTGGCTGCATACAAATATCCACTCGCAACGTTTCCCACCATCATGCCGGCACAAAGAGAAGCCTCGTTTAAAACCATTCTACAAAAATAATAATTCATAGTAATAAATGTGTGGACATAAAAATTTTATTTTTTACCTCAATGCCCTGGTTTTTTCTTTCGCGACATCAGATATATAACAATATATACCGGTTATTAAAGCACAAGTGCCTCCACTAAGCACAGAAGGTATGGAACTTAGCAAAAATATCCAAGGACTTACAGATACTTTAGTCGATATAAAAGTTATAGTAGTTAAAATAATAGATCCTACTAAATAACCTTAAAATAATTAGAGGACTTTAAAATAAAAAAAATTTTAATATAAAAATAGTGAAGACTTACCAGTAAATGTGGTTAAAACAATGGGTCTGCGTCCGAACTTATCTGACCAAGGTCCTATAAATAAACTAACAATTGCTGGAATAATACTTTCCAATAATGAACGTGCCATTAAAATATTTGCCACATATGGTTGTACTTGAATTTCAATTCGCTTTCACAGTTGAAAATCGTTAGTAAAATAAATAGATATTAGAAACAATTATATATTAACGACGTAGCACTTTTTCATTATCAATTAGTTTAGCAAAAGTTATAGGAATCAATATATTTATGCGTCAGCTAATTAATTTTTTTTTTAACTTTAACAATTTTGTTTTGGTTTTAAGTAAAATTTGCATATAAAACTTTATATATAAAATGAATAGTTGTTATAATAAAAATATCTACATTCACATATAAAAATAAACTTGTCTCCCCTAATGTAGGAAATTTTGGTTAAAAATTTAGTTCGTTTGTTAATATTAAAAATAAAAAAAAAATATTTTTCACTGGCAAATAAATGTTAAATCTTCTAAAACACTGTAGATTTTATGTATCCTATTGCTAATTGCAACTTTTAAGTAATAAGAAGGATTAATTCCAAATTATAATATTTTCAATTAAGACAGAAACAGGCACCTGCCTTGCTACACTCTTATACACATTTACATTTTTTATTATTCTAAATAATGCAAACGATAAGAGCTAAAATTTAATGCATCAAGTAATAAGTGTAAAAATATAATAAATCAAGTGTACGCCCTAATTTTCTTTTGTTTTAAATTTAAATCAAACAGTTGATAATAATAGTTTTTTATACACACAAGTAGATTAACACATGCATTTAAAAAACAATAAAATTTTTTAATAAATTCATGAATTCTTTTGTTATTGAAACATATGCTTAACTCAATATAAATAAATAAATGAAATAAAGGTAACAATTACTGTTACGAAAAAATTAAAAAACGGTTTTTAACCCAGTTTTTAAGCTTTTGTAAGTTTAAAATTTTGTTAGTAGACAATTGTTATATAGAACTTTTTTACATTAATCTAAGTTATTTCTTATAATTTTTTTAATAAAGCGGCTTTACTTTGTCCTTTAAACGGCATTAGAAATAAAAATATTTTCTTATAGAACTAGTTCTTGAAAATATTTTATTGTAAGTATGTACATATATACTTACTCGAACCTCTTCTGATTCAATTTCAACACCCAATAGTTGTTGGCAGACCGACTGGTTAAAATGTTTAATATAAATGCATGTTTGATACAATAACTGATTTTGATAAACTGTACCTGAAACAATACAAAAATTTTTTATTATTTGAAATATTTTTTTCTTTTTTCTTTGCTAAGCTACTTTAATTGTGCTTGATTCCTTTAAATTTTAAACTAAGCTGAATTTTATTTCGTTCTAAAAATTAATTTTGAAATCTTACTGGATAAGTACATGGATAAGAAGACTAAGAACACCGCAGGCTCCAAAATAAACCATGAATGTTTTACAATACTATTTGGTGGATTAACCTTCTCTTCGCCTTCATTATCCGAAACTGCTGTTGAAGACGCATTAATGTTTTGGATAAATTCGCCATCGTTAACTCCTATGGGCTCGTAAAGTTGTTCTTCATCGCTGGACATGACCTTTTATTATAAATCTAGTCCTATCTACACAAAATTATTTATTTACATTTGTATGTAGAGTATTTCTAGTGTGTTTTTAAAGTTTACTCACTCGTATATTAAGATATATGATTAAATATTTTATGTTAACTTATTATTATTTAACAACAGCTCCCCATTCTTTACTCACAGCTAAATTTTTACGAAACTAAATCACAGCTAAAATTGTTTTTATTTTTATTAAAAAATTTGCTGATCATGACTAAAATGCAGGGATGGCATTTGATAAACGAGATTTGTTTTGTAAAACGTATATAATTAATGAATTTATTTATTTATTTGTAATACATATCGCTGGTCTCATGTAGAAAGGCCCTAACTTCCAAAATCGTGATTTTACAGGAGGTAAAAACATAATAAAAACTCTATTTATCACAATGTAATATTTGAAATGTAGATACTTGTAAGACCGTTATTGAATTGATACTATTGCATTGAAATTTTGTGACGAGAAGTATTTCTGTGAAATGTATTGGAATCTTGAAAAAACTCAATATCTTAAAAATTCGAGTTAGGGCTTTTCTACATGAGACCAGTGATATAGCCTATTGGCCAATTTCTTTCATATTGTCAGTAAAAAAAATACATATATTCCTATAATCAAACATATTTTCCTATAATCCTATACATCATACACACACCCTGCTTAAGCTATGAATTAGAGTAACCAATTAGTGTCATTTTATGCTAAGAGTATTAGTTTAAGTCTTGTTAAGCGAGACTACTCCAATTAGAAAAAAAGCATCCAAGGCGATAAGGGGACCGAGATATAAAGAAAAAGTTAGGTATAAAAATTTATGGTTGTCTATATTTCAAAGTTATGGACCTCTGAACTTTTCATAGAAAAATGATAAAATTTGCTGAATCATTGAGAAATGACAAAGGGCTATCAACTACCATATGTCAGCGCAAGAAATTAATTTATTTTCTACGCTATCATGACTGTAAAACGGGAACCGCTCCAAAATAAAAAATGCAATTTTAAGCAAAAAATAATAAGTGAAAAAATTGGCGGCAACCGGAGTTACGGGCCTCTGAAGTTTTTATATATAATATGGAATGGGACAATATGGGTATCATTGGAAAGGGAATTTAAAAGCCTCTTCAATGAAGCAAGAAAAATAAAGAAATCTAGTAAAACAAATAGAAATTAACAAATCTACTTTTACATTAAGCAACTTTTGTCCCTGCAATTCATATTTTGTGGGTAAGAGGGAAGAGAGGAATTAAAATGGGTACACATACTCTTACAATTCGTGTACTCTTACAATTCGTTCGCTCATTCGTTTTTAAAGTTAATACATATTTACACACATGAATACATCTATAAAAATTGCTGCTATAAAAATTGTACAATGTAAAAATGAATGCCATTTTAAAGAATAAAAGACAAAAATTGCAAGGACAAAAATAATTAATGTAAAAGCGGACTTAGTTTTCTTATATTTATAACAAAAATTATTTTTTTTAATTTTGAAAGTGTTAAATAATAAAATTAAAATATGCCCATTGTTTTATCAAATCAGCGACAATTTTTTTATATCAAGTTTTAAATTTTCTGCAACGGCGAAAATAAATCAATTCGCCACTGCCACAACCTGGTACATGATTTTGCAATGGTATATCCAAGGCAACAAGGCGCATCAAACAGGTGACTGCATCAGATCATCTGTTTGTCAATTGTTTTAGCTTTTACGTGTATTTTGTTTTTGTAAAAACTATTCGAGCTGTCAAAAACGTCTGGCAATACGTGTGTATGTATTTACGAAAAATAAGAAAGCCAATAAAAATATATTGGAATACATACACACATATTGCCGTTTTTGACAACTCGAATAAGTTTAAAAAAAAAAATACACAAAAAGGTAATGCATGCAGAAAATTTGTTAAATGCAGTAATAAAGTTTTAGTTTGTGCTATTTTCACGTTATTTCCATTAAATTTTTATTAATATTCAAATATATCTTTTAGTTTTTCTTTTTCTTTTGTTGCATCAAAGACGGTTAACGAAATTTTTAAAAGGAATATTTAGGTCTCAAATGGCACTTAACATATTTTTTATAAACTCTTACGCAAAATTCTTGTTATTTTAACCAATTCACACACCTTTAGTTTTCTTGCAGCAATTTTGAATTTTGTGGAAGAGAAAGTCGTGCAGAATCATTTTGTTTTGCTGCAAGAAAACTTGACGTGTGTGAATTGGGTATTACATTCTTTTAAATAAAAAGAAATCAGTTTGTTATAGTTTCTTTAATTTTTATTTACCAAAATTTAATTTTAAATTTATGTTAAAATGAAAGTATAAGTATACCGACCTTACCATCCTTGGATTGTAGTCAGCTGCTTTTTGACACAATAGTAGATTTCGCTGATTTTTTATATATTGAGTTTGACATTTTCTGCAACGGCGAAAACAAATAAATTCGCCACTGCCACCACCTGGTAAATTATTGCGCCATGGTCAAAACCTTATTCATGGCGAAATAATTTACCAGGTGGCAGCGTAGGCGAATTCCGTATTTTTTGCTGGTATACACGGCTGTCAAACTCCATATATAAAAAATATACACAAATTTTTTATATATGGAGTTTGACAGTGGTGTACGCCAGCAAAAAATACTGAATTCGCCTACGCTGCCACCTGGTAAATTATTTCGCCATGACCTTATTTAATAAATGTGTATAATTTTTTTGTATGTTGTTTGAAACTTAGCGTTTCGGCGAAAATCAATGAATTTGCTATCGCGACCACCTAGTATTATTTCACCATGGATTATGCATTAGAAAATAACTAGGCGAACTCATACAAGTGGCAGCTCCGCTACAACAATAAGAAGAAAAACTGGCACTTAAGTGTATGTTATGATTCAAAACACATTTATGGCCAGTTTTTTAATTCATATTTAAATACCCATTTAATTAATTTGCATTAAAATTTAAGTAGTTTTTCAGATTTTCAGTCATCTCAACAATAATTAAAATATGGCAGCTGCTAACAAACAAACAAAATAAAATAAAATACAAATTTTTGTTATAAATATAAAAAAAATGTCTGCGATACTCATCACCTAAACTTATTTTTCTTTTTTTCAAAAACCTAAAACTATTTAAACTAAGAAATGAATGCAAAACAAAATGTTTTGTATGCAAATTAACATCGAAGAAATAAACATATGTATGTGCTTTTCTTGAATTCACATATTTTTATTCTTCTCTTTCGTATATTTTCTGATGGAGGGGCACACAATTTCAATTTGTGTTTTTGAAAAAATTATAGCAAGTTTCACCGTGTCGCTCTACTAACAAATTTATAATACAACTAGTTGCATGAAAAATGACGTGGTGTAAAATGGCCCTAAATTGAAAGCAAAGCAACTCTGTATGCAGGTCACAGGTTTTATTGTGTAAAAGAGACATGATCATTTAAATCACATGACACTAATGTGATAAACGATAATTTTTCATTTTTGACAGTACATAATAACGACGGATTTGTGTATAGAAAAGTGGAAATTTGTATAAATATTTTTCCACTTCAGTTTTAAGACTTATTTTATTGTTGATTTCATTTCTCATAGAATTCTTTTATCGCCTTTAAAAAGAAATATTGAGCATGCAGGCGATAAGATCGTTGATATTGACGTTGGGTTTGATGAGTTTCGCAAATGCTAGACTTTCTCCAGTGATCATATGGGGAGCCCACAGGTGTGTTTTAAAGAAAATCTGAACAAGGTAGGGTATATAATATATTTTAATAATAAATTTTCAGCGTGCCGAAGCCTTCATTGTCAGCTGTCTCTTCCGATGAGTTTGTCGAACTTGTGAATCGTCTCCTTGCTGACAAGGCCTTAGTAGTTTTTTCGGAAAACGATGTAAGTTGTATAGCAAAAGTTATTCTCAAAATTTTTATACAGTTTTTAATAATTTTTATAGTTGAACAGCAGAGATTTTTTGAACTCCAATATCGCTGGTGAAAAATCATGCTACACCTATTTGCAAGATGTTAAAGATAAAACGTATTATGCTGCTGTAGAAAATCCCTTGGAATCCTTGCGGGCAATTAAGGGAGAACAAGTGTACATTTCGGTTGACGCTTCCGGAAAATTGTCAAGGCGTGTGGATACGAACGTAGGTAAAATCAATTTCTTGAAATTCAATGATGGAAAACAACCTGCAGAACATAAAACATGTTTGCGATCGCATGGTAAGAGAGTTAATAACTTCAAATGCATATTACAACCGGTATTAAATAGTACTCTTTTTTTAGACTCGATTATAAGAAATATTACTTCTCAACTTTATGATGATGATGTTTTCTTTTTATATACTTCTGAACCATCTGCGTCTGCGATGCATCGACAACGTCGCCAAACTCAAGGTGGTTCTGAAGGTTATTACTTCCGTCACGATGCTGACTTGTTACTTTATTACAAATCATTGAGCATAACTGAAGGAAAAGCCGTCACCAATTTAGAGATCGAAAAACTGGTTGTAAATCCGCTAACTAAAACTGCAATGTCAGTGGCCTTACAAGGAAATGGTGGCACGCAATTATCTTTCGATATAACTCTAGAAGGCGGTTACTTCTTGATGAAGAACCTTATGTACAAAGACATAAAATTCCGTAGCTCTGAAGTGTATGCACCAACCGATTTCTCATATTTCTGTGGAAATTTGACATTAACTAGTGAAAGTGGACCTTCTTATACTTTAAATTGGAATTTATTACAGTTTCAAGCACCTTTTGGCCAAACTAAAAACACAAGTTTTGCATTCGGTGATGCCTGGCATTGTGTTGGTTTTGTTACCGGCGCTATTCTGTCTGGTCTTTTGACTGTAGCTCTCTTGCTGACTATTACTTTCATTGGCATTTGCTGGATGATGGATATTAATACCATGGATCGTTTTGATGATCCTAAGGGTAAAACAATTACTATAAGCGCTACCGATTAAAAATCGACTATTCACACATTTTTCTTTAAAAATCGTATCCTATTTTATAATTCATTCCTGGGTTTTAAAATATGTATAAAATTAAAAAACTAAATTTAACAATTTGTTTCAAATCATTGTGCAAATATGCTGTTTGATTAACAATATAAGCCTTTGGCTTAGTTAGTTCAGCATCTTAGTAAAGGCCAGGAAAATTGCTGCCTTTCTATTGTTAATTTATTTTCCCTGATCTTTACTATTAATTACTCTCATATTTAAATTTACACAAATTGGATAAGATTATTTTTGAATAAACATTTATGTATGTATATGTACTGTTAATTTTTATTAAAATCTTTGGTCGCTTTATTTGCTTTATTGTAGATAATTTAAAGCTTATCAATAAAATGTTTTCTCAGTGTTAAATGCCTTTTTTACACTAATTATAACACAACGCTAGGACACAGATGGAAAGTGCACTAATATATGTTTTCATGTTTGATTTTTTTGTTTGCTTGAAGTAAAAGTTATAAATTTATTAAACATAAGCGAAAGTGATATCAAACAAGTTTGGTCTAAAATTAAAACAATAATCAGTTGAAATTCTTCGATAATTTGTATGATCAAGTTAATTTATTATTTCTGTACATTACCTCAAAACTTTAGACCAAAAGTATTTCAGAAATAATAAAATTGTATAAAAAGATGCAGTACATAGTTCAAAAATAGCTGAAATAATTTTGGCGTATAGATAACATAGGCATTCGACATTATTGACATATTATTGCTGCTGTAGTCGAAGTAGTAAACACGTTGGCTACAAACCTGGTTGACCAGGGTTCAACCCCTGCGGCAACCAAAAATAAAAAATGTTTTTTTCTGTTTAATGGTATAAATACATATTCAGAATTAACATTAAACATGCAGCCTCCTTCGTCGGTACTTCTTCATAGCATATTCGCCGGCGAAGTAAAATAACTAATAAAATGGCTATATCTATCTTTCTCTTTTCACCACCTGTCTTATCTCTCATCTATCCCTTTCCTAAAGAATGTAGCACGGTTACGAAAATAACTAAAAAGGCATAATTGCCTAAAGTGCTACTTCTCTTTTCAAAAAAAAAAAAAAATCAGTTTTTGTAGCAATCAGCACCTTATCCTTATTATTGCAGGTATTTGATGGACTTGATTCATCATTATTGAAATTGTTCTAGATAAAATTGCATTTATTCGATCTTTAAGTTGTATGCTTCTGGTTTGTGCTTTCAAATCGATTATATTTTACCGTGTACCTGAATATCAGCCATGTTACAGAACACAATTCTGATCGAAATTTGTTTTAATTCCACAAACCGATTCTTCAGAAAACGAGAAAAGAATGAAACCACTTTTAAAAATAACAGTCAAATTAAGTTTCTTTTTTAAATTTACTTTTATTTGCTTTGGTGTGCGCAAAATTTAAATCAAAGAGTGGAGATTTAGATAAAGAAGGTAAAACAATATCTTTTCAATTCCAATAGAATAATGTTGTTTCTTATTGACAATATTTACCTTATAGATTGAACTGGTCCTTAAAACTCACAACTCTCTTGTGCAGCTTCAAATTATTTCATTTTTATTTTTTGCCCTGCCTACTTGATAATTAATCCATTTTTTATTCCATTTATTAGTTTTATGTATTTTTGCTTTTGCTTACTTTTTTATTGAACGAAAAATCCAATAAAAGATAAATAAAACAAAATATTAACGATTTTGTGTTGTTAAAGAACTAAAGAGATAATGAATTATGATTGTCCTCCGCCAGTATTTGATTTGCAAATAATTAACGCAATAATCTTTATGTTGCTAACTTGTGCAGTGATTCGTTCTTTATATTTGGAGTTGGAAAAAGGAGAATCGGAAAAACTGATAATACAAAATTATTTAGCAAGTTGACTTGTAGTAGCAACGGTCGTTAACAGGGGGATGTTACTCTGTATTTCGATTCGAAAAAAAAAATATTCAAATTCCTATGGCTTTTACATTGTGTTTTCTTTCGAATCGAAATACAGAGTAACACCCCAGGTTCTAAAAATCACAGTTTCTGACAGCGACTATTTAGGCATAAGGGCTGTCTTAAGGCATTCAACATTACGTAATTATAGTTTTAACCATATAAACTTAATGGCAACTATTTATAACTAAAAATGTTTTGTATTTATAATGGGTTAGCGTACAATAAATAGTCTAAAAATAATGATGTTAGAGGGTAAAATGAATGTACTTGAAATCATTGAATGCTGTTTACAAGAGCAATGAGTTTATTCATTTTATAAATACCGTTATTCACAAAAAAATCACAATTCTGTATTCTAATTACACTTTTGTAAATTATTTTTTTACTCGTTTGTACATTTATTTCATTTGTGTCGTAAAGAGTGTGATAATTTATATCCGGTTAATTGTTTGTGACACGGAAAACTAACATTTTTGTTACTAATATGCGAACCTTAATGAGTTGTTTTGTTAGATAACACTCTTTCTTAGAATTTCATTCGTATTTTGAATAATTTATATGAACAGCAACATGAAAATTATCATTACCCTCATTTTAAAAGAAAACTGTTTTTTTTTTTTAATCTCGTGTAAGTAGTTGCTAACGTATTATCTAACATGAATCACAGGACCCTTTAAAGCTGATGCAAGTTGATTTGGCTTAAAATAGAAGTTGTAAATTTTTTCTTTTCGTTTAAATACTCTGCGATTCACGATGTATTTACGACAAGAATCTTTGGTTATATTTTTACAGATTTTTGCGGCACTTTTATACGAAACTGTATTATTTAGAGAGTTAAATTTATACCATGACGAGAATAATTGAAAGCATGTAGCATGTTTGAAGTGAAAGTATATGCAAACAAATTAAGTTGAACGCAATACGGAGAAATAATTTTATTGGAAGTAAAACTTATTTATTTATAAAAATATCGCTACCATTGAAATTTTTTCTATCGCATCTAAAGTACGTTTTGCTCTATCAGAAAAATAGTATTCTGTCTATACACTTCTTCACTCGGAGAAAGTAATCAATCCGGGTATTTCGGAATTGTATGTGGTTGATATCTTCACTCAATTCATATGAAGTTTTTAAGTGATCACACTATACAAGTTACAGATTAAATTTATTTCTTCATAATCAAGGGTATTCTTCCTTTAGACGTCTGCAATGTTTGCCATTGCCGTTCACTCAATAATAGGCCTTCCTGTCCGAAACTGGAGCAATGTGCAAAAATGTGAATGAATGCTAAATCGGGTGGTGAAAAAATTTTAAATAAAAATTAATATTAAAATCTTATGCGTCTTTTAAAGAAAAGATACTGTCCTGTTTGTTGCTGTTGTTGTTTATAAGTTAAGATTTGCAACTTTTTATTTAATTTAATAAATATATTTTTCAAACAAAGTGCTTCACTTAGTAAATATGTACGATAATTTTTATCTTAAGTTTTTTTTACAATCACAATTTTAACTATTTTTTTTTTTAGTATTTTTAATAACAATCTGTAGATTCTTAAGAGTTTTTAAATTGATATTTTATAATAAGACAATTGTTTTTATTTATATACATACAAAAAAGATAACTTAAAGGAATTAAAGCTTACTTTTACTTAAACAAAAGTCTTTAGCAAAAAAATATATCGAAAATTCATATTAAAGATAAATTAATTTTATACGTGTTTTAAATTTCCAAATCCTTAGTCATATTAGAAAAATGAAATATGAAAGTGTATATAATATATAAGAATTGCTCTGTTAAAACGGTTATAGCAAATATTTTTAGTACTCGACTAATAACAAAAGCAGAATTTTTGGACAATTTTAAAAACAAAGCGAAACGAATACGTTTTACAGAAATATCGAAAATCATTTATTTTATCAATCAATCTTAATCACTATTAGCTTACAAAAAAATCTAAATCGGTTTTACTAATAAATTGTGATTTTAAATAAAAATTCAAAAATTAAATTTTTATTATTTAAATGGTTTTTCATTTTAGCCAACGATATGTAACAAGTTTTTCTTAATAATGCCACCAAAACAAAAAACAAATGTATAAGGACATGTGGCAAAATGCTAAAAATTAAACACAAAACAAATATAGCTTTTTGCCGACGCGAAAAATTAATTACGTGTATTCTTCGTTTACGAAAACACCTGCATAACATCGATATTTAACTTGATTACTACACAAAACGTGATACCTTGTTGTAAATTATAGAAATTACAACAGAATTGCGATCGTTAGTGGACATATTTAGTCAAGCAAAAGTCGGCAGGATATTGTGATCATAAAGGAAGAGTCGTTTTTATAACAAAAAAATGTTATGATGTTATTTTCGCGTCTACTGTTTTTATGATTAATTTTCTTTTTTTTTTATGTTAGGGGTGATATGAAATTCTTCTTCTTCTTCTTTCGGTTAGTCTTTCTGTACAATTCTTGCTTGCAGGCAATATATGTGAAACCAGTCACCAATCTGTCATAGAGAATTTAAAATTCCTTTATACTTCTCTGGTCCTGTAAATTATTTCGCTAACTTTTTCCACTTATTTTCTGCTCTTTGTCAAAGGACAAGAAAATATCTTTAATTATGTTGAAAATTTCTTTAGATTATCACCACGAAGAACCGTCAGACTTAAAACATTATTCTATCTGAAAAATTTAAAAGGTCTGCGGCGCCACTCTCTTGGACAAATGGTTATCATGGTTGACAAATGATTATTATGATTATCGGTGTAGGCTTAACAATCAACCACGGTTATGCTATCAGCAACTCGTGAAAATTTACTTTTTGATTTTTTAGCAAAATCTGTCAGTTGATACATATGTACACACTTATTAACTTACTTATTTATACAACATACATACATACATTTTTTATATACATACAAACTAACAAATTCTTTTTTTAGTTAAAGGAATTGATTTGTTTGTTTTTAATTTTCTTTTTGTTTGTGCCAAAACCCATTCCAATTTATACAGTCCGATACTTTACGAAACATTTTTTTGAATAAAGGATTTTACGAATGATTGAGTGTTGTTGTTGTTATTTGGTTTTGCAAGATGAGAAAACAATTTGTAGCATAAAATTTTCTTATATTATTAATTAATCTTGTGCTTCAGAGACAAACAGCTATATTTTAGTTTTAAAAGATTTTTTTTACTGCATTAAATTAATATTTTGTTTAGATTTAGATATTTAGAATTTAAGTAATTAAAGTAGCGAGTGTCTATATATGAATATTTAGTATGTAAAATAGTTATTAAAATTTCTTTCGTTTCGTAAACATGAATAATAATAACAACTTTTGCTTTTGGAATTTATACATTTGTGGTAAGAAAACTAGCATAATCTTGTTGGGCACCAATTCAACGATACCGTGTATCTCGTAAATCTTTGAAAAACAATTTTTCTGAAGGTTTGTTAAAATCACGGTGATCAAACATTTCTGAAGATTCCATTAATTCGGTCATTTTTATCAGCTACACTTCTTCATAACTACGACACTTGGGTACAGGACCAGACCAATTACCATCCGGTTGACACTTTGGGCGCTCAGGTGGACCATTTTCACTATACTGCACGTATCCGGGCCTACATTGGACACTAATGTAATCACCAGAATCATAATTAAATTTCAGTGGCGCTAATAATCCATTCGGTGGATCACCAGGATATGGACATTGGGATTTACCTAAATCAAGAAACACATGTGGGTCGTTAGAATAAGAAAAAACTGTTTTTTGCTTAAAATCTCATATACAACGCGGTTCGAAATATTGAGAGAGACATTTACGACAAAAATTTTTAAGCACCAATATGTGCAGCATATTTACATAGATACGTACGTAGGTATGTAATATATATTTGATCTATATACACACACATACACATATAAATATCCATACATATACATAAGAGAATCTTTACAAATCCAAACTGGGTTGTATATGAGAATGGTGCAATTATTCTGAAAGGTTAAAATTAGAATAAATTTTTTTACAATTGACTTAATTTTAATTATATAGAGAGATGGATTTCTTTTTATTTATTTTTTTATTCAATGTTAATAATAATTTGATTATTAAAATAAGTAAGTAGGTGTTTTGAAAAGCGATGACAATGATATTCATATATTAAGGAATTGTCTCACTTACATACTCTCTTTCTTAAGTGTTTTCAAGATTTATTAACGACTGAGCACTTACACACTCACTAAGGGATTGGTGTGCTAGCAGTTGTTGCCGTTGCATAAGTATGTAGGTATGAAAATGTTTTTATTTCTACTTACAAAATGGAGGAGGATGTGACCACAAACCACTTTCTGTGCATATGATACTTGGCTCGCCAACAAGCGTATGGCCTTCGTTGCAACTAAAAGTGATTAAAGCGCCCACTGTTAGACGCCGTTGATTTATATTTGTACCACCGATTCGACCATTTAAAGGTGCAATGGGTGTTGGACATTGAATCGCTATAGTAGGATGCAAAAGAGTAGGAAACAAGAGAGTTATGAAATTAATGAATAAAATGAAAAATACAAAAAAGAGGTTTGTAGACTTTAGAATGTGTGTTTGGAGACTAACCTCTACATCTTGGGACTGGACCACTCCACACGCCCGTCGGATCACATTCCAACCCCGGTGGACCGGTCAATTTGAAGCCCCACTGGCATTTGAACACCGCCCGCCCCCAAGCAGATGTATTTAATTCGACTAAACTTAAGTGAGGATCATCTAAAATCAAACGTGGACATTGCACAGCTTGACAAGTTGGTGGCGGCGATGACCAATTACCGGAAGCTAAACAAGTCGCATTGGCGATGCCATCAACACGAAAGCCTGGTGGACAACGGTACATTGCGCGTTGGCCAAGCTTATCACCTTCCAATCGTAAGCTGAGCGGTAACGCCGGTTCTGGAAGCTGCGGGCAAGTGGAAGTGGCCATTATAATAGCAACGCTATTTGTTAGTCCGCGCGGCGATGTGCAAGTAAATGTTCCAGAGTCTCCATTTCCCATGTATTTAATTGTCAAACGGTATCGAAAGTTTTTATCCTCACTACTCCATCCTAAATTGTGTAGAAAATTATTAAAGAAAACTTTTCATTTTTAATTTACCCGCAACCTCTTTACCTGTTTCATACTGCATGTACCAACTGGTCCAACTCCAATCAGGTATGCCTCTTGCTCGAGGATAAATACAGTCGAGAAGTATAGTGCTGTTTGGCAAAACAGCTAACACTCCTGACGGTTCAAATGATCCTGAACCATTTAATATTTTAAATTTAATTGATGGAGCACTGTCGTCCGAAAAATTCGTTAATAAAGTTGTTGGCACACACGATGGCATACGCGGAGCCCACAATCCATTCGAACATAATACTCTTGATTCTCCCAACAGTTTGTACATACCCAGATCCTTACATCTTGCCTGTAGCGAATGACCATGAGGCAAATCCCAGCCCACATTCTAGTAAAAATCATTTTTTAACGCCAGTAAAATTATTTTATTTCGATGATTTTATATGATTTATATTCAGATGTTATTATTATATTCGAACATTTACATATACATTCACATGTTCATTCATACATACATATGTATGTAAATAGAATGTATGATTTAAATTAATTTACAAAAGTGCCATGCGTTTGTGCATATGAAATTTTCAGTACAGTGTTATTTAGATGTCGCAAAAACATAGAAGAAGTAATAAATAAAAGACAACAAAAAGAGAAATAGAAAAAGATTCCAAACAAAAATTCAGACGAAGATATAATTGCATACACATTTATAGATTAAGAAGACCAATGATCCGGAAGAACAAATATATGGAAAGAAAATGAGATAAAGAAAAACAAATACAAAAGAAATTACACATTTTGCAATTAAGCGTGCATTTGACAAAATACAAGTATCATGTCCTTCTCTTATATATTTTTTTTATTTAAGTCTAATGTTGTGCCTTGAATTATGTATGCATGTGTGTGTAAATGTTTAAATGTATATTCCAACTTGTGTGTAGAATCTTCCATCTAACAGTGGCATTTTTTTTAATCTGAACAGATGAGGGTTATTTTATCAAAGAACTCTGTATTTACGGAGTTGCAAGCGTTTAAAGTTTTTAAGTTATTTTATGAAAAAAAAAAAAAAAATATTGACACCACCCTCTCTTATCTACGTAAGAATTTTAAAGATACGAGCATAAAAAAATATTTTTCTGGTTGCGTAAAATGAATTATTAATAGGTATTTGGTAAAATTAATTTTGGCAGCGATTTTAAAAAAAAATTCTTTTTTATGTTAACTGACATAACTTTTGGTAGAGGAAGTAGTTTATTGATAATAATGTTTAATATAAGAAATCCTGTTCTGAGTCTCTAAGTAAACAAATTTTAAAAAAGTACAAGAGAGCTTTGATTTCGCTTTCGAGAACACACTAAAGTAAAACAGGTAACAAATTTTAGAATTTTAATTTTAGAAGTCGCAAATCCCCCAAACTTTAAGATAAACCCCACATATGTTTGCGGCATAGTTTTCTGTAAAATTCAAATACAGATATAAACGAAATAAGTTTTAGATTATTAACCCTTTGACGGTTAAAGACTAAATTCAGAACTTAAGAACGACTAAACCTCTTGACACAATTTTTCCCATTTCGTTAAGCCATCCGTATTATAATTTAACAGCTGAAAAAATGAATCAGAAAACACTAGACAAGTGCTCGAGCGGTTATTTCCGAAGTACCTGCTACAACTGAACGCCACATGCGGCGGTACATCTTTAACCCAACTATAAATAATTTTGATTTGACATAGCGGCATGACATAAAATATTAATTTTATTATTATTTTTATAATAACTTCTTAACTTAACATTTATGTATGTATGTATGCGTGCATATATGTATGTTTGTATGTATAAATGTATGTATGCATGTATGTGCGAAGTAGATGCCTACAAGCATTTCATTTTAAGCATTTCATTCTAAGTTTCTTTATACACGTTTTAATGGGTGGAGAGGGTAGGAGGTAGAAGAACTTTCTTCTCGTTTCACTAAGCGAAACTAGCTACCACTGTCTTGATGAAGAACGGCTCTAACTCGCTAATTATTGATCTTTTAAATTTGTATGAAACCAAAAGCAGCAATGATTCTTCTAATACAACTACAATAATGGTAAAGAAAGACTATGGATGTGATCGTTAGTATTTTGGTGATAAATTTAAAAATGTTTAAAAAAAGAAATTGCGATTTTTTCAAAGGTTCTAATCACTGCGTGCTTAGAGTTTAAAAAGGACCTTAAGTTAACAACTCACAATTTGTGTATTAGAAATTAAATTCGATTTAATCGTTCGATAACGACGAGCACGGGTGATGGGATTCTGTAAAAAAATATTCAAAAAGAAAAAAAATCAACAAAACAAACATAAACAAATTAGATAAATTTATTTTATTTTCAGAAATATCGGCCACTTTTGATCAATAATTTTGTAAGTGTAAATCAATTGTATGTGTATATATGTATTCGTGTTCGTGTGTGTGCCGTTATACATCTATAAAACTTCAGGATTGTGAAACGAAGTTGAATGAAGTATTGAAAAGTTTGATCGACATTCTCAATTTGTTTGTAAAGAAAAGTTGGCTTTATATGAATTATATATGATGTACATACATACATACATACATACATATATGTATTTATACATGTACATATGCATTAATTAATATTATTTACATATGATTCATGTACTGAAAAAAGTGTTAATAAAAAGTGCATTGACAAATTTTTATTTGGCATAAATGTGATAGAAGTTTGTTGTTGGTGTAAAGAAGGGATACTTTGTAAGATATCGAAAGAGCGATAGAGAGAGATAGAGAAAGGGAGAGAGAAAGAGATAGAAAAGAAAAATTATTAAATTTATAACTTACCACGGAAATATTACGATAACTCAACAGTAAGTATGGCGGTATTCTTTGAACGTGGCACGATTTGTATAACGGTTGAAATTTTATGTTTCCGTTTTCATCTAAAACAAGTTTTTCATAGATATAAATACATATTTTCAAATCATGTACGATTAACAAATACATATGTACATGCTACGTGCATATGTATGTAAATATTAAATTATTCAATATAAAATAAAAAAAGAAATGCAAAAATTAAAAGAAAATATGTTTGTATGTTGTTACACAAGTGTTGGCAAGAATAATAGTAAAAAATAGTTTCAATATAGTTTTTTTTTTTATTCAAAATGTGTTATTTTATTGCAATAATCAGCTATTTGATGCTACAATTTTTTAAATGTAATAATGCACGTGTATCTATTTGTTTGTTTTTCAATTAATAATAAACATTACATTTTTGTGCGTGATTCTTATTTGAAATAGAGTTTTGTAATAATAATGTAGATAAGTGTCTTACAAATGTAAAGTACAATAATATTTTTAATGTATTTAAATATATAAATGAGTGTTTAAACCATAAAACATTTGAAAAAATTGCTTGTTGTTTGATAGTTTTATTAATAGACTTATTCAAATAGTCCGTAGTGTTTTTCGACCATGAAGAGATAGATAGAGAGAGAGAGAGATGTGTGTGTTATATGATGAGCTTTGAGTTCACTTACCCTCCTCATTTGTTGCACAAAGTGGACCCACCCATTTGCCTTTAATGCACCGTATTTTACACAAACGCCTGTCACCTAATGGACCTATTTCACCAGGAAAGCGTATTTCAGAAACTTCAGTGAACTGTTGTTGTATATCTATTTCATCTTCTTCTTCATCTTCCTCATCAGAGTCTCCTTCATCAGTATGTACAGGGTAATGTGTACCTTCCTCATCGAAAATTCCTAAATGAATTCCAAATTATTTATGTTCATTAGTCTTTGGTTTGAATTATTGTATTTTAAATATTTCTGTGCCCACAAAGAATAACAACTAAGCTCGTTTTACGCAAATGTTTAATAGCATTTTTCAATTAAATATCGTTGCGTTAAAATAGTGTTACGGCATTAAATGCTCATTGTTTGCAATAGATTGCAATAAATTAGTTTTGTCCTAACTCGAATTTAGCTGTTAATTTATGGGGGCACAAACTTGTGTTTGTATCGTTTTTCGATCTTAGCAGCAGGTTTTAAAAAATTATTGTTGGCAATGAAATAATGTTACTTGTCTAATGCTAAGGCTAAACGTTAGAGAAAAGTTTCTTATTACTTATAATCTGAGTTTTTAATGAAATAAAAAATCAGACACAGATATTTTTAGGAGATATTTATTCTATCTTCAGTTACATTCTTCATGAAATAGTTGCTGGAGATTGAGACAAACATTTTTAATTTCAGAGTCAATAAGATTCATTTTTTTCTGCCAAAAAATAAATTGAATTAATTTGAAGAAAAATATGTGTGAAGAATACACTTTAGTTGCCTTAAAAAAAATTGTAACGAGCGGTCATACAATGCATAATGCCAGAGGTAATGTTGACGTCGTTGACAGCGTTTTAACTCCGAAATTGTGATGTTCGGCGTAAAATTTATTTTGCTGTTAATGTAAACGCCGTCGACGACGTTAAAACAGCGGTACACTACTGCATTGAATATAGGTACAACTAGTCATTTGGAGAAGTTATTTAGTGAAATATTCTTGAACTCATTTTATTTAATAGCGGTTAAAAATGTTCAAAAGCACCAACCAACAGAAAATTATATTTGTTTTGACGTTTCATCATATATTTTTGTCTGAGCAACACCACAACGACGCCGAAAAAGTTGACACAGATTGAACTTTTTCGGCGTCAAATTTCTTACAACGTTGAGATTAACTGCTCTCATATAATTTCATACAATTAAATTTTTTTTTTACATTTGACGCCGTTGATGACGTCGGCATTAACTCTAGCATAAGTATTTATTATATGTAAGTATACGTGTATGAATGTATGAATGTATGCAGAACATTTAAGATTCAAGTCTTGAAATCAAAGCTAAAAAAAATTTCTTTTATTAATAAATAAAAGTCTACTTCAAATTACTTTATTTTAAATTTTTTGTAAATTAGAAATTTTTTTCTTTAATCAGCATCATAAAATTCGACTTTGAGTTTACTTTGTTTTTAAAGTTTGGGGTCGATCAGTAACAACCTAATTATTAAACAGTGTTTTTTACTATTGCCTACCTTTATCTTTGCGACTGGTTGACTTTGAGCTGGAATCGCCACCACCCTTGGGACGACTAAGAGCGCCGGTGGTTTTGCCTGATTTGCGCTTAACGCGCTGTAATGCATCATTTAGACTCATATTTGAGTATATTTGGGCATCATCCTCAACCTCTGTAGTTTGTTCCAATGGTGGTACGGTTTCATTGCCTTTAACTTTATCATTTTCAAGGGTCTTTAAAGACAAATCATTGTCATTATTTTCGTACTGGTATTCCTCGTTATTTTCCAAGTTGCGTTTTTTACGTGGATTAATGGTGTTTGGAATTATGTTTTTGTTTTCATGTTGATCATTTTTAACGGCGCCACGTCTGTGTTGGTTTTTTACAAATGATTTACGTTTGGGTTTTTCTTCGAGTCTTGTGGGTTTTTTTGCCAATGATTGGTTACGTTTCGGACATTGATTTCCAGTACAATTTGACTTTTTAAATTTCTTAACTTTTTGCTTCATTTTATAAAGTTTGAGCTTGAGGTGCTCATTCGGGGATTGGGATTTTAGTATATCGTCAATGTGTATGTAGTAGACGTCGCCTTCTGCGGCTAATTTTCCACCACTCCATTTATCTGTGTCTGATGAGGCGTCAGGGTCGTGATGTATTACTTGTCGCTTATACCGACTACCTCTGCCACGTGTTTGTCCATTTTCATTTTCAATCCGTCGTCTTCTTCCTGAACCAGAGCGTCTATTCTTGTCATTCATTTTACGATTTTGACCGTTTTTCTTTTTTGCAACACCATCTGTGTCAATCGACTCTTCATTATCATCTTCCTGGTCGCCATCATAAACATTTTCGTCGCCTTGTTCACTACTTGCAGCCATGTCATTAGCATGAAGGCCTGAGGCTGCACGTTGATCATTGATATTGACCTGATAGGGATTCACAATGCCACCCATCTGATTGCCGTTATGACGTCCTGTCAGATCAATATTGATCTTTTCAACATACTCCACATCGCCCGTTGTTATATCGTCTGGTGGATAAACTTCTGTCGTAACAAATTTAGCATAAGGCTGCTCGGTGGAAGTTTCGGGCTTAATAACAGTAAAACGAATATCCGGTGCTTTACATCCTGGGGATGCATCTGAAATAAGTTATATAAATTGAAATGTTTTAAAACAATTTACTTTTTCTTCATCGCGGACGATTGTGTATTTCAATCTAAAAATCAACATTTTCGTAACGCAATGTATTTTGGCCACACAAATTCGATTTTCTTATTTCCATATTGAAATGCACAGGTAACCACGGAATTAAAAAACATAAATAAAGAAAATTAACAATTTAACAATTTAAAGCGGTAATTGCTTTGTTTTGCAGAGCCTTATTTAATAAGGATGTGAATGTTTAACAGTGTGCGACTCAGGCACGTTTTAACCAGTTTTCAGTTATGATTTTTGAAGCAAGTAATTAATTCGGCAACACTTTAAGAAAAAATTGAACGACAATTCAAGGAATTCATTAATTGATCTAAAGCTTGTAAAAATTATTAAACCCAGCAAATAAAACCTAAAACTGCTGCACATACAAATTTTAAATAAAAATGTAATTTTTTAAGAAATTTAGGATTTAGAAAATGTATTCTAAAAATTAAAACATCTTGTGGTCCTACTTATATTCAAATCTAAGTTTATATACGTAGTGAATATCATTTTTTTGAAGCAAATTAAACAGAAAGGGACGCCTGCAATGGGTAAAAACTAAATCAAAGGCGTTAAAATTAGTTAATCGGGTTTGCTTCGCCAGTAAATATTATACTGTTGTCATATCTTTTGGTGAAGGCGCTTTCGATGTGAGAAAATTATTTTCAAACCGCGTTTTTATTAGTTCCAGTACTTCATTAACGCGGATTGAAAATGATGTTTTCACATCGAAAACGCTCGCCAAACGTACCAAATAAAAAGCATCCAATGACAACAACGGTCTTCACTGAAAGGTATGACAACAGTTGGAATTAAAATTATTTATTATGTTCGTAGAAGTCAACATTATCCGATGCTATAATTTAATATTTTATTTTAAAACTTTAACGAGGTAGTCTTAACGTTTGACATGATGTCATCTCTAACAAACAAAGACTTTTATTTAATTTAACCTTAGATAAACTATAATTTACTTTTTAATTTTTTTCCCAGCCAGGGGTTGAACCGGTGTTTTTCATAAATCAATTAAAATTTATTTTTTCGGCTTTGGTTCATTTTTTAATTTAACTTTTATAAAGAAAATTTATTTTTCAAATGTATGCGGAAAACAAGAAAGACAGGACGAAGGCAGTATGTAATGCCGCATTTTCAGGACCGCCAAATCCATCATCAGCATTCTTCGCATCCATCTACCTTAAGTTGTGTACATTGTAAATATCATTTATTTAACCAAGTAATCAATATTAATTTGGTTGGACGAAATTCACACACAACTTAAATCATTTTTTGTTGTTTTTTCTACAACACGTCTTTTACATTAAACTTTGTAAAGAAAAATTTAATAAAAATCCATAATTACGATTTTGCTCGTTACCTTTACCTGTAAAATAGGTATTTAAGTTTCGGTAATGGTATGTGTCGATACTGATATCGAAATAAAAATATTTAATATTTAATACCGGTATCAATACCTTTAGTTGCCAACCTCCCTGTTTTTTAAGAATTGTTAGTGTTACAAAACCTTTTTTACCAAATCATATTTTAAGTTTGTTCATACTATTTTATTTGCACAGTGTAGAAGTGAGAAAGGCCTATAAGTTGTAGGCATAAACATTTTTGGTCATCGTTTTATTAGAACTTTGCACTCTAAAAAGATTTAAGGTTTCTATACCGATTTAAATTTTTTTTACGGATTTCTAAGTTTCAAGTTTTTTTTTTTTAAATATTCACGTTTCAAGTTTTTTTTTAAAATATTCATTGAATATTTAGTTTACGTCGAGCAAACTACGTAGAATGTGCAGCTTTTAAAATTTATTTCTCGACTATTTAACTTTGACGTTTTTTGCTGCACTTTCTTTTCTTTTTTTAATCCAATTTCATCAAGTTTGTTTTATTTATATCAATTTCAGGATTTATTGACAAACTGTCATAATAATAATAATAATGCGAGTATATCATAACTATTAATGCGAGAATGTTTGAATTAAAATAATCAAAGATAACACAGCTTTAATACTCAGGAAATAATTGCTACAACTACCAGAAGTGAAAAATCCGTCAACTATTTTTAAGCTTTAGGCTTAATATTAGAAAAAAACTCAAAACACAAGTAAGAGTGCTATATTCGGCTATGCCGAATCTTATACACCCTTTACCATACATGTAGATCTTGTTTAGTGAAGTAACTCCAATCAAAAAACAAAAAAACAAGTATTGGGTGTTACTATTAATTAATTATTTACTAGATATAATTTTTACGTTGAAATGTCATCGGCTCTAAATGGGTTAAGCATTTTTAATAAATTTTAGTACTTCCAGAAAGATCTTTTCAAAAGTTTTAAATGATATTGATGTCTTAAAAAGGCTCATAATTTGTTGATGGTTTTTTTTTTCTTATTTTTTAAAAATCTATCGCTTCATATATTTGTTTTTTTTTATTGGAGTTACTTTATCGTTCCAAATTATATGGAAAAGGTAGAGGTAGGCTTGGTAGGCGTGACAGGGATCAATCTTGCTGATTTTCAGTAGCGAAATTTTCGAAACTATGTCTGAGCGATTGGCGTATTAAAATTTCTTTAGCTTCTCTAGTGCCTTGGCAAAGTTAATTTCAACACTACCACGGACGGAACGACGGACAGATGGACATCGCTCAATCGACTTTGCAATGCATAAGGATTCAGAATACTTTATGGGATCGGAAATGGATATTGTAGAAATTACAAACGGAATGACAAATTAAAAATGGCGATGTAGTCGATGATGTAGATGCTGTTAATGAATCTGTTATTATTGTATTGATTGGCATTAAGAAAGACCATATTTTTCATCAAGTTACATTTGTATTTATAGTATTTAAGCTCAAAAAAAATTCAAAAAAAAATTCAAAACATAAATATTTCCAAAAAACTAAATATATATCTGCGGGGTTTGCTTGTCTACATGGCCATTTCGCTACTGCTCCTTAGTTCATCAATAAATCATAATCTTAGATTGATTGATATGAAAAGTTTTCAAACAAAACATAAAAAAGTTCTTGCTGTAATTTGTAAACCAAAGCATATCCAGTACCAAAAAAGTTAATAGATTGATTCCCGAAATAAAAAAAAATAAAATAAAAAAATAGAAAATTGTAGGCGAAGTAATAATAACGTAAAAAATAGTATAGAAAATACTTAATAATAAAAACAGTAATAGAACACGTTTTTTTCTCTATAAAATCTTATTAAATTTTTAGATTTTGCAGTCACTTGTTCTCTATGCAATACAATAACGAACTTAAGTCTACTATGAACTGCCTGCTTAATAATAGGTCTGTTCCAGATGCATAACAAAACAGTCCGAACTAGTAAAAAATTAGTCCAAAAGCGTTCCAGATAACAATTTTGTACAGTTTTAAGAGAAAATGACAGAGTAAAATTTTTCATTTCCTATACAAAGTTGTACGAACTTTTGCTTTGGGTAAGTTCGGACAAGAATTAAAATATCAGCTGTTTTTTGTTTACATTTAAAAATCAAAAATTTTTAAATAAATACATAAAGTTGTTACTCAAAAGCAAAATGGAAGAGTTTTCAAATAAACTTGAAGTTGTAAGTACTTGTACATTTATTTGTGGATATTTATCACTTTCTTTAATAAAATATGTTTTTATAGATCATTGAAGAAGTCATGGACACGTCAAGTGAGTCTGATCAAAACGACATTTTGCTTAAGATTCAGTTTATATATAATTACTTTTTACAGCTGTTGGCAATGCTGCAAATGCTTTGCTTTTAAAATCTTTTTCATTTTAAGCGACTAAAATCACTAAAATCAACTTTATTTAATTAAGTCAGCACCATTAGCATTTTAGGATGTTCAATCGTGTTTTTTTGCGTTTCAGCAATTTCGGACTACTTTGTCACATTCAGAGAGTAATTTCCTTTTTACTCTCAAAAGTCCGGACTATTTTGTTATGCATCTAGAACAGACCTGTTTTATTTTTACCTTCTTTAGAGAGGGAAAGACGTATGTATTTCGCTTTACTGTCTCTTTTTTTAAATCACTAGTAGTGGTCAGCCTCATTTTTTTCTTATTCTGTGATTAGAAGGAAAATAATCTTTATACTTAAAAAAAAGGGATTTTTGGCAAAAAATTGCATCTTTTTGAAATATAAAGTTATAAACACACTATTTTTGTTTCCAAATAAAAACATTTAAAAGTTCTTGGAGACTGCTTTCTTTTAAGCTATAAACCAGCACCAGTCGCCTGCGCCGATTTAAAGATGAGAAATTTCGAGTTGTGACCAGTGGCAATTACTGGTAAAGCGAAAACTGGTAGCCTGTGGGGACTTAGTTCCTGTTCTGGTAATTTGTGAGATCTTTCGGTGGGTTACAACATGGCTGTGGCTACATCCAAATCGCAGAGAGCGTGTTTGCTGTTTCATTGCCATGCAACAAGAAAGAGCATGGTCATCAATGGAAAGATTCATAGAAAGCTTAATTTCTTATAAGAGTTGCGTTTTATGCTTAAGAACATTATTGCAGCGCCATTACAGTTTCAAAAATGGCACAATCAACTTTTTATTTCTTACTTCGCCAACAACTTCGACTTATTGTTGTAGAATACTCGTAATACCGGGGAATTAAGGCGCTGTAACATACATATGCATCTGTTTCAGTGTAAAGATATCAAAGAATTTATTATTATAAAACTGGCAGCGGTTGGGATATGAACCCAAGCCACCAAAAGAATAACAGCCAAATAGTTAAAATTTTAACCATCTAAACTACTGCTGCACCTTTCATTAAAATAATTTAAATGAAAATACTGATAAAAATTTGGGTAAACTTTTTATGTCATGCTATTTTAACTCACCTGGCTCTGGAGTAGTTGTTTGGGGTTGTTCAGTTTCAACATTTGCAAATGTCTTATCCAAGAATACAACAACAATTATAAGAAGAAAAAGAAACGTCCACATTGGCTTATGACGCATATGTTGTAGATGATTATAAGGAATTTGTAGGATTAGCATTTTTATGTTTATTTATTTTTTTTTTATTCACGATAATTATATTGTTATTTATATTCACTGTATCGATTTACAAGTTCAATTAACTTTTTTTTTAATATTATTCTTTATTAATTTGTTCTTATAATCATATTATTATTATTGATTTAATAATATTAAGATATAAGAACTCATGGTCATATATAAATATTTGTGTGTGTGTGTGTGTGTGAGTGTGTATGTATGTATGTATAAACTTTTATACATGAAATGATTAAAATCCGTCAACTCGATTTTATATGTGTAGTTTTGTTAGACTTTTGATTTTAGTGCATTGAGAGTGAAAGAACAATAACATAAAGTTGAATAAAGTTGTAAGTGAAAGTTTTCAAATTATAAATTTATAAAAAAACTAAAACAAAAGATAATATCAAGAATCTGAGCGGGTTATTTTACGATATGTAAAGTCGTTGTTACATAAAATCAAAATGCATTTGAAGTTAAATATTTTTAGAAAAAGATATAAACATATAACACACACACACACTCACACGTAAAACATGTATTTAAATGCATATTAATTACACATATAAAACTATCTAAATATACATATGTACATACATATGAATGTTTGTGTGTACGATGCATGCAATAACTCATAACTAAACAAACTGAAGGATAACAGAAAAATAATTGGAATTTTAATTTTTATTAACTAAATCTTGCCAAAAAAAAATCAATTTGGAATGATATCATTAAAATGATATATCTTCTCGGTGACAGAATTTTTGAAAAGAACAAAAATATTTTTTTTAAGAATATAAAATAAGAAAAAAGAATGCTGGAATATTATGAAAATTTTAATTAAATAGTTAAAAATTATAATTCATATTTAATTTTGTTTTTACATTTGTTCTTTTTTAATAATTTCTCTACACCAAATTTTTGTAGGATGTTTGAATCAAGGAGATGTGGATGTGTGTGTTTGTGTGTGTGTATGCGTTGCAGATTTATTTAATGTGTTCGTTTTTTTATTTTCAAATCTGATTTGTTATCTAATGTTTTTTTAATTTTATGTTTTATTTTTAAGTAAAAAATCTTTTGCCTGCTTTATTATTATTTCAAAAATATTTATTTGTTGCCTTAAATAACAATAAGAGTAGAAATAGTTTTTAAATATTTTGTTTTTCACTTTTAATTTTCAACCTTTTAATAACGTTAACGTTGTTGTAATCGTCTCCACAGTTCGAAGTTTAAAAACGAACTAAAGTTTTTCATAATTCTCTTTTAGTTTTTATGGAAGAAGGTGTCTATTTTCGTCAAATTATTTCTCATTCGTCAGGTCCTGCGTTTAACGTACCATTTGAAAGCATTTATCCCATCCTAAACAGTTACGAGCATGGCTTGTTTTTACCGGTTTTCTTTTTTAATCATTTGTTATTGTTTATTTAATATTTTGTTCTTTTTTGTAAGTAACGAGATGTTTATGCCATGTGATTTAAGCTGTTTTATTGTTGCTTTTTATGCTGAATGGTTGAACGTTACTATTGAAGCAAAACGCGCCAAATTTTATCTCCATTTGAGGTGGAAGAAAAAAGTTAAATCTTTAACGTTTTTTTTTTGCAGTTGATGGGGTAGAAATCATTCTTATTTTTTTTTATTTTTTTAATTATAACTTTGATTGTTAATTTTTATTAAAGGATTTTAGTTTGAAACTTTTAAAGCTCTTACGTACAGCGACGATGTTTTGGGTAAATCTTTTGTTTTGGTGTTACACGAATATTAGATAATACTTAACTGAACTGCATAGTTGAGTCGAATTTGGACATCAAAAGTTGATTAGACGACAAAAAGAATAGAAAAGGAAAGCATTCAGTGATTTGGTTAAGAACTGGCCAACATATTTATATGCGGCTCGAAGTTGAAAATGGAAAAAAAATAAATCCAACCAAATGAATATTCAAAAGCTAACGGTATAAAATCTATTGGATTGTTACCAATATATTTCATGGAATTATTTTGGTATTTAATTTTATTGGATGTTTTTTTAATTGAAATATTAATTTATAAAAGCAGATAATGCAAAGAAACACGCAATACTCGTAAACACAAATGTACACACACACACACGTATGTGCATGCAAACATACATATATACATTCATATGTATAGCAATGCAAAACAAGTTCAGCATATAAATAGCGGCACATCCTCTGAAGGTGGTGGATGTCAACGTCAACAAACGGATACAAATACATGCCACCCGTGTCGTCAACACCACATAAAGTAACAAAACAAAATTAAATTGCGCAAGTGCATTTAATTTAACATAAAACTTGAGAGAAAACATTAAATTGTACAAACAAATTAAACATCTCCACGAGGACAATTTATCTAGAAGAAAGAATATTCAGTAGTTTTTTGTTCTCGCTTGGAATAACACTGATTTTCGGTATAAAGTTACCAAAATACACATATTTCGCATAATATACATATAAATATGTATATAAATATATATAAAAAAAACGGCAGACAGGCAAACATACGCACTAGCAATTCAAATTCACTTGTGTATCTAATAAAGTAAATTAAAAAAAAAGTTAATCCAAAATGTTTTAGCAATTTACAATAAATTCATATTTAAATAATAAATAAATAATTAATTAAATATAAGGTGATTTTAATTACATTTTGTTGACAAAATGTTATAGAATAATTCATGTGAAATGTGCTTATTAAATTAATAAAGATTACACATACATACATAAATACATACATACATCTGTGTATGAGTATGCGGATTTGAAAAATATTATTAATATTATAACAATATTAATTTTTTATTTTTAATATTATAAAACCTTTATCAGCGACAGCAGCTTTAATTTCTAAAAATTTATAAATTGCTATTTCTTTGCTGTCTGGAAATTCCGACAAGTTGAAAAAAAGAATCGAATCATTTGAAAAAATTTTAGCATAAATTTTCTTTTTCTAATGAAAACTACCAGAACCACCACCCACCCTTAAGTGCCGTACTTCCGGTAACTTTTGTACAAACAAATACATTAAGGTCTTTTCTCATTTCGTCTCATCAACATCATTAACTTATTTCTCTCATAACGCAACTTAAAATTGTCCTTGCTCTTAATATTTTATTTTCCGTTTCTACTCTTAGCGTATGTGTGTGTGTGTGTGTGTAGTTATATACATGAGTAACGGTGTACGCGTGTTTGTAAATAAAATAAACTACAACAGAAATCATAATAGACGACAATAACAGTTACCGTTATTCAAAGCCCAAAAATAAGAAAACACAAGGATGTAATTCGTGTTTCTATTTTAACTTTGTTTTTTACTCCTTGCAGGAATTTTTGACGGAAGAAAATGTTTGTGTAACGAGAAAAAAGTTCGTTTCTTCTTTATAAAAGTGCTCTGGGTAAACAATAAAACAAAAAACAAAGGAACGTGGAAAGTGGAAAGAGCTAAAAAAAAATATTTCAATGTTATTTTATTGCAACCAGAACTATCTTGCAGATCTTTATTTGCAAACATGTTTAGCTCATTAACAAAAGCAGAATATTTAAACAATAAATTGCCTAGACTGTCATAGAAAGAGACAAAGAATGCAAAGTTTGTTTACGTATGTAAGTAGATTCGTACATACATACTTACATACATACTCACATACATACATGTATTTATAAACACATACAAATATTAGTATGATGAGGTAAGGATACATAAGTAAATAGTTACTTAAATAGTAAAATGGAAAAAAGATTTTTTTCTTATTAACGAAAAAACAAAAACAAAAGTAAAATCCTTTAAACCATAGAAGCTTCCTGCAGTCAATTTTTGTAATTAAGAAAAGAAAACAAACGAAATATAAAAGTAAAAGGAACATTTACATAAATTTATTTTTTATATTTGTTTTGAAATAATTATGATCGCATCAACTACCACGTGATTTTTTTTTATAAAATTTACAGTTATGTGAAAATATTAATATTAGGGATGCAATCGATCCAATACCGATATATCGGCGATACTTCGGGTTTTCCGATATATCGATATCGGCGATATTTTACTGTCGATACGCCGATTCGCCGATTCGCCGATACTTCTTATATTTTTCTTTGGAGTTTTTTGAAAAAAAATTCAATTTTCAACTCTTTTTTTTTCTTTGCATGACAACCATGAGAAATAACATGTTAAAGACAGAACATAAAATTCAAATGAGTTCTGTCGCATCTGAGAGACAACTTTCCACTGCAGGTCTGCTTTAAACGGATATAAGAAATCGTCTATCTCCGCAAAATTTGAGAACACAATGTTTTTTAAACAAAATTCTTATTAATATCAATTTAAAATATTAAAAATTAAAAAAACATTGCAATTGTTTTTATAATATCAATTTTAAATCTTAAGCTAATCTAAACTGAATGCCATCGTTTATTTTGATAAATCATAAATATTGCAGACGTTTTGTAGTTTGAATTTTAGAAACTGAAATGTATTGAAAATTTTGATGACTTGAATGGTTCAATTGTAAAGACTGTTATTTTAAATAATAGAAAAATTACTCTACATGAGTTTTGTTAATTTTTACTTGACCGATACTGATTTTTGACTATCGGTATCAGATCGGCGAAATGGCGTGTCGTTACATCCCTAATTATTATCTACTGTATTTAAAATCATTTTTGAAAACTGTTTGCTTCTGTAATTCATAATTATTTAAATGTTTTTTAAGAATCTAAAAACGCATCAAACCCTTAGAGAAGCATTACAAAAAAGAATATAAAAACAAAAGGAAACTTTAAAGCCATTTCATTTAATTATTAGCATTTTGATCAAATTAAAATTTTCTTTTATTTGCTTTTATTTTTTATATTTTTACTTGCTTTTTTTAATTTCAAATTCTATCGGGCACAAAGACGTTGCTCCATTTTCTTCGTGATTTTAAAACTTATAGCCAACACACAATCTACAAGACAATTATTTATCTTTTAATGATTAAGGCAGTTTCAAAAGTGCTTTAATTATAGTACAGCGAATAGCGGTTTGCATTTTTCATTACAACCAAATAACTTCGGAAATCTAGCTGAAGTGTTAGTAATACAATTATAACAGACTTATTCATAAATTAAGTTAATCGGATTTGTTCCGCCAGTAAATATTAAACTGTTGCAAAGCGTAAAAAATAAACAGCCAGTGACGACGGTCTTCACCGAAAGGTATAACAACAGTATTATTCATTAATGTTCGGCTTAGAAAGGCGTTTCATATGTATTTATTTCATTGTTAACTTTATTAACTAGTCAATATACGTGTGTACGTATGTATGTATGTATGTGTATAGAGTTATTTATATCAATGTTTTCAGATTATTTTTAAAAAATTCAACTTATACTGTCCGTACAAGTACAAATACCACCAATATCTAAAATATGAACAACCATTTGTATATTTACTTTTAATCCGAAACACAGTTAAGCCATATGAAAAACGATAATAGAAAGACGACAATATGTTTGGATCAAAAATAAAAACATGGATGGAAAACCATCTAGGAAGACCACGTAAAAAGAGCAACAAGAACAAAAATGTATCACCTTCCGATCACATAACGGCAGGAGAACTATATAAACAAAAGCATGCAGCTACTGGTTTTACCCTCTACAGCAACAATGGATGTTCCTCGCCCTATAGAACTAACACTAATTCAAACAGTTCTACCACCAATCATACGGGCTGTAATAGTAGCGTTATTTCCAGTCCCAATAGGCGTAGGGAAGTATCGCCTATACAAAATCATGTGAGCTTCATATAAATATAAATAACAAATATAAATAAAATAAACGTGCACTAAATTATTTCATTTGTATTATTTACAGGCTCAGAGTCGTTACGGTTGGCAGTCACCAGATAGAGAACATGTAATGTCACCTAAATCTGAAAACTTTTTATATGCACCACAGCACCTTAGCCATCAGTATTTGCGCAGTCATCATACTGCTCCTAATACCAGGGAAAATTCGTGCGAAGACAATAAATTTGCAATAAAACAACAGCAGCATCAACACAATTGTTCGACTTCATCGTTTTCTTCATTGTCATGGTCCACTGGCTCTAAAGAGCCATCTATGCACTCCAATAATATTCAAAACTCTAATGTTTGTATTTCTGTATCGGCCGCAGCTGTTGCTGCTGCTGCTGCTGCAACAACAACTACTACTAAAATAATATCACATAAAACTATAGACGTTAAGCCATCGGAAGAAGATCCGAATACTGTACACTACGAAGAAATTGATGAGATTAGAACTTTAATAAGACACCCTGAAAAACTGTTTGATAATGGGAATAATGATTTCGAGAGACCAAAGTCGGAACAGTTTCCAAATTATACTCAAGAGCCACCAATATTTTCAGAAAATAAGCAGACCCAAGATGATGCTTCCACTCGATATGGGCGATTGTTGCCATCGAAGATGCCTAACCCGATTATTGTTAGTTTTCGCGCAGGTAGTGAAGAATGCATATCAAGAAATAGCTTACAGATATTGAATCCTGGTTCACGGGGAGATGTTAAAAATATCTTGTACCCCCAAAGCCGCACTGGTGTAAGAAGTATGTTAAGGACAGGTATGCAAAATAGCTCACTGCAGGGAAATCCATCCATTCCTCTAGTGAGTCTGTCATCGCCAGAAAGTGCCTATTCGACTGGTTATTCGACAGATGGAACATCGCCTGGTGCTGGATACACACCCCCCGAATATTATGTAAATATGCGAACTGGAACACATTACTTTCCGAAAAGTGTAAACTCTTTAGCAATTGAAGCTCAGAGATATAAATTTGGATTGAATAAAATTGAGGAAATGTCACCAATTGATCCCTTGGTGAGTTGAAGACGATAATTTAACACAATTCCTACACAATTTGCTTATATTCTGTCCACTTTCAGCCTAAAATCTCATTTGCCAATCGTAATATTGAGGAAAACTCCTCTGCGCTAGCAAAACAAACTATTTTCACAGAACCTTTTAAAAAAACAAACAATTTCGAAGCTTGGGAAACGAAAGCAGCCAAAAGCCCCTTTGTCATATCCAACACTATCGTTATACCGACATTAAGAGATTTCGAATGTATTTATAATTGAAAATAAAACCAAAAAAATAAATATTTTAATGCTTTAACTCGGTATTTTACTTTCTTTTTTAGCTCCTTCTCCAAGACAAAGGTGCAGAATACGCACCAATCCGTGGTATTCGACTACAGAAACTTCTTCATCAAGCTCAACAGTGAACCAATCAAAACAACATCAACAACATCATTATCATTCTGGAGGTTCACTAATGAACACATCACTTACATCGTCAATGACATTTTCATCAACGTCATCCCATTCGACATCAGCCTTATCGACAATTCATATAGATCAAGACTTTCAACGTTCTGTCTCGCCAAGCATCAGAAATACTACTTCAGGTGCAACCGTCATAAGTATGAATACTAACAACAAGTAAGTAGCACGTGGTGGTATAAAAAATAACACAACAACAAAAAAAGACTTCTTTACATATATTTGTATGTGTGTATGTATATGTGCATGTATTACAAATACAATTTATGTAACATTAAGAGCAATAAAATTTAAGACACCCCCCTTAAAATGTCGTTCTTTTTGGTTTTGACAGTATTATGACATGTGTTTCATCGGAGTCGTCATCTTCACTAACAGAAGTGGAAAATTTGCAGCGATGCTATACGCCAAATTCTACAAGACCAAAGCGTTCAATGAAATTACTTTACAATGAAAATGCCACTTGCAACAAGAACAGCCAAGAGCCTACAGTGACTGCAGCTGTAGCTAGTGACGACGATGCAACATTAAACGAAATGATGGGTAAATTTGACGAAAGTTATATATATGAAAAAGAGACAGACATTTTAAGGTAATTTGTATTTAAAATGCTAATATCGATTTACTTAACTGTGTTAGTTGTTTGTGCTGCTTTCCATTATAGTAGTGATTCTGACCCTACTGACTGTCATACTGACATGGATACAGGACAAGATGCTGGCGATGAATGTGATACTGACGAGTTGCTAGAAATAGATTTTATTGATAACTCGTCGATACAAGACGTAAATGAACATAAAGACAATAAAGAAAATTTGGGAAAATGCTATTATGTTCATGAAAGTCCTGTAATGGCGCACAGAAAAGTATCCCTTAGATTACAAAGACAAAATTCAAGGTGTGTGATGCCATCAAATGAGCAGACAATAATAACAGCTGCAGCTAGCAGTGCTCAAAGAAGGCGAAAACGTTATCATAAGACGCGCAAGAAGAGTTCAGAAAGCCGAGAGAATTGTAGATCTCCCTTACGAAGGCCAAGAGAGACACGCAGTGTTGGTGGAACCCCTGTGAGTCTAAGAAAACACACGGCAGCTGGCGAAAAGCAAAGGTAAAGGATATATTTTCCCAAAAACTTGTCTGATACACTTTACACACTTGACTTCCTTATTTAGATTTAGTCATACGACACCTCGTAGGCTCTCCCACCGCTCGAGTTCCTTAGTCTTCTCGGGTACCCGAGAAAGTTCATTTATGACTGTAGCAGAAAGTGAGAAGGCATTATTAAAGGCAGATTTTGAAGCGGATATCAAATACCGACAGCTAATAATGGAAGCCGAATCTATATTAGTGTCAATGAGAAATAGCTTACAAAGGTAACGTCATTTAAACTGAGCTTCCTTTCGATTTATGCAGATTGTAAAAAAAAACAATTGGAATTTTACTAAAATATCAAAAAAAAATTTTTTTTTTGCCAGCAAATTAGAAACACAATTAAAAAAGAAAAAAACTACCAAATAATAATAATTCAAAATTTCTTTTAAAAATCCAAGTCTCGCCTAATAATTACCGAATAATTATAGACAAATCTTTTTGTACGAGTTCAATCTCGGGCTATTCCAAAGTTGTTTTAATCCGTTTTTAATAAGGTGATTCATTTTATGTTTTTTTTTTTTTGTTTTTGTCACCTTTAATAACAATTATCGAAATTTTAAAAATATGGCTAATTAAATTCTGAAGATAAAATAAATAACACACAAAGAATATAGAATTATGGTTATATTTAATTTATCAGAAAGGAAACTTTATTGACTGATTTCTGGATGATTTTACGCTCACTAAAAGAACAATAACAGATCCGAAAACCTTCAGAAATTAGGAATTTTTCTGCTAAACTAATTCATCCTAAACAGCTCCAAGTTTACTTCAGAAAAGAATATTTTCTAATATTTTTCCAAGGCTCTTTACTTATTTCAGAAAAAAATTTGTCTTTTACTTTATTTAAACACAGAAAAATTAGTAAAAAAAAACACATAAAATTTAAATATTGATTTACTTATTTTTCTAGTTCTTTCTTTGCACTGAAATCATGGGTTTAAATAAAATATTAGCAGTCATAAATAAGAGTTTTTCACAGGTAAACATCATTAAGTGTCACTTCTTAAATATACGATGAGTCATTTTAAGGAGTGATTAGGAAAAGCTCTGTAGTTTGTTCCTTGGTTGGGTATTCCGAAATTCATTAAAAATATTTTCGTTATTCAATGGTTTAAGAATTTATGGAACTAAATTTTCCTACAAAATTTACTTCTTAAGCGTTAATAAACAAAAAATTTTGTTTTAAAAATAAAAGTTAAATAAGCAACAAGTGGAAAATGAGCGTCAAACATTCAAAAAGTGCAGCCAAATTCTGTAAGAATATGACTTTAGCATTTGAGTATTTATGATCCATTTATTTACAAAATGAATCATTATTTGAATTTTAATATTTCTTTCTTTTAGTATTTCTCGTGAAACTCCGGTTGCAAGTCCACGCAGGCTAAATCCTTTGGTGAATAAACGTGTGGAAATGATAAAAAACTGTGAAATTGAACCAAAAAGAGATTTTCTAAAGCAACAACAAATTTCTCCTAAGAAGCCTGTTTCAAGTGAATCAAGCGAGCGAGAAGTAAGCGCTAGCGTGAAAAAGCGAGTTGAGAAGTTAAAAGTGGAGACGTATTCTCCACCTGGCAGCCCAAGATTGGGTCAATGCAGCCCTCGCAGAACACACTTGACCAACTTCTTTAATCAAAATACACCCTGCGATAGTACTGTTAGAAAACTGTCAAATAAATCTGCCTTTAACGAAAGAAGAAGCACAAGCCCTGTGGCACCATTATCACCACAACAAAGGTACTCTCAATTGCAGTCAAGTAGTTTTATACATTCTTCTCACAATAAAAGTTTACAACTGAGCGATTCCGATCAAGATTCTAGTAAACAATGCAAATTGCCATCAAAATGTGATGGTGTCATTAAAGAGTTAAATTTTATGCCTCAAGCTGAAGCTCCCTCAATGTCTTTAAGCAATTGTCCTCAAAGTGAACCCCTCAAACGTAAAATCTACAAAAATTCCAACTCTTCATTTAATCAAACCAACAATTACAATTCTCTACAGAAAGGTAAATTTTTTAAATTACTTTTGAATCCTTAAGGTTTTTATTAAAAAAAAAACTTTTTATAATTTTTTTAAAGTTCTGCTTTGTGCAGAGAAGCGGGAAGAACTATTGAAACAACGGCGTAAAAATTTCAATATGGGAAATGGATATTTTTTCGTAAAGAACCAGAAGCCCCAACTAAAGTCAAATAGTCAAGATTTATATCATCTATCATCACAAGCTGCAAAGACTGATTTAAACACTAACATGTCATCAGATAAGGCCGCCTTAATACTTAATACAATTGAAGACTTAAAGCGAAACTTGGAACATCAAAGCATAGAACTTAATGGACTCCATGAAACGTAAAGTTTACATATTTATTTTTTTACGCTCTTACACCTTTTAATTGCATTTAAAGTTAATAACTAAAGCTTTTGTAAAGAGCTTTCTACCTTTTACCCTGAGTCCTAGTTGTTCACAGAAAAAAAAGTAACATAAACGTTTAGTAACCACTTTACTCATTAGCTATTCCTAATTAAAATTTAAAGTAGTGTTTAAATTAAATTATTTATTTATTTAGATATTTTCTTATATGAATGTATCTTAATTCTTATGTAGAAAGTAAAAAATTGCTGATATTTGAAACAGTTATTTCAAAATTTGTTGAACTTTGTTTTTGATTTTTATTTTATTTTTTATATTTTATTTTTTAAAATTCATTAAATAAGTAAAATAGCACAAATATTAAAAATATTTTATACAGAAGATGCAATACATTATACATTTGGTTTTTTTTATTTTTTATTAGCGAAAATAAAATTTTGATATTAGAATTGTTTTTAGCCCAATTTGGTAGAGAACACCTTAAAAAATCCCTCCATGTTACCCGAACAAATTAGAAATATACACATAAATTAATATAATTTAATATTAATAAACATTTTATTATTGTGCATTTATAATACGTCTACGATAATTAAAATCACATGTATTTGTTGTATTTCAAATACGAATAATTAGACTTAATTTACTTTTTGGTCGACTCGGCGGCTTTTACTATATTTTTATAGATCCCTTAAACCATAACTTTATAAATCAGTAATAAAGTTAGTTTTTGTTTAACATAAGCTTTAGAAAGAGATAAATAGTTTAAAAAATTATTCCAATAAGCTTTCGAGTTAATGACTATAAATTCAGTTGAATTTCGCTACATTTCAATTGAATATTTAATAATATTTAATAAATCATAAGTAAATATTTAAGTCATAAATAAACGTTCAATTAAATAAATTTCGATTAAAGTAGTAGTAACAGTTTATCACATTACTCATCAATCATAATAACATTAAAATAATTGCATTAAAATGTAAAACTTTAGGTCTCTAAGTGGAAACAATAATTTATTTTGCTTAACAATTGAACGGAAAATTTAAATCTCATATCAAATCATTAAAAAAGAGCGTACGCTAATTTCTTTAATGAGATAAACAAACTTTATTTACGAAAAATTACATCAATATCAGTCATTTATACATACAAACGCATTACACTCCTATTTAGAAACATAATAATAATCATAATAGTAATAATAATAAAATATACAAACTCCTAGTCAATAGAATAACAACTTAAATTTAATTGCATATGAATACATACATACATCAATACATACAAACACATTAATTGGAACATTTAAAATTTGTTTGTTATAAAATCTAAAAATTATTGTTATTTAGTTATTAAAATTACTAATTTTTATAGTTCGTTTATATATTAATTTTCGTTCTGTAGTATGAATCGATCAACCTTTTTATTTTAAGTTTAATATCTGATAGTATGGAATATAAGTTATTATTACTGTTGGGTTTATCCCGCATAATGCAAACATTTAATCATAAGCAACTGCTGCTGCTTATTTAAAATTAATTTTTAATTACAAATTTCTAAATAAAAAAATTCTATTATATAAACGTGTGCAAAAATAAGTTTGTAATTTTAATCGTTCTAGAAATATTATGTACATACATTAATACATACTTACATACATGCATACACACATGCATACATACATTAAAATGTAGAAACATACATACGTGTTACCATACACATGTATGTAAGATTTTACAAACTCAGACTGTCAAGACAAGCCACTGTAATAAGAGTCGTACTGTGGCAGAAGAAGTGCCCCATTGCTTCCTCCTCCTTATCCTTCTTACCTAGACGTAATCTTCTATCCTTCGCGGTTTTTTTCTAGATCAAGCTACTTAGTTTGTTACTGTAATTTCGAGCTCCCTAAGTATCTCGTTATCCAGAAAAATTCAAAGTTTTACTTTCCAAACAAATCTGGATGTCGCATAGACAAGATGAAGGAAATTATCGCAGCTTTGCTGTCTAATTGTTGTCATGTTTGATTTGGGTTGATCGCTGTCTGAATTGGTCATGTTATTATAATACACGATCTTAAGTCGGCTGAAAGTAAAATTTCCACATTGCTTCTTTATAAAACTTACTTACTTAAACAAGAGGCGACACCGACCGAATTTTTCGTAGCCTTTTTTTAGAAGTAAAGGGTCATCCATAAAACGCGCCTACATGTTTCTTTGAAATAAAAAACAAACTATTTGCAATTTTTTCAAGCTGTTTTTTTATTAAAAGTATGATCCATTACAATTATAAGTGGAATAGAATATCATTCAAATGTCCACCATGACTGCGTCTGCAGACATCAATCCGAATATCGAAATTTGCAATGACTTTCCGACATGTTGCTAGTGTTATTTCACGAATTGCCATTGTTGTTCTTTAGATCATTAATTGTTTGTGGCTTGTTAGCATACACTCGACTTTTCAAAAAACCCCACAAAAAAAAAATCTAATGGTGTTAGATCACATGACCTTGGAGGCCAATTAAAATCTGCATTTCGTGAAATTACACGTTGAAGAAATTTTGATCGCAAAAGCGTAATGTTTTCTCGAGTTGTGTTACATGTAGCACCGTTTTGCTGGATTCAACTGTGTCCATAAAAAGTTTCTCAACATTGATTGTTATCGCTCAGCATTTCCAGCATCATAATCGAAGAAAAATGGCCCAATGATTCCATTTGCCCAAAATGCACACCAAACAGTAACTTTTTGTGGGTGTAGAGATTTTTCATGAATAACACGAGGATTTCCATCACCCCAGATACGACAATTTTGCTTATGGACGAATCCATCCATTCTGAAATGAGCGATGAATTTTGCGATGGGTATTTTTCAAAGAACGCCCATTTTCATAATAACTTTGAATGATGTAAACGCGTTGTTGCAATGTGTACCTGTCCATGGTTAAAACTGTACTACCTTCTAATAAAACAAAATGGCTTATGTCATTTGAAAAGATGTCACGTGTAAAAACTATATAGTGCTGACATCTAGGCATCACATTTGGATGACCCTTTACCTTTCATTGCTCTAGCTTCCTATTTTTGAAAAGGTGTCTGGGTCTGTCAACTAAAAACTCACAAGTTGCCCAACATTATTTCTGTGTTGCCAGTTTAAACATGTAAGTAAGTGCGTCTACTGCGACATTAATAACATTGTGTACATATGTATGTATGTCATTTCTCTACATAAATTATTTTTTCTTTTGTAAAAATCATCAAAGTCAAATTGTAAATTTTCATGCTCTTTTCAATTTATTTTAAGAACGTTTAAGAACGTTCCATTTAACTGAAGTTATAATTGTCATTCGAATTTTACATCTAACAATTAGACATATTAAGTCTAGACAGTACAAGAAAAAAAAATAATTATTTTATACTCAAGATCAGATTAGTCAAATATTCGAACAAAAAAGCGTAACCACTATTTTTACAAAACTTTATTGAATCTTTTCTAACACGTATCATTATGAATGAGGATTTTTTAATAAAATAAATGTGATATTTTACCTTTCATGTTGAGTAGGATCTTATTTTACTTAACAAGTATTTGAGAAGAACAAATATATTTTTCCTTAATTAAGTGGTTATGTTTTTTTAAATAAATATTTGACTGATCTGATTGTACCTTTACATACATACATGTTTTGTTTAAGCAAATAGTTTTAATTAGATTAATATATAATTTGTTAAAAATCTGTTTATTACTTAGATATGAGTTTCTCGTTTTCACATTTATTAATTTTATTTGTTATTGTAGAAAAACTACATACAATTCATTATATTAAATAAAATTTCAATATTAGTGTGTAATAATTTAAAAAAAAAGTAAAATTAAGTTTTTAAATTCAGTATTATTTGAAACAAATAGACATATACATATGCATATAACATATACATATACCTACATATACTTAAATTGTAATTATTGAAAAAATTTACATGCATTAAAAATTATAAACAAAAAACCAAATAAATTGATTAAAATGTATTTTGCACTAAAAAAATGACTGTCGAATAGAACTTTTAAATTTATAGCAATCAAATACTTTATTTTAATTAAAAATAGTTGCTTGTTCAAGCTTATTCTAGTGTTTAGTTTTTTAAAAGTTATTACTAAAAACCTTACCTCCCTCCCTTTCCCTTGTAAAGAAAGATTTGGCTTTAAAAATTTAATTTATTTAAATCACAATAGTTTAATGTTCCTATTATTTCCTATTCTACCTCAGAGGAATTAGTAAACAGTTTAAGACAATTCTAGTCTTCGTCAGTTATATTTTGTCACAAATTTCTCCAAAATATCCCGTGTGTACGTTGTCTTCAGATTTCTTTTCAATGCATTTTCTTACGAATATCCTTTCATAAAAACCTGTTGATGCACACAGAATTGTATTTTACATTGGGTTAGTGATTCTTTTTATAACAGTTGAAACATTTAAAATGTCCAAAGCAATACATGAATAATATAATCGCGTGATGAGATGTCTGTGGTACTTTAAAGTTTCGTACTAAATATTATTATTTGTACATTTATCTAACGACTTCATGAAACAACTTATAGACAGTTGTACTTTTTTTCATATATTTTATAACAATTAAATAATCTTAATTTAGCTTCAGTTCACGTATATTTAAAAAATTAAGTAAATTTGATTTCGTTAATTGTTTAAAAAAATAGCAAAAATTAGACACTGATATTTGTCTTTTTTTTTTTTTTGTAGTTCTCTTGTTTGCTTTTAGTGTTAAATTGTCGAGTAATTTAAGTTATTTAGTTTTTTTTTTTAATTAACGAGAGTCAGTGGCGGTGGAATCTTAAAAATGTAAGGACCTGTTAAGAAAACTGATCGTTAATTATTAAAAAGATGATTGTAATTTACTGACAGGGCTGTTAACACGTATCATTAATGAAAACGTGTTAAAGTTAAATGTTAATGCAACATCCTGTGAAATTAATTAATATTTTTTTGTGTTATTTTGAGCGTTAGCTAAAAATTATTCGTGATGAATTGTAAAAACATACAAAAATATGACAAGAAAATAATTCCACGTATAATTATGATAATTTCAGTTAGCTAATTGACTTTTCGATCGAAACGAAGATGTTAAAAAGGGGCGCTCATTCCATCTATTATAATTTGACATTTTATTTTATTTTTACAACGACATGATCACTTAAGACATATTTTTTTTTTTGGATGATATGCAAAACTACGGTTAACAAAATAAATTAAAATAATAAAAATACAAAAATAAAGATAATTTGAACCAATAGCAGACTTTTTGTAAACGAAAAAATTATAATAAAAATCAGCAAAAATAAATTCTCAACGAACACTACCTTAGAATTGATGTGACCACTCCAAAATTGAGTTTAATAATCGTAAGAAATTTTTTTTAAAATAATACCAATTCTACTTGAAAGCCGATATATCGGGAGCAGTTTTAAATACCGTTTCATTATACTAAAGGTCTTCTAATGTATCTGGAGACTCAGATCCGTAGTAATAATTTAGCTTTTAAGTGAGTCTTGTCTTAACTGACACTGTTTTAAATTGCAGGTCTTCTTTAAACAGATTTGTAAAATCGCCTTAGTTATCTCTAAAGATGTAATTATACCCTTCACCACAAAAAGTAGAAAAGGATATGTCTAAGTTTGCAATTTCTAGAATATCCATTTCTGAGTCCTTATGCATAGCGAAGTTGATTGAGCAGCTTTGCCAAGGCACTAGACGTGCTAGAGAAAATTTAAATACGTCAATGGATAAGACATACTTTCGAAAATTTGACTATTTCCCTGTCTTTCGAGGCAGCGGGCAAAACACCACGCCTGCCTTTATTTTTTCCATATTATTTAAAGCAATGAAGTAACTCTTATCAAAAAACCAAATATATGGGGCGATAGAGAATTAAAAAAATTAAAAAAAAAACATGAAGTGAAAAAATTCGCGCTCGCCCATATGATTGTGTTTCATATTCATCATTTAGAAGCTTTTGAAGAGATCTGTCAGGAAATACTAAAATTTTTAAAAATGCTTAACCCATTAAGAAGGGCCGATGACATTTATACATATTTTTCTTTTAATTTATTATTTCTGTGTCTCCTCATTGTTTTTTTTTTTTTTATTGGATTTACTTCACTAAACCAGATTTACATACATGGTGAAGGCTACATAAGATTTGACATAGCTGAATATATCTCCCTTATTTGTTTTTTATTTTATTTTATTTATTTGAGATTAATTAAAATAAGGAAAACTTAAAGCTACTACTTTTTGATTTTGATTTATTGAACGGAAAACAAATGTCTTTCTTGGATAAAGAAAAATAAAATCAATGTTGATTATTGTTGTTTTTGCTTAAACTTTGATTTTTGTCTTTAATTTATTGTTTAGACAAAAATCTTTAGTTTATTTAAAATGTAAGTGAGAAGTTTCCTGAAGAGCTAAGTAAGCGGTAGCGAAATGGCCATCGAAACGTGCTTTCACCTTCAATAGTCAATATCGGTGATTTTAATAATTCGGTCGGGATAATTAGCACGATTTTTAAAGTTTAAAGTTATTTCTTGAGTTTTTTTTTTTGTAACGGTTTTGATTTATTACTACGAAATAAAAAACATTTTGAAGTATTTTCAAAATTAAATGTTAGTTTCGGTTTTATGTTTTTTATATTATTTTTTATTTAATTTAATTTAATTTATTTACTTCATTCTATTTCTATTAATTAGTTTTAATGCAAGAGATATTATATTTTTTGTAATAACAATTATAGAAATAACAGTTAAATGTAGCTTAAATTAATTCATGGTAAAAATGCAGTTTGTTAGATGTTTTTTTTATTACTATTTGCCGTTAGTTAAAAGGCAGGATTTTGTTGGACCCGTAAATGAGTTTGCATTATAAAAACTTCACTTATTATTTTTTATCTATTATTTATTATTATTATTATTATTATTATTATTATTATTATTATTATTATTATTATTATTAATAGTGACATTAAAAAAATGAAAGTTTTAATAATGAAAAGCTATTTATCAGGCAGACAAAATCCTACCCCTAACTAACGGCAAGTTGTAATATTTTTTATCGGTGTCAGTGTTGTATCGGCGTATCGATCATCTCTAAAGCCTGATACATTGTTCATATTTGTGAAAATTGTTGAGCAACATTGATTATTTCATGTGAAAAATTTGACATTTAAAATGTGGTGTCTATGTCACGATTTGGAAGAATTTAACGTTTCATAGTTTTTGCGTATACTACATTGTTTTGGAAGTTATAGCAAAATACATATGATCAGCTCTTGTTTTAAAAATTCCGCATAAAATAATGCCTCTGCTATATTTTACAGCTTTGATTAAATGTTGCTAGAAACATTTCAGGTAATTATTGGACAAAAAAAAAAAAAAAAAAAAAGAGAAATATCTTGCATCTAAACTAATATAATTAAAATATAGGTAACAGCAAAATATTTACATAAATGTTTTATATTTTTCATTACCAGATATTCAAAATATGTATTTTGATAAAATATTATTTGAAAAAAATTATATATCGAATAGAAAGTACTTGTTGGTAAAAACCTTTAAAACTTTTTATGTTATTTTATACATGAGCATTTTCAGGGTATTGTATTTAACCTAGATCCAAATTGCCTTATGTTAAGCGCTGGTATAAACTTAAAATTACTTTATGTATTTAACCTAAAAATAATAATGACATGTTAATTTTATTATTAAACGGAAACTTTTTTTGATAAAAATGCAAATAAAATTTCATTAGAAATTTACTGATTACTTTAAACATTTTCAGTAATAACGAACAATTTACTGGTAACAAAAATTAAATTACAGCTTTAGTAAAAAGCCCATTTACGAATACTTCAATTGCAGTAATTTCATTCGCACAGAATATTTTTTTATTTTCTGATTAGTTTAGTTTTCTTTTGTATATTGATGTACAAACATATTAACGAATATTCTTTTACATGCATGATATATATGTACATACATCTATGCAAACACAAACATGTACAATATCATTAAATACATAAACATATTTACACATAGGTAATTAAATATTTACAAATACAAATATACATGCATACAAACATATGTATATACATAAGTACACATGGATTTACATATGTGTGTATATAGCAAGTTCTTGGAGTGAAACTCAAGGTGCGGTCAGATTATTCAAATATTTGACCAAAAAATGTATTTGTGATATCTTATCTTTTATATAGAGTAGAATCTTACATTTCTTAATAAGTATTTGAGAGGGACATACATTTTTTTTTATAATTTAGTGGTTACGTCTTTTTGGTCAATTATTTGACTAATCTGACCGTATATTAATCACTTCATATTCGTAAGTATTAAATGGAAATTAATTAAAACTCTTATTATGCGCATAATTCATTGTAGTAGTTGTATTTTTTGTACTTTTAAAATGAAACTAATATAAAATCTAACGTAACCCACCTAACTTCCTTTTTCCAAGTTTGAAAGGAGACTCTTAAGACAATCTGCTAATTGAGCTTTTTAGCGTAATAAACATTTTCAAACTAAAATTTTTATTTATTTATTATTATTTTTTTTTGATTTACCTAAATACGAGATACATAAAAAAACACTAAGAATTTATTATTAATGTCAACCATGATTGTAAGAACGATTCAGAATTTAAATATAATAAAGGACCAATTTATATATCTGATTAAAATAACAATAATGTAATTAAATTTGAAATAGTAGTGTTATTTTTATATGCAGCTGGAAAGAACCAATTTAAGAGCACCAGTCTGTTAGAAATGCTTTCGAAAAAGATCTATTTTATAGATTTTTCCCATGTTGTTGTGTTTTTTTTTGTGTGTTACTGATGTTGTTTGCCTTGTTGTTTTAAAAACCTGCAAAAATAGAAATTTCACTAAATATTTGCACACAAACATTAAAAAAAAAAATCGGTTATTTAAACGAGGAATTTTCTTGGTCTGAGATCGATCTAGTGCTATTTCAAAGCAGCTTACAAAATATTTTAGCTGGTTCTTTTATATTCAAACTTAATCTTTTTTGAAATTTACTTACAAAACAATGAGAAGAATAAAAAAATAAAAAAAAGTATAAACAAACAAAATTAAATTTATTAAAATAAAGAAAAAAGTGTTTTTTTACACTTTTTTGTTGCATATTTTAAAAAACTTTAATTTTGTTATTTATTGTAAAACCAACAAATCAAATCTTTAAGAATTAAACTAAAGCTTATCGTTTTAACATCTTTATCTTTATCCTGAAACGTCTTCAAAAGGAAAATAACTTTGAATGGTAGGTAAGAAAAAGTGTACAAATATAAATAAAACCAATGTGGGATCATCTATCTCTGTGTCTTGATGTATGTATGTATGTGTGTCTTTTGTATCGCATTCGAAAGAATTTTTAATTGAAGTAGTGAATAAAATGCATACGTACATACATATATCCACTTGTTGGGATATTTGAAACAGGGATGACAAAAGTATTTATTTTATTAAGTTAATTGGATTTATTCCGCCAGTAAATATAATACTGTTATCATACCTTTCGGTGAAGACCGAACGCGGCTTGAAAATGATGTCTTTACATCGAAAGCGCTCGCCAATCGTACCAAATAAACAGCCAGTGACGACGGTCTTCACCGAAAGGTATGACAACAGTAATTATTTTATTTATAAAACTTTAACGGGGTCATTTCTGTACATGATATTTTTTGTTAAATATTCGTTGTTGGTGTAGATAGTAATCGATATAAGTCATTTCGTAGAGAGAATGTGAAAGCAATAAAATTTTACCGGTATAATGGCACTAAAACACATTTGTTATTTTAAAACTGTTTACTAGGGATGAGCGATCACGTGACTTTTAAGAAACATCGTTACCCGTGAACGTAATTTTTTAATCACCGTTCTTTTTAATAATTACCGTGATCACTGTTTGCAGTTCTTTGTTATTTTTATTTAAGCATACATTTTGATTTATATAGAAAGTATATAGAAAATATATTAAATAATATATCATGCAAACACTAACCATAATGCAAAAGGTAATTTGATTTCTACATTCAAAGCAGCTGTAAATAATTTATAATAATAGTAATATAAAGATCGGTAACACTGAATATAGGAAAACATTGTTTTTTTTTTTTTGTTTTTGTTTTTTTTTTGTTACATATGTAGGTATGAATGTATGGAAAAAGAGTAGCTGTTGTTAATAAGAAGAAGCAAAAAAAAATCTACACAGCAATAAAGCCGCTTTGACATATGAAATAATAAAAGTAATAATAATTCTCTCCGCAAAGTAAAATGAAATTTAAGTTTGTATGTGTGTAAATGTAAAAAAAACGTTTGTTCGCAGAACTTTTACTTGATAAACCCAGTCACTGTAGTGACCAGTGATTTTGTAACCACAGTGATTATATCACAGATATTAAAATATTGCTCATCTCTAGTTTGTAGACTTAAACAAGTTTGTGTAAAGTACTTCATAAGTGTGTAGGGCTGCACATTGTTTTGAAGACGATTTATTTTGAACATAATTCGGCATCTCATAAAGCAATGAGATCTTAATAAAATTTCACAAAGGCAAAGCATAGGTGTTTTTGAGTGGAGCTGCGAACGCTCGGCCGTCTAGGGTTAAGGGGAACTTCTGGGTAGGCCACTAAACTAAATAAGTTTAAGTTTTGTTCTGATAACGCTTTTCGTTAAAAAGTCACAAGCCTTAGAATTTGAAAAATTAAAAAATACCTTCTTTTCTTATGCCTTTATTAATTACGGAGCTGTCAAATCCTTTTTGGAGTATTTACCGAAACAGAGATTTAAAAACCAGCTAAAGTTTTTCTAATCTGTGCTTTGCACTCCAAAGAATTTTTTTTGTTTTAAAATTAGCTATGTTTGGATAGGGCTGGTGGGAGACCCGTTTTCAACCTAGTTTTTTATTTTCTTTTTCTAAAGGTTGTCTTTCAAATAGTTTTAAGAGATTTGCTAATACCGAAGTAAATTTAAATTACAAAAGCAAAAATTAATACAGTCTATTTGGGGAAAATTCGAAAAAAAACGGAATTTACCCACTTTCACAGTTCAGAGGCTTGTAAAGTTTTAACGCAAGGTCTAGAGGGGCGACCGATCGCAGCTTCACTTATAAAGACCTATGCTTTATTTTTGTGAAATTTTATTAAGATATCTTTACTCTTTCATGAGATGCTGAATTATGTCCAAAATAAATCGTTTCCAAACCACTGTGTGATGCAATGTAAAGAAACATTACGCTTTAAGACTGTTACTCTGTTCAGCATTTCATGGGGAATGCTGTCAAACAACATAAAGCCTGGTACTCTGTTAGTTTTTCATGCGAAATGTTGTCAAACTACATACATAAAAAATTTGTATGAAAAAGTTACGAAAAAATGTTGCAGAAGTAGTACTCTATTTTACTGTACAAAAACATATGAAATGTTTCTGGCAACATTTTATCAAAGCTGTGAAATAAAGTAGAGGCATTTTTAAAACAATGTAGTATACATGAAAAAAATAAAACGTTAAATTCTTACAAATCGCGGGATAGACACCACATTTTAAATGTCAAATTTTCCACATGAAATAATTAATGTTGCTCAACAATTTTCACATATACGAACAGAGTACCAGGCTTTAGTGACAAAAATGTTGCATATAAAACTGTACAAATGACAAGGCAACAAAAGTTGTCATTATACGATTTATAGTTGTGCTTAAGTTGAGGTAAAAACTTTTACATAATAAAATAACTAGTCCTGCAACAGTTGCGGAACTTGGTGTTTAATTTTTAATAAACAATTTTCTTATCCAATTTATAATTCTTAAGCTACAGGGTGTAAAAAGAAATAACAACTGCAAGTACGAATATTATTTTGTTCATTACATTGTTTTTTTTTTTAGTGTAGATTTGAATAAAAAATGTTGGCGGCGTGTGTGTTACTCACGTACTATGAATACAATTGGCTAACAGACGGCCCAAAAAAACTAGTTGGCAGTTATAATCATGTATTTTCAATTTTGTTATTTTGCTGGTTGACTTGTTTTTTTTTTCTTGATCTTAACTTGGCATCGCCGTCAGCTTCAAGGTCAGCATTGACTGCAAGTTGTTTTTATTTTTGTTGTCGCTTCTGCTGTTGATATGCTGCTGTTACCTCTGCGACTATACATTTCGGTTGGTTTGGCGTTTTGTTAGTATAAAACTTAAACACACCAGAGGTACATACACAGACACAAAGAAATATGCGTATGACTTTAAATACAATAGATTTTGTTTTGATGTTGTTGAGTTGAAATTTACACAGTCGATGGAATTTTTCATACATAATTATTTCGTTTTAGTAAGCACGTTGCAAATTATAATTAAAAATCAAAAACTTAAAGAAAAAACTTTTTTCTTTTTTGATTCTTATAATTAGCAAGCGAGTTGCCATTAAAGAAAATCATTTCTCTGTTTCTCTGTATTGTTAACGTTTTTATGGACTACAATTAAATAAATGAATTTTCTTAATAATTTTTTTAGTTTGATGGAGAAATCTCATGTATTTATGTATTTAGAATTTGAAAACATAACGCATTGTTGTCCGGTTTTTAAGCTGAGCCATCGTACATACGGATCACTGTAAAACATGTCATCTTTCTTAATTTTGGTGTGTACCTAAAGGCATAATATGAAATATTTACAAAAGAAAAATGAAAAAAAAAATAGACGAAATTATTTTCTTCAAATTATAAACTTATATTTGTCTGCATCTAAAGTTTACTAAACAAATTTTTTAATGAAATTTATTGCACAAATCTTTTTTTTTCAACTTCAACTTTTTAACTTAAATATTTTAAAGCAGTTCATGCTCACGCGTTCTTCTGCATGGTAAAAATGTTACAATAGGTCTGTTCACTATCAAAACTTTTTTACCAATTGTTTTTAATTGTTGCTGATTGTAACTAGAACGTGTTTATGTACTTGAAAAACCTGCAGGGAGAGCGTGAAAAAAGAGCGTACAAATATGAGAGAAAAAACTTTCAGTGAAGCTCAGAATTATAAAGTTTAAACTATTATTGGTGTTAGGATTTTTACATTTAAATCACAACAAGAAAAAGTTATATCGTTATCTTAATATAGAAAGGCCCCAATTCGTTTTTTTTTAATTCAAGTTTTATACAAATTTCGATAAAAACTTTTATAATGCACAACTAAAAGATATTAAAAAAGTTGTTATATTATTAAATTTCTTAGAAAATTTAATAACGCAATGCGTTAATAAAAATTTCAACCTACAAGACAGAACTTTTTGACAAATTTTTTACTTTGCCTGTAAAGAAGTGCAAATGTTAGTTAAGGCCAGGATTCACTATCATACACAATCGTACGATTTAATCGGACAAAAATCTGACAGAATTCTGTCCTACTTTGAAAATCGTTTCAAAATGGCGTCGTAGGTGCAACACTGTTATACAAAAAAGATGCAAAAAACAGATGCTTTTAATATTTTGTTGTTGCTTTCTCATCTTCAAAAAAATCAACTCTGATCGCATAGAATAAATCATTTTATGAATTATTTCAAAAGATTATAAAATCGCACAGATCTGTCAAAAAGTCTGTCACACACATACACTTTCAATCCACACTATCGTACTTTTTGAGCAAAAATGCCATTTATGACAGGTCGTACGACTGAGTATGATAGTGAATCCTGGCCTTTAGGGCCTTTCTATATTAAGGTAAGGATATATATGTATGATGCGCTTAAACGTGATAAACGCTTTTGAAAATTAACAGATAATTAAAAGAAAATTTAGAACATTTAATGTATATTTTTTTAATATCTGATTACTTAGAATATTATTTCCAATTTATCTATGTAGTTCTCAGTTTGCTGGCTTTTTGTGGTCTACTGTTTTATATATTTTTGCACTCAAGTACATTTACTTTAAAGATGGTACAATTTAATGGTCACACCGTACAGTTTTTAAGCCTTACATACCATTCCCAAAGCCGCAACAATTTTCTTTGCTAATTTTTTCTAGTAAAGCGTTCGTATACGTTTTTACATTTGAGAGATTAATTTTTGCTTTATTCTCTCGTTGCTTGGTTTTGCTAGTAAATTTAATGAACAGACCTAATATAAAGTTTTATTACTGGAAAGTTTCTTACAATTTAAAAGGTGCTGCCAAATCGGCGAAATTGCGTGAATTATTTTTCTCTATTTTTCCTTAGAAATTAAATGTTCCCCAGGGTAAAAGTTATCCTAAGCATTGACCCAGATGCTAAAATACCTTCTCAAAAAACCCGTAAGGTATTGCATGCTGCTACGAGGGCTGCTCTATATATTTCTGGCCTAACAGTGAAAATGCGAATATTTATAATCAAAAATGGTTTTATTGTTTTTCAAAGTATTCTCCAGCATGATTTATACACTTTTGCATGCGCCCAAACCAGTTGTCGAAGCACTTTTTCCACTCCGATTGAGACACCTCTAAAACATGGTTTTTGATCACTTTAACAGCTTCTTCTGGCGACGAAAATCGTTGACCACGCATTTTTTTTCTTGATGTGCGGAAACAAAAAGAAGTCATTAGGTGTTATGTCAGGGCTGTACGGCGGATGACCCATTAATTCGACGTTTTGGCCGGTCAAAAACGCTCTGGTTTGAGCCGATGTGTGAAAGCTCGCATTGTCATGGTGAACAATGATTCGTCGTCTCTTGTTGGTTTTTCGAATTTCTCCGATGACTTCAGGCAAACAAATTGTAGTGTACCACTTAGAAGTGACCGTCCTACGTTGCTCAAGCGGAACAGTCGTCACATAACCAGTTTTGCCGAAGAAACAGGCGACCATTTGCTTCGAAGTGCTTCTTCCACGAAGAACTTTCGTTGGATTTTGCTCGTCTTTGAAGACCCACACGGTCGATTGTTGTTTCGTTTCGGGCTCTTACGCATAAATCCATGATTCGTCCCTGTGACGATCTTATAAACGTCTTTTGAAGCACCGCAATCGTATTTTTGTAACATTTCTTTGCACCAATCGACACGAGCCTTTTTTTGAGCGACTTTCAAATTGTGCGGGATCCAACGAGAACCAACCTTTTTTACGGCCAGGTGTTCATGCAGTATCGAATGTATGCTGGTGGAAGAAATGTCCAAAGATGTCTCTATCTCTCGGTATGTCGCATGTCGATCTTGCATTATGAGTTCACGCACGGCATCAATGTTCTCTGGCACAACAGCCGTTTTTGGACGACCTTCACGGAATTCGTCTTTAAGCGAGCTTCGGCCACGATTAAATTCATTATACAAATTTTTCACAGTGCTATAGGATGGTGTTTCATCGCCATACAAAGATTTAAGTTCATCAATGCACTCTTGTCGTAATAATCTACGTCGAAAGTTGTGAAAAATGATGGCACGAAAATGTTCACGAGTTAATTCCATTTTTTTTTTGTATTAATTTTTTCAAGTCACTGTAAACAACACAAATAATGGTCGTACGTCAAAACGTTTTGAGTACGATTATGCTTAAAAATGACAAACTTTCCAATGGAAATGTCAGATTGCACTTGGCAGCACTCAGTGTTGCCAGGCCAGAAATATATATAGCAGCCCTCGTACAGATAGGCAAGCAAAATTCCAAAATTTGTTGTTTTGTAAGATAATATTCACTTTATATTTACTCGAACCTACGGCAGGCACTGCAATTCTTGTTGCTTCTTTGGATATTTTTGTGTCTTTAACTGAATAGGATTTGAGAATAATCCTTAACTAATGATTTGTGACTTTCTGGTAAAGTTTTGAGGTTTTGAGTTCAACCTCTTTTTGAACGTGTTTTCACTATTTTTGTTTCAATTATTTTAGTTATTAAATTTTTTATTTTGATGCTGTTAGATTTTTCTAACTTTCAATTAAATTTTTACTTAAGATTATATATATTTGAGCAGAAATTTAAAAATTTCTTAATAATAAATAAGAAATTTGTGTAAATAAGTAACAATAAAGAAATAGTCAAGTTAATAAAACTTGTCTTTATTTAAAAACTAAATAATGGACACGTAACAGCGAATAGTGTCACAACCCAACCAAAATAACCTTTAATTATATTTCTAGTTAGTGTTCTTCTTTTGTTCGTAAGTAAGAAGAAGAAAACTCAAAAAAAAAAAAACTTCAAATTACTCATGTTAAAGACATTTCATATTGAATACAAGACAGTTTAAATTTATGAAAATTTATGTTTTGCACGTCTCAAAACGTGCAATGTATAAATTTTGATTAAAAGTTACTTTTAATAAACATATTGTTGCTAAAAACAGAAAAGGCTTGAATCAATTGATTAATATTTTGCTCAAAGAATTAAAATCTAAGCAATTGTTTTTTCACTGCTTTGTTTTTAACGAATTTTATTAGTTTACAAGTTATTAAATGGCCTCCTGCTAGGCCCCTTTTGCATTTCTGGTAGCGATATACTTTATTATTTATTTTGTTTCTATTTTTTTCGCTTAACAGTTTCGTTAGACATCAGCTTGTATTTGCAATAAAACTAATTCAAAAATTAAAATGAAAATACACAATTCAATTCGAAGTAAACAAAAAATTTAATGTTTAAAAAGTAAGAAAAAATAAAAACACAAGTTAAACTTTTCGTTTTTGATAATTTATTCAAGTTCGGTTGGGTTTTTTTAATGCTAATTTTGCAAGAAAAAAAAAAAATTATGTATTTAAATATTAAGAATAATAAAATTTTAATATTAATTTCACCCTTTTAGTTAAAATTTTTATGTTTAACTCGTGCACGCGCCCAAATATTTCAGTAAATAAAAAAATTATTTCAATTATTTTATTATTCATATCTTAGAGGAAAAAAAAAACGAGTGTTAATAGAATAAGTGTGTTTTTCGTTTTTCGTCTGTTTTTTGTAAAATAATCATTAAAATTAATTATGTGCTCATGTGTACGCACACACATTTGGATGTACATGTGTTAAATAAGTGAAATGTAACCATAACAAGTGTCACTGAAAGAATTAAAAAAAGTAGAAAATTTTAAAATATCTATAAAATCTAAAATATTTAAAAACTTTATTTAGCAGTACAATACAACTCAAGACTAGAAAAACATAATTAAATCTTATACGACGATGACAACGACAGCATATAAAACTTGTAAAACAACTTTATTGAACTCATTCATCCATTCCTTCGTTTGTTTAATTAAGATGAAAGGAAAAAAGTTTTGTTTTTTTTTTTTTGTTTTTTTAATATTAAATCAATCCAGTTTTTTCACTTTCAATTGTTCTCTGCTGTGCGGCTGTCATGAATATTTTTTGGTTGGACTTTATTCGGCGGCCCTGAACCGGAAATTTGACCGTTGAATAGCGACACAAAAAAAAAACAGAAAAAAACCCATTAGGTAGTTTATTTTTAAATTAAATTAATGTGAGAATTTATTCAGTTTCCTACCTTAAACCTTTAAACACTGTTTTGTTGGACACTGTTGAAAAATTTTTTAAGCATGACTTGACAAAAAAGAAACTTTTGTATTTTTGGATGAAACATGGAATAAATTCGAGTTAGTCGAAGCTTTTCTAGTTTACAGTCTAAAAAATTGTTTCTTGTTAAAAGAATAAAAACGCAAAAATTCTATTTTTTGTTTGTTTTATCGTTCAGCTATTTTATTTGTCGTGTCAAAAAATAAATAAAATCGCAATTAAGAAGCGGTTAATATCACATGTGTGCGTGCACACTTCCACGTGTTTGTTCATAAAAAAAAGAAACCAAGAGTCAGATTGTTGAAAACATAAATTAATTAATCACTTGATAACGGGATTTTCTGTTCGTACGACAACCTTGTTGTATGTTGTGTTTTTTTTTTAATTTAAATAAGATTTGATTTGGTAGTTCACAATGAAGACAATGACGTCATGATATATTAAAGTGAAATCGTCGAAATCTAAGGCGTTCAAGTTTTTTTTTCATAAAACATTTCCAAATTCGTAAAAAGGTTAACAAATTTTTAAGTAGGAAATTCACACACGTAAATTTTTCTTGCTGCAATTCTGATTTTTTTTAATTGTTTTTTTATTCACATAAACAAATATTTTTTATTTGTTTCTCTAACGTAATATGATACCTTGATGCTGTTGCAGCATGATTAATTTTCCAATATGTTTTATTTGTAAACTCTTGAAAATTATTTTTTACTTCGTTTAAGATTATTTGAAAATAAATAAATTAGAGTTTGTTTGATTTCTTCGTTAAAGCGCAAAGCTGTAGAACGTTTCTAGCCATTCGAGCAAAGTTGTTGCTCCAAGTTTGTTATTTCACGATGTATTTTTGGTATTACTTAAGAATTTGTTTTACTCTTTTTAACTTTTCGGGTTCGGTTAAAAGGGTCGGACATACTAGTTTTATATAAAAGATAATCTTAATTTAAAAAAAAAGCGAAAAAGCAAAAAAAAAAAAAAAATAAGTAAATACCAAAGATTTTCCATACTCGAAAATTCAATTTTACTTTTACTTAAGAAAAAAAATATTTTATTTCGAAATCATATTTTAACGAAAAGAACAATTGAATGAAATAATGAATTAGAATTTAATAAAAATGTATGTATGTATGTATGCATATAATCTACTTACACATTTTTAATTTGTTTTTAAATTCATAAATCTTTTGAATATTTTAAGCAGTGAAAACAAAACCGAAAAATATAGATTGTTCTATCATTTTTTTTTTTTTTTTTTTGATTGATTGTTCTATCATTTATTTGAAAAATGTAAATGAGGAAAAAGGAAGTTTTAATGAATTTCCTAATTTAGTCTAATTTTTTAAATTTCACTCAATTAAAATCTGTATTATACTTAATACTTTTTGTCAACAGATTGATTGATTGTGTTATTTTTTCAGCAACTTTTCTTTGTTCAAATACCAAAAATTTAACACAGAACGAACTCAAATAAGTAGAAAAAATGTTTTGCTTTGCTATTTTGGATACACAATAACTTTGCTATTTTCACTTTTACGCACAAACATACTTGAGCCTGCGCTGTTTGCGCAGCAAAAATTACAAATGTTTGAGCCAGAATGGCATTAGTTTTAGAATCATTGAAGCGTGACAATATTAAGTCTTAAAATTTTGATTCTTCTACAAGGCTTTGGTCACTTAACAGTATGACATCAAATAATGGACTTGTTTATACAGAGCTCATCTTCATCGTGGCTCATTCCAGAATCGATGGTTAATTAAAGAATCATCTAAGCTGTCGTCTTGGATTAAATAATGTAAATGTTGTCATTAACATTTCATGTGACAATGTAGCGTAGCACTTTCAGTCATTCATATTATTGATGAAGGAATAATGCTTGCTTGTTTAATATTTTTATTAATAATCTTATCGCAGCAATGCCTTAAAATTATAAAAATCCGTATATACGAAAAAAGTACCATCTGATCTTATTTTTGTTTTTTTTTTTTTTTTTGTCATCTTTGGCTTTCTTTAGTAAAAAATTCCGTTCCAAAATTTATTTTAAAGGAAAAAATTAAAATCAAAATTTCTTTCAGTGTATGAGTATAATTTTAAGCCACCTAAATTAAACATAAAAATGTATTACAAATTATTTCTTATGTCGATCTCTATTGTAAAAATTTTTTTTTAAATATTCATTTCCGTACACCCAAATTAGAAATTGAATATTAACAATCGCTTACAAAAATATCGCACAAATACTCATTAAATCAAAAAAAAATTTTTTACATAATTATTTTTGTCACACCGAACACCTAAATATTCATATTTAAAACAGAAACAGCTAAACCTGACTATCATTGTTTTTTTCCCCTCTCGTTCAATGCTACTTTACGAATTTTAAGTATGTAAGTGCCATCCATCACATACTCGCATTCTTTTCAAATAGATTCTTACTGAATTAAAATAAAACAAAGATGTGTCGTGTCCTTATGTAAAAATATTATTTAATTATGTTTTGCAAAGGATTTCAAAACTTCATAATATAACGCGCCTATTTACAGAAGAAAAAATTTTGTTTTTAATAAATGAAAAAGTAAATAAATATTAAAAAAACAAGGAAATAAAAATTACAATTTAATTTTATAGGCCAAAGAATTATAAAAGTTTATTTAATTAATATTTTTTTTTCATTAGTAAAACAATGGAATTATTTACATTAAAATATTTATGGAAAATTAAACATATGAAGTATAATTAATATCTATTTATACAAACAGCTATAAATTTGTATCATTGAAAATATTTTCGATGAAAATAAAAAAAAATTAGCAATCATCTTATAAATTCATTAGATGAATTTTGACTTCCGTTATGCACAACATTTAGAGGCTGCATACACACAAACATTGTTTAATTTTGTTTTGTTAAATTTTTCATTAACGTTCAAAATTCTTATCTCATTAAATAAAAGTGTTTTTTTAAGGTTTTCCTTCAAGTGTTATTTTTTTTTTCTTTTTTTTAATAATAATTTATGCACTCATATTTTATAATAAAAAAAGGAACTGAATTACGGAAGTTAGTTTGTTAATGATGCACCTTCAATTGACATAACTTAGTTGAAGAAATATATTTTTCATCTTTAGAGAAAATTGAAACTTGAGCCACATTTCTTGTGGTCTAAGTAATCTTCCGCTTAATTGAAGGATTGTTAGTTGTTGTAGTTATATTTTTACTGATATTTTATACGAATGACGATTGTAACATACGTCGCACATTAAACTAAAAATCCAATTTGTCGTTTGAAAGTTTTGAAGACTGAAATCTTATGTTGAATCAACTTTAGGCATTTTATTTCAGGGTTAAATTTTTATATTTGTTAAAAAAATTTTTTGAATTGTTTTTAAATATGTAAAAACGGCCCTTTATTTTTTTATATTTTCTGGTATCAAAGTCTAAAATTTTAACTTTTGAAAAGAGGAAAAAATCCGGGGCGTTGCATACAGTTTTTGTAATAAAAGTTAAAAAAAACTCTTGTCTTAAGATCGCTGTTAGTAAAAACAGTAACGTTTTTTCGCAGCATTCTCGTTATCAGCTTATCTGGTTATTGATTGTATAAACAAAAATAAAAATCATTGAGTTTATACAATCAATTGTATTTTATGAAATTATTTTTTGATTTTGGATAAGTTCATTTTTTTTATTTCTTAAAATTTAATAAAAGAAAAATTATTTATAAATTATGCGGACGTTCATTTGTTTTATAATCAATTTTCGCTTAAGTTTATAAGTTAGATTTCACCAGAGATGAATACGTGAGTTATATTAATTGAATGAAATTGTTTCCAGTAATGAAATGCTCAAGTTAAAATATTGGCTTCACTGCGCGGTTGACAGAAAATACTAGCCATCTTTAAGTCCACTGGCTGGAACGTAAGGTTTATTGACAGCGCCTAAGGGCGCGCTATAACCTGCACTGGGGACCATTGTCCGCCTCCGACGTCCTTGTACGTAAAACCTTTTTATACCTCTGAATACGAGTACAATCCATACAGATCAAAGCAAAAAATGTAAAAATAAGGTTTACACAAGGGCTATTAAATCTGAACAAAATATATAAAGATATGGCTAAGGTACCCTACACCACAATTTTTGGCCCTTCTCCTGCATTTGTTTAATTTGTCTCATTCGTTTCAGACCCCCCCGGGCAACAAAGCCTATTTAATTGTTTTTGTAAGCGTGATGCATTCCTTTAGAAAATGGATATGGGAGAGATAAGACAGTTCGTAAAATAGAAATTAGAGAAATTTTGTATTTCTTTTTCAACTCTGCCCGCTATATGTTGTTGTTAGGCGCTTGATTATGAAGCAAATAATAAGTAAATTAGTTTTTACTTTGCCGGCGAATTTGCTATGTAGAAGTACTGACGAATGAGGCTGCATTCGTTAAACAAGAAAAAAACATGTTTTCCTTTTTCGGTTACTACAGGGGTTGAACTCAGGCAAACCTGATTTTAGTCAACGTGCTGACTGCCATGACTTCCGCATTTGTAAGAATACAGAATAAAGTACTTTATGCGGTCATAAATGAGTATTGAAAGAGGAATAAAAATCGCAAAGTTTAAATTAATAGAATTTATACTTCCAGAAGTGATAAAATTAGTAGGCTTTACGAAAGATTTCTATAAAAACATACATTTGTTGGATATATCCGCATCATTTGTTCCTTCACCATTTATGTATGTACACAAAAACAAAAAAAATTATAAAATAGTTCCACAGCATCGCCCTTAACAAAAATCGTTCGCGATAGTTAAAACAATTGTAATTAAAAAAACTTTCAAAGTTATGTTTTATGTTGCTGTAATTATTTTAAATAATGCCAACGAAATTTCAATGATAACAAGAAACAATTCCATACATAAATACATATGAAGCTGTTTATATCGATTAGAATCTCTTCTTGAAAGAATTTTTAGTCAAATTTATATTTCAAACTAGTTTGCAAAAGAAAAAGAAAAAAAATACCAAAATTGTTTAATCAAGTTTATTTACAGATTGTTTATTGCACATACTTATATATGTTATATACATAAAAAAAAGCTTATAAATATTATATATTATTAAAGAACAATTAATTTTTAAACCCATAACAGCGGATTGTATTTTATAGAGAATCAAAATGGAAAATTTTATTTTTTAATTTTAGAAAAACTGTTCTTATGTTACAAAAGCATATTTGAACTAGATTTAAAATTAATAAGTTGAATGTTTTAATGAACAAAAGACTCACTTATTAGATAGAAAGAATAAAAGAAAACAATTTCCGGAAACGCTATTTAAACGAAAATACATGAATGTATTCGTATCATCATGCATATGCGTGTATTTATTTTAAAGTTAAAATTTTTGATTATTTTCAAAACATAATTAATAGATAATGGAAAAAATGACAATAGTTTAACAATTTCTTTGTTCAAACAATAACTGTTCTTCACTTTCAAATCTTTGTTTTAAATCATTGTTTCTACAACAGGAATGTAAATTTTGATTAGAAAATTTGTTTAGCTTTTAACCGAAATCCAGCCATTTTCTTTAAAATCAACATTTACATGTGCAAATATTTAATTAAAGAAAAAAGGGAATGTTTGTTTGTTTGTAAGATCTTATGTATGTTTTAATAATATATATGATTTTGTTTGACCCACATTAAATTAAAAGTCATCAATAACTTTTGTTAATTAATTTATAAAGAACTTTATGTTTTATTCTTTAATATGAATATTTGTAGGTGTGTTTATTTGAAGCAAAACATGATTTTATTTATTCATAAATAACTTCAACACACAACAGGTTTATATATTGTACTATAACGTATTGTGTATTGATACTCAGAATAGACAAAACTACAAATGGAAAATAAGAACAAAAGAAAGTAAAGATATTCGACTAAAAAAAAAAAACAATATTTTTATTAAATTGAAAAGTATCAAAACATATTGAGGCATGAATAAAATAATACGTATAAAATACAGTGATATGGAGCTGCTTTAACTTGCTTATAATGTCTTATGTGTGGGTATTTATATATTGACACCCAATTCTTGCTTCCAAAAAAAAAAAAAAAAAAAAAAAGTTTAAAGGTTGTTAACTTATAAAACAAACACAAAACGAATGATCCTGTTCTGATGAGACTTGTGCCATGTGCTTCTCATACGTATTTAGATTTTATCAAATTACTTTGGCTTCCTGTGGCTGACTGACTGATGCAATTAAGAAAAAAAAAATAAATTGCGAATTTTGTTAATTTTTGTTGTTGTTGCATTTTTTTTCATAAAGCTTTTGTATCTTTGATTTTATAACGTTTTTTTTCTAATAACTAAAGAATGTTTTTTAAAAAACTTTTTCTTTAAGCTTTCTATAGTAACAATGGTCTAATTAGTCTTTAATGATTAATATCCAAAGTTATATTTTTAGTATACATATTTTGTTTTACATCAACAAGCTTCTACTATTTAATTGTATTAGTTACAATGACTATAAAAATAATATAAACTAGTACCACTACCCCCTTTGGCAAATAAAATAAATGACCGCATAACACGTGCTACATCTTTATTTAACAAGTGTATAGTGACCAGTTTAAATTTACTTCTATACAGGGCCGCCAATGTCGTTTTGGTATCGAGCAGTCAGATAATTGGCAGCTTCTGTCATTTGCTCAAGGCACTGATATAAACCGTTCAAATGTCTTCTGCAGCGTTTTGCGAGTTCAGTCGCTTTGTCGGCATTATTTAATTTTTTACTTTGCATGTGTCCGTCTTCACTACTGCTAGTCGAGTCAATGCTGCTGCTGTTAGTTTTATTGCATTCTGATTCGACGCCTGAATCATTTTCTTGCGAAATATCACTTTCTGAGTCACTCATTTGACTCACTGATGTAATTGAAGCCATTGAGGAGTTCGATGGTCGTCTTATGTGACCTTTGGTAATACTGCTGCTAATTGAAGCGGCTGTTGTTGCATTTGATGAAATGAATTCAGTCTTTACTTCTTGACTTTCTTTTGAGATTTGTTGTTCATCCAAATCTTCAGAATTGCTTTTGCTAGTCCACAAAAGGTCATTCTTCAAAGCATTTAATACATTGTACAAATTAAAGAGTTCTGAAGAGTTGAGAAACTCATGCACATTCTTGGATTTAACTGGATTGCGTTTTCCATTAGCATTTGGAATAAATGAATGCTGATTTGAAGTAACATCCTTGCCTGGCGTTGGCACAATATCTGTGCTATCACCGACCTGAAAATTAACAACGTTTCATTTACTCATGGAATTAAATAAATTAAAATTAGTTGTCAATATGATTAAACTGAATTATATATATAACAATGCAAAAATGAATTTGAATCGTCAACAATTTTAAATGACAGTTTGAAGTTGTATTCCATATTTACCTGTCGATCCATGAGCCTGCACGGCACTAGTATAGTTTCATCCATACCATTAACTGATTTTACGAAATTTTCCATAACATTGACAATACTGTCTTTTGAAAATTGAAGTTCGTCATGGCATGCAATGCGTCTCAAGCAATTTCTAAAATGAATAAATAGCAAAAGCACATAAGAAAAAATATTTAATAAAAAATTTTCAACTTGTTTTTTTACGTCTATTTTCAAGTATTGTCCTAATAAATAAAATTTTGAAAAATTTTCTTTGATCGATGCAAATCAATGTGCATCCATCTATCACTTAATCAATGGCAAATAACACAAATTAATCTATTTTCGTCGTTGATTTGTATGTCCACTATTTTTCATGTATGAAGGGAGTAAGTTAATTGATTCGTTTATATGCAAACATCTTTTATGTTTACAAGCGAGTGCACCCACATATGTGCTTTAAGGGCGATGAAATATCAGGTGGGATCACCAGAGTAGAGCACAAATGTACGATTGTGTTTTATTCCTAACATTAGAAATCAAGAAATATCTCAAATCGCCGCTCTAAAAACTAAAAATTAAAATACAATTTTTATTTCTACTAAAAAATAATTAATTGAAAAAACGTAAGATAAAAAAAATCTTCCATTAATATTTAAATAATGATTTTTAATCCCTGAGATACCGACCAACCAATCAAAATATTGATTTTATTTTTTAAATCAAAGTGATTTTAATTCACAAAATAGTTGTTTCGTGCACAAACAATTTTGAAATTTGTTATAATAAACCGGTTGGTTAAGTTGCTGACGATCTTAAATCAAATGTTATCTTTGCGTCAAATTTGTTTGTAAAATTCATATTAAATGGAATAAATGATCCACTTGAATTTTGTTTCTATAAACTTTTAATAGAAAAATAACGTATTTTGTACGAAACACCAATAAGAATTCAAGTTTTTTAAGACACTTTTCCTTTTATGAAAGGCTTTTTATTATAATGAATCAATTTTTATGATTTTCAATATGCAAATAAATGAATCAATTGCTACTTCCTAGCATATTTTGGAAAGGTGTTCGGTAGCAGGTCACATAACTTTCTGTCGATTTCCAATTTCTTTATCATATTTAATGTGTACTGATGAAGCTTAAATTTAATAATAAAATGAATTGATACTTCAACGTAATGTGTTCTTCAGTTGCTTCAGCAATAATTAAAATATAATAAAATTAAAAATAAATAAATAATAACGAAACAGAAACAAAGCGATACCTGAAATTGTACTTGAAATTGTATAGTGAAAATGGATGGAGGCTTTTGATAAACTACATAACTTTAGCAAACAGTAATATTTCAATCATGGTACTAAAATATTGATCATCTCCAGTTCACATCATGTGATTTTTTTTAATTTAACCAGATACAAATAAATAAAATAATAAATTTATAAAATCAGATCTGTTGGAACTTATCGCACAGTTCTCCATGACTTTTCCGCAAATCATATGAACAAAAGCACATTTATAAAGTATATTTAAAGAATTTGGATATGTAAGAAATTAAATAAACAAAAGTGCGCTTGTTAAAATGTAAAACTGTTTAAATTAAAAAAAAAATCTGATTTGAGTTGGATAAAGGCCAAGTAAATTGTTGACATTGATAATGGTAAAAGATAAATAAATAGTCCGATAAGCACCTGATTGCCTCAATGCATTGATTTACTACTATTGTACTTACTTTAGTTAGTTTCAGTTAAGCTAAAAATTAAATTGTAATAAAATATTTAAATTGAAATTAAAATTAAAAACGCCTTCACATCTATTAAAAATGTCTTTATCAATGCTTACCTAAATAGCAGTCTTGTACACATTTACACATAAACATACATTCGTACATTGGAACTTTGTCGCACGCCAATAACTAAAGTCATGTTATTTCGACGTGCTGTTCAGAGTTGACATTCATGTTATACAATTGCTTAATAAACCACGCACACACATCGTGCCATGAATCAAATTTTATAATTTTTTGTTTAACTTTCCTATCAGTAAAGAAAAAAATTCTAATCATTCTATTTTTTTTTTTTACCATTTTCGACTTTTTTTTTAATATTAATTTTGTTGATTAAATTATGGTTTTTCTTAGTAAAAAAATTCAAAGTGACCAATAGATTATTTTTCTTAAGATTTTGGACATACTGTATTGCGTTGTTTGTTCTAAATTCGCATTGTTCCTCTAAAAATATTCATGTCCGTTCTTGCTGTTATCGCCTAAAGGTGCGGTCAAATTAGTCAAATATTTGACGAAAAAAGTATAATCACTATTTTTACAAATATTTTTTCAATCTTTTATGACACTTATCGATGACGATTTTTAACATAATAAATGTGATAGCTAAATTTTTATATAGAGTAGGATGCTTTTATTTGTTTGAGAAGGACAATTTTTTTTAATTTAGTGGTTAGGTCAAATATTTGACTAATCTGACTAATCTAATGAAACGTAACCATTTGTAAGGTAGTAAATTTAATGGAAACCAAAACATTCCCCTTTTTTTTAATCTACCAAATTTACAGGACTTTTGTTTAATTACGTGGGTAGTTCAACAGCATTTAAAAACGTGTAAATATCAACATACAAATATTGTAAATATAAAGTATTTTATTTTTATTTAAAATAGCCATATTTACACAAAAAATATTTTTTATTTGTTTTTTTTTTTTTATATCAATTAAGAGATGCCACATTGTAATTATAACTCAGAATTGTTGAATCTAAAGCAAAAAAGAAAATTAAAAAATTGGCAGCTGTGTTGGATGACACTTGCGCATTTAATGCAATGGATACAACATGAAAATCGTCTGATTTTAAGGTGGCATGTTCAACATTAAATGCCACAAAACAATTTACAAATCAGATGTTTTCTTTGTTGTTCTATATTCTATATTACGTTTTGAATAATGGATGGTAGTGGGGTGTTGACCCCATTTTACAAGTGCAGCCGGCCTCATACATAGTTTGTGGATTTGTGAGAAGATATACATTAGGGGGTTGGCAAAAAATAAAATAACATTTCATTAACATATGGTCATATTATAGCCATTATAAAATTTAAAATTACTCCGACTTCAATGCAACAAAACAGTATCAACATTTCTAAACTAATTTAATATAATGTCAAACACGGCCAAAATAATAATATAAAATATACGAATTAAGCCTGTGATACTCATATAAAAAACTTAAATAAAGTGTTATTTCTGCTTTAAAAGATATGATTTTGGTTCGTTTTCAATTCCATACATACTAATGATGGGTTTGTAACTCTAACTTTATAGCTCTTCTGTGATATTTGCAAGAAAGTGAAATTCGTTACTTTATTTGATTAAGATGACAGGCAAAATAAACTTCTTTCTATAAAAACGGAAAATAGCGATTATTCTAAACTAAACTGCTCCACACAGAAGCTTCAACAACACATACAACAAAAGAAATATATTTTTGAATTTGTTTAAAAATGCTTAAACATTTAAAGAATACTTTCATTTTGTCTTCAAACTCTGACTAAATTTTTAACTTGTTGTTTTTAATTAAAATGATTAATTTATTTAGTTTAAGTACTTTTGAAATCAACATATTTTTTTAACGAATGATGTTTTTTTTATTAATTTACATAATTAATTTTATACTTAACAAGCTTTAAGTTCACGAGGTAGAGGACTCGCTTAATTGCTAAAGCAACAAATATTCAGTTTTCAAATGCAAATAAAATATAAAGTACTTAAGTAAGCAAAATATTAACATAATTAAGATTAAGATTATAAAAAGTATCTCACCCCAAAGACTATTAAAATGGACAAACTATTATAAGATGACACTTTAATAGAAGCTCAGTAAAATTGTTACTCTATTTAATCACCCACATTAATGATTAACGCCTAGTGCCACAAAAAACTGCATATTTTATGTACCTATGGTACGGATGTAACGATGAATTTGTACTAATCTAATGTTGTGATGAAAATATAAAATGAATCACATTATTATGAAGAACTAAAAAAGTACTTCAGCCAGAGAACATACATATAAACAAACTATATTTTACCTATACTATGATATTAGAATGTTAACTCTCTACACCGCACCGTATCGTACGATATTAATTATTTTTGCTGTTGTGTACAGTGTTACCATATATAAAAATGTATCTATTTTTGAATGTTTTTGATGTATCCAAGATTTGTAAAAAATTTTTATTTAGTTTATTTTTTACCATTAAATTGCGAGGATAATTCATATTAACTCATTCCTATTTTAATGCAACTCTCTTAACGTACATGTAAAAAAATAATAAAAGTAAACAAAAACTAACAACACGTCTTGACTAATATTTTTTATATTTTTTTTTTTTGTGACATGATAACTAATAAAATTTTCCAAGATAAAAAATTCTTTCGTCTGGACTGTAGTATTGCAAGATTTGTTATCAAGGGAAGAGAGAAATTTATGTCTTGATTAGACTTTGTTAGTTACGATGACAAAAAAGTTGCTACTTGGTAGTGTAACGTTCTTTTAATCATTCATTCTGTTGAATCACTTCTATGGGAAAAGAAATATTTCGCTTAAATTATGTAAATCTGTTTTTTTGTGGTACAGGTTGGAGGAAACCATTAATTGTTTCTTTAAGAATTATTAAATTTTCATTAAATTTTTTCTTCTATAGGATAATCTTGTAAAACGATTTCTTGAGTGAAATCTGGAAGTGCTATATTTACGTGCATTGTAAATACATTATTATTATAATCACGAATACTATTTATGTTTATTTATTAATTATTCTTGATATGTAAGTATTAACAAAATAAATTTGATTGAATTTGATCTCAATTTGATTTAAATACAAAAAAAAAAAAAAAAAGATTATCGATGGCAGACTTGAAGACTTGCAAAAAAATTATGGTAACACTGGCTGTGTAGTGTACACTTGCATACTTACAGATGTATTTACGTATCTATGGAAGTACACACAACACAACAGACAAAACTACGTCATTCTTTAGCAAGATAAAAAATAATTAATTTGTAGATAAGTAGCAACTATTTCTGGAGATTGGATTGGTGAAAAGGCACACGAAGACTCATTAACTGCAGTTTTTATACACTAGATTTTAAATTGTTGGAAAATTATTGAGATGTCATAAGATTGCATATCGATGAATGCATTGGTAAATGAATTGTAAAAAGAAATATTTTTTCGGCTATTTCGACAATAGATTTAAGACTAAAACAGAAATCGAGCATTCATGTTCATATGTATCTCTCCAACTTTTATTACTACTTAGCTTCAAGCAGTTGACTTGTAAATTATGTGAACTATTTAATACAAAAAAATCTTACCTTGTATTTTCCAGTTTTGATGATTCTGTGTATCCACTCATGTTGGTAGTTGTTTATTTTTCTTTCGTTTTGGTATAATAAAAATCACCACTTGCTTTTGAGATTGATACTAAATTTAAATTATTTAACATAAGGTGCGCTACGACTTTTAATTTTTCATTAGTATCCAGGTAAACCGATTTTTTGACACACTTTTGCAGAAGTCTTTCTTCTAACAATTTCACTTAGTTTTTTGTTGTAAATATTTATACATATATATAGGTATATAAACTATTTTTTTTTTATATTATTTTGTAATGTTACGAAATGACAAAATTTACATTCAGAAACAGACAGCCTTGAATAAATAATTTTTTATCTAACGCCCATACTTCATTAAAACATAAATATTAACTAGAAAAACGTATTGTCAGTGATCTTTCTGATTTAACTGAATAAATGAAACAAAATTGTATTTATTTTTTTCAATTTATATTCCTTCTATTATTAAAACTAAAATCGTTCAAACTAATTCACACTCCGTAAACAATTTACATTATCCGACTTCACGACAATCACGGCACACGAAAGCTTGTTTTATTAAAATGACGTTTCTTGACAGCTGAGTTTGTTTTATATGCAAAAACTTTTTTCTGTATTAAGCTGCCATATTTTATATTGTTTGTTTTGTGATGCCAAAAAGCGATAGCGTAATTACCAACCGATTTGTAAATAAATGGCAGCACTTTTTTTAAAATAGCAGAGAGAAACCTCAACAATGCAATTTGTTTTACAAATGGCGTTTTTACACAATATTTTGAATTATATTTGTTTGAATTAAAACAAAACTAACGTTTTTATTAATTAAATATTTTCTTTTTTTATTGAAATAGCGATTTCGGTTTTGTTTGCTGATGTAAAATATAGTTTTATTTTATTAGCTATTTGAAATGTTCGAAACGTAGTTTTATAAATGTAATTTTATAATAAAAGCTGATTGCTGACATATTTTTAATTTCTTTTCAACGTCTTTTCTTTTTATTAGAAAAAAAGTTAAATGATTTTTGATGTGAGGTGCTTCCTTTAATTGAAAAAAATTGATTTTTGAAACCATGTCTTGAACGCAAAAAACACCAATTTTATGTATGCCCTGCTGCTGCATATATGAAAGCATGTATGTGAAATATAAGACATCATGTACATACACACATAAAAACATATGTATATACATATAATAAAAGTTATTTTATGTTATGTTATATAAAAATTTTCCTAACTACTGCAAGTACAATTTTCAAATATGTGTTTGAAAACAAATAAACAAGTGGTGAAATAATGACTTGAGATTTTTCGATGTTAAACTTGTAATACATACATCAATTTAATTTCGTAATACATACTTACATCAATGTTTAAATAATTAAATATGAACAATTAAGGACAATCAATTAAATGTGATGGCTAAAAGCCAAAAATAATTTGATGATGCCTTTCTCAGGGACTTTTTAATTGGTTTGAATGTTTACAGAAGAAAGGCGTACACTTACACGGATAGAAACAATTCTTTTACGATCTCATATAGGTAGTTATTGTTTAAAAATACAAAAAGAAAACAAAAACATTTTCCCATTATATTAAAGCAAACTCAGATTATTCTTTATTCGAAAAGTCCTAAGCCAGATTTAATTGAGAATTTGTGAATTACAAAGAAATTTATAAATTTGAACAAATTTTTTTTTATTATAGTCGAAAATTGTGACATGTATGTACATATTTAAAAAAATTCTATGTTTGTAAATGCAAAAACTAATTTTTAAATATAACGAAATAGCTTTTTCGTGAAACGTTCACAATTCGTGATAATGGATTCAATTAATGATTCCGGGATTGCAGTTGTTGGTCTGCAGTGGGTTAAATTTTTCCAAATGAATTAGAATTCAAATTTAAAAGAGTAAGAATGGTAGAAATAAATATGTACCTACGTATCTATATTCCAAAAACAAACAAAAATCTTAACGAGCAAAACTTCAGTTTTAAAGAATTTTTTATTGTCACGATCTTTTAATCCTTCATTCTTATTTGACATGATGCTTAGTTCGAGCACCAACTTTTATGTTTAGAGACCCTTTTTTATTTTAATTATTTGAAACTATTTGATGAAAATTGTATCCAAAAGTGCTATTGTTTAATGAATATTTTGTTGAAATTGAGAATTATATTTGAATCAATCAATTATAAAAGAATTAGATTAACTATTTTACGTTTAAAATTGCTACAGCCTTTCGAAACAATTTTAGAAAACAATTTTAAAGAAATATTCCTTTTAATGAGTGATATTATGATACGTTGTATGATATTTTCTACCAGCACTAAAAAGGTGTCGAACTAAAAAAACCGGCATCTCAAACCCCAAAATTTTCAATAATCAATCAATTTTAGTTATTATTCCAAGTGTTTAAAAAAAATGTGTGTTATGCGATGTGAGTCCAAATTTGTATGCACTTATTTAATATGTAGCTCGTTTTGAAATAAATAATATTAAATACAGAACAATTGTTTTAAAAAATTTAATTATTGATTCGCTTACTGATAATTTTCTTTTGTTTTGTTTTCATTTTCTGATGAAGCTTAAACTTTTTGTTTTATTTTTTGTTTGTATTTTTGTTTTTGCTCTTCTTATTTGTTTCTTAAACTATTTGTTTGTTTGTTTGTTTGTTTGTCTTCGTAATTATATAATGTTAACATTGCATTTACTTTTTTATCTTTTCTCCACATTAGATGTTAAACTCTTTTGGTTTTTAGTTATTTTTTGCTTTGCCTGTATGTTTTAATATTAAATATTAATCTTTAATCTGAAGAAAGTTTAACTTTTTCTTGTTATTACTTTAAGCGTTTTCTTATGAACTATTTTTATTTGTTTTAAAGAGAGAAGAAGAGATAAATTTATTTAATTTTTTATTATTATTAATATTTTTTTTTTTTTTGAGATTGAGTTGAAAATAATTTTAATTTAAAAAATTTGTTATTAAATATATGTATGTGTGTATATATGTATATCATAACTATTATTATTATTTTGTTATTATTATTATTATTTATTTGTTTGTTTGTAGAGAACAAATGCTTTTTATCTTATGCTAAATTTAAGAATTATTGAATATTAAAAAAAAGTTATTTAGTAATCATATAAATAGTATGTACTTGTATGTAAAGTATATAATGTATATAATTAAATCGACTTACACAAATTTATTATAAATTATCACTTATTATATGTTGTATGTAACTTTATCAATATTTAATTTAAAGTGACAAAAAATTGCTTGTGAGTGAGAGTAGTTGCAATTGTTATTATAACATTTTCTTTAAGCAATTATTGTAGGCTTTTTTAGTTTACTAGTTTATTTTCATTCTAGAATTTTTCATCTTTTGGAAATCAATCGTCTGCCTTATAAAATATATTCTTTGCTTTTTGGCAAATTAAAAATCAGTAAAAATTACTACGGTAATAAAGAATAATTAATATTTTTTACAAATAAATAATAATATTTTAAGATAGTAAAGATAATAAAATAGATTTTGGCTTCTCTAAAAATATTGCCTCAAAAGCACTTTGGCAATTTTCCACAAAAAAAATGTATGTGCGGTCAAAAGCTGCTGTTAATTTGGTTTGCCAGAAGATATTTTTGAAGGCGAAAAAAAAGTAAAGCATAAGCTTAATAATGTTAAAAACTCCGAAGCACCCTCCTGTTAAAAACTTTTGACTCCTCCGCTATTAGGCACCACAACAAGAGAAGAGTCCAATGACAAAAAGGCTTTACCTACAACACGAAAAAGAATTGATTCACAGGAAAAATGAATAACCGTTCAACTTAAAAAATAACAACTGCTCAACACAATGACATCAATCCTAAACATTTCCACATTTTTTATAACTCAATAAAAAAAAAAAAAACTTTAAACATTTTTGAATATTTTTATTCCCTATTTAGATATATTTTCTTCTCGCTAATTTGCATTCACTACGCATTGATAGTGAAACAGACGTTCCCATAAAATTCATGATAGCAATTTTTCCCTTATGGGAGATAAGCATTACATAGGAAAAAAGTTCACATTTTACGATGAGGGGATGATTATTAATTTCGATTGCTTTAATCCATAAATATTTTTGATAGTGACTTTGGTCTACCGCCTTTAATGAATTTAAGTTTCTTTTTTTACATTTCTACTAATAATTTTAACGGACGTCTCCCCAGGGTTGAAATAAAACATAAAGGTGACAGTGCTACCAAATTAATAGCCGCTTTGTCGCTGAAAGTAGTAAAACTCAAATTGATTAATCAGAAGTAAACAACAAGTCCCCAGTTAATAACGAAATATTTGATAGGCAATGATAAAAATTTGATAAAACTAATTTTTTTTATTTAATTAATGTACTTTTAAGGGTATAAATAAAAACAAAACTTCATGTTCAAGAAACTGTGGAGCCAACTAAACAAAACCATTTTTATCTATCGGCCTAAAGTGTTTCAATTTAGGAAAAGATTTATTTAAACTATTTTGCCTTCTGTATTTAGGATTCTAGTTATTTCGTGTTTTATTTTTATAAAATCCGCTGTTTCTATTCGAACGTTCTGCGCTAGTTTTAATGTTTAGTTAACACTATATATTTTGACGTTGTTGGGAACTATTTTAAATCAAAATCAAGTCAATATTTAAGCGTTATTGCGAAATGAACAAGTTTCCAAAATTTGTTGTTAAATTAATTCGGTTACGGTTTATAGTATTTGATTAAACATTTTGTTTTTTTAATTTGTCATTTGTTCATAATGAATTATCAAAATACTAAATGTTTTTGCTTGCGAAAAATAGAACGAATAGATTTTTGGGTAATTTGTCTCATTTCGTATTTTAGCATTACTAAACATTTTTGGTTTTGGGAAATTGATTATTCAGCCAATTGATGAAAAAAAGGTATACAAATTTGCATTTGACTCAAGATGATCACTAAGATCTTGAGTTTACTTTTCAAACAATAAAAAAAAGTTTTCACATCTAGAATATCTAGTAGACAGAGTAAGTTATACCCTACGAGGTTTCATTTTTGTTATTTTGTCCTTAAAAATTATTAATAAAAGATTTTATTGTAACAAATCTAGTGATTATAAAAAACTATAGAGCAAATATCACGTATAATATTTGGTATTGAGATATATTTTTTCTTAAACTTTAATAAAAAATAAAAAAAATTGCACACATACAAATCGTTTAATTTAATACACATTAATTATAAAAGTATGTTACTAGAAACAATGTTAACTTGGTTTTTTGTTTTTGTTTTTAATTTAATTATTTGCTTTTTAATTAAAGATTCTTTTTTGTTATTCTTAAACGGTAGAACTGGAGTTTGTTTTTTAGAAACCTTAAAAATATAAAAATTAATTTTAAATATTTGACGCTTAGTTAAGTACTTATAAATAATTACATTTTTTATAAAAAAAATAATAATAAAAAGACCTTAACTAAAAAAAAAAATATTTTTATAAAAGTCTTACTATGGAGCATGAAAAACAATTGTAAAAATACAATTAAGGTGAAAAAATGAAATAATATTTATCATAAAATAGGGATCAGTCTTGTTTTAGCGTTTTTATGTTTTAATAATCAATAAGAATTGCATTGTATTTGGGTTTCCAGTATTTAAATAAAGGTTTGGTTCTGTCTTTTTAAATTATATGGCCGGGGGTGTTTAAAGTTAATTAACGAAAATAATAATTTTAATTGCTTTCAACTACATCGGTAATTTCTACTTTTCAGTCTCATTGAAATAAGTTCGAATAAACAATTTATACAGCTGAGTAAGCATTATTTTTTTTTTTTGCATTAAAAATTATTTTACATAAGAAAAGCAAATCCCTAACTGATCTCTATTATAAATGGAAAACCAAAAGTTTTTGAATGACAGATAGTGGAACTTCTCAGATATATAAAATCATCCTTGCCTTTTATATTAAATAATTCAATTCAATTCAATAGGCATAAACTCAAATGCTGATTTATCACAACGTAGAATTAAATGCATTTCTTTAAAATGTATAAAATGAAATAAATTATAGTTTTGATTTTCATAGATTTTAAGCTTTTTCTATCTATCGTTTTCATGACTCAAATTTGTTACACAAAAGCAAGTTGAGTAAGTGCGTCATCTTTTATTTGCTTGACATATTTAAGGAGCAGATTCATTTTATGTGCATATTTTTCCTTCAATAATATTGTTATGTAAAATATATATGTGTAAATAACTATGTAATTAAAAATATATTATATTAACCGGAAGTAAGTGTCAAAGCTGTATATGTCAGAGGAACGGAAGCCATAAAAGTTTGCTGAAGGACTATGGCGCCATAGCAATAAATCTCGCACATATGATTAGCTGTAGCTAATTACTGTCATGATAATTCTGAATAAAATATATGTAAATAGTTTTTAAAGCATTGGTGAAATGGAATACAATGCCCAAATGGCAAAATTCGAAATAAATGAAGTTGCATATATTTACAATACAAATATAAATATTAAACACGAATAAAGCTGCCAGGACATTGAGAGTTTGTTTAAATAAAATTGTCATTATATTATGGAATAAATATTAAAAAAAAAAAATGATATTTAGTATTGACAAAAATCTTTGGGAGATAATTATTTAAAGAGGGAAAACATATTGTTATTGTTAAGTTATTTTTTGTTAACGAACGAATAGTTTGTTTTCTCAATATAATTTCTTTACTTAAAAGTGCGGTAGTTTTAATGCTGTTTGTAATTGTATTATAAATGTGTAATAATTTTATATTTAATTTATTTAATAAGAAAATTTTCAATTTTATTTAACTAACGCTTACACCTTGAAAATGCCTAATGGATGATATTATTTGTTATTTTGCTGCGCCACAACATTTGGCGATTTATAAAAGTTTTGAACAAACTCGGAAAGGCTATAGACCGTACCTGGGCCTTTGCCAGGGCTCATGCAAATAAAATCTCCCAACGTATGAGCATTACCTAGAATAATTGAAATTGAAAAAAAAGAAAATGAATAAAAAGCATCTTAACAATTTAAATTAATCTCTTACTACACGACTGTATGGGCGGATATGATGGCGGAGGTTTTATCCAACTACCATCTGGCCTTCTCATATGTCTTCGATCTGATGAAAATTCAGCAAGATATGTTTCAGCAGGTATGACTCGAAAGAATCTGAAAGAAGGCAAATAATAATGCAAATTAGAAGGAAAATATAAAAATGTATGCAGATTTTGCATATTAAAAAAAAAAATTACCTGTGATGTTCTTGCCTTAAAGCTAAATCGGAACGAAATGTTTCTGTTACATATTTGTGAAAATATGTAGGAAATGGAAGGGTCGTATCTAAATCAAATACCAGACATCTATTAAGGGTAGGATTGTGCATAAAAAATACATGATAATCCTGGAATGAAAATAATTTCAAAAATCAAATTAAAATTTCTTTAAAACAGAAACCCACAAGCTCTATGTAAAACGAGCAGAAGTCAATAAGTCCTTGCATAATAACGTAAAATCTGTCTTTTAAAGTTGTTTTTTTATTTTTTAATATTTTTTTTTATTATTGTTCGAGCCAAGGCGAATTCATAAAAGGCGGCAGCACCGTTACAACAATACAACAATAAAAAGAAAAAAGGCACTTAAGTGTATGGTAAACTTTAGAACACAATTAATTACTGCTGTTTTTTCTTATCCTTTTAAATAACATTTTTACTAAGAATCGTTTTTTAAATTAATTTAAAACTCATCTTGTAATTCTTTTTTTTAAGAATAATAAAAAAAAGAAATTTTGTAATATAAAATGATTCACCTTTGATAGCTATTCTAAACATTACAAAATTAAGCAAAAAATTGTCAGCGGCCGCAACGATGCCACGTGGTAAAATTAATTCGCCGTGGTTCGAGACAAGTTTTAAAAAACATAGTTGCGACAAAGATTTAAAATTCAACGTTTTTTTTTGCTATTAAATCTAAAGACGTGTACAGTCATTCATTATTGTGATGAAATATCTATTTTCTTTCTATTTCATTCTCTTTTTTAATTTGTTCAAATATTCAATCTAATTTCAAAACCCTACCAAGCGACATAGTTGCGTTCAAAACAACAGAGAGAGTTTATTTCTGATTGTTGGGATATGTGGCACCAACCCAACCGAAAGAAAATTAAAATTGCAGGACTAGTGATTGAGCGGTGACTTCTATTACTTATTGCATCTTATAACTCATCAGTTTCTTAAAATTATATTGAAGATTTAGGAGATGATTTTTGACGTAAATTTTTCTCATTTTATAACGTGTAACGACTTGTTGACTTATCCGCGTAAATTAAAAGAAATTGAACATTATTATGTAACAAAAAGATTTATGAACTTATTTTTGTTTTTAATTTTAATTTTTTAACGAATGTAATGCAAATTAAGAAAAATACACTTTCATCAATTCAAAACACCACAACTCCTAACCGTGTTCCTACAAAAATGAAAAGATAAATAAAAATAATTTTATTTATTTACTAGTTCATTGTATCCAGCTTTGCCTGGGTGTAATTTTAGGGCCTTTGAACACGTTTGCCTTCGTATGTACTTGTTGTTTTTTTATATGAGCAAAATCGCATGTTGTCATGAAAAGTTATAACTCACGAACGCGTCGACCTATTTAATATACAAAAGCCAATAAAAAATTTTAAATTTTCACTGACTTTTAACAGAACATAAGAAGACTTCTTTTAAAGTAAAGCTTTTTTATACAAATCTTACAGTGGCAACAAGAGCCCCATCAATAAAAAGTGTTGACACTAAAATAATTTTTTTTTTTGGTGTCTGTCTTCTTGAAAGCCGAGATCGAGCAATTATATCAAGGCTTTGCTGCAAGAGAATTTTATTTCAAAAAAACTAGAACTTTTGAATATTGTTTGAATTTTTCGAAGGGCATAGAGAATTTTTTATATGCAGACTTCTTAGTCTTTTTTAAAAATGGATTGATTATAATTTTTAATGATTCCGTACTAAGTCAACAAAAAATAATTGTGGCTATCGATTGATTATTAGTTTTGTTAATAATATTTTATATCCGTGATGAAATGATATTTTTCTTTTTATAATTTAATTACAGTTCTTTAGTGCAAGTGATTACATAAGAATTAGTGCAAATATACAGAAATCAAAAATAATAAAGTATAATTAATTTTATTTTCTAATTAAACAAGCAATTGAATTCATTTTTGTTTTTAAAAAACATTTAGTTTTTAATAATTTTGTTTCTTGTTTCCTGAAGATGCCATCTAACAGTGTGGCTAAATATTGTAAGAAAAAATAAAAACTAATAAACAATATTTTTATTTTAAAACTGACCTAATGCTTGTTTAATTAGAAATTAAAATTAATTATAATAAAAGGTCACAATAAAACATTAATATTTAATTATAAAGTGTACAAATTTTGATTGTTTATTGTTGTTTGAAAATGTGGACATAGAATGGATATTGGCAGATAATAAAAATCTACTTACCCATATCACAACTTGGTCATCTCCCCGACCTGCCTTTTGACGCCATAAGGGTACGGTACGTCCCTCATTTGATACGAATACAGCATAACATTTTGAAAGTTCCTCAATACGTGTTTTCTTAACTTGTTCGCAAAGTTTCCAAACATTTTCTTCGCTAAAAGCGCAAAAATAAAAGTAAATAATTTTACGCATTAAATTTTTTATTTTCTTTAATTTTTCTGTGATTAATTTTATAAATTTTAACTCAAGTAAGAATTTAGAAATTTTTAAATTTTTAATGATGAGTTATTTTAAATTAGTTAATCGCACCTGGCTTTTACGTGATAAACACTCAAGTTGCTAATGATTAATTGACGATTATTATTTTATAGATTGAAAGAATGCTTCACTACTTTCAATGGAGACAAACTGATACAACCTCATACAGTTAAATTTTAAGGCGAATTTCTTTGTGAACATGCAAAATTAATCATATCATTTTAATACTTCAAAACGTCAAATTATCATTACACGGAAATTAATTAAGAATTAAATAATATACCTTCTCATAGGTATGTATGTATGTATATTAAAATATTGATAAAGCTGCGAGCATTAAGAATTTAATAAAAAAAAGTACTCTCATTCAGATGATTAAAAATACTCATATTTTTCTTTTCCGATAATCACGTTGTTTTTGAATTTTCGCCAACAGGTAAAATTTTATTACCATCGAAAAGAGCACAAACAATAAACAAACAAAACAAAAAAGTTAAAATTTAAGTTTTTTCATTGTTTTCTTGTAATTTAAAAAAAGTGTTCTTCCCAATGGCAGAAAAATGTGAGCTGTCCATAAAAATTTTAAATTTAAAAGATAACACCGTTCGGAGAACGAAAGCTAATCTTCGAACATTAAACACGTGATGATTTTATTAATAATGCGTAAGCAATTATTTATCAATGGCATTCGTTTTAAAGAGAAGTTAAAATAATTTTTTTTCTATGTGTTCAAATGTGTGATGCGTTAAAACCAAGATGCAGTCCAATATTTTACATACAAAAGAAAAAAAATATACATACATTAACATACATTAAATGTAAACATATTTAAAGAACTCTCTTTCAGCATTTCTCAACTTTCTCTGAAATAAGACTTTCTCTTTCATAACGAGGTAGACATTCCCTTAAATTATTACAAAACAAAAAAAAATTGAGAGCGAAAGTCTCCAACCCTCATTTTCCCTACAATATATATTGTTGCGATGATATCTTTTGATTATCAACCACTAAACATCATAAACAATTAATGTATACGATACCATTCTCTTTGTTTCCATAAAATTGCCATTAGTTCCTTTTATTATAAAACTTTACGTAGTGAATAATAAAAACTTTGTTTGACGGCATCTTTAATGAATTTTAAGCACGAATTAAAAAACAAAGAAAAAACATACACACATTATATACATATGTATGTATGTAATAGAAAGCCATGGCTGCACAGCAACATTAATACAATCGCATAAACATAATCAAGCCTTTTAAGCCGTGTGTTAATTAATTTAATTATACAGTGCTTTTTTATGTATTTGACATAAAAGTTGTCATAATATATGTTGTCAATAGTAAAGGTGTTTGGAACACCCAGTTCTCAAACTTTTTCCATGGCTGACCTGAAAATTGTTTTCTATTCCTTGTTCCCCTTTCCTAAATAAAATCTTCCCGAGATATTGTTCTCTTTTCTCTTATCCTAAACAAACTTTGTCGAAAATGAAAATCTCTTTCCCGGAAAAAAATGATGACAAATTTTGGGAATAATTTTGCAAAAAAATTCCAAGGGAGCTCTTCAATCATTTTAAGCATTTAATATATTTAATGATAAATGTAACAAATTTGCTTTATTTTTACTTTTAGGTCAAAACTAATAAATGGAAAAATAGAACCTTCTTTTAATAACAATGCAATTACAACAAGATAGCGATGATTTAAAGGAGGTAAAAGGGTATGGCGGAGTTTGGAGGAGGAAATGAACGTAGCAGTCGCGTGGAAGATGGTATGAATAATAAAATTAGTCATTTGCAATAAACAAAATTGGTGAAGGAGCAAAGTTTTTTTTAGGTATGATGAAACCAGAAAAAATTGGGAGAAGACCATATATGAAATAGAACTTTTCGCAAAATAAGAAAGCGACAATTTCTTAATTGTGGAAGGTATGGGCAAGAAGTTTGTGTTTGGCTCTTCAATAATCACAAAGCATATTCCAAAGAGCGATCCACTTGCATTGCAGTAGTTGTTAGTGATAGATGAAGGCAGTGGGAGAGGAATACACCCAAAAATTCACCGGCGAAAAAATGATAGATGAAGGAAACAAGTGGGAAAATTATGCAAACACACACGTGTCTCAGCAAATAATTAAATCAGTTTATTGCATTTGCGATTAAAAGAAGGACGAGTTTAAAAAGCAAAAGTGGCACAACTTGGTAATGAAAGAGTTAACACTGAGTGGAAGATAAAATTGGGAAGAATTGCCAATTGTCCGATTAAGAAGATTTAAGTAAACATATCGCACTTCTAGTTCAAAAGTGACTCAACTAAAAATTTTAACTTTTCAGAAATTGGAAAAAAACGTTTTTGATCTGAATAAAAATGGTTAAAGAAAAAAAATTTGGACAATTGTTAACAACAATAAAATACAGTGATATTTTACTTATATATAAACAAGTGTATTGTGCATAGTTTAAGCATATAAACCAGAAAATTTAAACTTTTTAGTTCAGTCACTTTTAAACTAAGTATATGTGTGATATGTTTGTATTGGTGTATTGTGATAAATGTAAATTGTAGCCTTAAATGTAAGCTGTATCTTGTAGTTTTAAGACATTTACAGGTTTTATTTGTTTCCGACTTCATAAAGTATTTATATTCTAAGTTTTTATACATAGCGAAGTCGATTAAGCGATGTCCGACTGTCCGCCCGTGCTCGTGTTGAAATTAACTTTACCAGGACACTAGATGAGCAAAAGATACTTTAAATACGCCAATCGATTAGAAATAGTTTTTAAAAATTTAAATACCGAAGATCAGCAAGATCGGTCCATGTCCCTAAAAAAGGCAGCAGGCAAAACACCACGCCTGTCTCTAACTTTTACCCATTTTTTTCAACTTTCGTTTGTATTTCTTTAAGTGGTTGTTGTTTATGATAAAAATTAATAGAAAACGGTATGAAAACTTGGCGAGCTTTCACTTGATACGGCCACCTTTTCATTTACTAAGTTTTGGAACAACAACTGAGAAAAATTTTAAAACTTTCGGAAAAAGCTTTTTTTGAACAGAAAAACTTTATGGCAGAAATTAATTTCTAATGCTAATTTTTATTAAAACCATTTAATGGGAAATCTGGTTATACATATATGATGAAGAGTATGTAAGATAAATAATTAATAGTAAAAAATTGAATTTAACTTCAAACTAAACTAACCCATTGATAAACACTTTACCCTTAATTTTTATCGCTACTTTTTTGCATCTAGCGGTCGCTTATTAAAAGCCTTTCCATCTGAATGAAACATGGATTCACCACAATATATCAGAAATATGGTAATAATCGATGTAGCGTACCATACGTATTTTTTGTGTTTTAACAGAGTTATGAATATATGAGACATTCATAACGGGATGGGATCAAACAATTTTATACTTAAAGCATAACAATTCTTGACTACTTCTCATCTTGTTTTATATTGTGAGCATTAATATTTTTTTTAGTTTATTTTCCAATGTTAAATGAAACTTTAAAGAAACAAAAAAAGCTTTATCTGTTTTACATGAGGCGTAAATATAAAATCAAATTTTATGTCTTGCACTAAGAAATAATTTAATGTTTAAAAGCGACACGACAGGTGTGTTAGTCAGCCAATTTTTTATGTGTGTAAATAAAACACTTTTCATGTTCGTGTTTATGAACTTAATTATAAAAATTCGTGCCAGTTAATAATTGAACGGCCTTCTTATATTGGCCTCCTTGAGATACATCTTTTTATTTTATTCCAAGTTTTTTCCTAAATTTATTGTATCATTTGGGATTTTTTTTAGTGTCATATATATGTTAACATTTTTATTTTGAACCTTTTGAAAATTAAGTCAACATTAACCTAATCAAAATCCGGTTTCAAAACTATTTCCCATAGAATAAAATATATTTAGAATTTATTTTAATTATTTTTTTATCTCTCAGAAGAAAAAAATCCAAGATAAATACAAAACCCTTATAAGGCCCTTTAAAAGGCTTTTGTATCCTTTCCTTTCGCAGCTGTATTATTTTTCACTGTGTGTGTTTGTTTGTGTACTTTATTTGCATTCAAATAATTTTATTTATCAAACGCTTTAAAAATTAGGTCAAACGGTCATGCTCACGCTTAGAGGGAGAAAGAAATGATATTATGGTTTGAACTCCTTTTTCTTTTCGAACGCTATAGCTCTGATTGTATAGTTGTTAGTGCATGTTATTGTATTTAAATGTGTCCTTATATATTTTAGTTTATGTGAATGTCAATAATTTTAAATTATTCTTAAATTTTCTATTAAAACGAATATACGTTACAATTTTTTACTTAAATTAAATTACTATCCTGAATATTTAGATCTAAGGAATCGCAATGTAATTTGGCTACCAGGCTTATCTTGCTAAAAAATAGCTCAGCTTTTACGGAAAGTTTGTTTCAACCAATTTAAAAAAATATATATTGGTAAAATAATCATTCTTGCATTTATCAAAATATTTGCTCGTAATGCCTCAGACTCCAAGTTGCAACGTGTTCTTCAGTATTTGCTTTCAAGCCTTTAAAGGTCTGTGATAAACACAAGATTTCAAAAACACTCAAAGAAGAATGTCTGAGGTGATCACTAGACAACAAATAAAAGTTAGAAGCTGTCTCGACAGGGACGTAATTTTCACGAATATGGACTCTTAAATTGCTGGCACTAACAGACAAGGTTTGCTCTCTATAAAAATGAACATAAACAAGGAAGAGTAAGTACCCTTTACCAATTTTTTTCACTTCGTTTTTATTTTTTTATTTTCTATCGCTCCATAAATTTGTTTTTTTTTTTTATTGAAATTGCTTCATTGTTCCAAATGATATTGAAAAATTAAAGGCAGGAGTGGTGTTTAACCCACTGCCATGAGGGACATGGACCGATCTTGTTGATTTAAAAAAGCAACTCTTTCGAAAATACATATGTCTGGTCGATTGGCGTATTCAATTTTTTCTAGCTCATCTAATGCCTTGGCAAAGTTGATTTTAACACTAACTCGGACGGACAGACGGACATTGCTCAATCGACTTCGCTATGCATGAGGACACAGGAGGTCAGGCGGAAATCGCTCTGCATAACAACTCAAAATATTTATACTTTATGAGGTCTGAAGTGGATATTGTAGAAGTTACAAACGGAATGACAAACTTAAATTTATTCTTTTTCCACCTGCGGTGAAGGGTATAAGAATGATCGAAACTTTTCTTTATATGCCTGCAATGTTGATAGCAAAGTATTTTACAAGCTGCATTTTGAACTTTGCTAAACAAATGTCTAAACCTCCCAACTAAAATAAGATTTAGTCTTAAAAAAATTTCATTGCAAATCAGAAGCAAAAGAGCTACAACGGTAACGCCGTTCAATATAAAATTCATTCAAATGTGTTAGTGTAAAATTGTGTATGTGTTAGTTTTTGTAATCCATTTCTTGCTGAGACGATTTTACTTACCAATAGCATGAAACGTATGAGCAATCCGCAATTTTAGGAAATAGCAGATCTGTGGTCATTTTGATAATCCAATGATAAAAGTGTTGATGTCAGTGTCCACTCAGTGTTGTTGTTATTATACCAATACTGGCAAGCGTAATAAACAATATAGCGCACCAAGTTTGCTCTTATGATTATTTCGTCGAGTTAGTTTACTACGTATGTAGTAAATTGTAAAATAATAATTGCAAATATGACTCACAAATTTTAATTTCAAAAAACTTTTATGGTCATTTAAATAAAATAATATAAAACAAGAGTTATAAAATTTTTACACCACAAACCGTTCACTTCGCATTTATATACTCACGTTTACTTCAAATAACTGAAACGTATGATTTAACTTAGATGTGATGAATTTTTTCTAGGTTATTAAAAAACTCAGAAGTTCGTTTTTAGTCGTTTTAACGAAATTTATTCAGTTTCTTCATAATTTAAAACAACATTGCGTGCGAAGTTTTTATGGTTTGTATGTATGTATGTGTACAAACATTTGCATTTTTTTTATTATAATTTGTTGTTAAAAGGAAATTCTAATTTTTTTTGCATCACAGCAAGATTTCTAAATGTTTAAGAATCTATTCTGTGATGTTTTTTTTTAACTTTTTTTTACTTCTTATATTATTATATTATATTTTTCTTACACGCTTTAATATAGGGCAAGCTTTAGTAAAGGCACCACATATTTTATTATTTCATTTATTTTCCTCTTATCTAAAAAATACAAAATAGTTTACTTTTCGTTTTATTACATCTCCTTTTTTTTGTTTCAACTCGACTTGCAAATGTTTATTAGTTTTTCTGTATGCGTGCGAATGTTGAATGAAGCGTTTGTGGAAAAACTCTACATTTAATTTAGATTTATATTTTTTTCTTTTCATGTACAATTTGCAACATTAAGTTGTTGCGAGAGGACCTCCGAACGCGTTCCCGGTTCTACATAAACTCTAATGAAACATTTCTTTTCTTTACCACAAGCAATTGTTGTATAGAGTATTGTTGTGTAAGGCAATGTGACGGTGAGAATAATTTGCTTGATTTGACGCAAAGAGTACCTTCATGTGTATATTTGTGTTAAACTAATGCAGACTTGATGAAATATACACACATAAGTGAAAAAGTTTTGCATTTCTGTGGGAAGGTTTGCATTTGCAGCATTCATTATCACAATTAGTGTAGGTAAATAATATAAATAGTCGTTATTAACCAAAATTTCGTTTAGAATAAATCGTTCTAATAGTGAGTCAATAACTATTAAATTAAATATCTATAAAAAATTAAAAGTAAAAAATAAGAAAAAGTAAAGTTAAAAATTAAACTTTTTAACAGTACAACGTCAAAGAAAATCTTAGTTAAATAGATTAACCACACGAACTGGTTAACCTTCTCTTATATTGGAGAATATTTATCATTCCTCAGATGTTAAAAATCTTTGCCACTTCAATCTTATCTCTTTTTAATCAAATAATTTTGCACTCCGCAGGTAACCTTTACTCTTATGGCCACATGACAACGCATCTCAATGCTTTTTTTTTTTTTTGGCAACTCTACAGTCTCTCTCTATTTTTTCTTAGTCCAGATTTACAACATGACATTTTTTTCAATTCTCTTTTTAAAGTTTCATCGCGTCCCCATATGATAAAACTTTTCATGGCATCGGAATTTGTACATTTTGCTTTTAATTTGATATTTGTTATTTTAGTTGTGTGTTATTTCAAATAATACATAAACGACAAAACGTGGTGTAAATGGCTCTTATTTAAAAATAAACGATTTTTTATGCAGGGATGCTAACTGCACACTATTTAATATTATGTTTGGATAACAAACAGAGTTATTTGTGGCAGCGCTAATAAATACAAATTCAAAAAAGATGCAGTTAGATCATCTGCTTATCATGTTTATGTCAAATTCCATAACAAAAAGCCTATGAAAAATGCTATAAACAGGTAACGTTCGACATTCAATTATTTCTTATGAAGTTTTTGGACTTACAGAAGCAAGGTTACCTATGAACACTATTTGAATTGGGCACATCAGGTTTTAATACATTTCCACAACCTAAATGTATTATTATTTTCAGTTTGGCTTAAGTTTGTTTTCAATTGCAACAAAATGAAATGCATTTTCTGGTTCGCTTCTTCAGTATTTCTCGTCTCTGTCTTCAAGGAAGCTCATAATAAATTGTTCTATTAATGCAGCTAAGTAAAGGAAAAAGAATTACAGAAATTTTTCATTTTTCCTTGCGGTGTTTTTTAATCATTTATTTCGTTTCATGAAAAATTTCGTGATGTAAGTTGGCTCTAATTTAAGCTTAACAAGTAACATAATTATCTCTGCGATTGAACTTAAACTTGTTGAAGGAAATGAACATACATATTTGTAAAATATTTAATTATTTATCCGTAAGCAATTGATCAAACATTATAAAGTGTTAATATTAATACTAAATATTCCTGGTATCAACATGTGTTAATATTTCCAAACAAAATTATTGAATCAGTTAAAGTATATTTATTTATATTTTTTACAGCCGATAAATAATTTCTTAATTTGATTAATTTAATAGTATTAATTTAAAATACAAAGAAACCCTTTAAAGCCAATTATAAATGTTTCATTATAGATCTATTTATTTGTGGTTAATATAATCAGCTATCCTGTTACCGAATCGACGTAATTTTTCTGACCATAAAACGAATTAACTTCTTTGAATTTTCGCAATTTTCCTCGTTTTGAAATCAATTTAAATTTAAATGCATAGTTAAACGAAAACAATTAATGCGAAGAAAATGTTTTTCATAAACTTTCCTAGATTGTTCGAATATTTACTGAAAATATGAAGAAAATGAATCATTTTTACTATTTAAAGATTAAATTAAAAAATATTGTCTGCTTCAAAACAAGATTTTAAATTGGACAAAACTTAAGTACTGAACGTTTGTAAAATTTTATTTTACGTACTCTTTATAAGCGTGAAAGCTCCGGGATACAACACAGTAAAGTTTCTTTCCTTATTCCTATCCTTTGCTGGGTACCTATTTTTAATTTTTTTTACATTTATCTCAGGATTAAATTTCTCAATTTCAAACCACTAAATTTTTGTAGTCAATTTCCGAAATGAAAATAAAGCACAATTTGATGGTTTTCAACTTTTTATACGGTAAGTTTGATATTATGTTTATCTTACGGTTACAATTTATTCGTTTTTTGTTATATTTTTTCCATGAAGGCTGTTTTATCACAAGCTTATTAATAATTTAATTTAATAAACTACAATCCATTACTTCAAAAGTGAAAAAGTATTTAAGTGCCACAAGCAAAGGAGACTATACTAATCAAACACTATTAAAGTTATTTTCTAGTTTACGCTTGCAAGTTGGAAAGAAATAAAAAAATAAAAGTTACTAAAAAAGAATGATCGATAACGGAAGCAGTATTTATAAATAACGTAAACCTAAAACATAAAGCGGGCACCCTTAAATAATTAAAGACACTCGGTCATGTTCCTCTATTCTCGCGCTTATTAGTTATTCAAGCTTTTCTTGTAACTTCTTCAAGAATATTTTAAGCCAAATTTCAGAAAACACTTAGTTGGTGTTGATATACTTAACTGGTAATGTATTTCAATAAAATCATATAAAAACTATGTTTCATACATAAAAATTAAAAGAAAAACGATAATTACTTCAGAAACCTAAGACACAACAAATAAAAAGATCAGCCTCCTGTAACTTATTATTTGAGAAAAATCAAATAAAAATAATGTTTCAAACATAAAAAATTTCTTTACAAACTTTAGATACAAAAAAGAAAAAGTTTGTGTGAACGAATTTTAAAGAATTTGAATTTTGGCTTGCGCTTAAGGTGGCATGGGTTGAATATCAGGTAGCCGGTTGTTAGCAGCATTTAAGCTACGACCGTCATCACTGTAAACAATTTCCAATATGCCATTATCTTGAACACTGGAATTTGTTGTGCTCCCATTAAATGGTTGAAATGAAGTGTCATTATTGCTTTTTACATTATTCAGCTCTGTTTTTGCACGCTGTATAGCACTTGTTGCCGTTTTACTGGTCTTGTATGATGGAACCGACTCGTCGTGCAAACTTGATCTACGCAATTCTATTGCTTTTTTATTAAATAATGTATTGTATAATTTTACAATTTCTTGTTTACACCGGCGACACACAAGTTCGTGGGGTAAATAATGTAAATTTCTTTTTTGTATAAATTTGATTAGTGCTTTGTCCTCCAACAAAACACCGTCTTCAAGAGGATGATTCAATATTGGACAAATCCCAGCCATTTAAAATAGTTTTTATTTAATTAATTAATTAATGTGCTGTTTCTTTATTGCAAATACCTTTATAATTTTATGGCAATCGGCAAATAGAAAATGTAACAAGACAAAACAAAACCACCAATTACGCAAAGGAAGATGGCATTCACTAAACACTGTTCACACAGCTGTTGCTTTATACATACTAGTCAAGGCGAATTAATTTATTAGGTGGCAGCTGACAAGTTTTTTCTTAATTTTTTTATGTGTAGACAAGGCGAATTAATTTAAAGGTGGACTTAATAGCCAAGCTAAGTTTTTTATATTTTCAACGTTGTTGTTAAAATTTTAAAATAATTTTGAAAACAAAATATTTTCAAATAATTTAGCAAAGAAAAAAATTAAAAATTTCATAAATTGAATTCAGCTTCCTTTGCTTAGTCAGTTATTTTTGACATCTACGTGGTGCTCTGCAACAATAAAATAAAAAAAGATTTGTTTTTGTAGGCGTGAGGCCACCTAATATTTAATTCCCCTTGTGTAGAGTATGTGTCAAAATTGAATCATTTAAATTTTTAATATTTTAATATTCTTTAAAATAAAATTAAAACAAGAGTTTTAAATTTATTAAAAAAACAAAGCTTTTAAGAAACGTAAGGATAGGGAATTAATTGGGTTTTGAAGTTTACCATACACAAAAGTGCCTTTTTTTATTGTTGCATTGTTGTAGCTACGCTGCCACCTTATATGAATTCGCCTTGTTACTAGTGCTCATGGCGAAATCATTTACCAGGTGGTGGTAGTTCGGCAATAACAAAAACTAGGATGAATCCATTTAATAAACTATGTTGACTTCGATTGATTATTTCGCCATGCTAGTGCTTTAAAATTTCAAAATCACAGGCACTTATTGAAAAAAAAAAAAACGCATAACTAATTTTTGACCTTAAGCTTTTTATTATTTTACTAGCAGTGCCCACGACTTTGTCCACGTATATTTCTAATTTTTATATAATTAAAATTTAAAAAAATTATTCTTTAAACATTTGTTGTAGAGTTCTGTAAATAATGTTAAAAATTTACCATCTGCAAAAAAAATGTTCTGACAACTGTTTTAGTACTATTTCACTGGTAAAACTGGGTGCTTTCACATTTGTATCTCTAGTTTCTTTACGAAATGACATATTTTTATAAAAAGAAAAGTATTCTGTATTTGAACCGAGGTTCCAAGTCATTACGTGATGCGAACACAGACAGACAGACAAATTTCCAAAGACAAGACGATATTTAAGAAGTTTTTTTTAAATACTTAAAAAAAGCTAAGAGATAAAAAGCTGTAAATACACTACATATTAATAAAAATCGTTAAAAACTTGATAAATAGAAAAATCCGGCAAGACTAGGCATGACTAAAGTGGTAGCACTTTTGAAATCTGTCAGCACTGTTATTAAATAAATTATCCTCATTAATATATGTTATAAACTGTAGCAGGGCTTAAGGCGTTTGTTGAGTTGTTTAACTGTTATATTTAAATCAAGTTTAATTTATTTTACAAGAAACAATAGAATTTTGATAACTAGTAAGAATAATCGAAACACAACGAAAAACGAAACACTGGTGATAGGATAACTCTACAAGGCAGTAAACAAATCAGTAACGCCATCTGGTAGTTATTTTACTTTGAATTTTAACTTTTTTTTTGGCGAGTATTTGGTTAAATAAAAATGTTAAAGCAAACATAAAGACATTTAAATGTTTATTTTCAATAACTTTTTGTATCTTATCAATTCTTCAAGGCAAATAAACCTAAAAGATAATAACCGTTTTAAGAATATGTAATTTAAACGTTCACGTATATAATTAATATAATAATTCAATAAAAGATAAAATGTGATAAGAAACTGCAAAAATAAATTACATGCAAAATTCAGTTATAAAAAATTATTGAAATGTAAGACAAGTATGTAACGAGAATTTTATAAGTACTTTGTAATACAGTTATTTGTTGATTTATCTATAAACATAATAAAACAGTAACGGGATGGGGTCATTTCTGTACATTTAAAATATATTGAAAATGTTGATGTTGGTGCAGTCAGTATTTGATATGGAATACAAAACATATATTTAGAAATTTTTGTCTGTCTGTTTGTCTGTGTTCGCATCCCGTAAAATCTGCTGGATGGATTTGAATAAAATTTTGAGAGAAGGTCCCTTAGAATACTTTATTTTTTATATAAAAATGTGGCATTTATCGGTATAATGATTCTAAAACAGTTGTCAGTAGATTTTATTTTTGTATATGAAAAATGTTTAACACTGTTTAAATTTTAATAAAATTAGAAATGTTACGCAGACAATGTCGTGGGTACTGCTATTTTACAATAAATTTATTTATTCATACACATGTTTTTTAAACTCTTACTCGTATCAATTATCGTTAAACTGTTCATCAAATGTTATATTTCTGATACAAACATAACAAATTACACCTTTAAATATTTTTTCTTTAAGCTGTTAAGTGGTTATTCAATGTCATCAAATACTTATTCATAAAAAGAAAAATTCATAATAATAGATAATATGTAATATAACAAAAATAATTTTATTTTTAATAAAGTTCTAATAATAAAAATAATTTAATTATTAAATTATAATGAATAATAAATTTACATGGTTTGATAAGAGAAAAACCTTCCATTTTGAGATATTACGGTCGAGCAAGCTTGCATTTACTTTAAGCTGCTTTAACCAAAAGAACGCTTTAATCTTTGTAAATCTACTCAGTTTTAATTTACCAGGACACCTTACAGATCATTCCATTTATATACAAGTATCCTTCTCTTTAATAATAAAACTTACTGATCACAATAAAAAAATAAAAATCAAAAGCACTAAAATGAACGATAAAAGCGCTGGGTTGACAACATCGAATATGTAGTATCTGCATGTGTATAAAAAACGAGTATGTATCTGAGAGATTGGTGGTTGTTTTATTTTGTTTTGTTGTGAAAACAGTAAAAAACAGAAACAAGGCAAACCCGTGTCTACACAAAAACCCACTGCAGAGACTGACACTGAGAACGAAAGGGTATTTACTCTGATCGTTTTAGACAAAATGATTAGTTGCGATTAAGGTTTTAACGAAATAAGTTGAATTTTCATTTTTGTTTTAAATTAGTTGAAACCTGCTGTTGCGTTGGTTGAGCTGAGTTTAAAATTAAGACGGGTAAAAAATTAAACAAATAAAAAAATCAAAAATAAACAAAAGAGGCTTTAAAAATTAATTGTTATTTGTTGTATAACACAATCTATTATTAGAAAAACTTCCAATAGAACGCATGTTAAAAAAAAACAATATTTAAATAATAAAAGCGTTAACTAGAAAATTTTTATTAACTGATTTTGTATTAAAAATTAAAAAAAATCTTCTTGCGATGGATGTTTGTTTTAAAAATTCATTTCAAATGTTAAAATATTCAATATATTTTTTAATTAAATAATTGGTAACTGATAAGAGCTTAGATGATGTTTTTTGTTGTTGTATTATTTATTATTATCATTTTAATTATTCAACATAATTTTTGTTGTTCTTTTTAAAACGTGCATTAAATCAATATTGTGTTTTTAATTTAAAAACAGAGTTTAAGATATTGATACTCATCAAGATGCTGAATACGATTCATTTACTTTCAGTTAATTAATATTTATGAAGTGCCATACACATACATACATTCATTCATACATACAACCACGTTATACAACAGTTTGATTTATCCCAAAGAAAGATACATAACAATTAATTCAAAATTTGAAATTTATTTGGAATCATTAAATATGCGTTACTTATGTTTGTAAATGTGTACGTCATCAGTAAACAAAAATATTGTTTTATATTGTAGAAGTAACGTCATTTGGAATTAGCAACTGAACCTGATAATAAATCGTCTTTAGTCTTGCTTTTTTTATTTCTTATCTCTAATTTATAATTTATAAATGTTTATAGTTTGATTTTTTATAATATAAATTTTCAACAATAAAAATTTACACGGGAAATGACAGTTGGAAAGCTGTCGTTATTTTAGAGAAGTTTGAAAAAAAAAATTCCCTTGCGTTAATAATTAATTTTTTTTATGTGGTTGCCTGGATACGTAGGATTTTGCTCACGTAATAAATTTTTTAAATTAAAGGACATTTTTACAACTTGTCGTTAGTTAAAACCTTCACTTAATTTTTTATTCACTTAATATTATTTAAAAAATGGAAGTTTTAATATTGGAAAACTATTCATTGGTCAGATAAAATCCTGCCTTTAATTAACCGCAAGTTGTAACAATGGCCCTAAGCCCAATAAAAAATGTTTGTGTGTCTGCTACTAGTATTTTTAATTTTTAAAGTCTGCAGACAGAAAGTCTCAAAATATTTGATTTTAAAAATAAAAAATGTTGGATAACTTTTTTTCTTGGTTTGGACAAAGGAACATCCATAATTTAACCTGTGAAAAGTTTGTATTTTAAAAAAAGACAGATGTATTTTCTCCCAAAGATAGAATTTAGGTGGGTGCATTAATTGGATTTAGAAATCTTAATGTGCACCTAGAGATTTTTTTTATGAGAAGTCATGGCACGATTCTAAATAAGCGGGGCGGTCTCTACTGAATAATCAAATATAATGCCTGATTTTCAATGAGGCATTACCGAGGTGCGTTTAATATTGTTTAACTGTAGTCAAATTTCGTAAGGGCAGAAGATGGAAGATAAGTAAAAGTTCAAATTTTTTTTAAAGTCATTAATTTAGATCCACTTGGAAATGAATTATAAATTATTAATAACTTCTGAAAAATGCTTTATAAAAAAAAGATTTTTTTCAAATATTTTAAATTGAATTTGATGAAGACTTAGCGTAAAGTAACAATACACCAGCCAAATAAAAGAAAGAAAGTAATTAAGACATTTGAGCATTTAATATGTTGACATGCAATGCATCCTTCCGCGCAACCCTCAGCAGAGCAGAAGAAGCTTTTGGTTTCGCACTAAAATATGAGTCGTAATTCATATTTTGTTCTAGATAACTAATCAAATTGTTTTTAAACGAATATTTATTTTGAATAATTTAATAAATTAAATTATGTCAATGAGTTTGATGTGACGCAAAACCACTAAATCATTAAAAATTGAATAAAACGTTTATTTTCTTGTGTAACTTGTTTTATACACTCGAATTCGTTCGTTATTATTACTTTACATATATTTCACCGCAAAAATAAATTTTAATGTCTGGCATTTGTAATTAAATATCTACAACATAATTATTAAATTTTAAAAGTGCAACTAAAAACAAAAGGCGGACATTGACGGCAAGTAAATGAAGTAAAAAATCCTCATTGTTATGTTGTTGATAAAGAAGAGAATAAATATTTAAAGAAATAAATGATATTTGTTTTTTGGGAGTTTTATAGAACAGTATAGAACAGAAAAATACCGCGAAGCCCTACTTTCAATTAACGCTTTCTTGAAAACAGTTTGAATATTAAAGTCTTAGAAAAGTTAGTGAGTTTTTAAAATGTAATGCTTTAAAAGGCAAATTTGTCATATAAAAATCAGGACTTTTTTATGGTAAGCGGACGTACTGCTTAAAGTAAAACATTCATAGCTTCGATAAACAGTTAAAGTTAGCATGTCAGTGAGGCGAACTTTTAAGATTTTATCCAAACATCTTCTTTACAAGAAAGAAATAAATTTAAAGGGGCCAAAAATTTTTTTATTTTTATTTTTTTTCATTTCGTTTTTCCTTAATAATCTTACACTATTCCTTACACACATTCAGTTATTCAGTTATGCATCCTTAAAATATGCTAAGGAAAATTTAATATTTAAAAGAAACTAAAAACGCTCATACACACACACACACACACACACACACACACACACAGTACAATTGAATAAAAATGAACCCTGAATGCCTGAGAGGATAAAAGGAAGATAAATTATAATAATTTATCTTCAATTAAAATTTTATTTTACAATTGTGTAGGGCAACTCAATTACAAGCGATCAACTTGTTTGAAAAGTTGGTATTGAAGCACTCCGTTGTTTGCGTTATTTTTATAAAAAAAATTTCCGACAAAATGTTTAATTGCAATGCAGAGAATAGCATATTTTTTGTTAATAATGCTAACGGATCAAGTGAGAAAACACGAAAGGCTGTAAAATATAAAATAAAAGATCAATAATTTGCAATCGAAACAGTAATTAAAACTTTATTTTCTTAACAGATTGCAGGCCAATATTATGTCACAACTAAAGACTACAAATAATGAAGAACTTCAAACTTTGCACAGCGATTGTTCTCCACGAGTAGAAAGTGGCCTTGATAGGCCTTATAAACAGAAACTGTTAGGGGAACAAAGTTGTGCATTGAAGCGACAGGCAACGATGGTCATATTGGGAAATTTGGGAGTATTGTCGACTGGAATGGCCATCGGCTTACCCACGGTTGCAAAGGATCCAATGATGGATACCACTCAAGGCGTTTACTTGACTTCGGCCGAATTTTCTTGGTTTGGTAAGATAATAAATAATAATTTGCTATTTTTGAGTTTTTTTATCAACATTTTATCATCATTTAGCATCACTTAACTTATTCACTTCTCCTGTTGGTGGTTTGTTGTCTGGCCTATTGTTGGACAAGTTTGGAAGAAAAAATACAATATACGTGATGAATGTTCTAGCCTTGTTCTCTTGGGCTCTAATGGCATCGGTCAGCTCTGAAATTCAGCAATCAATGTTTCTGCAATTGGCCATATCACGAATTTTAATCGGTAGGTTGAAATCAATTCCCTGTATTTTTCTTAAATAAACAGATTTAATTTAATTTTCCTTTCTAAAATTTTTAAATTATTGAAAATATTTAAAGCAAAATTATGATTTGTTTTTTCTTTTTATTTTATAGGCATTTCAAGTGGCCTCTCTAGTGCACCGGTTGGCGTCTACTCAGCTGAAATTAGCACTGCCAAAATAAGAGGCCGTCTAATACTGGGCACTTCAATATCTGTAGCTCTTGGTATAACTGTGATTTATGGTTTGGGATATTTTATTCGTGAAGACTGGCGTTTAATTGCTCTCGTTTGTTGTGCATTTCAAATTATTTCTTTATTATGTGTTACACCTCTGCCAGAGTCGCCCAGTTGGCTGATATCAAAATCTCGTTTTGCCGAAGCAAGAAAATCAATTAATTATTTCAGAGGTTTGGATAGAAAATGTATGTCATTTAAAACAAAAAAAAACATAAAATTGTTAAAATATTTCATTCGATATTCAGTTGAAAATGTTTTCTTTATTTTTTTAAAGCCGTCATAACACACCCTGAAATTTTAATGGAATTTAATATTTTGCAAAAGAATATCGAAATGGCCGAGGGAGAAAAGAAACCTTCATTTGTGAAATCTCTAAAGCAACCTGAAGTCTACAAACCTCTTTTGATACTGATGGGCCTATTTTCGTTTCAACAACTGACGGGGATATTCGTAATTATTGTGTATGCTGTCCAGATATCAGAAGAAGCTGGTGTCACTATCGATCCCTTTATGTGTGCCATAATGATTGGCCTGGCCAGAGTTGTGACCACCTGTCCCCTTGGCTACATCTTGGAAAAATGGGGACGCCGTCGTTCTGGCTTGATTTCTGCTCTCGGTATGACAGGTTGCATGATTTTATTATCGTTACAGGAACAACAATGGCTCAAGCCAGTACCTTTCTTGCCTGTTTTTGCTATCGTCTTTTATATAATTTTCAGTACAATTGGGTTGTATACTCTTCCATTCTTTATGATTTCGGAGGTGTTTCCACAGAATGTCAGGGGTCCTGCCTCAGGCCTTACGATAGCCTTTGGCACCTTTGTTTCATTTCTTTGCACTAAAACTTACCCTTCTCTTAAGGATTCAATTGGCAAGGAATACTGTTTTGCCATGTACGCAGCATTCTCATTCTTGGCAGTGATCTTTATTTATCTGTGTCTGCCAGAGACCAGAGGACGTACTCTCCTTCAAATCGAGGAAGAATTCAAATACGGAAAACGTTGCAAAAAACCAATACAACCTGTAGAAATGCAAGAAATTAATGTTAATTAGATGCACAAATTCAGTTTACTGTTAAGAAAGCAATTAACTTGGCCATGGTTTCATTTAAATGAACGAGTACATGAACTTAAATAGAAAAATTGATAATTTTTCTTTTGATTTGTTTAAACAAATTTTATATTATTAATTCTAAAAAAAAAGATTTAATATTTTTATACTTAACAATTTATATTTGCTGTGATAAGACTGCGTTTCGTATGTAAATATTAATAGATACGTACGTACATCCATACATACATGCATACATATATAGATATGTATTTGTGTATTTACATGCATGAAAATAAATGAGATTTAATAAGAAAATAATTATATGAATGAATATAAATAAATCAATGTATGTGTGCTATTATTTTTTTATATTTAAAATAATTATTTCGCGATAAGCAGCGAAAGAGAATAATGTACGATACACAAATTTATTGTTGTTTATTTTTATTAATTTAGTTTTTAAGATAAAATTCTTAGATTGTCACTGTTCAATGTTTTAACGTAAATTTATTTTACTAAAAAAATAAACATTCAAGCGGACAGATAAACAGACACTTAAACACTTTAACTTATTTAATGACTTAATACTTCTCTACTTTATTTTAAATCTTATAAAAAACTTATTATTATTGTTTTTCCCCAATTATTTATTGAATAAAAAATATTTTTTAAATTAAAAAAAAAAAAATTAATTAACAAAATGAGTAATTCTTAAATTATATTCTTCACTTACACTCTTAATACTGAGTTCCTGTTAAATGTGAGTACACGTGAGGTCATAGTAAATTAATCAAATTAAAATCGTGTTTATTACCAATTTAATGAACGACGCTGACGCGTAAAGCAAGGATTTTATGTTGATAATTTTATTTCAATAATTAAGATTCTTTCTATTGAAATAAAAGTCCAGAGTATGTGTTGCATTATATATCTTCCGCTTGTCGCTTTCTCTGCTAAGCAAGCGCCAAAGCAACATTTCTCTTTGAAACGAAACTTTGAAATGTTAAATTTCTTTAACCTAATAATTGTATCCATGTGCAACAAAATATTTTTTATAACTACAAAAATCTAATCTGCTCCGATTTGATTGATTCTCAAAGCAATATCGACATTTTCAGTATCAAGCCCAAATTCGAATGATCACATTTTGAACAACCCAGCTAACATTTGGAAGCTTCTTCGATGAGCGTAAAAATTTAACGTCCCTTTTTTCAATTGTCCGAACAATTTTACAAGAAAGGTTTACGATTGTTAGAAGAGTGAGGAGCATTAGAAGATTGTTAAAGGTCAATGATGGTATTTGACTCCCGTAAATGAAGCTTTGACGAGTCATTTTAATGATTGTTGCACGTTTATTTATTATGGATTTCAACAATCGTAACTTAAACATTGTGACGAAAATGAAACAAATTTGTTTGATTTTTTCTGTCAAGATAATATTTTTTAATAATATTTGATATTTCTTTCACTCTAATAAGTTGATTTTTGAAAGAACGTTTTTTCGGTTGTGATCAATTTAAACAAAAATGTTGTGGTCATTAATAATTTAACCATTGTGGTAACAAAAGTGTTTCAAATTGAAATTTATTATTTGCAATCATCCTAATTTTTTTTTTATAAAGATGCGACCTACTGAAAATTCTCCGAAGCTGACTACGCTGTTAGAAGGGGTGGGAAAGGGATTTGGTTGAAACGTAATTTTTTGCATTTTTATTTAAAATTTTCCTTTAATAACTTTTTCTTTTCTAACTGGATTCATAATTATTGTTAATGAATACATAATTTATAATCAAAACTCCACTATTACAGAAAAATAACAGTATAAAATTCCCAAATGTCTTTCTTAGTTTGTAGCATCTTTTTTGTAATCTTAACGACGACTCGTTTAAAATAAGGCGAACTTAAGACGAATCTTGCGGAAGAGTCGCTAAAAGGGCATAGTTTCTCACGTTGAGATTTACTTGGGCGATCCGAATACAAAACCACAGACGATTAATTTCATCGCCTGCTACAGTCGTGAGAGAATATTTTACAAACAAAAATGTTGGCTGGGAAAGAACATTTATTTCTAATGTTTGAGAAGGTATGAATTTATTTCGGTATTTACGCATATTGATCATGTGAAAATCAAGCAATTGTTAGATATTTAACATTTTTTAGTTAGGGAAATTTCCAAAAAAAAAAAAAAAAATTGTTATTATGCAACTTAAGATGATTTTACACGGTACGTATTTCTCACATGAGTTATCAGTTTGGAAAACAATTGAATTGTTTTTATTTTACTGATCGATTTAAGTTGAAGTTTTTAAATTTATATGATTTTTGTTGTAGTTTTGTTATTTAAACAAACTTAAAATACTTGAAAATTTCAGAACAAAGAAAGAAATAAAAGATTTTAAGTGAAAATTCAAAACTTTGAAGTGAAGTAAGATTTTTATGCAAATATAAATTCGTTCCACGGATAAATTGGTTAGAGCAAAAACATCATTCTTTACGGAATAAATTTTTGTTCACTGTTATTTAACTGGATTTATAAAAAAACCGTTAACTAAAATGATAAAATCATGTAACTATGCAGATGTGTTAACAACTTAAATGAAAAATAATCAATGAAACATTATTAACTGAATTTATATATTTACATTCATATATGTATGTATGTATGAGCATCATGAGAACTTATACCACACCCAATAACTTTTACATTTTTATGCATTTTTCTTTTGTTTTCTTTATTTTTATATTTTATTTTATCTTTGTTGATGAAAAGCTTAACTTAATGTTTTCACAATATTCAAGTAGGTAACATTTTCTAACGGCTTTATAATTTTACACATTTATTTACACATTCACAATGTGTTTTCAAGCTCTCAAACATACACACATTCATGCAAATACAATCGAATTTGGTCATAACGAACTCGCTATGGTAAAATAATAAAATAAACGTAAGTTTATTTAACAAATTGTCCCTCAACATTCACCTCAATTAAAATATTCGTGTTATAATTATTATCTTTCCCTTCAACTGCCGTTTGCCATGTTACTGTTTGTGATTCTACGAATATTTAATTTATTTTCTTCTTTGTTTAAATTTGCCCGCATTTTGATTGAAATATTTATTCAACTCCTTAGATATAAATCGATTTTCATTAACAAATGCCCAGAATTTGGAATATCTTACATTCTACTTTGTTTGCCTTTAATTATTGGTGCACTGCAATTTTTTAAATTAATTTTTGTTAAGTTTTGCCTCAATTTTATTTCTATTCGCTTGACTGGTTAGTTGATATTGTCGACTGTGTAGAGTTTGACGTATTGAAATGTTGACAATTTATAGATCTACTTTTTTCTTATCTGTCCATCTCCAGAATGATTTTAAATTTTGATGTAGTTTTTTATTTAACGTTTTATTTTATATTTTATTTAATTGTTGAGCATTAGGTCTTTTATTTTTAATTTATATTTTCAATATTTCCATTGTGAGCAACACAAAAACATATCGTCGGTCACAGGTTGACATCTATTAACTCTCAAAAAAATCGAATCGGGTCTTAATTTGTTTAAATTTTTTTAATGAAAAATAACTTCAATTTGTGACAAAAACAAAACAAGTCTTTTGAAAATAAATTAAAAAAAAGATACCTATTGCTTAAATTAAATGAAACAAAATTTTAAGTTTTGTTTTTACAGAGAGGCGAAACCATTGTTTCTACTGCCATTGTTTATTGTTGTTCTTTATAAACGTTACAATTTTTATAAATATTTTGAGGTAAAGGAACGGAACTATGGAAAAAACTGTTTACAAAAATATTTACTAGAAATGGTGTTCGTCATAGCTGCGTTCGACTGAAGAATAATAAAAAAGGAAAATAAATAAAAAAATTAACAATTGAATAAACACATTAACAAACAATAGGTGCGTTCCCGTACTCAATTTTGGGATCACGCGGGATCCCAATGTTACCGAAAACTGTTCCCGTACTACAAGTTTGGGTAGAAGAGAGAGCTTTTGAGAGAATAAAATTCTTCTTCTTTCTGCACGAAACAGCCCAGACTTTTTCTTTGGGTAAGTTTGTGTAAACTAAAAGACAATCAGCTGATTGAAAAGTAAACAGTACCAAATACAACAAGTTCTATGTTTCATACACGCAAATGTTTCGCAAAACTGTTATTTGTAAGCTTTATTCCTATAAATATTAAAATAAATTCAAGAACATACAAAATATTTGTGTTCTTATGTTTAATATAAACAACTGCATGTATATTTTGCTCGACATCTTGTTTTGGTATAGAAATGTGGTTTTTTGTGTTCCCGTACTTTCGGGCATTTTTCTTTTTAATTGAGAATAATTTACGTTTTCTCTCATTTTACCAAACTTTACCCAAAAATTACGGGAACGGATCTAATACATTTGTAGCCTCTCAATAAATTACAACAACAATATACGAATGTGTGTAAAAAAATTGTTGATTCGCCATTAATTGTTTATATTCCTCAAATATTTTATTTACTTTTTTGTTTCTTAGGAACTTGCCAAGCAACAACAATAACCAAGCGATATTAAATTAAATTATTGTTACTAAATAATATGTAACTAATCATCAACTGCTGTTACTAATCATCATTGTCGTATGGAGGTGGTGTGAACAAATTTTGCCACCTCCTTCTTAAAGTTTTTGCTTTCTTTGGAAACAATTTTCTGTATTTTCCATCAGCAAATTACTGGTTACGCTAATGAAAATCATAATAAAATACGTATGAACTATTTTAATTTTCCGCTTTGTTTAATCCAAATAAACAAACATCTGGGTTCTCTTATTTAAAACATTTTTATTTTACCGACAGTCAATGCAAAGCTCTCGATTGGAAATATGCAGTGAGAAAATGCTTTTTTGTGTTGATGTCGATAGCGGGTGACAAATGAATTTTCTATTCACGTTCTTCTGATACATTTCAATAAAAAACACACATGTCACACGTCTTTTGCAAATTATTTAATAAGTATTTGTATTGTTGTTGTTATTAAAGTGCTTTTTTTGTAACGATGCAGTGTTTTTGTTCTTGTTCTTGTAATTTATAATTAAAATGTTCTGTTGCAATAAGTTTTGAATTTAATAGATTCGAAAAATATGTGCACATTATATATTTATAAATATGTACACATACATACGAGTATGTACATTCTAGGGATGCCAATCGTTGCCGTAAATATACAAAAATTTGTATCACTGTCGTTCGCTAAGTACAGTTTTTTGTATTTAAAATATAATTATTGAGGATAAGATTTTTATATTTCGCAAATAAATATTATTGATGATTCCGAATAAAAAGACTGATTTTATTTTTAAACTCCAAAAAATTTCTAAACTGAAATCTCGCTTCTTGCGAACTCCAGTGTTGTTTGGCATCCCTTGCACAAAATATAAATAAACTTTTGTAGGTGCATAGCGTAATAAAAATATACAGGATGAAACAAAACAATTTCGACAAACAAAATTGAATGCTTTATTGGCAACAAATTATAATTTTCAATTGTCTCTTTTGAATAATACTTAAACACAAAGATTGTTAAAGACGCTTCAGCTTTCAGTTTGAGAGAAAAAATTAAGCGCATTTGGGTGTCAGTGATAGTAAAAAGTCCTTCTTTGTGTAAAATTGAAGTTTCTGACATTCGCTTTTGTGAGTCTTAACCAAATTTAAAACAATAATTTAATCAGTAATAATTGCTCTTTTACAACAAAAAAACGCCTTAAGCGTGACTGGTTCGACTGGATAATGATCTTCTACAATATTGAATTTCAAATATTTTTGTTTCGAAATTGCTATTGCATATTTTTATTTACACAAATATTTTTTTGACTATCTAATATCCAACTATCTGTTGTTTTACCTGAATCAATCCCTAGTTGGTATTAGAAAATTGGCCGAATTTCAGATATTGAATTGTTTAATTTCTAAAATATTTTCCCGGGCCTGTATCCAATGCTTAAATCAGATTTTAGGTATAAAAGGTAAAGTCTCTGGAAATAATTATGTAAGAAATCACAGAGGGGTGTGCTGTTGATCATCTCGATATGTTGACCATGAATATCTAGATTCTAAATTTTGGCAAGAGAAGTTTCAAAATTACAATATGAAAAAATTAAGTTTCTCAAATCATATTTTTCGTAAATTAAAAATGCTGATGAAGGTTAAAGCGAACTAAAAAAATTCACTCCATTCTGCTGGTATTTAAATTTTACGGTTTTCTTTATAATTAATCACAATTAATAACGAACATAAACCTCCTTGAAAAATAATTTATTGTTATTTTTTGAAAATTTTTATTATAATAAATCGTAAAAATAAAACTTTTATATTATAAATATTTGAGTATTTTTCAGCTTTATTTTTCATAAGGAGCATATTTTTAGTTTTTGTGCTCTTTAGGCTTTTATTTGAATTTAAATACAATTTTTTAATATTTTCAAGTTTTCTTCGCACACATTTTTTTTAAGCCGAAAGGAATTCATTATTAAATCATTTGCATTATTTATGTATTAATAAAGAAAAATAGTAAATGAAATAAAATAAAATATATTTAAGGTGGTACTATAATTATATTACTTGAATTTGTACAGTTTCTGTTGGTGGATACTGTAGAGAATGGGAAATACTTATGTTTGTATCAAACATTTATATCAACATTCGAATTTATACAGCAGTTTCGTTTTTAGTTTGTTTTTGGCTTTGAGTTTGAAATTGAGGAGACAAATTTTAGTTTCTTTTTAAAGGTGGAATGTGAATTTCACACAGCAAAATTTGATTTAACGCTTTGTAGAAAAAAATAGCGAGAGAGAATGATAAATGTCAAGTTCAATGTTTTTTCGGTTGCCTGATGATTGCAAATTTATTTATTTTATTTATGGCTAAAATAATAATAACAATAATAAAAATAAAGAAAAGTTGAAACACGTAAACCTTTAAATACACAACTCATGTTTGTAGATACTTACAAAAACTAAATTAAATACAAAGTTTGGTTTTCCAATATTTCGTTTAAAAACGCAAAAATAATAGTCAATGACGCGACGTCGAGAACGAAAATTATTTTAAATTGGCGTTGATTTTTAGAAATTCAAAACAATTAAAATAAATATAATGGAAAATGGAACACACCATTTCATGTGATTCCAGTTAAAAAGATCTCTTAAAATTGCATTTTATACGCGAAAAGTGTTTGAAAAGGGAGACAAACAGGGGAACAGAAGCAGGAAATTTCTATACAATTTAAAGATTGATTGCATCGAATTGGCGCTTACAATTAACTGCTTGCAATAATGAATAGTGCAACATCCAGTCCTCATCATAGTGTCTCTTAAAACGGTTCATTCTAAATTAACTGCGGAGAATATAACTGATTGTAATATAAAATACACTTTCTATAAAAATCCTAGCAGACAAAGGACTCTCTGGGCAAACACACTTTTGTGTAATTCATGAAAAGCAAATTAAAATTCGAGAGTCAAAAGATTTATAACAATAATAAATTTGGTGAAATGCACTAAACGTTCAAATTGAAATTAAAGGTGACGCGACATTTCTCGAAAGTTATGCAACCACTTGTAAAGAAAAATAATTAAAAACAAAAAACAAAGAAGGGAAGGAGAGGAGAGGAAAGGAAGGAACATTTTTATAGTTTTCTTATGATCACAAAATAAAAATTTGATTGATTATCAAATTTGTTAGTGAATGACTTGAAAACAAAATCTTCATATAACAAGTGATTGGCCCTTCAATGTGCAAACACATGCACATGCACGATACGTAAAAGGTATACGAGAATAAACAAAGTTTTAAATAGAAAAAGAAAAAAGCTTATACGGAGTTAAAAAAAAATAAAAATCTTTTCATTATGTCATTTAATCATTGTGACAAGATAAATATCGTAAACGATAATAGAAAACAACCTAATTCAAAGATATCGAAGAATCTCAATAAAATCAGTAAAGAGAAACCATTAGGTGAACGACGAAAGGCAGTTTTACGTCAGGAACTGATGGTATTCCTTGGCAATACTGGAGTCATGGGTGCTGGTATGGCAGTGGCTTTGCCCTCTGTCACTTTAGATCAATTAACTGACACAACGGAAGATTTTCATCTCTCAGAAGAGGAGGCCAGTTGGTTTTGTATGAAAAGACTCAATAAGAGTAACAATCAAATAATTTAACATGGAAAAATCAATTCTTTGCAGCCTCCATTAACACAATGGCTTGTCCTTTAGGAGGCTTATTGGTTGGTTACCTTATGGATCGTGTGGGTCGAAAAAATACAATTGTCTTTACTGACATCTGTGGTGTTGTTGGCTGGGCGTTATTGGCCACCGCTCCATTTCACGAGAAAAATTCCACTATTTTAATACAAATATTAATAGCTCGATTTCTTTCAGGTAAGTAAATATTTTATTATTCACTCACAGACACTCACTCCGCTTAAGCCATCGGCGAAAACGGTAGAAAATTAATTATTTTATTTTTATTTCGCTTTAATTTTTTTATTATTGCATTTGAAAAAATTACTGAAGTCAGTGGGAGAGAGAGAAAGAGAGAGAAGAAGTATATTTAAACTTGGTAATTTGTTCTGGAAAATATTGATTTCTATTTGGATGTAGAGTGCAATAAATGTGAGGCTGAATTATTTTGTACCACTCAGAATTGATGGAGGTATGATGACATTAAACGAACTCATCGATATCCCTAATTTGTGTCTGCTGTGCAAAAAAAAAATGCAAAAGAAAACCTGTATTTGTTTGAAGGTCCGTTCTAGTCTACTCTTAAATTAAACTTTTCTGATTTCAGAAGTATTAGTGTGGACCATTTAATGAGTTTTAAAAAAGTGATCAAATTTTTAAGTCCAATAAATCCAAAAAAAAAAAATATTCTTACGAATAAATAATCGATTAAAGAATGAATTTTTTTATTACAAGAAGCATAAATTACTTACAGTGTTACGAAAAAATAAAGTTTACAAAATTTATTTTCAAATTAGATTTTTAAACTCCTTTAATAATTTAAGAGTTTAAAAATATAAGCTTCAATAAGCATTTTACAAAACAGTCTTTTTCTGTTTTACGTTGTGATTTTAACCACTTTGAAGAAGGGTGATTCTGATGGCCCTTCAATTTAGAATTGATACTTTGACACAAAGAGTTAAAGCATGGACAACATTGTTTTCAGTTTAAGTGTCAATCGCATTTCGTTATAATTCTATAACTGGATCATTAAGAAAGACGCTTAGGTCACCGTGAGGATTTGTAAAGCAAAGTAAAAAATTTTTTTGTTTAGTGCTCAAAAATTACGGTGAATCCATAAATCACTTTTGCTTCCAGTATTGTCATCTGAACGACTATTTGTGCCTTTTCATTTTCTAAGTATTTTATTATTTCAGATAAAGATAATTGGCGGTTGCCAATTGTCATAATTAGGGTCAATTCAAGGGTTCTGAGTGCCTTTAAAATGTCATCTATATATTTAGTTTTTATTATGGCGATTGGATAATAATTTATGCGGCATTTAGACAACGTCTGCACTTGCCATAAATAGCTCAGCAATGAAACGATACAATTTTGCAGAATAAGATATGAACTTACACGATCAATTTTATATTTTTTTAATTTATTTATGTATTTTTTGGAACTTGCTTTATGTAGCTTTTAATGTTCAGAGATTTCAGCAGATGTTTATATTCTTATTTGAAAAAACACACAAATAAATACAATAAAGAATGCTACATTCAAAGCGAATTGGCAAAAAGAAATTAGGCCGATATCATGAACTTTACATTCGTAAAAGCTCACGATGAAAATCACTGCTTTTTTAAAAGAAAACAAAAAAATTGTTGGTCACGGAAATTAAAATTGTTGTATCGGCAATTAATAATTTTTTGATAATCAATTAAAAACTCGATTTATCGAAGGAGAATTAGGTAAAATTTTTATAAACTCTTCGGTCCCAAGATGCAACACATTCAGTATTTTACTGTAGTCACTTTTTGTCGTTTTTCACTTGTTGCTTAGAAATACGGGTGCGAGTATTTGAGTGGCATTTTAAAATAATTTTTTTAATTGTTTTTAGCAATTTTATCATGATTGTCGAAAATTTGCTACAAAATTGATTTATTTATTTTATTTTATTTATTTAATTTTATTAATAATCGAAAAGTCTTTTTAGGCTAAATTAATTACAAGTAAGAACTTCCTGTTTTGAGTAACTTTATTTGCTTGTTACGCTCTCAAGACCGCAAAAGCGAGAATCATAAAAGGTTTTTGCTGGTTTGGTATTGGCTTGTGGGGCAAATCATTTCGGTATTTAATATGTGACTGTGGTTTGAGCCTGTGTGCAATGCGCTTGTTCTTCTAAAGCAAAATGGTGCATGAATTTTTTAACTCCAGAGTAGAGTTACTATTGTTGTTCACAGTATTACAGACAGTAGCAGTGGTAATTATTTTCACATGACAAAATGACATTTAATACTTCTTTGTTTAGTTTCAATTTGCTAGTGAATGGATCAGACATTTGGCCCTTCCATTTAGCCTTGTGGTCTTCATCTATGAGTTTAAATATTGAAGTCAAACAAACGCCCATTCAAGCAAAATTATTTCTTCTCAATAGTTCCTAATTTAGATACCAGAAAAAGAATTTTTTGGAAGAATTTTTTCTATTTGAATTAATAGTTCAAAAGTTCTTTTATTATTTTTCCATTTTCTGCTCTGTTTATATTCAATCTTTCAATTTCAGTTTTTTTTTTAAATTTTACGAATTCACAGTGACAATGTGTTTAAATGTTATGGAAAAATTGTTTCCTTTTTGTGAATTTTAACATTTAAGAAATCCGATTTGAGTAAAGATTTACTTAAAGAGCGCCGTCTCATTTTTATCTTAAAGCACGTTGTAGTACGTTCAAACGTATTGTTTGAAATTTAGAGCTCAAAATGAAATGTATCACTGCATATCTATATGGCCATATCGCTACTGTATTCAAAACTAAGGAGTCTTATATCAAATGCCAAATTGATTAAATGAAAACCACATTGAATCAACAAAGCAAAAAGGCAATAAAAACCCAAAATTTTTTTTATACAAAAATAGAGTAACCATTGAGTAACTATTCTCATTTATTTATTTATTTTTTCTTTCATTTTTTCAATAATAAATATTTCATGAGAATATTATGAAATATTTATATTCGAAGGAATCAAGCAAAATAAAAGTTAATCAACATAAACAAGTAAGAGTGTTATATTCGGTTATGCCAAATCTAATGTGCCCTTCACAATGTATGTAAATCTAGTTTATTGAAGTAACAACATAAAAAAACAAATAATGATGTGAGAGAGAATAAAAAAATTAAAAATAAAAAATTTAACATAAAAATTTCATCGGCTCCTAATGAGTTAAGCTTTTTTTTTTAAATTTAGTATTTTCTGAAAGATCTCTTCAAAAGCTTTTAAATGATACCCATATTAACAATTGACATATTAAATATTGACAATCCAACTTTTTTATGAAAATTTCAGAGGCCCATAACTCTGAAAATATGGGCGAGTACCAATTTTTTCTCCTAATGTTGTTTTCATTTTTTTTGAAATCTCTATCGCTTCATATATTTGTTATTTTGATTGGATTCACTTCATCGTTCCAAACGATATAGAAAAATAAGAGGCAGGCGTGGTGTTTAGCCCGCTGCCTTTGAGGACATAGATCGATCTTGATGATCGATCGATCTCTTTCTCATTAAGTGCCTTGGCAAAGTTGATTTCAACACTAACACAGACGGACAGATGGACATCGCTCAATCGACTTCGCTATTCATAAGGAATATAAATACTTTATGGGGTCGGAAATGGATATTTTAGAAATGACAAACAGAATTACAAATTGAAATTTTCCCTTTTACAAATTTTTATGCAATTTTATTGTATGTTTAGATTTCTATTTTCTTTAGGAATAATGATTGGATTATGTGTGTCGCCAGTCGGAGTATATTCTGCAGAGATAAGTTTGCCGAGAATAAGAGGGAGACTGATACTGGGTACTTCGATTGGCATAGCAGCAGGAATATTGTTCATGTATGTTCTCGGTTATTTTATCAGGGTAAGTAAGAAGGCATTCAAAAGTGGTGTCTATGTAGAGGATAATAAAAATTTAACAAAACTGTTGTTTGTAGAATGATTGGCAACTAATAGCTACAATATCGACTGCTTATCAAATCTTTTCCACCATCTGTGCCTTGCCGATGCCAGAAACACCCAGTTGGTTGATGCAAAAGGGCTACACTGAAAAAGCTAGACGGTCCCTTCAATACTTTCGTGGATTAAATAAAGATGGTGAGTTTCGAAAACTAATAACAATTTTGAAAGTGAAAAAATAAAAGTGAATAAAAGGTTCAGGATATTTTTTATATCTTTATTTGCAGATGTTTCCTATTGCGAGGAGTTCGAAACTGAACTGAATCAAATTAAAAGAACATCTGAATTAAGCCGGAGTTCAGCAGAATCCGAATCGCTTTTTCAGGCTGTAAAATCTCCGGAAGTTTATAAACCTCTTCTTCTGATGATTGCTTTCTTTGGCTTTCAACAGAGCTCAGGAGTAGTTGTAGTGGTTGTGTACGCTGTTCAGATAGCCACAGTCGCTGGAGTATCAATAGATCCCAGATTGTGTGCCGTCTTGGTGGGAGTAGCTCGTATTATCACTACATTCTTTATGAGCACAATATTTGAACGTTGGGGTCGTAAGCCTGCAGGTGTAATATCCGCCGCCGGCATGACGATTTGTATGTTCTTGTTGGCGTCTTCAGGCTGGTTCGCCGAAGAATTTAAGAAAGTCTCTGTTATACCAGCCATTTGTATTATCATGCACATTGTGTTCTCAACCATGGGACTTCTAACGCTGCCCTTTTTTATGATCTCTGAAGTATTTCCACAACGCGTGCGTGGTAGTGCTTCTGGTCTCTCAGTAAGTTGTGGCCTTCTAATATCGTTTGCTATCATTAAACTTTATCCAGCCATGGAGTCCATCATGGGCACTGCTAATCTGTTTGCCTTTTATGGCTTTGTATCTTTGGTCGCAGTGCCCTTTATATTTTTCTTAATACCTGAAACCAAAGGTCGAACTCTTTTAGAAATCGAGGAATATTTTAAAACAGGTCGAGTTGCTACTTCTTCTGGAAGCAATCTGTGTCGCCCTATAACCGTAAGGAACACTAATGAAACATCTAATGATGCTCTAGAATCGTTCATCAAACCATAAAGTAAAAGGGAGTCTGCGGCGGTACTTGTTCCAGTACTTAAGTTGTGTCAAATTGTCCAAAGATTTTGGCACTTAAATGTGTAGTCAGTCTGTGATTGAATTAAAATTAAAACAAAAATGTTTAACCAAATAATTGTCAATTTTTTATAAAAGAATTCATTTAATTTTTTATGCAACAAATAGTACAACATAAAAAATCATACATACATACACACATACATTCATATTTACATAACATGGAAGGAGATTTGCGTATCTTTTTCATAACATGTGCCACTGTCAAGTGTAATAAAAGGAAATAAATTTAATAAAACAATTAATCAAATCGACGTACTTATCTGTTATTTACAAACACCTAAATATCAAAATATAATTTAATATTTAAATTTGTATTTTAAAATGCTTGTAATTATTTGTAAAAATTTTATATTATAAATTGCAAGAAAAGAAAAAAAAGTAAGACATTTTTAGATGATGGCTGTTTCAATGAGCATTGATTGGATTTGTTATCAAACGTTCGACCAACCGAATTAGGTGCGGCATTAAATTTCTTGTTGAACTATTTCTAATTTGTGTCATTGGCATGATGATGATTAAGATGAAGATGAAGATGGTGAGTATTTGTTGATATGAATTAGATGCGTGAATGATGTAATTGTTGTTATGAAATGTTGTTGTTCATTTTTGCTTTGTTTAACTAAATAATTATTGATAAGAAAAAACTCTCTGACTCAGACGTAAATGAAGATAAGAGTAATAAATAGAATCTGCATTACGCATTTGAATAAATAATTAAATTACAATCTTTTTGATTTCCCCTATTCATCGTTCTTAACGTTGAACACTTAAACTAAGAAAAATATTTGTTTAATTAAAAATCTAATACATCTATTTTACTACACTGCTTTCAAAAGAGTGTAACTTCAACCCAGAATCTACAACTGCGATTAGTTCTGATATGAGATGAGAAAAAACGTCAGCAGAGTATTTCTCCATCTTAATCTTAATATCGTACAAGAGGAACACGTATTTCTCTTAATCTTATAAGAATTTATAAATCACTGATAGCCGCGTAGATATGAGCATGAGCATTTTTTGAAAAGAAATAATTTTTTTGTTGTATGTAAACGAAATTAATAAAAATATGTTTAAAAACTAATGTTTTTTAATAATTTGTGCATTAGATTTGTAGTGGCGGCATTTTGTTTACAAATACATAGTTGTTTTTTTTTTTTTATATTTGACAGTTCATCTCATAAGATTGTTCCTATAAGATGTCTCATAACAACGCTCTTATAAGAATTCTTATTATAAGATTGCAATAACACTAATTTTAAGTCTACACGTAACAGAATTTTCTCAGCGATGGAATTTGACGTTCTCATCTCAAATGTTATCCCTAATGTAGACCCTATAATAATTTATTATCATACTCAGTACGATTTGTTAAAAATTGGATGTATGTGACAGTGTATGTGTGTGATAGACTTTTTGACAGATCTGTACGAATTTAAAAATTTTTATTACAATTCATAAAATGTTTTTCTCTAAGCGCTCAGATTTTTTTAAGGTGAGAAGAAAAAACACAGAATATTAAAAAATAGACAGAATTTTTAATATTTTTAAGTGATTAAATTGTACGATTGTAAGAATCCTGGCCTTAAACATTAACGTTATGAGAACAGTTTGTTATTCACTCACTAAAATAAATTTTTTAAGTTAACAATGCATAGCGAAGTGGATTCTACGATTCACGCAAAACCCAAAGTTATTCGCGGAATATAATGATAATCAGAGGTCTTGGAACATTGTTGCTTTTCGATCGAACCTTTTTTTTATAGTTTCTGATAACAAAGAATATTTTTTACTTAAAATATTCTAATGAAAGTAAGATCTAAATATTAAGATATTGAAATCTACGTTTTGCTTAATGACATGATGTAAATGCTGGTTCAAAGAATCTACCGTTATAAATACAAATAACAAAACTTGACTTGACTTGATGGTGACATTAAATTAATTAGGATAATTTAAGAAGAGTTAAAGACAAATGCATAAATTACATTTTCATCTTTTTCTTTGCACAAATATTTACGTTGATGACAGTAATTTTGCATTATATATTAAGTTATCTTCGCTGATAAACAATGATTTTGTTTTATAGTTTCTCAGTAAAGAAAACCAATAACCAATAAAAGTAAGGAAAGCAATTTAAAAATAAAAAGAAAACAAGAGTGCTATAATCGGCATAAGAAATTCCTTTCTACCATAAAGTTTTTATGTCGAAAAAAAATTTTTTTTCTGAAAATTTTCAGTCCCAACTTAGTAAATAAAGGGCTTGAATTGATCTTGCTTATTTCAATAGCAACATATTCAAATATGAAATATTTTTTATCAAAAGCTTTAAAAATAATTCTAATAGCCTGTTCAGACATTGCGATATTTAAACCTCAGAGACAAGCCAATTGCGTCTAAACCAAACAAATTTTGCACAGAATACACAGAATATTGATTCAATAAAAGTGCATGTATGAACACACTATAAAAGAAAAATGTTTTTCATATAAAATGTGTGTTTTTTTTTTCAAATCATGTTGCACAACCAAAAATAATCGATTTTTTATACGAATTAAAAATATACAATTATAAAATATATATATTCTCCTGGCGGTATTAGTTATCAGTTTGATGTTGTTTAGTTTTGAAAAATAAAAGTCAACTTGTTATCGTGATTTTTAAGGTGGTTGGTGATAAAAGTTGTGCGGGAGCCATAAAATTCTGAAAATAAAAAATTAGTGAAGATAGTGATGTTAATGATTGTGTAGTAGCGTTGTGTGACTTTTGAATTTTATTCAGGTTTTAAACCACTTGCAGCGGAACTTAGCACATATTTCAACAATCGAAAAAAATATTTTGTTATTTTAAATTGAACAAAAAATCAGGATAATAACGTTTAGCACTGCTTAACCGTCAATTTCTCGCAGATGGATGGAAATTATTTATTTATTTGTAACGAATTATTTCAAACAAAAATCTGATATTAAAGTAACTGTACAAATTTTTAATTAGTATTTTTGCTGTTAAAGTAAGTAAATTGATAAATTGAGTGTAGAATAAATACTAATTAAAATTTCAAGTCAAATATTAGTTGTGGTTTTATTATCCCAAATAAATTTAATTTTTATTAGAAATGTTGTCTAAAATATTTAAATAATGAAGAACTTTAAAAAAACTCAAAAGATGTTGTACACAACAGTAATTCACTGACCATCTTCAAATTCTATACCCCCATTATCTGACTTCCATGCAAATGACTTTAACATGAAATAAATTTGACGATTTAAGAACTGGAACAGAGAATAAGTAGAAGGCCTTCTATCTTTTGTGGGATGTTCTAAATAAAATTTAGCAACAACAGTTTTAAAAGAATTAAAAAACCATCGTAAGAAAAGAAATCCATACACTGAGTTATTCAAGGCCGCCTAAAGATAAGTATAAGAAGATATGAGATTGAGAGATTGTTATAAAAAGCGACAAAGATCGTTAATTAAGTAAATCTTTTAATGACAAACTTCAGGTGGAAAATAATATAAAACGGTTACTATATTTTTGTATAAATTTTTTTTATTTACTTTTTGTTGTTTGTTTTTGATATATTTTCTTTGTCAATAAGTTTAAAGACATAAAACACTTGAACTTTATATACAAAAATTTTGTAGAATCCAATAAAGTGATTCATGAGCAGTAGCAAAATGGTCGCATGGATAAGTTTTTTCTCGAGTAAAACTTGAATTGAAATAATAAATATTTCATAAAAGTATAACGAAATGTTTTTGTTTGTAAGATTCAAGAAAAATTAAAGCCAGCGTCCCATTCCTAAATGGGAAAGAATGCTTAAGTTCTTTATGGATGACCTTTATTTGAGCAGAAGGAGCATTTCACGGTCACGTACAGATAAATTTAACTATTTCTAGCGGTAATATTATATAAAATTCTTAATTGGCAAAGAAGATTAGGTTTTTGCTATTATATAATAAAATTCATATCAGTCTTTAGTCCTACATACAAACTTTTTAAATAATTCATGAAATACTGAAGAAAAAAAGCAAACAAATTCTGTCACGTGTGAGACAGATTCCCCTTTTTTCATAGAATCCTTCATAAAGTAACTATGAACGATCGAATTGTTTTAAAGCTAAAAAACTTAATTTGTTTAACATTCTAATTGACTGTCGTTTTTAAAATATTTTACTAAAAATGTTTTGTTTAATACGGCAAAAATAATTATTAATTTTTAAAAATTTTCAAACTGGATTTGTAATTAATTTATATTAAGTATCTAATCTAATCTTTATAAAGGGATATCCAAAACGAATTCACGAATTTCAGTAATATTAAATATAAAATCTAATTCTGTTAAAATCTGTCTATTAAAAATTGCTGCAATAAAAATTGTACAATGTAAACGCGAATGCAATTTTAAGGAATAAAAGAAAAAAATTGATTAATGTAAACTGGGACTTTGGAAATTAAATTTAACGATAAAGAAAATGTCAGTGCTTTAATTTAAGTTAATATCCCGAATTCTAATAAAATTAAGCCTTAAATTTTCAATTTTAGAGATAATTAAATTAAGATTATTCTGCAGTTGTTGTATAAATTTTGTTTCTAAGGTGCACTGAGTTCCTTCCCCAAGCACTTTATATAGACCAGGCCTTGTGGAAAATATTAGTAAGAAAGACTAAACTGCCCGCGGCTTTTAAAGGAAGCTGTAAGTGCATCGCTGCGGTTACTCTTTAGTTTTTAACAATAATCGTTGCTTGTTGAATAAACTGGCGGCGTCGGTATAGACGATAATTATTTTCATTAATAATAAATTTTTCTTTTTAACAATTAAAAACGGGTTCGAGTGTTTACATGTGTCCAGCACAACTTAATAAAATGTTCATCAAAATATTATTGACACCACAAAACCATGTTGCAAACCAGAGGGGATGATATGAATGTGATTTAAAAGACAAAAAATCACAATTCAAATAAGTGATAATATTCACACTGATCATTGTGTTACGCATCACAAACTCTGCTAACGTAATATTTGCTTAGTAAGGAATCCAGAGTGTGGCATATGTCAATATTTTAAACCGAAAATACTGTTGAATTGCCACCGAGAGGTGAGAAATACAAAACAAACTACAAGGAACAACAATATGTGTAATAAATTACATGAGTTTTGAATAGAAATCTAGTTTGTGATGACAGTAAATACTATTTTATAAGTTGTCACATTTTTGCCAGTTGGTACCCTAAATTTATACGGTCCTCTTATTATTCTAGTGATTGTAGTTGCGGTTTGTGGACGACATCTATTGTTGATATTAAGGGATGTTCAAAAATGATACGCAACATTACCTTTTTGTTGTTGCAAAAATATCAGAAACATTACGAATGTACATTCATAAATATTCATACATATACACGTACATATGTTTGTGTTTGTATATTTACCAAGAATTATACACTCAAGTTGATATTTAATTGATGACTTGATGGTGTTGAAATTATTTAATTAAATCGATTATTAAATTAGTGATGTGGAAATTTTGCAAAACACCACCGACAATAGATACAATATTTTGTTAAATATTTTTAACAGGTGTCATTCTATGTACGTGTATATGTATACATATACATATACATATACATATACATATACATATACACGTTTTATTTGAAAAATTGAAAACTTAATTTTTTCAAATTAATAATCTCAAATAATCAAACTAACGAATTAAAAATTTTAAATTAATATTTTCACTTGATGAAAAATGATTTTAAATACTTGACAAACAAATTTTATTATTTACATAACCGTGACATAGTCCCGATTTACACTATGCAACTTTTTGAGGCATTTTTTTCTTAATTCTCTATTTAGGTTGCAGCAATATGCGTTATTTAAAAATAAACATAAGCTACAGTAGCATCCATTCAAAACTCAAGCAATACCATATTGCTTACTCCTCTTGCTTCACCAACAAACAAAAATTGCATGCCAGTTTCATGAAAAATTGCCAAGTCTAAATGCGGTAATATTTATTCCGACGCTTGTAACATTCACATGAAATGATGACGCTTGCAATCACAGGCAATTTTTCTAATTCTGTGTCTTTTATTATGGTATCAATTTAGTTTTGGTACAAGGAGAAATCAAAAATACTTTTTAGCGCCACAAAAGAAAATCATTTTTTGGAATTCACTCTTCTTGCGTTTAACCCAACGCTTTGCAAGTAATAACAATTCCAATCCACTTTATTCAAATCTAATTTTTTCCACCGAGTCGTTTCTTTTAGCAGGACACTAGAGAAACACGCGATGGTTCTTTTTTACACAAATTTTTATGTAAAACTACAATCCTAACTCATCGGTGACTTAAAGCGATACATCATGGATTAACTTCGAATATTTAAATATTTTTCTTATTTTTTTATTTCCTTAAAATCAAAAAAACTTCCATTTAAATTAATTATTGCTTCTCTCAAACTTACAAACTTGCGTGTGAATGTTCCTGCACTTAGCGACGGTGATGGGATTTAAAAATTTTGTTTCGCATCATGTTGGGCTGTAAAAGACTTGGAAATTATTTAAATTGTGCCAGAACAATATTATCTGTCATGTTCATAAAAGCAATTGTTTTTTAAAACAAGTTTTCGTATTAAATTTGTTTTAAAATAGATTTCAACACAAATTTATTTTTTATGGAAAAAAAAACAAAAATATTTTTATTCAAATTAAAATACAGACAGAAGATTTTAAAATACAAAGAAGAAGTAAAAACAGAACACTCGAGGTAGATACCAAGCAACAATTTTTGAAATAAAAGATGTTATAAAGAAGAAATTTCGATTTAAGTAGTTTCAAGATTGCTTTTTTTAGTTTTATACACAAAGAGTTTAATTTTACTTTCTTAAAGTGTTTGTAGACTTCTTACATTTAACACAAAAGGGAGTAACAATATTCATTCGCTTTCTTTCAAAATTAAGTCGCTTAATTCTCAACCAGATATCATTTTGTGTGTCTTGTGTTACTTTTTTAGCAAAATATTTACTAGAATTAAATAAAAACTACACAACTGGGCTAAGCATTTCACAATTGTGCCGCTTAGTCCATCACTGCTTTTCATGATCTTATTTAAAACTTCAAGAAGCTCACTTATGCCACACGACTACATTACTCAGCTGAAATTTGTAAAAGCAATGCGTGTTCATTGCAATATAAGCGCCTCTCATAAGATTTGAAATTTTGATTTTTGCGGTTGCAAGCTTTCGCATCGAATATAATTACAAATTATACCAATTATTAACTACATAAATATTCATGGATCATTTTGTATTTGTACACTTAAAGAATGTTATTTTATAGTTCGTTTTATTTTATATTTTTTACTAATTAAAGGTGGTATTTATACTAAGGAAATATTTTGGGGGCGGTGCAAAATAAATTATTTAATATAACAAAATCTATATTTATTCTTTTATAATATTTCTTATGCAACTTTTAACACTGGTCACAGGTGCGTTAGAAGCAACATTTTACGTGCTTTTTTCTCTTAAGAAGACATACATTGACAGTTGGCGATTTTTGTCTTAAAATCTCTTATATCTTGAAGTTTTTCTGGCATCACTTCAATTTATATACTTTGGCCATAATTACGAATAATGAGAACAGAACGAGCTAGATGCCTCATTTTCTAAATTCTTTAAAATCTTTAAAAAGGACACGTTAACTTTGATAATATCAATTTAATTCGAAATCTCTAAAATTTATTTGCTGTTGCTGTTGCTGTTAACGATGTCGATGTCGCTAATGTTTTGTTAAAAATGATTTGTTGGAAATGATCTTTGTTTTGTTTGTTTCAATTTATATTCTATTTTCGAATTGACCTTTAAACTTTTTTGTAAATAATTTAAGAAAACAAAACTGTTATTAATATTAAAAGGCTGAGAATATAGTTTTTCGATTTTTTTTTCGAAATTTTAACGTGTTTTTTTAGAAAGCCTAATACTCCTTCTGGCCATACCAAATTATAAATCAAACGTCAAGTAAAAGAATCATCGTATAAATGTACATGATTTTTATAAAAACCTCAAAAGAGAATTAAAACAGGAAGACATAATTTTAAATTATCCTAAATAACCCATCTGTATATTATTTATGCATTTGATTACAATCAACCTCGAATGGCTTCGTTACTATTTATTGACTCGGAAAATATGCAGCAATCATTTAAACCAATTATTTTTCAAAACTTAAAATGAGAAAAATTCCAGAAAGTACTATGTGCTGTCTCGCCCCAAAGTCCTGAATACAAATGAGTTATAGAAAATAATAAAAAATTAAGGATGAAACTAAAAAAAATTTTCATTTCATAACTCTCTTTTGCATGGATTCTGCATGAACTCGTCTGCTTTTTCTTCCTGTGTAGGTCCTTATGAATTCCATTTTGCAGTAGGTAAAATTTCAAGTAGATCTACTGCAACAACATGCTATTGAAAGGATTTTTGCATGTTGTTTTTCGTTAAAAATTAGTTGCGATTTTTGTTTTCACATTAAGTGCAACATGAACTGGCCTCTATTATTAAGCAATAAAAAATTGAATTATCAGTTTAAGTTTTAAACGTAACAAAACATTAACATAAATGGCCACAGGCAAATGAAACCCTCCACAAACAGCACCCAAAATGAAAAATCTCAATGTATCCTCCTGCGTAGCTATCAGTACTTGCGTTTGTCCATTAGCAATGCAGAACAAGTCAACAACATAAACATAATTTGTTAACTTGAAACATTATAAATATGATGTTTTCAACCATAAAATGCAGTAACGACCAAAACAGCGTTATGGAATAAATTTTTACCTTTACGAAAACGTTTGCATTATGAACGAATAAATGAATGTTTGAATGTTTGTTTGATGTTGTTTGTTCCATCAACAATTTCATTTTCATTAATTTATTTCATACTGCTGCATCCTCAATTTTTCGTTTGTTCTTCCGTTCAATTCTTCATACCTTCCGCTAATAACCGTGGTCAAGCTGTTTTTTCTTGCCATAATTATTTGTGATGTTTGTGTAGACTTTGCTTCTGTTTTTTTTTTTTTTTTGTTTTTGTTGTTCCATTTAATGAGTTTAACAAATATTTTATTTTTGGTTCCATACTCAAACACATTTAATGTTACAAATTATAAAAATTGCCATTTGCGAAATATTCTTATCCTCAAAAGTCATTTAACACAGCAGAAATTCCTTGGTCATAATTATGTTACTGGCCACATTACATTTGGTAACTATTCCACTGAACAATTACAACTAAAAGAATGCAAAATACCTTTTAAATATGATAATTTTTAAAATTATCTCAACTATTTTTATGAAACGGTTTACAAAATTAATTTACAGATTTATTCGAATTCCTTAAGGAGAATAATTCGTTTTTATAAAGTGATGTTGGCAATTCGTCTGGTTGTTGTTTTAAACATGAAATTAATGTTTTCAAAATGTTATTGACTTTTATACACTGATAAAAATAATGCGTTACATATTAAAGTTATTTATTTTTTAATGAAAATAAAAGAAAAATTTTCAATGCAAAAAAAGAACCATTTGATTTACGGTAATCGTGTTTGCGTTTCTATAAAAACTATTTTCTAAAAACGTTTTTTATTGTTCTCATAGAATAATTAATAAACAAAAATATACACAGACTTCTGTGGGAAAAACATATCCGTATGCACATTTTGTCACTGCTTTTATAGTTCATCAGCTGATTTTATTTAAAGTTTAATTAGAAGTTAAAAAAATATTGTGGCATAAAACAATTGAATCTCAAACATATGTATGATTGGTTTCCAATGGCAACATTATTTAGAAGAACAAAATTGTAAATAAGCTAAATTGGTTTTTGCAATAACTTTTTAATGGAATATAAAAAAAAATTAAAATTAAAATAAATTCTTTATAAAGATTTTAAACCTTGTTTAAAGCAAATACATCCTGTTTTAAACGCTGGTCGAAAATGCCAATATATTTTTTTACCCAGCGATTTTCGTGCTTGTTTTAAATTATTAAAAAACAGCAACAATTTAATTTGTGTAGTGATACTTTTTACAAATATAATTCTTTGCTACTGAGAGAACAAAAGGGTCCTGTTTCCTAAATCAAAAGAAAAATATTGTTGAAAAGAACAACATTTTTAAAATTTGTTTTTTTTATGAATTTTATTTGTAGATATGCAACTTGTAGTTTTGGAAAACATGTTTCAGCTATGCTCGTGTCTTTTTTGATCCTTAGTTTTTAAGTTTATGGCAACTTTTCCTTAATAAAGTTCTTGTTTTTGATAAAAAAAAAATTTAGTAAAATCTTGGTTATTGTTTCATTAACAAGCTATTTAATTAAAATAATCAGTTTCGGCTAAAAAAATTCTAAAAGCAACAGCGAAATTTTTTATTTCAATTTTAGTAATTTTTTCTGTGTAAAGGCAAAATAACTCTGGGCAAAGTAATGATTACATTGTTTGTAAAACGTAAAACGAAATCTTTAAAAAACATTAAACGCGTGCCCCATAAGTGGAATTGACAAACCCTCTCTCTCTCTGTTCATTGAGTAAATGTTTGTTGAAGGCAATAACTGATAATAAAAATATAATTACTGATCACCGATTGCACACCTTTAGTTACAAGAAATGTTTAAATGAATGAATTGGTAAAAGGCCGCAAAAGAAAAACACATGAGAATAAGTCAAACAGGTCCTTGGAGCTGAACCCTTTTTTCTTCTTCGTTTAAAATATTTTTTTGAGCTACAAAAACAGACCGACCCTAATGGTTCGATATAAACATTAAAATATTTTGTAAGCCCTCATCTTCAAACTGTATTTACTTAACACAACAATTTTTAACGTACATTCCTACATACACACGTTTATATAAATGTTCATCGACAGGTGAGTTATTATCTTGAACGAGATTGAAAGTGATTTTCCATCAATAACGGATTTAATTTGTTTTTGCTGCTCAATAAGTTAAATTTAAATTGAAAACAAAAATAAAACTATTTTGTTTAGTCTCCTATTAATATTTCTAACTATAAGAAAATATGACTGCTTGTTAATTGAAAATCGGCTTGAAAAGCTGAGTTTTCCATAATTGAAATTTTGCAAGAAATTTCTTCCTTTTATATCTATAAAAAACAAAAAAAATCTTATATTCGAATAGTAAAAAAAGCGTGATTTCAACACTTAAAATTATTTTTTTTTCTTTTTTGAGGAGGCTTAAACAAAAGTAAAAAATAATATTTTTTATTTCAAAGATTTACGATGTGCTTCAAATTAAGAACTTCCCCCGTTTTCGGTTGCAAATTTGTAGATGCAGCGGCGATACCAATACAATACAGAGAGAAAAACCATTTAAATTTTATGTGCGATGTTTTGTATTTTTGCTTTTTTGTTTTTATATAGCAAATGACTTGTGAACATGTATGTGAGTAAGTTGTTTTGTATGCAAAGTTGGTAATAGAATTTAGTCGTATGAACGGGTGTACACTTTTCAAATTATTAACACTGTTGGCATAATTCTAAGACTATGGAAACTTAGAGATGTTGTACTTTTAATTTTACCCTAAAGTTAACAATTTATTTAAAGCTTCTTGTGTTTGAAGCCATTAATTGAATTAAACATAATTTTTTACTTTTTAAGAGCCCGTTCAAGGTTAATTAAACAGCAAGAAGCACGATGTGATAAGCGATATCTCTATGCGAAAACTAGAAGATGTTGTGGGCGTCAATAGGCAATTGGGTGAGAGAGTCATGGTTGACTCCCAGAAAGAGGCCGATCTATCACAAAGTTCATTCTAAACCAATCTAAAATATTTAATAATATTTTTTTCTTTGCTCTATCTTTTATTTTTATTTTTATATTCGATATTTAACATTTTCTTTTTCTGGCAACATTCGAAAATAACAAATATTTTTCAGAAAAAAAAAATATTTAAAAGAAGAAATAACATCAAAATTAAAATTAGAGGTGAATAATTAAAAATTAATTCCGTGATGTTAAAAATATTATTTTTCGTTAATATTTTAAATACCACTCTATTTTTGTAGTTTTTATCCTCTAAACTTTTTTTATAAAATTCTTTTGTTCATTGAATTATAATTTTTCATTTGACCTCGAAATAATTTTAATTCTTTTGTTAAATTTTTTCTGATATTCCTTACAAAATTTTTATAAACCCAATAAATGTTAAAAAAAAAAACATTTCGATAATAATGAAAATAAACTGTGTCCACGACGCAATTTTTCTGTCAAAGTTATAAATTTGTGTGCAACTTTGTACACTGACACAACAAATGTCAATAAATCAATTAAATGATAAAATAAAAATGTTAGCAGTGTTTAATTACTCGTACTACAAATATCATTATTTCTTCATTTTATTTATTAAAAATAAACTTAAAAAAAGATACACAAAACTAAGAGAGCCTCCTTGAATCTAAACTTTGATTGTGATGTAGATTTTCGGCTGAATGCAGACGTTCGAACGCACTTTTATCTTAGTTTTTTGACAAAATTTGTGATCTAAGCAACATCTAAATTTTTCTAAGCCCGGATCATTTAATTCTTGAGAGAGAGCCTTTCAATTACTAAACAGAGTGTTTTCGTCTGCCAAGTAGGAGGTCGCTGAACGCATCTGATCTCTAGAGTTCTCTGTTTCTTTTGACATTCCTTGACAGTCTTGTGTTCTGGTAACCGTTAATCTTTTTAATAGCAGTCCATGTCTTGCATATATAAAAATGTATGTAGCACGTGAGTTGGTTTTCATATAGATGCCGCTGTGTTAATAAAAAGCTGTGGATATTTCTTTTTCTAAATCCAAAATTTATGAAAATTTTAACAAAAACAAATATTATTTTTTTTCAAGTTACTGTTTTTGTTTTAATATTAAATAAAATTTATACGTGTGTTCCGTCGTGTTATTCCACAGAAAAATTTTAAATGTTGTATTTTTCGTGAAGTTAAATAGCGAGCGCTGTTCTTCAATTTGATAGTTAAAAGAGAAGATGCTAATATTGAGTGAAGCGATCCAGAAAATGCTGCATTACATTCTACTAGTGTCTAATTTTTCTTGTTTTCTTTTATATATTTTTCCTATTGTAAATAAAAATTCATTTCGAAAATCTGTTTAAAGTCTATAACCTGCTGTTTAAAAAATATTATCTTTATAAAACAGAGAGGTGAAAGACTTGTCGGCACTCTCAATTTATTATTATTTATTTTTAAATTAATTTTAAATAATTAACGATAATAAGAACAATAAGAATACCATAGTTCGACTAATAATTTCAAAAAATTTTAATTTTCAAAAATAATGACATTTGTCACTTATTCTTAAGAAAATGATATCCGATGAGAAGGAAATGTATAAACCATAATAATAAATTAATTATGGATATTTCGACAGTAAAAAAATTAATAAATCTAATTAACACAAAAGTTTACACATTCATAAACATGTGTGTATAGAGACGTGGGTAATTGTTACATATGTTACGATTAACTAATGTTACCGAATGAAAGAAACATCTTAAAGGAAATAATTTGTTAAAAGACATTAAAATATAAAATTGCCATAAACCTTAACGTAAGGCTTCTGTATTAAAAAATACAGTAGCGGGTAAACTGATTTGTTTTGGCAAAAAAAAGAAGAAAAAAAACAGAAGAAGTTTGGTCCTTTGTACAGAGGTTACAAGCATAAGCCATCGTACTTTCATTAAAACGTGTTTCTTTTTGTTTGACCTGCACAGATAAATACGAGTCCCTTGCTCTACAACTGGTTTTTAAGTTTTTGATATTATTGAAAATATTTTCTTATATGAATACGTCTGTTTAAAAATTTAAAAATCACTTCCTTCATCATTTAATTTTAAAAATGCTCCAATATGTTTTAAAAAAGATGCTTTTAATACAGATTTCTTCAAGTCGTTTGATATCAATATCAATTATTCTAATGCTTGAAAATACTTTTAAATTGTTGTTAATAGTTAAATATTCCTGGCTGAGCGCGACTTCAGTGTTTCAGCGACTTGAAACTCTTTTCAAATATAATTTTGTCTTCTTCAAACACCCGTTTAAACTTGTTTATATCACTGATGTTTCGAAGCAGGGTATTAAAGCCGTCCATCAGACTGTATTCATTTTGAACAACGTACAAGTTTCCTTAAATGCAAAAATATATTTAAATGCTGAAAGCACATTTTTCAGTTTTACAATGCAACATAAATCGTGAAAGCGCAACAACAAATACGAGAGGCTACAAAAAAAAGAGATGGACAAGCGTTAAATCGATTTGAAAATATATTTTATTGCATTTTTATGCATTTACGATTATGATTTTTCTTAATTGCAATCAGTTGTCTTCCAACAGCCCGGGAGCATGCAACACACTGACTAATCAATTGTAAACGTGAGAGAAAATAAATTTGGCAATAAAAAACGTATGTAATTGAAAACAATAATTATTGTTGTTTTTGTTTTTGTTTTTCTAACAAAAAATTGTTAATAGATTTTCAAAACGACTTATGACCCGAACACAAAAATATATTTTGGGGAAAGTATCGAGCAAAAAATGAACATTTTAGTTATAAAAAGCTCCAAGAAACAATTTTATTCCTTCTTAAAAATAACTTTGATTTTATTTTAATACATTTAAATTTAATTCAACTTTCTTCAGATTACATTTTTACCTCTTCTTTCATTAAATAATTATTTATTTATTTTGTGTGATATTTAATGTTTGTTTAAATAATTTTAAGGGTTCTTATCACCCTTGTGCATGCGCCAATAGAGAGTTTGTTGTTTTATGCCAAACACAATGATGTTTCAAGAGTCCTTTTTGTTAATATTTTTTTTTTTTTAATTTTATTTTCGGGTGTTGGCATCAAAAGCAGAGAATGGCTTTATTATGTTTTACGTATGTTACGTTTGGTTAAGTTTGTCATATTTATGCCATTCAGCTTAATTTATGGCTCTTACCCTCGATGTTTTCACATTTTATATGAGCTAATAATACACGTTAAAGTTTTATTGAGTCTTTGACTGCCTGCAAGCAAAACATATCCTTTTCAATGTTTAAGAGAAACTTATACTTCATCCAGTTGACAATCATGGCTATTGGTTTTCATAATTTCGTTACTTTGAATACTTTAAGTCTTGGATCTACAGTAAAGGAAGATTCTATCAGTTTAGTTAATTTTGTTGATGTTGTTGTTGTTGTTGTTGGTATTGTTGTCGTTTTCTATACCGGGTCATGAATTTCTTTGTTGTTGATGGCGTGAGTTGTATTGTTTTTATATTCTTGTCCGTTAGTGAATAATGTGAGAAAATGTTATTTTATAACGTAATTGTTTTAACGTTCTTATCAAGATTGAACATTTTGTCCTAAACACGAAGACATTTACGTACATACATATGTTTTGGGATACTTTTCGTTTAACAGGACACAATATTAAATGTCCTTCAACAGAATACTTTTGATAAAATTTTAACATTTTCGTTTTCGCTACATTTTGCAGGTGTTTTTTATTTACTGTTTGGTGTAACACACACACACACACAAATATCTAAGACAATTTTGTAACAATTTTATTAATTGTTTGTCGTTAATTGGGTCAGTTTTTCTTTAACTAACATTCAATTAAGTTGTTCTTTACTCGAAAATCGTTAAGGGATATTTTTCCATTCATTCCATTTTATTGCTGACGACTACTAAAGATAAGAAGTTTTAAACTGAGGCGAAACTTTACATGACCGTCTATCGAATCTATTTAAATAATATAAATTAATGTTCATGATTTTCTAATTTTTTTTTTTTTGAACGATTTTAATACATAAATAGCAATTTCTGTTGCTTAAGTGCAAATCTTAATCTGAAGAAAATTTCCACTTTTGAAAATATAATTGTTATATTTAATAAAATATATTTTTGTATCGTTTTAATGGTCTGATTTTTATTTTAATTTTTCTGATAGATACGGAGATTCATAAAAATATGTATGTACAAGAATAATCAGTTGTGAAGTAGTCCAGAAGTATTGCCACTTAAGACTATGTGCAGAAAAATAGAACATAGAATAGGGTTGGCGTGAGTAACAACCTGGGTAGGTAGGAGCTAGGCCCTCCAAATAACTAGAGACGAAATACGAGAGCTGCTATATATATTTATGGCCTGGCAACACTGAGTGCTGCCAAGTGCGATCTGACATTTCCATTGGAAAGTTTGTCATTTTTAAGCATAATCGTACTCAAAACGTTTTGACATACGACCATTATTTGTGTTGTTTACAGTGACTTGAAAAAATTAATATAGAAAAAAATGGAATTAACTCGTGAACATTTTCGTGCCATCATTTTTCACAACTTTCGACGTGGATTATCACGACAAGAGTGCATTGATGAACTTAAATCTTTGTATGGCGATGAAGCACCATCCTATAGCACTGTGAAAAATTGGTATAATGAATTAAATCGTGGCCGAAGCTCGCTCAAAGACGAATTCCGTGAAGGTTGTCCAAAAACGACTTTTGTGCCACAAAACATTGATGCCGTGCGTGAACTCATAATGAAAGATCGACATGCGACATACCGAGATATAGAGACATCCTTGGACATTTCTTCCACCGGCATACATTCCATACTGCATGAACATCTGGCCGTAAAAAAGGTTTGTTCTCGTTGGATCCCGCACAATTTGAAAGTCGCTCAAAAAAAGGCTCGTGTCGATTGGTGCAAAGAAATGTTGCAAAAATACGATTGCGGTGCTTCAAAAGACGTTTATAAGATCGCCACACGTGAAGAATCATGGATCTATGCATATGAGCCCGAAACGAACCAACAATCGACTGTGTGGGTCTTCAAAGACGAGCAAAATCCAACGAAAGTTGTTCGTGGAAGAAGCACTTCGAAGCAAATGGTTGCCTGTTTCTTCGGCAAAACTGGTCATGTGGCGACTGTTCCGCTTGAGCAACGTAGGACGGTCATTTCTGAGTGGTACACTACAATTTGTTTGCCTGAAGTCATCGGAGAAACTCGAAAAACCAACAAGAGAAGACGAATCATTGTTCATCATGACAATGCGAGCTCTCACACATCGGCTCAAACCAGAGCGTATTTGACCGGCCAAAACGTCGAATTAATGGGTCATCCGCCGTACAGCCCTGACTTGGCACCTAATGACTTCTTCTTGTTTCCGCACATCAAGAAAAAAATGCGTGGTCATCGATTTTCGTCGCCAGAAGAAGCTGTTGAAGTGTTCAAAAACCATGTTTTAGAGGTGTCTCAATCGGAGCGGAAAAAGTGCTTCGACAACTGGTTTGAGCACATGCAAAAGTGTATAAATCATGCTGGAGAATACTTTGAAAAACAATAAAACCATTTTGGATTATAAATATTCGCATATTCACTATTAGGCCAGAAATATATAGAGCAGCCCTCGTATAGACATAAAATACAGGTATGGCTCACGACTACATTCTGCAGTGATTGCTTTTTCATGTCAAAACAAACGAAAAAAACACCTTGACACGCTGGCCTCTCCCCTCACCCAAGACAAAAACCAAACCTAGACTTAATTTTTTTCTTATATTCCCTGGACGATTGTATAGTTAATTAGGAATAAACGAAATAAGAAGAATATTGGCAGTGCTTTCAAAAATGTTGACACGTGGGAATGATTAAAGAAATCACTAAAAAATACAAAACTAAAAATATCTTTAATAATCGTTATCTGTTCTCGTTTCGATAACCCTGTGTCGGTTGTATTAAGTTTATTAAACATATTTCAAGGCTAAAGGTTAAAACGTAGCCCTATTGTTTTGGACACAACGTCTGTCTACCTGGAATTTGTCGCTAAAGAAACATTTAATAAAACAAGTAAGAGTGCTATATTCGGCTATGCCAAGTCTTATACATCCTTCACCATATATTTATTTAAATCTAGTTTAGTGAAGTAATTCTTATAAAAAAAAACAAATATTGGGGTGACAGAAAACTAAAAATAAGAAAAAAATATATAATTTAAAAAAAAAAAAAAAAAAAAAAAAAAAAAAATGTCACCGGCTCTTAATGTGTTAAGCATTTTTTTTTAATTTTAGCACTTTCTGAAAGATTTTTTCAAAAGCTTTTCAATGACATTAATAGTGACTATACTGACAATCAAACTTTTTTATGAAAGTTTCAGAGGCCCGTAACTCGGAAAATATGAGCGAGCACCAATTTTTTCATTTGATGCTTTTTCTTATTTTTAATTTTCTATCGCTCCATGTTTTTGTTTTGTTTTTTTTTTTGTGATCGAAACTTTGTCTCATCGATTGGGGTATTTAAATTTTCTCTTGCTTATTTCAACTCTAACACAGACGGACATCGCTTAATCGGCTTCGCTATGCATAAGGATTTAGAATATATACTTTAGAGGACCGGAAATGGATATTGTAGAAATTGCAGACGTTAAATAAACCCTTTTTCCACTTTTTGTGGTGAGGGGTTTAATAAAGTTAAAAATCAAAGAGTGTCCCCATATTGCCACATTATTTTAAGCCGTTAAATGCTCGCACTTGACATTTACAGAAGTGATAAAAATAGTCTTCTAACTGACGTTTTAGATTTATTTCAGCAGATTCGTCTTTATAAAAATGGAAACATTTTTTTGGAAAATATTTTGGTAACAAAATAAAACTAAAATATCCCAGAAAAAAATATGGGAATATTTGACAATAAAAAAATGCACCGATTAATGACTTTATTCTATTTTGAGTAAAAATTTTAAGACAAAAGTTATTTTAAACTTCCAAAACAAGATGCCGAAAAATAGGAAATTCAATGGATATATTTAACGTGGCAAAAAGTTAAAAAATAAACGGCAACTTTGAAATCCGCAACCGATCAAAGTTCAATATAAAGCGAAACAATCACTTCGCACCACCATAATTGGTGGCATGTATGTGTACAAACGTTACGAAAAGTTTTCATGTGTTCCGATCTTATTTGTGCTGACCAAGGTATAACAATAGTTAATTCTTATACGACTCGTTTTCTATACAACTTGGATTTTTAATTTAAAGAAATGAAATATTTAAGACCTCATTATAATTGGCAAACATGCGTGATTTTTAGCGATTATGATAACAAAAAACAAAGCGCACAGCAAAACCAAAAGAAACATCAACTTACCGCTTTAAGTAGTTCATCAAAGTGTGCTCCTCAGACAAATCAAAGGAGAAGAAGATGATAAAAAAATTTACTTGTCTGCGATTTTGTCTTAAAGGCCTAAAACAACTAAATTTCATGGCAATTATGCACGAATGTAGAACTTTATTAATTCAAAACGCGTTGCCCACGGCAGTTTAACTGAAAGCAATAATTATTTATGAAAAAAGACAAAAAATTCTAGCTACTGAATTAAATAAAATTATTTACAAAAACAACAACACTTTTGGAAGATAGAAATAATCATTCCAATTATCGAATGTGGGTGTAGAAAGATCAAATATTTTATTTTTTAAACAAATTCTTATGCGTCAAATTAATAAATAATTCGATTGGCTCAAAAGATGTTTATGTTTGGAAAGAAAAAAAAAAGAAGAAAATAAATAAAAAAGTAAGAAGGACATAATTGGAGGGCGTTCTAATTGGCAGTTTTGTGATCGGTGGTCAGTGAATGTGCCAGCAGGCAGATGCAAGTGCAACTAAAAACTAACGTTTCGAATTAATATCTTTGAACTTGACAAAAAAAAAGTATGCAACAAAAAATATTTCTTCTTACAAATTGAAGGAAACATCAAGTGCATGAACACCGAAGTCTACACTAAAACAATTTCATTGTTTTTGTTTTTTTTGTTTTTAATGTGGGCCTAAAGAAATTTTCTGAAATATATTTTTTTTAATGATTTTGCCACGCGATATTTGTTGATTTTTTTTTCAAAATTACGAAGGATGTTGGCTTGCACTTGATAATAATGATCATCCTTTTGTGTGCATTTGGTACGCATTTGTATAATGATCATGAAACAATCCACTGATCACCTGCAATTGTTGCAAGTGATGTAATTTTTTGAGAGTTTAAAGAATCTTCTTCGTTTTGCACCTTGTCACTGTCTGTCCTTTATGTGTCAGTATGTATGAATGTTTTATGTACGTGTCACTGGGGTTACGCACGTGAGTGTGCGTAGTTGCATTTTTGTTTGAAGTTCTTAAGCAGTTGCCATATAATGTTCAGATAAACTTGTTCGCACTTGTTCTTAAATGTCCTATTCAACAACTAAATCCATAAAAACAAAAGGACCGTCTTCAAATTTATCTTTTAATTGCAGTAAAAAATTAGAAACATTGTTGAACGATAAGAAATTTATTGAGACGGTGTTACAATAATAAAATAATTTTATCTGTGAATCTATTTTATTGTTACAAAAACAATAATTTAAAATAATGATAAGGAAACTTTAAAGATATTTCGAATAAAAAGAAACAGCTCAAATTAAATTTTTTATTTCTTTAACTCCGTCTGGCCACAACAAATATAAATGTGAATCAATTTTAGCTTTAAATCTGTTGATTCTGAATATTTAACATTCCACAAAACATTTGTAACATGATTTGTTTAAATCACACAAAAAAAAAAAGAAAGGATGAAAAATATTTGCATAAGAGACTCAAAACACACACTTAATCGCTGTATGAAACATATTTATCCTTTTCGCTGTCACTAAATCCTTGGCACACGTATGAGTATAAGCTCTTCTTCTGCTTAAACTACATAACAATTATTTCAATGACAGTGTGATGAATAAAAAAATCTGCAAATTGTAGATAAAAGTTCAACTTGAAAATGTACACTGGCTAAAAATAACTTAAAAAGGTATTTTCCCATTTAACCGAGCGTATTGTAATGAGATCAGTATGTTTCGTTATTTTACATTAAAAAAAATAACAACAACAAAAGAAAATCCTTTAGCTATACAACTTTGTGTGTGTGTGTGTGTGTGTGTGTAGTTTATATGTATGTGTGTATATGTCTATTGTTAATATGTATTTGCACGAGAGATTCATTTCACCTCCTTTAAAAAGCCCACTTAACGAGAGACACGCCTGACTCTCGTACAAACGTTGGTGTTTGATTGAAAAGTTGACTTTAAGTCAACACCCATTATGTGACGAGGATAATATTCTTGTTCTTGGTGATTGTGATACGATTATGACCATTTGAATGGCTGACTTACAAGTACAAAGTGATGTTTAGCAAAACAATTACCCATCCTTACTGTGCTCGTGCTCACTCATCTTTAAACTACAGAAAGGAAAAACGTTAAAACCGAAACTTTAATTGTTATGCGTTTGTTAGAATTAGGGATGGTAAGGTTTTGCACATTTGAAATTATTTTTAGGTACAATTTTAACATAAAATGTACACAGCACATTTTATAAAGTCGCTTCTCTCCACAGAACTTATTGATTCGTCCAGAGTATTAGCAACGCAGTTATAGGTATCGACCTCAACGTTGCATGCTTCTTGGCTGGTCTTTGTGGAGCAGTATTTTCTTAAGAACAAACTACTCGTACTAAAAAAAATGTGTGATAAAACAACAGATGAACCCGGTTGGTACAATTTGTGCAAAGTGATTGTTAACGGGATTTTAAATCCTTCCAACATCATCTGTACTGTGAGAACATTTTGTAATTGTATGACGTATCTGTATCTGTATCTGCATTTGTATATTCATATATTCATGGATGTGTGTTTGACGGGGTAAAGTTTTTGTAACACTTTGTTTCCGTATTTGTTTGTTATCATGGAATTAAGAATGTTTCTGTGACCAAATTAAGGGTGTCAAAATGTTTGGTGGGTAAATTGTTCGTTTCATTTAAGTTAAAAAAGAAATGAACTGGCAAAAGACACTTTAGTTTTATTTTAACTTAATCGGCTTAATTTTTCAATTGAATGAATGTTAATGGGTTTTCAAAACAGTTGTAATACCAAAATAATACAAAAATCTCGTTTAAGTATCAAAATCAAAAAATGAAAAAAATAAATAAATACTTTACTTCTATTGCCGTCTAATCGTAATACATACGTATTTGTAAAAAATAAAAATTAATATGAAATTACAAGCCATTAATTACAAAATGCTCACTTGGAAGTTCTTGAATGGGAATAAGAAAGTTTTTTCTATGTTAAGTATAATTGTAACTTAAACTTAAGTCGACTTCAATAATTACAGAGTGTTTTTTAAATTTGTTGAATAAAAAATAAAATACCCGGCTTAACTATTTTTTAAATGAGTTTCTAGAATGATCATCCTGAATAAGACCAATAAAAAAACATAGAATATATAAATATATTGTAAGATGCAGTGTTGCCATTTTGCGTTTCAGTGCTAGAATTTTGTCCACATGAACTCTGGGTTACTAAAAATATGTTAAATTCATTAACATAATTTGTGTATGTGAAATTTTGAATCAATTGAAAAGAAAATCTTCTGCAGATTATAAATTTCTTTAATCTTAGGGACTTAAAATATCACAACTTATTATTAGTTTAATTATTTTAAAGATATTTTTATAAAAAATTGCTTAAATCATCAAATTAAGAATATACACTTTTCAGTGTAGGGGTCGTTTATGTTGAAAATACCATACTTTAATTTTTATTTAACTCTCATGTGACATTTTATTAATTTTCTTTTTTTGTTGCATTTCATAACCTTTGGTTCTGTCTATATTTTCTTATTGTCGTTGTGTGCAAGTTTGCTAAGAACTTTCTGAGCTAAATATCCAAGTTAAAAGTTTTACTACCTAAAAGTCCATAAAAACCAGCGTTTTTGATCCTCTCATTTATTTATTATTTTAAAACCACTCAAACAACAACCATCATTTACTCATCACCGCAGATGAAAATAGGGTATAAATAAGTTTTTCATTCCATTTGTAATTTCCAATATATTTTGAGTTCTTAGGCCTAGCACAGTCGATTGAGCGATGTCTGTCCAAGTTCGATTTGAAATCAATTTTGCCAAGGCACTAGATGAGCTAGGAAAAATTTAAATACGCCAATCGATCACACACGAAAATTTTGCTATTGAAAAATCAACAAGATCGGTCCAAAGGTATCCTTGGAGGCAGCGTAAAAAACATCATGCCTGCCCCCAAATTTCTCATATCATTTGGAACAAATATAATCAAATAAAAAAAAAAAAAAAATATAGTAATAAAAAACAAAAAAATGAAGCGAGAGAGAACTAAAAAATAAGAAAAAAAAACATAAGGTGAAGAAATTGGTGCTCACCCATATTTTCTGAGTTATGGGTCACTGAACTTTTTATAGAAAAGTACGATTGTGAACCATATTTTTTAAAATATCAATATGGGTGTCAATAAAAAGCTTTTAAAGTAATCTTTGAGGAAATACTGAAAGTTTTAAAAAATGCTTAACCCATTAAGAGCTGTTGACATTTTTATTTAAAAAATTCATCCAATATTTGTTTTTTTTTTTTGGTTGGAGTTACTTCACTAAACTAGATTTACATAAAAAGTGAAAGGTATATAGGATACGGTATACTTGCTTGTACTATAATTTATGTCATTCACAAAAAATATTAAGTAAATATTAATGAATAATTAATTTTATTTTCTAATTTCTCAAGCACAAAGTCAGTTTTTAAAATAAAAATATTATTTTTATTTTTAATTTTTTTAATTTTTCGCCACACTGTTGGCATCTTCAGGAAACACGAGACAAAATTATTTAAAAAATAATATACAATTTTTTAATTTAAAAATCTGATTTAGTGCCTGAGAAATTACAAAAACATAAATATTTAATATACGAATTACATACGGATATGTTAAGGTGTTAATTAAACCCAATAATTATGCATTCGTTGTCTAAATCAATTCTTTTGTTCATATTTCTATAAGAACAAATGTTGCCAATTATTGCGTTTCGCGATAAATAAAAGTTCTTTTTAAAAATTAATTTTAAAATCGAATTTGCCTTTGATGCAGCTGCAACTTACTAAAAATTTAATAATATTATTTGTTTATATTTCTTGAAAGATAAAAAATTTTTAGTAAAAACGTTTGTTGTTAAACTTGGTGAACATAAACGACACATCTTGTTTATTCTTAATGACAAAGTTTAAACTACAAAGTTTAAAAAAAGAAAAAAATCTAATCTATTGAATCTGAGGGGATGAATGATGAATCAAACTCTAATGCTTTTTTAGTTAAGAATTTTTTCATTCTGAAATACTTGTAGAACAGATATAATTTGAGTTATAATTTAGTTAAAATAATACTAAAAACAAGAATTTAGAAATACTTAAAAAAAAAGCAGAAAAAGCAGAAAAAATCTTAAGTCCCCTACAAGATTTAAATAAAAACTGTTAACGTTTTAATATCGTTTTAACACATTTTGTTAACTACAAATATTTGATGGTTTTGAAACTAAAACACGATACATATTTTTACCTAATATTTTTACTGGGTACTTTATTCTTTAAGGCTTAAAAAAATCTTAGCAAGAAGGCGAAAACCCTAAAGATCTAGTTGCATTTTAAATGTGCGACGGGTAAAGCAAAATTCATTTAATAAAAACTGCTAACAGCAATAAATTTATTTCTTACTTAAATTAAATTTTCTAGTATTTTTTTCAAAACTATTTTTAACGGAAATAAAGTGGAATTATTTTTGCTCGAAAAAAAAATATGTGTGGCATTCAGGGAGTAATAAATTTGGAACAAAATATTCTTATACCCAGCTAAATATTTCGCCTTTTCAATCTATCATAATGTATAATTAAAAAATTTATAATATTTTTCTCTCTTAACTTTATTTTGAGTTTCAAGGGTTTTTCGTTTTTTGAGATGTGGTTGACGTATTTATGGAATTGCCCATACACTTAAAATCTAGATTTTAGTCAAATGACGGCCTCGATGTTCAATCCCGAGAGCTAAAAATAAAGGAAAATTACAACACATATTATTTTCTGAGACATAATAATATGCAAAAATTGTAAAATAAAGTCGAAAATCTATTTTTAATTTTTAATGTCTTAATTAAAAATTTCAAATTCATAAGAACGGCATTCACTAATAAAAGAAAAAAAACCAAAAGAAAAAAAGTATACTTTGCTTAAGAGATTTAGATAGACGAACAGATTAGGTAAATACATATTACCGATTTCATTTTGATTTAAAATAATTTAAATTTAAAATCTTTAATCTTTTGTTAAAGCAGCTCATCAAGTTTTTATAGTTGTGGCTTTCAAGCGCCCAACACTCACAGTAACGTTTACCTTTTTTCATGCCAATTGTTCAAAATGAAATTGGTTTAAGAAAATTAAAATAGAAACAATAACAAATAAAGCTTCAATCTAACTCATGCATTAATATCATCACGCAAAAATGAAACTGAGAAACAAAAATTATTTTATCTATTCGAACCACTCTCATGTTTTTGTTCAATTTCAATTTCAATTTTCATTTACAATTCATTTATCCAGTGAGAATATGAAACGTAACAGTAACTACGATTACAAGGACGTTAAAAAACATTACAAACATACAGACTTTTCAATTAACTACAGTTTGTCGTGAAGGGGAAAAAAGGTCAGATGAGTGGGTTGGATTATTTTTGGGAGAGGGGCATTTAACAGCGTTAAAGCGTCAATTTCCGTTACTCGAAAAAATGTTTAATGGAATACCTATCCATCTGCAAACAAATAATAATTGTTTTACTACATATCTATGTATTCGTACGTATGTATTTTGTATTTGTGAACTGTGTGAATGATATCGTTGCAACTTCTCGGTAGGTGTTTATATATCGCAAATTAGGTTGGTTGCACGTGCCAACTTTTTTATTTTTAATTGTAATTTTGATTACTTTTTCTTTATGTTGAAGCGTTGCGATTGGCCGTATCGTGGTTGAAGTATTCAATATTCTGTAACCGTTATGCTGCAGCAACGGTTCTTCTTACCTCAGATGGTTTAACTTCACTTAATTTTAAATGGTTTCATTGCTGTGTTGTTCTTGTCGTTAATTGTTTTTTTTTTAATATTATTTTTCTGAATATATATCTTGTTGTTGGTTATTAAAAGGGGTGGTCCTCATAACAGTGGGACAACTTAAGGCCTTGATTGTCAAATATTTTCATTTTTTTAATTGTTATTAGTAAAAATGAAGTTTGTAGTGGTGGTTGTGCATCATCACCTTTAAATTAATTTGAAGGTAAAAGAGAGCAAAATTTCATTTTTGAATTTAATTGTTACATGTTTATATTCCATTCTGATATCTGAACACCTGAAATGATTCTGTAAACTCTTAATTTATAAAGTGATACTTATTGCAGATTAACCAATTCTTTCCATACACAAAATCTCTTTGTTTAAGTAATGAAGATGTAGAACGAAATTCACAGACCTGTTGAAAATTTATTGTCATTTCATAATTCAAAATATCGAATATTAATAAAATTTAATAGAAACAATCGCTGTAATTGCTACTAATAATTAAGTCAATCACAACGCAAATAAATTTAAGATAGTAAAGAAAACAATGACTCTTAGTAGGGTGTTTAAGCAGTTCGTGGTGAACTTTCAGAAATAAAGAATTTTTGGGAAAATGAATGAATATTTAATTCTTATTATTTATAATAGATAATGTAATTGCGAAATATTATTTACTAGCAGTGCCCACGACTACGCCCGCGTTTCAATTTTAATTTTGTTAAAATGAAAATAATAAAAAATATGTTTTTAAACATTTATTGTAGAGTTCAGTAAACAGTGTTAAAAACTTTCCATCAACAAAAATTATATATACTGACAACTGTTCTAGTACCATTATACCCGTAAAATTGGATGCTTTCATATTTGTATCTTTAGTTTCTGTAGGAAATGACATATTTTTTTAAAAAAAATTATCCCATATTTGAACTAAGGTTCTAAGGGACCATCTCACAATATTATATTCAAATTGCGTGACACGAAACAGGAAAAGTAAAAACGAAAAAACAAAATATTTGGTAAGAAAAACAATACTATTATTTTTTCAAAGATGTAGATCATTTGTATTCAATATCGATTATTTTCTACACCAACATCTAAATTCTCAAAAAATATTTTAAGTACAGAAACGACTGATACTGTTTTATTATGGATAATGTAATTGCGAAATATTATTTATATTTCATATTATATAGTTGTTTAGTAGAAAAACTTATAATTTATATCTACATTACAAATGTATACTAAGAATGTGGTAAAAGGATGTGCTTTACATTACATTCTGTTTATAACTAATCTTGGTCTTCTCTCTTTAATTGCATACATAATCGAATCAAGTTCGACGCAAAAATAATTAAGTTCTTGTTAGAACATAACTTTATTTATATTTTAAAATAATAATTTCTTTAAAGAATTTTTAGGGTACCTTAAAATCTTAAATAGGGACTTATGTTCCTTAAAATAAAATTGCTACAAAATACACTGCTACTTATTAATTTTAAGGCTCCATGTACTGTTGTATTGTGATAAAAGCTCTACATTATATATTTTAATATTAATAAAAATGTGTAGAAATCATTTCTTTAGTTTTTAGAAATTAATTAAAAGAAATAAAAAAGTATTTTATTTGCTTAAAACAAATGAACTGAGATGTCTTAAATTATCACAATATGTGCTGATATTTTATACCTTGATCTTTTACTGTTTTTGATTAAACTCAGCATAAAAATACTGTCCTCTTTTAGCAAAAAACTTGTTTCGAACTATCCAAAATATACTAATTCTAAAAGAAGCAATAATGTTGTACTGTATAATTGACATGAATCACAAAAAAAAAAAAAAAAAAAATAAAAAAATAAAATAAAAAATAAATAAATAAAGAGAAAAATATTAAAATATTTAGAAATGAAACAGTTTTAGAATTTTAATATTTAAAATTTTTGTTTTTTTTTTTTTGTTGAATAAATATTTGCAGGCATTTTATAATAAACATATAATTTTTTAAAGAAAGAACAATTTTATAAAATAAAATTATAGAATTAATTATGTAACGGCGAGTTAAATATACTTAAATGCTACTTTTATAACAAAAACAGTCAAGTAATAATTAGCTATGCAAAATGTTTAATAACGTACAGCTAAGCTGTATAAAAGCACTAAATTTACTATCCTGTATCTTTCAATTTATTTTTACAAAGAAGCGAGGGCTCCTCTCCTCGAACTATCGCTAATTTTAAGTAATTTTATTACGCGTGAAGTCAACAAACAATCAAAATGAAATACAACAGAACATCTATATTTCCTTTTATTTTTTGTAAACTAAAAGTAATTCTGTAAAGGAGTTTGCTTTGAATTTGTTAAATCTGGTCGTTAGTACTTTTACTAATTGAGAGATAACCCGGCGAAAAAGACAGTCGAACAATTTCAATAAAATTACTTTTTATTCTATAATAAAAACAAAACTATTTTAAATTTAACTGTAGCTGACGAAATCTTTACCCACTGTACTGCACACAAACTCATCTTCACTTTCCTATTGAGTTTACAAATTGTTTGGTTTTGCCAGTGTTTTCATGAGTGCGAATGAGATGAACAATCCAGCTGCAGCCAATCATCGACAGCCTGATAATTGTAGATGGCGTTATTTGGCTTTTTAAAATAATAAAGACTTGAATTTGGTTGGTAGAAAACAGGTTTGCCTTTAATGTGTGACGCTTTTAAGTAGTGGTGGTGATGGAACTGGTTTTCCGCTTCCGCCCTTATTTATTATAAACATTCATTTTTCTGTGTGTGCGACCAAACAATACGAGAAAAGCCGTAGCCTGTTTGTTGCGCTATTGTTCCACCTTTAAAGTAGAAACGATTGATCAACACTTCTTTAACTGTCACTGCCGCTATTGAAGTACATGTGTGTGTGTGTGTATTTAATATTTACGATTATGATGAATGTGCTTGTAGTGGTGGTTGGAGCTTGATAAAGTTGGTATATTCATTATATGTAGGTAAATATTTTTTTCCTTTTATAATATTTTGGTGGCGTTACGGCGTTTTAACATTCATAAGTTTTAGATTGCTCGCGAGTGTTGCAACGGTCGGTGGTTACAGTTGTGTTTTATTTGCTTCAATTTATATTAAATATGAAACGCTCTGCGCATAATACTGGAAGAAACAAAGGTTGTGTGTTGGGCTAGCACTGTAGTCGTGTATCATTAGTTAGTGAGTTGTGATCATATTACCATAATTAACTGCTTAACACTGGTTCAAGCGAGTTTCTTGCAAACGCATTGCACGAGATTTTTCCAAATTATACTGAGTGCATTAAGTTAAACGCATTTATAAAATTAATAATTATAAATTAAATAAAGAATTTGAAATTGCCCATTTAAGTGATTTTAAATGATTTTCTTGTGAACATTTATTTAATTTTGCGTCAATATAAATTATAAAAAATAGTTTTATAATAAAACAAATCAATAAAACAAAGGGATACGGCATCCACTTACCGTAAGTATTATTGAAGAGTTAAGAAAGTAGTTCACATTCTTTTATTTAAATTCGTTAATACTTCGTAGATACTTAAGTTTTTTAAACTTTTAAGATTAGTCGATTTTTTGAATATAATATAATTATAATCCATCAGTCATTTGAAAAGTCTAAATTGACCTTTTTTTATCAGTAAAACCTTATTATTTTCCTACAACGTGTGTCTTTTATGTCCTATAATGCAGTGTAGTCAATATTCAACATTGAATGATAAAAAAACATTAAGTTTGAGTCCCACAACGTAAAAGTTATTAAATTTTTTATTTGAAGTTTATCCCATCTGAAATATTTGTTGAAAATTTTGATGTTGGTGTAGATAGTAATCGATACGGAATACAAAACACCTATTTTTGGAATATTTGTCAGTCTGTCTATGTTCGCATCACGTAAAAACTGCTGAGTGGATTTGGAAAATAATTTTGTGAGGAGGTCCCTTAGAGCCTTGGTTCAAATATAGAATAGGAATTCATTAATATGTGTCATTTCGTAAATAAACTATATATACAAATGTGAAAGCACCCAATTAAACCGGTATAATAATACAAGAACTAGTGTCAGTACATTTTATTTTTGTAGATGGAAAATTTTTACAGAACTTTCTACAAATGTTTAAAAACATATTTTTTAAAATTTTAATTTTAAGAAAATTAGAAATGATACGCGGAAAAAGTCGTGGGCACCTCTAATTTAATATAAAATCAAAATTGATAGTGCTTACTGATATCAAACGCTCTCTCTCAGAAGTCTGGGTGCAGTGGGTTTTCTTAACTTCGGTAAAAAAATGAGTTTTGGCTTAACTAAATAAAGTTTGTTAAATTATGGCAAATTTAATTCAAAAGTGTGGTTATCATAGCACAGACTACACAGACTTCGTAGAAGTATGTAGGAGATGGTGGAAAATGTTGTAAAACTACTAACCGTGAAATAAACAGTTATTAATGCTCGTTATGAGAAATGTGAAAGTACTTATAATTTAATTTATTTATTTATAAATATTTCGTATTTCAGTAGAAGTCTGCGAGTTCTTATATCACCGACGTACTACTGAAACACTGTATTTTAACAAGAAACCCTTGAATGTTTTGATTCATATTAACACCTGACGAAGCTTTAATTTGTAATAAATGTCCCTAAAGCTCACTTGATCATTAAAAATATACCAAATTTGAATTTTAGGAGTTTCGACTGCAGCAAAACAAACTTCACTGCGTTGTTAGATTTGTATGTCCTTTTAGGCAGAATGTTATTTTTTGAAAATAAAAAAATGTTCGCTTTCCTCTCACGATAAAAATTTAGTTATAATTTTTAAAAGTCAAGTAAGTTGTGTTTGAGATTTTTAACAAAATAAAAACACTTTTTATTAAAATTTAAAGTTGTTGTGTTCAATTGTCAAAAATTCTTAAGATAGTGATTTTCGACTTTAAAAAGCTTTTCAAATCCTCTTAGTTTGTCAACTTTCAATATAAAAGTAACCCAATAAGGAAATTAAAATGGTCAATTTATTTTTGGAAAAAATATTTAGTGAAATTATATTTATGAAAAGTGTGACAAAACCAAAGTGAAACAAGACAGAGTTTTCGTTAATAACATTTACAAAAAATTCATACTTTAGTTTAAAATAAATTTTATTTAGTCAACTAATCCACTCTTAGTCGAGTTCTATGAGCACAGAATAAATAAATGTTTATTATCGCAAAAGTTTATTTGCTGCTTACATTCAAGTAGCGTAATCAAATAAAAATTATTTTATGTTAACTTCCCAAAATAAAAATATTCTAGTCAGTTGTAGTTGGATTATCGATTAAAATTTCTACTAAAGACAATCAATCGTTCCATTGGCCATTGTAAAAAATATAAATTTTTCTCGTTATAAACATAATGCGTTAGTAAATTTTACTATATTTTTAACAGTAGCTTATGTTTCGTCTAAAATTGTTTCTTTTTAAAGTCTTTTAATTTTAATTTACATCCGCCTTAATGTACTTTTTTTATACTAAAAGAATAATTTTATTAATAATAATAAAAAGCGATAATGACTTTAGACAATATATGTAAAAAGTTTAAGTTAAATGAAAATTTAAAAATAAAAGATTACGAAAAGACAGAATAAAATAAATTCTCCGCGCGGCATTATCGTCATATAAAATTAAAATTTATTTAATGTAGTTTAACAATCAAGTAAAATAAGGTAATGTATCCTTAAATTAAATTGTTTCACGATTTATTTCTCAATATTTGACCAACCAACTCCCTCCGCAAGTATTACAGCTTTTTAGGATTTTATCGCCTTTTCTACTGAATTCAAAAAATTTAAAAATCAAGAAAAAAATATGATTAAAGTTTTTCTAATCATTTTTAAACAATTCTATATCGATTTGGCTATTATATGATTGAGCACTCCAATAAATAATATTCTCGTATCGTGGTGTTTGTCATTAAACTCCTCCAAATTGGCTCGACTGGCTTTCATGACATTTTGGATGCACATCGGGTAGGTCTAAGAATCGATCAACATCTATTTTTAATGTCCCTCAACGCCAGGCCTTTTTTTCACACCTCCTAATGTGGCCAGACTGTTGGACCGATATTTTTAAAAGTATCACATAATATAACTACCACGCCATCTTTAACGTCCACCTTTTTTAATCATGTACTTGAATCAATAAAGTTTTCAGTATTTGTCTTCAAATTGTATAAAATTTATCGTCCAGCTAATGCAGAAAAATGCGTTTGAGAATCGGTCAACAACTTTTTTCATACTTCTAATTATTAAGGGTGACTTACTCCAAGGGACAATAACGTAACGACTTCGATGAAATTTTCAACTAAGATAAATCTGCGTACCGTAGAAAACACGTAAACTTTTTTAAGCTGGATTCACCCATTGTTTCTGAACAAAATTTTTGTTCCGAAACATTTTTTTTATATGTAGTTTGACATGTTTCTTTTTGAGAGAGAGAGAGAGAAAGAGAGAGAGAGAGAGAAAAATAGTTAAACTCACTTGGGAACAATTTCAGCTTGAATTGATTTAATTTAAATTTTTGTTTCGAAACAATGAAACTGTGCTGCCAACTATTTTATTTTTTCAAAGAAATTTTAACAGAGTTGCCACATCATATTATATGTACATATTAAATATATGTATATGTGCATAAAAATTTAAAAGTTAAAACTGCTTGCAAATTTAAAAAGTAAAACTGCCAAGCAATCTGACTGACTTCTTTTCTGAATAATTTTTTCTTTAAAAATTTTATGTAAAAATCAATTTCTTAAAAAGTGAAAAAAAAACTGGTGTCAACTGAAAAAAGTGAAAAAGCAAGAAAAAGCATCACAGCATAATTATTGTGATAAAAATCTTTCAAGCAAGAAAAATATATTTTACATCATTTTTCGTTCTTTGTTTGCATTGACATTCAAGAATTATTTTTAAAATTTGTTTTATTCTTAAGATTACCTGCATTAATTTGCCTGGTATATTTATAATAAAACACAAAATAAAAGAAAATAAATATAAAAATTGTGTCATGGATCTCAACGAATCCCTTGCCTTGAAGCTTATTTCAGAATTGAAAGTCCGTGTAGAGAATACTTGTATGACTTGAGCAACAAAAATTACAAAAATAATCACTTTAAACTGAGTGTCGGCAATAGCAACATCGGCAATAGCAACGTCTATTGGAATGGAAAGTAAGTTTAATTTTGTTAATGAATATCAAAACCATTCAATAAGTTGTGTTTAATAAATTGCAGGAAGCAAATGCCAAGCACTTTGGAAGAATTTATTTATAATAAAACCAAAACTATGTCTGTGATACAAAAAACTCAAAAAACGGCATTCTGCGATTTCAATCTTCTGTCATAGTGCTGCCTGCTTGTAAAGTTTCACATCTCGCATGTTTCATATGGTAGCTTTGTTTTTCCAGAAAAATTGTTCGAAGTGGGTGAATCGTTTCAGAACAAACTCTCAAAAAAAAATAACTAAAGTGGGTGAATCCAGCTTTAGTGCACTCAAAATGTATACAGCGTCAACGTTTGCCGGGCCAGCTTGTTGAAAATAATAATTTAAGCCGTTTGGGTCATCCATTAGCAAATTGTAAAAATATTTTTTCGCGTTCATTATTCAACAATGTTGTTTTCATGTTTTTTTTTTAATTTAGGTATTTTCAACTTGGAAATGCACTTGTTGTCTGGGTATCAACTTAAGACCTGATTTTTGTGCTGAAAAAGAAGACTCTGACGCAGAAAACAATTGCCTTGCAAACGATTGAAATCTATTTTAGCTTTTTGCGCTGCATGCAAAATACCGTCAGATATATTAAATATTTTTTTATTAATTTTTATTAATTTTATTAATTATTATTAAATTTTTCCTGATACGTGTCCTTACAAATGACGATTTATTATATAATAAACGCGATATCTTACCTTTTATATTGATTCTATATTTCTTAATAGGTATTTGATGAGAACAAAAAAATGCTTACATAATCTAGTGGTTACATTTTCTACACCAAATATTTGACATATGTGACTGAACCTAAATCATATTTATTTTTGTCTCAAATTTAAAAATTTATTTATAAAATAAAATGTTTAAATTTTTCTGGGACGGATAGTTTATATAAGGAACAGTTTCTGAGAAGTCGTATTTAAATCTAAACCTTGTGCGATGCTATTTTGTGCAGAAAAATAAGCGTTTTTCTTTTAGCTTTAAGCAGCATCTAAAGTTATTTAAATTTCTTAGCACCTTTGATTCGCAGTCAGAAAAAAAATTATGATTAATTTTTCTTTCAACAAACATTTGCTAGAATCTTTTATAATTATTTTTGTTAAGTTTTTCATTTCATTTGAAAGAGTTGGTAGTTGCGTTTTGCAAAAATTTTTAATTATTTTCAATTATTTTAAATATTAATCAAGTCCTAATACAAAGAACGCATTAAATGTTCAGGTGAAGCATAAATGTGAATTCATACAAGAACGAACGAATATAAATATTTACATACATACAGAAATAAATATGCATTCAAATTTGTATGTAAATTATGATATTTTTTTATTTGATCTAAGATGACATTAAAAAGATGAGAAAGTAAGCTGCAAGATCACAAATATATAAAAGCTAGTCATGGGAAATGCATTCATTCACTTTCATTATTTCATTCACACTGACCAAAAAATATGTCTGACCTGATAATGAATGCATTTAAGCTTCTGTTGGAAACTTGGTTTCATTTTCATTTGACGGCGATAGTCGATTTTGTTTGATCCCATAGATAAATGTAATATTTTTCATGCTTTATTTGAAAAAAAAATATGTTACAAATAGTAAAACAGAAAAAGAGACAGCCAAATACACTTTTAGAGGTTTTAGATTTTTAGTTTATTTTAATAAAAAAATTTTAATTCAAATTTTTGATAACGTCAAGTGAGTGTGTTGATGTTGATCATTGTGGAACGACTTAATTAGCAATAAAGTGGAACTGATTTCTTGCTGTGAATATTTAACAAAACAGGAGTAACATGTGGCTTTAAAAAATAAAATAAAAATTAAAATAAAACTTAAACCGATTTCTGCTGGGTTTGTTTTCAAACAAAAATAAACACGAAATTAGTAAGATTTAAATAATTAATTTAACATAAATATTAAATTTGTTTTTAATTTTGTCATCTTAAAATTAGTTCGAAAAAATTAAAACTTCGTGGGAACTTTAAAACACCTTCCAAAAACAGGCTGAAAAGTAGTCAAGTGTAATTTTAGCTCGACTAATTTGAATTTCTAATTTAAGTATTTTCAAATTCAAATATTCTTTGCAAATTCATGATTATGTTTGATTTTAATAGGATTAGAAAGCTCATTTTGTTACGTTCACAAATTTATAAATTTACAAATTAAAATTAATTTAATAACGTGTTATCAACAACAATAATTGAACTTAATTTACACATTTAACCATTAGCGGTGGCCACTATTTCAAACAACAGCCAGGGGTGCATACGCTCATGCGGCAAATAAATTAACTGAAATTAACTGAAATGAGCTGAAATTTTGTTCTTTAGTTTTGGGGGTTGTGTTCAACTTAATTTTTGGTTATTGTTTTGTGTTGCTTTTAAAACAACTTAAAACTTGTGTGGGGTTCTCTGTTAACAGTTTAAGAGGTCTCGTTTAGTTAAGTTTATTAACAAGCAGTTGCGTTTTTTTATTTTTATTTGTGGATTTAAATATTATTCTGTTATTGTTGTTGTTGTTGTGTGATTTAATACAAATTTTATAACCTGAAAAACGAAATCTTAACGGAGTTTTTCTACACCTACTACAGATTGAGAAAGATTGTGTCGGTGTGTGCGTGTGTGCTTGTGATTTCGGCAAGTTTTTATACTTCATAATAAAAATGAAATTTATAGGATTTTCATGCATGTTGACAGGCGTTGCATTATTAAGAATTCGAAATGGAACGGAAACGGAAGTAATTCGGTTGGCTTTTAAGGTGTAAATTTGCATTTTTATAGTTTTTTATTTAGTAAATTAAAAAGAAAAAAAAATTATAAAAAAAAATTAGCAGTCAAAAAGACCAAATATTGATTTTCGCCAAAAGTACATGAATAATTTGAGTATAAAGGTTGTGTAAGTTTGTATAATTTTCTGTTTTACAATTATGAATAAATATCATGCTATGGCTAGGAATGTTCTCTAATGTTATTCTGAATAATTTAAGGCAATTACATTTTTGATGCATTTTGTTAACCGTGAGTATTTAAAAACTTGAATTAGCTTTTGAGATTGAGCTAACTGTTAATAAAAGTTGCTTGATTCCACTATTTATCTGAAATCATACTACAGTGAAGCAAAAAATTTTTTTGGAAATTAAGCAGTTATTTCTTCATATCTAATCCGCTTGAAAGAAAATTTCTCATGCTACCCCGCACATATACGTTTCTGAGAGCTTTTCATCTTTTTTTCAGCCTTAAAAAGAGTATGAAAAAAATAATTGTATCATTTTTAACTAATGAACTGTTCATCTATAGTTAGAGAGTTAATATCATTTGAAAAAATTTCTAAACTTTTGAACACCAGTTTTTCCCCAATTATTTTTATTATAAAACTTTTTAGCAAAATTGTGAAAATATATAATTTTAAGGCAATATCTTTGCTAAAAAATTTTTGATTTAAATTGAAAAGTTTAAGAAATTCTCCTCCCACATTAAAGGAAAAATTTCTTTTTTTCAACTGATAAATCCATTCAAATTAGATTTATTTCTTACTAAATTTAGAGTTAAGAATATGTCAGCTTAAGTCCTAAACCTAGACCTCAATAAAACGTTTTATTAATTATTGCCAAAAGGAAGTAGTTTATTGCTTTAAGGGCAAATGAAAAAATATAATAATTTTTGCCGAAATACGAAAATCGAGAGGACATTTATTTAATCTTGATTAAACTTTATTATCTTAATTTTTGATTGGATGTTGTATATGTTTTAATACAATACCATTTAGCATAAATACAGGATTGATTTAAAAGTATGGCTGTCATACTAAATCAACTTTTTATCGCCAGCCTTTTTTTTTACCAGCGAAGCAGTGTCTCTGATCGCTTAAGTGTTACGGCTTTATCTTTATTCATAAATCTTTTAAACGCTTCGCAGCTTTTGTGATGAGTTTTCCAAAACAGTTAAAGTGTAAATATTCGACTTCGCTAAGAAAATACTTCAGTTCTTCACCTTCTAACTTGTTCCTTATCCAAGAGCATTCTTAATTCTAATCAAAATTATGATTTTTAACACATCGAAACTGGTATCTTAATTTTATTTTAAATATGAAATTCTCACTGTAAGTTTTGATAGCAGTTCTTTATAAACCCGGTAGCAGATGTTGTTCGAATGAAATTGGGTCAGCAGTTAATGCTCAGTTGTTGTAACATTTTATTATTAAATAATAGATTTATTTATTGTTTTTGTATTACAAGCGATCAATGCGACTGAAAAATTTATATGTAATTTTTTCTGTTTCAGGGTTTGATGCAATTCTCAAGATTTTTGTTTTTTTGTTTTTTTTTTCATAGTTTTCAACATCTTTTAGGTATCCGATTACAGTTTTGTGATATCGCCGAATTCCCCATACAACGGCCATATGAATATCCTTGCGAATGATACGCATTGATTTGTTACGAAAATACTTTTCTTGCGCAAAAAAAAATGTTTCACTTCTACTAACAGTTTAATATGTAAATTGAATATGCAAGGTGGTTGTAATATTTTTAATCCTAAGAAAATAGATTTTTTAAACAAAGTTGTATAATTTTATCTGCAAAAAAAAAAAAAAAAACAAATTAAAAAGATATGGCCTGCTAAAAGCAGAAACCGAAGAGGTCCTTATCATCTGACTGAGAGTGTATTAAATTTATTCAATATATGTAAATAAGCCTTAAAAATAAAATTTTTTTGAAAGTTTGTTGTAAAATTTTGTTGTAAAGTTAAATCCCCTTGTGTGCTGATCAAAAGTTTGGTCTCCAAATGTTAAAGATTAAGAAAAGCCTTTTAAATAAATATTTATTTTTGATTTAATGATCACTAAAATAATTTGTCTTCAAAATCTATATTAGATCGAAAAGTCTGTAATGTAAGAGCGAGACCACTGTAGAATATGCTCGTGTAAAGCGAATCCTAGCTGAGGAGCAATAAAACAGCAAGGAATTATTTAAGATCCAGACAGTGAAAATAAAAAATACTTTTATTGTTTTACCTCTTAATTTTAAATTGTATGTTTTAAAAAGTTTAAGTTAAATCTTGTTTATTTTTTCAGATTTTCTAATTTTTATTTAAAATCTTTTTTCTCTCTCTACAGTCATTAACGCTACGATTTCGTGGAAAAATCAAACATAAAATTAACGTAAACAAATATTTTAATACGCAGCAGACTAAAATCTCTCCGATTGAATTTGATTTTCAATGCTCAGTTAAGATTTTAGAAAATTCTTCAATTTATTGCGTTACTAACTGTTTTTCGGCAGCACACTCGTCAAAAACGAACTACAAATTAGTTGGCATTTGTATTGTGATTTAATAGCTCCGGCTAAGATACGGCCACTGTGATTAGAAGACTCTACAGACAAACTTGTGTCATTAAAACGTATACACAAAGCCTCCACCACTATGCCGCATACAGGTGAGTCGAGAAAAAACTACAATTTTATTGAATAAAAAGTGACGCCAAACGGTGGTTTAAATTTTATTACTTTAAATAAAACGAAAGAAAATTAAATAATTAAAAGCCAAAACAGACTCTTCTGGTTTAGATTGGCTTTCTTTAGCTCCTTAATTCTGTATCATTTTACATATGTGTGTGTGTTTGTGTATGTGGCTTAAAACAAAAAGATCTCTGTTAATTTTTTTAAATGAAATTATCTCTTGTAATCTAAAAGTTTATTTGAAAATCTTAAAAATAAGATAAGAATTTTTTTTTTTTGATAATTTTATTTGACTGTAAAAGTATTTTATTTAAGTTCGCATATTTTTTAATGAATTTAATTATTATTTCTTTAAAGACTTCAAAATAACAAACAAACATGTTTTGGAACAATATCGAAAATGCTTTCACGGTTATTATTAATTTTTATGATCATTTCGAAGCGGCTTTTCTAATTATTGTTAATAACTTGTTCTCCCCTTTTTTATGCATCCAAGATAATAAAGCCGAGTTTATGGTCTTTTTACAACATGCTTCGCCATTCTGTTAAACAGTCTCACAGACACACACACACACACACACGTTTGTTAAGTCATCGTTCTTAAATTTATCCTCTAAGGAACGTAACAGATTTGAAAGAATTTATTTTGTTTAAAAATGCAGATGATCACCTCCATATTTGTGAAGTTATTCTTCTACACTCGTTATCGTTATGAAGTTGCAAAAAGAATTTGATTAATTTTTTCGATCACTTGAATGAATTTTAAAGCAAAAAAATATATTTGTTAAGAAGAAGAAAATGTTTTTAAATTTTTCTTATTTTAATGCAGAAGCTTAGCCAATCAATTTAAAACAATAATTTTATTTCAGGTCAAGCTGGAGTTAATCAGTTGGGAGGGGTTTTTGTTAACGGTCGTCCATTGCCTGATTGCGTTAGACGACGCATTGTAGAACTGGCATTATGCGGAGTAAGGCCCTGTGATATATCACGGCAACTATTAGTGTCTCATGGTATGTGAAAATTATTTAAACATTTTTTTTTTTCAATATTTCCTGTTTGTTAAAAGAAACAGTCACATAAAATAATAATCCATTATGTTTTTCTTTAAAGGTTGTGTTTCTAAAATCTTAACGCGTTTTTATGAAACTGGTTCAATACGTCCGGGATCTATAGGCGGCAGTAAAACAAAGGTATGCGTTTTAGCTGTTTATGTATTAAATCACCTAGTGAACATTAATATTCCTGGTTGTATAATTCTCATTCAGTGAAATTATTTGTTTTGTCTTACAATTTTTAAGCCTTCACAACAGATTACAAGGATTGTAATTTCGTTAGTAATTTCTAAATTATCCATTTCCCTTTCCATAAATTTATACATTCTGAACTCTTTTTTTTTAGCGAAGTCGATTGAGAAATGTCCGTTTGCCGGTCTATCCGTCCGTGTTCGGGTTGAAATTAATTTTGCCGAGACAAAATGCGACAATCGATAACACATAGTCTCAAAAATTGTACCATTAAAAATCAGCAAGATCAATCCATGTCCTTCAAAGCAGAGGGCAAAACATCACCCCTGCCTCTAATTTTTCAAATCTTTTGGAACAAATCTAGTTAAGTGAAGTAACTCCAATACAAAAAAAAAAAACAAATATATGGGACGATAGAGAATTAAAAAATAAGAAAAAAAAAACATCAAGTGAAAATATTGGCGCTCGCCCATATTTTCCAAGTTACTGGCTTTTGAAATTTTCAAATTTATTAAAATGTCAACATCGGTACCATTTAAAAGCTTTTAAAGAGATCTTTCAGAAAATACTCAAAAATTTTTAAAAAATTCTTAACCCATTAAGAGCCTATGAAAGTCTTATGTAAAATTATAAATAGACTTCAATTTTTCCTTTTTTAATGTGCAACCCTATCTCGTTATTGCACATTTCCGGTCTGGAGATACCACGCGCAATTAATATGCAGCCTATTTTGGTTTTAAGGATTCACTTTAAAGCATTCATAATATATTTCGGATGGGAAAGTTACACTCTGCACACAAAAATTTATTTAAAAAAATAAATTACAAACTTTACATCTTAAATTGATTAGTTTAGATCGTTTTTATGTTATTCGCAGGGAGAAACTCAATGAGTAATAAAGATTCGACGAATCGTTTTTAGAACAAGAATTTTGTGCTCATAAAGATAAATGTTTATAAATGTTTACATAACTGGAAATGTGTCTGTGATTTAGCCAGAAGGAAATATTTTATTGTTGCCTTTCATTGATTAACTAACGGCAATGTAAAAAAATTAGTTGCAAATCTATTCTAAATGATAGAAAACAAAGTATTAAAAAAAAAACAGCAGCAACACAAACAATGAGAACTTACTTAAACAAGTATTCGAAATAACGAGGGTAATTTATTATGTTGCAATAAAATTAGAACCTAAAGGGAATTTAAAACTGAACCATTTGTCGGTGCTAATAATTTCGCATAAATAATTGGAGCTGAAAGGTCTGCCCACAACTTAAAGAAAATGCAAGTGTGTGACTGACTCACTTCAATTAATTCAATATTTTTGTTAGTCATTTTTATTATTCCCTCGTACTCAAAACATTTATAAAAACAGAAAAACAATTTCAATAAATTGACAAACTAATCAGAGAACTGTTGTACGTAAATCAAAACTATTTCAGGTGTTTTCAAGTGTATAATTTCTCAAGCCAGTGTGTGATATTGAAAATAAGTGTAACAATTGATAAGCTTGAACAAACAAAAAATCTCTCCATCGTTCTATTTTTATTAAAACAAAAACACGACTAAAACACAGTCACAATTTTTATAATATTACGGGCAGATACCGAGCCAAAAAATAATCTCCTCTTTATAGCAAATTTATGGTTGCAATAACATATTTTAGCTACTGGTTTTTTTCATATCAGATGTATTTAAATAACTGATTGTAATGGTGAAAATATGTGAAAATCTTTTAGAGTCCACGATGAGTTCATTGAAAATAATTTCAGTTGTTATTTATTTTTTTTTAATTTTTACACACACGGTGAAACTCTTCTTTATTAAGAAATTTGTTAAGTTGTCATTTAAGGACTAATCAATCATATTCCTCAGTTAATTAATAAAAAATTAAAGGTTCTTGGTAATTTCCTATGAAAACGTGTAACGTGAAAAAAATATTTAAATAAGAGAAATAGAATTATGTTTGAATGGGTCTAAGAATCAATAACTTTTTAAACAGCCATATATAAATGAGGGGGTGTGGGAGGAGGCGGCAAGTTAGTTCAAATACAAAACGTACATTTAACACCTTTTTGTGTTTTTGTTTTGTTTAAATAATTGTATACATAATTTGAATGCTCATATGATGGCGTGTTCTTTTGTACAACATTTTTCTTATTGTTGTTGGTTTTGTTTCTTTCCTTGTTGATAATCATCAAGACATTAAGTGTATATTCTACAATTTATGTGTCCATAAACGTTTTTATTTATGAATTTTTAATGAATTGCCAAGTCACACGTCATCAAACGGACGAGTGTTGGTGGGATTTTCTTTTTTACTTTAGGGGAGGTTTTAAAAAACTGTTTAATATTTTCTTTTGTTTTTACAAAAATACATAAAAGAGGCGTTGAAAATATTTTCAATTCCCTTTATTTTATCTGCAAGTTGTCAGTCAAAGTTTTGAATTTGGACCTTATGAAACCTCTTTGTAACCTGGGTTGGAAATAAATTTATTTAGTGCAAAATATCAAATGATTGCATGATTGCAAAACTTGAAAGCTAAAAGCAATCTAAATTTCACGGTATTTAATTGTTTGCTTTGCACGAAATCAAGTGCAGTTTGAATATTTCCCAACACTTTCATATTGACTTACAAAAAGGCTTAAATGGATAAAAATCTTTTTGTTGTTTTCTTTAATTGCAGCAAGTGGCCACCCCAACAGTCGTCAAAAAAATCATACGTCTTAAGGAAGAGAATAGTGGCTTGTTTGCATGGGAGATACGTGAGCAATTGCAGCAACAACGTATATGTGATCCTAGTTCAGTTCCATCGATTAGTTCCATTAATCGCATACTTCGAAATAGTGGTTTATGGACTGATGAAATGACATCAAATCAACAAAACGCCGCGGCTGTAGCAGCAGCCTCTGGAGGCCATTCAGTAGCCACAACACCATACAACACGCCACCAACTCAATTATACAACAATTCTTCAAATTCATCAAGCATAACAAGTTCACCAACCGATCCTTCGACATACGCCTCTAGTAGGTCAGCGCCTTCTCAGTCTTCACTTGGCTTAACAAGTCCATATCGATATGTCGAAGGTAATAATGTTGTGACAGGAACAGTTCCACACTCCACAGTTACTCCGCTTGATCATCCAATTAAACCTTCGCCAAAACATCCTCTCAGTGCTTTGGCCTCTAGTAGTTCCAGTCCACCTGCATTAACAAATCAATTGACTGCACAAGATCTCTCTTATTCAGCCGCTTTACAAAAACATTGGTTTTGGAACCCATCTCTACTCTACTATACACAGCATGTCCAAGCCGCTGGTCAATTTCATCCCTATGCTGCTCATACACAAACCTCTCCAAATGCATATTTTCATACGTCTCTGCACGGCACCAGTACTGGCGGTTATACAAAATCAGAAAGTTCTATTGATTTGACTGCTCCCTCCGCGGGGGATGCATTAAGTGACTGTGATTCAGGTAAATCTTCTCCAGCTACAATAAATCTTACCACTTCGTCTACGCGTAAACGCAATCCCTACTCAATAGAGGAACTTCTTAAGAAACCAGAAAAGCGAATGCGCCTAAATGCAACGCTCCATCAAAATAATCTCAAAATCAATAGTTCACTCAGTCTCAGCCCGAACAAAGATGACTGCAATGTCAGTGTCTGCTCGGCCAGTAGTAACAGCAATCACAGCAGTGCCAGCAGCCGCATCAGTTGTGTTGGCGACGACAGTTGTGAAGAGGAACGGCGCTGTTCACCAACATTAAATGTTGCTACAACCGAAACGGATGACAACTGTGAACCAGTGGAGGTGGTCAATTAATTTTGATAAATGTGTGTGTTAATTATTTGTAGCTTTTATACTCATTTGTTTAAAAATTTTTAATAGTATTCGCGAGTATCGATACTCGATGTACTCGTATGTGTGTATGTAAATAGGCTTAATCGTTTTTATTTATTTAGAATATTAAGTACATGTGTGCTTGTGTTTGTCTTTGCCAACATGCAAATGTAAAAAGATTAGTTTATTGAATGTATTAAAAACTTAAAAGAAAATCAAAATAATTAAATAATAAATATTTAAAAATAAATTGATTTTGTTTCTCTGACTTAACTATTTTCAAAAAAATTTATTTATTCCAAAATAAAATTAATATACAATAATAATAGTTTCATAATGCGCGTTAAAAACTGCAAACCGTGAAAAAGTTAATTAATTTCGTTTTTTATTTTACTGAAAAAAAATTTTGTAAAATTTAATTTATTTAAAAAAATCATGTTTGTTTTGTATATATTAGTAGCTTTTCAGTGAATTTAACGTTTTTAATAGAAAATTTCATTAATTTATTTAACTAATTGAGAGTTATATCCAGCCAACAAATAAAAAGCACAAAATATTCATTAACCATAGAAAAATTATTTTTTATTCTTGAATTCGTATCTCAGCCGCTGACATTATTTTCTGCTATGAATTAAGGTTTTTTTTTATTAAGGAATATCACAGCCCCTTCATACACCAGCAATACTTGACAGCATTGAACGGTCAGTGGAGTAAATTATAGAGAAAATGAATGTTCAAACATAAAAAATATTAAAGAGATCTTTCCCACTTAACTATCCCTTTTCAAAGAAAATAAAACAGTACGCTGTATTGCCTGGGCGATACTTCTCTTTTGCAAAAAAAACAAAAAATAAGTTCATCTGTTGATGAATTTATTTGGTAACGCAGTTATTTATATTTCTTTAACTCATTAAAATACATAAAATGAATTTAAAGTGTAAAGTGTTAACGAATAAAGTGTGAATTCTCGTGTTAATAATTAAACAATTTAAATACGAGTCAACACAGCACAACACAACACACACACACACATTTTTTATTGCAATTGCACTCATCTATACTTTCTTGAAGCATTTCCACTATTTGACTTTTACTGCTTAGAAAAGTAAACAAAGGTCAGCTGGTGGTTCTCATGATACAAATTAAAATATATAGAAGGTATTTCAACTTCTAATTGAAGAACAAAGTTTGACGTAAATGCCTTTTATTTAAGTACTGATTTTCTCCGAGCAACAATCAATTCGGTTATCTCACACAAATAAAGGGGACATTTTTTTTTTAATGTGTGAAGGAAGTTTAATTAACTCGTTTTTCATGGACATAACTTTATAAAAGCAGGCCGTTTTTTTATTTGCACATGTCTTTGTATTTAAGAAATAATTTCATATTTTCATTAATAAATCATCTATCTTTTTTTTAATTATTTTAAATTAAAATATAAAAATACTCATTAAGCATAATGATAGCGACATTTACTCATCTTATACCTGTGTGTATTTACATGTGTATGTATGTATTTATTCTAATATAGAAAGAAATTTTCCCATAAAATTCAATTAAGAAAAAAAAACAAAAGTAAACTTGCACAGTGAATAAACCAACATTCAACAGAAGCTATTTCACACAACAACCATATAGAATTTACAACTTACATAACTAACTTTAAATAACTAACTCGTTCATACTTGCAATGAATATGTTACGGTCATATGCGTGTGTGCATGTGCATGGGGCATTATCACAATAAAGACTTACACTGAGCGAAAAAAATTGTTAAAAATCAAATGAAAAAATACAATTTTAATGAAAAAGAAAACGTATAAAAATATAAAAGAGATTTTAATTGATAAAACAACAATGAGAAGAAAATGAATAGTTTCCTGAAGAGCTAAGAAAGCGGTAGCGAAACGGCCATCGAGACGTGCTTTCACCCTCAATAACCAATGTCGGTGATTTAATTATAAAATCGGGATAATATAAAATAGCACAGAAAAGGTATTTTCAAAGTTAACTAATTTAATGAAAATTTCCCGTCGTTAAATATAAAAAATGATTCATACTATATGCAAGTAGATACACATATAGGAAAAACTAAACGATAAAATTTTGTGTTCATATTAATTTTGAACTAGCAGTGCCTACGACTTTGTCCTCGCAATATTTCAATTTTCTTAAAATTAAAATTTAAAAAAATATGTTTTCAAACAATTGTTGTAGAGTTCTGTAAAAATTTTCCATTTTTCCATCTACAAAAATAAAATGTACTGACAACTGTTTTAGTGCCATTATACCGATAAAATTGGGTGCTTTACTATTTGTATCTCTAGTTTCTCTACGAAATGACATATTAAAAAAAAAATTCCATATTGAAGCCAAGGTTCTAAGGGACCATCTCACAAAATTTTATTCAAATCCATTCAGTAGTTTTTACGTGATGTGAACACAAACAGACGGACGGATCGATTACTATCTTTACCAAAAGCAAAAGTTTCAAAAAATATTTAATATACAGAAATGACCCCGTTACTGTTTTATTATATGTAAATATATAAAAGTATTTAAGGTTAAAAAGAAATGTATATGAAAGTCTTCTGTAGCGTATACGTCATTTATGACACTGAGATTGTTAACTGTCTTTAAGGTTTTTAGCTCAAAATACTTAGTAAATCTATTTAAAATAAACAAAGAAGAGAAACAAAGTGGTTATATTCATCAAAGAAAAGTTTTGATTGAATATTAGTTTTAATTTCCTTTTTACGATCTCGAAATGTCGACATTTAAATCATATACATCTATGACTTCACGACCTGACAAATGCGCGTTTTTAAATCGACAAACGCTTAATATAATGAAGAACGTTCTCGAAGATTTTCGACTTAAAGTTCAGATGTAACAAATTGTTCGTCAGCCAATCCATCTGTTGCGGTTCACAGCCTCCTATTTTATCATTTCAAATCGTAATCGCCTTCTTTAAGCGATAAGCGCTTCACTATAGGAAACTTAGCAGGTTGTGTAAGTTTTATAAAAAATTTATTCTTGGTTGATCTCATTATCGATGAATTTTAGCTTTATTGTAACACAAGTCCAAAATTTATTAATAGCAAAAGCTTGCTTAGCCGACATTGCTGGGCTTGGCCGTTGAGTCCAGAGTATGCCTTTTCGTATCCTTTCTATAGTTTTATTTTTCAGGAACATTTTTTTTTGTTACTATTTTACGGTATTCACAAGTCAACTTTAATGAATACATTTGTACATATTTATTTTTGTGAATATTATTTACATTGAAATGAACCCAGCAAACACAAAGTTAATACCTTTAAACAAAATGCTTTTTAGCGAAATTTTAAACATCAAATATTTTGTTGGAGTTCTTTGTGTATCATTTTATTTCAAATTTATGCTAATTTTAACAAAACAAAAAAAAAACCTCGAAGATGTGTTGTATTTTTTAAGTTATCAAAACAGAGCAACCAAAATAAACGAATCAAGCTTAGCGCCAAGCTGAAACGAAATACCTACATAACGTTAAAGTGATACCCTGAAGAGTAATGTCAACTAAGATTGCTTTATAAAATTTAAGTAAAGAAAATAAATATATAAATAAAATCGTTAGATTGACAAAAAAAAAATAACTAATTGATCACCCTATTTAGGTTTGCTTCATGCAATCTGTATGTGCATGAGAATTATTGTTAGATACCACTCCTTGGATGACATTAAAATACTTTGAATGCTTTGAATTAATACGAAATTATAAATGGTCGTAGGGGTCAGTTATTAAACGCATTGCTGCATGTTTCACAATTATTTAGCTCATCAATAATAACTGAATTTTTGCTATCAACCGTATCGATATGTTTTGCCCACAGCCATCGATTTTACTATTTATTTTTTAATGACAAATATTTTGTGATAATATTGAATTAATAAATAATTACTTGCAAATTATATTTTAATGGTTTGATATTAATATTGGACTCTTTTTAATTCTTTGTGCACAAAAAGAAAAGATTTTTTTATGAAAATGCAATAAAATAAGGAAATTAATTAAGCTTTTATAATTTTTTTTAATAATTTGTTCATTTTTGCAATGTGTAGTAACTGATCTGTCAAAACTTTGTATAATTAAGTGAATAAATTTAATGCGGTTTCAGTTCTTAATTAATTTAATTTCGAAATTTATTAAGAAATAAAACAATGGAAGAATGTAATGCAGTAGAATCCGAATATTTTATGTCGTGAAAATATTTAAAGCACTAAATTGCTATGAAAATGCAAAAAAAAAATTACTTGTAATTAAAAGAAGCAGTTCATTTATATTTCACACTTACTAGCGACTAAATTGAAGGCAAAAATGCTTGAGAATATAAACTTTCCGAAAGGTAAATTGAGTCTGGAATTAAGCAATTTTGGCGGAAGGAATTCCCAACTAGATTACAAACCTAATAATTTTCACAAGGGATAAGACTTTTATAATTATTCACTGAGAATTGATTACATTGATTATTGCCGCAGATAAAAATGATCATTAGTACGTATTTTAGACTAATTTCTTTGTTTGCGAAATAATATAATGTATTTTGTAAGCGAGTAACAAATTTGGCAATCCCAAAAATAAGACATTATATGGCAAATACTTTTCAAGGTAATGTCTCATTTTTGCTGGGTCTATTGTATTAAGCTTCCTTCATTTCTAATTTTTTCAAATTCCTAAACCATGTAATTTAAGAAACAACTTGATTTAAAATGTTAGTACTCAATTAAATAGATGTTTGCTGTGTTTCCTGAGAGTTTTAAACAAATATGTGTGAATGGTTGATTGTGTTTCACTTATTTGCACAGTTGGTGGTCTTTGTTGACTTGTGTTGATTTACGATTCAGTTGTAAAGACAATTGTGTCTGTGTGCATTCATCTACGAGCAGGTTTGACCGTCTCATTTTTACATAGTAGTTCTGTTAAATAATATTTATAAAAATATATATGTACATATATGTATGTGTGTGTGTGTAGTTAGTGAGTGTAACAATCAAACACTTGATCGTATGTTTTATATAAATGCAGATACGTATATATAGATGTACTTAAATGTAAACATAAGTAATTTACGTTTGTATACTGTGTCGATTTTTTTTTAATTTTATTTAAGTGTAGATTGATGGTTGGTTACCTTGTTTACGATGCCTTTAATTAACTTGCGCGCCAATGAAGTGTCAACAAGTTTTAACATACAAAATAACAACTTCTAGATGAATTTAAACGTTACAACTGCAAACTGCAACTACATACTTATATGCTACAAGATACACCAACAATAACAATAATGGCAATAACAATTACGGGTATAAAGTGTTGATGATGGTGGTGACGTTGTCAGTGCTAAGCACGACAACGAAAACGACAACTACGGCGACGAAAATGATGACGATCAGAATGCTTGTTATATTGATGAAATTCATGAAAATTTTTAATGCAACACACTCGTTACAACAAACAATCTTATGAACATGTGACTGCTCGTATAAAGAATGGTGCTGGTGTTACTGGCGCAGCGTGCAACATTCGTGTTTAGAATTCATAATCGATCAGCGTGAATGGATGGATATTGAATGTTGTTTGAAATTATATTGTTTATAATGTTGCTGTTGTTGTTGTTGTTGTTTTTTAACACCATATTGGTCTATGCCATTTAGGGAATTTTTGTACTTGTGAGGTGCGAAATACTTATTTGTGATCTGTCTGTCTGTCCGTCCGTGATCACAGTTGACTAAGAGTGAAATTAAAAATGCTGCACAAAATATTTTTAAATTTCCCATGTTCTGAGTGGTTGCAGATCAGGTTGAATACAATTTCTGTTGGAATAAAAAGTAAAATTCATTTATTACTGCCACCGTTGCAGCAATTGCATAAAGTACTTAAATTGTTCAAGTCAATTTGCTGCTAGACTCTCTGGATATTTGTAGTTATAAATATGTGTGTGTCCAAGAATTTTTCATCTTTTTATTTTTGCTTTTGTGTTGTTTTTTTTATAAAGAACTCGTCATTTAAATGGCGTTCGATCTCATGGGAACCATGTTCTAATTGGCGAAAACGATGGTAATGCTGATTAAATAAAATACCCAACTACAAGATTATCACACATTAGATTCGAAAACAGTTGACTGTTATAAGCTGTGCTCTTTTACCAAATTAATCACTTAAAAATCTCTAACAGATCCTTATCAATCGTAATGTTTTATTTTCTTAAAAAACAAAAAAAAAATATCCAACGAAATAAAATTTCAAAAATTTTAGATTGCGTTAAATATTCGAAGCTTGTGTATTTCTCAGCTACAAACGACAACACAATCTTAAAATCAATGCAAAAAAAAAAAAACTCGAGTGGAAATTAAACAAAAACTGCATTATAAATTTGGCAACGAATGAATGTTGGTAACCGATGTTAACGAAAAACACATTTAAAAAAGCAAAATTAAGAAATGTGAAATTAACAAAAACATTTCCATAATTGTATCACGTGTAACCATGCATCCATCATTCGTCTGCCTAACAAACCAAAATAAGACCGTCTTCTCATCGATAGATGGATGGATGGATGTATGGATGGATCGATCCAATCGTAAACGTCTTTGCTGTTCTTTAACGTTGCTTAACAGTTTATAAACATCACCAAACACTAAATAAAAACAATTTAAGAATATTAACTAAAATGTCTTTTGAAATTATGGTCGGTATGGTTTGGCAGAAAAATACCCTACACAATTTCCATACATTTTTCTGAAACACAAAAGTTATTCAAAGACATTAATCAGCGTAAACCAAATAAAAAAAATAATTTAGAAGATCTGCCAAATGTATATTTTTAAATTCAAATTTTATTTTTGTCTTTCGATAAAATTTAATGTTACGCGAGTGAAGACAAACTTATTAATAAACTAATTGGCTGGTTCGATAAATAGTTTAATGACTGTTTCGCTGACAGACAGACAGACAGACTGACTAAATATCATGTCTATAATGTATGCTTTGGGTGAACGCGATCGCTTCGGCTGTTGACTTGATGGAATGATGAGGAGCAACGATGTATAGTAATGCGTTGCGAAAACAAAATTCCATGACAACTGACAGTATTAAAAACTGTTCTTTAAAAAAGTGCAAAACTCAAAATAAAAACGCTTAAACGAAGTAAGAAAGCAAGAAACAGTAGAGAAAAATTACCCAACAGACAAGGAAATAAAAACCAGAAGAAATATTATTCCATGACATTTGATATCAATGTTGCAGATCAGCAACAAACAGTACTCGCTCTTGAAGTTTTTAAAGTTTATTTTTTTATATTTATTTTTGTTGTTTTTTTTTTTATTCATTTATGCCAGTCTTTGAATGCAGCTAAATGTTTGTAGTGTTTTTGTTCCTGCAGGATCATTCCTCATCGTTTTAAGGTGATACTTTTGGTTCATCGTTTTTCATTTAATTTTAGCACAAAATTGACAAAATGTCTTTTATTTTTCCAAACAGAATATTTTTATACGGTCGCGCTTAAAATATCAATGAGCTTGAATGGTTTTTCGAATGCTTTTTTTTTCTTCGATCTTATTATTGCCTTCTACTCCCAAACTACTAAAAAACGCTTAAATTTAAAGCTTTTTATATCTGCTGGCTTTGGAATTTTGTTTGGGATTTCAGCTTTTTCTTTATAAGATGATCTTTTACTGCTACTTTGTGATGAGGTTTTCCTTAATGATCATTGAGGCAAAAGTTTTTTGTCTTCTTTATGTCTTCTTCCTTATTATGTGATTTGGAAGCAGAGTGAGGATTTTGTTCTTGTTTGATTTGTGTTGTATTTTGTGTTCGTATGATGTTGGTCGGAATAAATCAAATCACACACATTACAATCAATATGCGAAACATTCATTACACATGCGTTTCTTGCAAAAACGAATATATCAACGTTATGGGGAATTGAAACGAACCATCCGATGCTCTACAATAATGTCATATAAAATTCGTTTCGCTGTAATGCTGTTATCTATTTTTCTTCCAAACTTTATTTATAAAACGCTTTTCGTGATTCAGTGACAATACTTTAAAACTTTTAATTTTATATATTTTTTGTATTTATTTATTTTTCCCAATTTTTTGCTAAACTCAACACTCTGTTTTAAAGTGCACTAAAAAAGTTCTGTTTATGGAGTATTACGCCAGTACGTGGAATTTTTCAAAAAGTTTAAGACGATTTTGCGATATTTTATATATAAGAAACATATTTTCTTTTGTGTCTAATTTTTTCTCTTGTTACTGATGAACATTTAACACAAAAACTATAAAAATCTCAAAATAATTAATTTAAGAAAATCAAAAGACTCTTTTTTTTAGAATACTTAGGAATAAAAGGCATAAAATATCAAGATCCCTGAAACAGCTAGGGTTGCCATTTTTGTTAACCATACGGATAGATGTAATCAATCCCTTTCACAATATTTTTTTATTTAAGTTAAATAGCGTTTTCAAAAGTTGTTCAATCTTAAACGTTGGGAATTTTTCACATAAATGACCGTATGGTATCGCAATGGCTTAAACACCATGAGAAGCGCTGTCAGAAACACAAAAAACATAAAATTTTAATAAAATCAAACTCAAAAAAAGTTCCATCAAAATAAAAAAATAAAAATAAAATTATTGAATTGAATTAAAGTTTGAAAAGCCCTTCCAGCTTTTACTCTTTAATTAATGTTAATTGTGCCGGAATATTCATTATTAAAACTTTTAAATATGAAATGTAATGTTGTAGGGAAAGTATATACATATGGATATTTTGCTATTGGTCCTTTAGCTCATCAGTGGATTGTAGCGATATTTTTTTTTTATAAAAATTAAAGATTTTTATGTTTCAAGCATAATTGATTAAATAAGAATTTTATTCAATATTTACATATACATCAGTTATCTATCAGTTGATCTGGAGATTGATCCGTGAGTTACTTTTTACTCACGAAAATGTGCACTAACCATAAAAATGTACGCTAACGTGAATGTAACGCAAAAATAATTAAATCTTTATGATTCAAACTTATTCAAATATTTTATACAAACTTTTAGCGCTTCGTATTTAATGATTTGCTAATATGTACTTTTTTTATACTCTTTTACAATCGAGCGAGAAAATGCCATAACTTCAATGAATACCGATTTCTGTGTAAAGTCGTGATGTATTCAGGAAAAGAAATATTAAAAATTATTTTTTTTTATAAAAATACAAATGCATACATATGTATGTACGAGTATGAAAAATATTATGTTTATTCTAATTCAATCTAATACATAAATTAACTTCGTCATTAACTGTTTCAATTAAAATTTAGTTTGAACTGTAAAAAATTTAGGCGACCAAGTTATCGGAACTGACCAAAACTTTTCTATAAGAAGAAATAACTTTAAATTGATTTTTAACTAGCATAAAATCATTTATTTGTAGGCTACTTTAATATCTTCATTAAAAAATTTTGAAAAAAATAGAGAAAAGTTAAAAATTTTTTTTTTCCGAAGAAATTTATTTTTTGCGGCTTACATTATTATAGCCCATTATTTTGAGTTCTTAAAATTATTAATAAAATATTCAACAGTTGACAAATATTTATAAAAGAGGATACACTACAACATATTTTTACCTACTCTCTACAAGAAAAAAAAACAAAAACGAAGGGTAATTTAGTGTCTGGATGGATCTGCAGCTTGTTTTATCACTGTTAATTTTTTTTAGTTCATGCGAAATGTCGTTGTATTCTGGTTGAAAATAAGGTTTTTGTTTCTGCACAGATGTCCATTCTTGGTTTGTTGGACAGATATCATGGCAGAAAATTTATTTTATGGCGGTAATGGTGTTATGTTTTACGCGATTAGCAAGACCAATGTTTTGATGTTGCTTAACAAACTTTATACCAACAATGCTGCGAGTCGACCGATCTATCAGCGTCTATACGCACTACGCACGTTTGCGACAAATAAAAAGTAAAATAAAAAACTTAACCACAAGCCAGCAGAACGGTAATGATAATTACATTGACGATGATAATCATCATCTTCATCACCATTGTCATTTATGTTGCAAATGAAGCAACAAAATATTTATCATTTTTTCGAAGCAATCAATGTTTATTTACAGTACATTACTGTACGAAAGAAAAGGAAACTTTTCTTTTGATTGACAAAAATTAAATAAAAAATAAATAAATTTAAAAAACGTATCGGTATCGGTATCAAATGGAGTGAAATGAAAATATAAAAAAAATATTTAATGTTCCCTATACAAGTCAGGTCTTTCAAATAAAAAGAAAAAAGAACAAAAAAAAAAAAAAAATAACACACTGTTAGTATTTTTTAGTGTGTGTTTTAAGCAAAAAGAATGATCTTTAAAATTTCTAGTTGAAAATTAAATTAATAAGATTTTTTTTAAGTTTTATTTTTTATCTTGTTTTTTTTTTTTTGTTTTGTTTCTAAATAATTTGACCTTTAATTTTCTACGGTTAAATTTCACTCAGTTTTTCTTTTAACTCTTTTCTACGAGCTGTTACTAAATGTTGAAGATGGATGTAAAAATGTCTTAATTATACCGCTATTTGCTTTTAAGTCAGAAACCAACACAAACAACAACAACAAATATTATTTTTCAGTAGAAAAGAAGTTTTACGACATTTTAGTCGCTCTTGTTAAAATGACTTAAATTAAGTAATTTTTTATGGTTTATTTACAAAACAGAAGACACATTAAATAGACAAGAAAGATACAGCAGCATTTAGTAACAACTACAAGAATTACTTTAACCATTGCACTTGTTGCTCTTGTTGTGTTTAAACTAAACACATTCTACCGACCAGCCAGCTCTGTTAACTGGCCGAATTCAAAATTGATTTGTTTTCTTTTGACTTTTAATGTTGGAAGCAAAAAAGGTTAATTATGAAGTGAAACGCTGTCTCTAAGGTTGCATTACCAAGTGCTTAGTTTGTTGGTCTACAGTAATTTAATTTAGTTCTAATTTCGATAATACTCAGGTGTGTAAAGTGAGTAAGTGACTGACTGGGTCACTTTTGGGGTTTATGATGAACCCCAAAAAGCAATAGACTTCTCGTAATAAAAATAATATTTAGTTTTTATTTTAAAGGTTTATTAATTTATTATCATTTTCTTTTTATTTTGATTTGTTTCTTCTTGCAGTTGAATGTCCGTTCGTTAAATGTTTTATTTTTCAGTTTATTTACGAAAAAAGATTTCATCAGGTTGTCTGGTTTGTTTGAAATCGATCTTTAATTGTTGTAACTGTTTACCAGTAGCATGTTACCTGGTTGTTTATTCATGTATTTATAAATTTTCCTTATTTAACTCAAAATTTTAAAAGTTGGAAAAATTTGCATAATTAATTTTTATTGTGTGTTTAATTTTTTTAAATGAATCATTAAAATGATTGAAAAGTTCCCAAGCTTTTGATCTCTTTTTTTTTTTTTTGTATAGAGTTAAAGATCTATCGAAATCGGCGGATATGACTTATGATTTTATGGACTGTATTTTAACTATTCAAACTATTTTTGATTAAAAAATTCAAATATAGCGGAAACATACGACGAATGCATTTGTAATCTTCATTATTAATGTCAGGGAACAAAAAGAATATTTTATTTTTTTTTAAAGAAGAAAAAGAGTCTTAAAAGGCAAATGACAATTAAAAGTATACTTTCTCAAAATGTCGTCCTTTTTATTTACAAATAGATCGGACCAATTTCATCAGGCTTTTGCATGCTGTAGCCGCCGCTAATTTAAAAAGAAGAAGGAAATTATATTTTTCCCCATAAAATGATGTCTATTTATTCGTTAAGAAAAATGTTTGAAATAAGTAAAAAAAGAACCTGTCTTGAATGTTCATTATGAATATGAATATTGAATGGAAAGCATTTATCGATTTTAAAGTCAGATTTTTGATTTATTAAAAATATTCCAAAAATACATGAGCGGGGTAGGCGATTAAAAATAAAAAAGAACTTTCTGTTTTTCTAATTGCATTTTTTAATTCAGGAAACTAATTTTTTTTATATAAAATTTAAATTGGTCTTATTTTATAAATGAATAAAAGTATATCACAATGAATTTAAACAATTCATACCTTTTGAATTATAGTGTCATTTTGTATCGAAAACTATTTAGTTACACAGCGGGGTCGATGCCAAAAATAAATGAAAATGTATTAAAACATAAACATGAATTTGTTAGAAATTCAGAGCATTCAAACGAAAGGCCGTTAGCATTGAATTAAAACACTTGCTAGTATGCGTTGTACTGTCCCTTTTGCTTTAAAATTTAATTGAATTTAATTGGTAGCTTAAAATATAAATTTTTTTTTAAACTTTTCTTTTAGTATTCTGAATGCATAGATACTTTATAATCTAAATGTTTTTTTTTTTTTTATTTAAAAAAATTAATAATAAAAAGCAGGTTCACTTGATACAATCTCTTCTTATATTTAAATAGCTCATTCTTCAATAGTTTTGAAAATGTGTATTTTCGTGTATAAAAGAATTACTTTAAGATTCTTTCAACGAATCCATACATGCATCTCTGCGTGTTTTTTTATTTTTATTAAGCCATTAGATGTGTTTAGATGCCATAACAAAGAACAGCAATTAAAATGAATAAAGTTACGACTTAACGATACCCTTTATTCAAAAGAACATTGGGAAATAAAATAAAAAACATACGAGGGGTTTTAAAAAAACCTTCTGCTATCTTTTTGACGTACATTTTCAACGATAGATTATTAAAAATTAAAAATTAAAAATCAAAATTGTAAATCCAACTCTCACTTGACCAAATAATTGAAAAAAAAAAAAAATAAATAAAGTATGAACAGTAGAAGAAAAACATTGCCAATTTCACAAATCATGATCAATCTTTACCGCCAGTGACAGAAGGTGTAAGAACAAGCAAATCAGTTTTGTAATATCTCTAAATGTCTTCAACACACCTCGTATATATCTATAGTTCTCAGCAAGTAGGCAGTGATTTTTATGATACAAATACCAAAGACTCATTAAATGTTTTGTACATTCAATAAATATTTAGGCCAATATAAAGATTAACTTTTCCAAGCTGATCTTGTGACAGTATCTTTTGGTAGGTGATAATGATGAGGATGACTGTAATGCTCACACATAAAATTTGTTTGTTAACCAACCACTCGCACGAATACATCATTCCATCCAAAGAACATAGGCGTTCTTTCAAATTAAAGTAGTTTTTCGATCGTTTAATCGTTAAATGAATTTTATGGCTTAACAGTCGCCTTAAGGTATTTTTTGTGCTTTAATGGTGCACCGTAGTAAAATTAAGGCATCCAAACACACAAACCATTGAATGTATGCGCTTTATTTCAACAAATGGCAATTTATGTTCTCCCTTGAGAAGGGCTTGATTTCAGAAGCTGAACTTAGTTTAACGCATATGATAAACAATGGTCAAGTTTAATTGATTTAAATTGACAATAAAAATTTTCAAAGAATTTATTTTTTTTTTAAATTGCTAGAACTGACTTTTTTTTTTGAAAGTAATAAAATCAACGTGCATCACAAAAACTTAAAACGGTTTAAGTTTGCCAACAATTCCAGGAGTCTTTTAAAAAACAGATTTGAAAATGAAAAACAGTTTATTTAAATGCACAGACAAAGGAAATATTTATTTATGATTTGATTAACAAAATAATATAAAATTTACTTCTATTGATAGTTCTGCGAAACAAAAACAAAAAAAAAAAAAAACAAATAAAAAACAAAAACAAATAGAACATTTCAGAGCCATATGGTTTAACTGAGTTATTTTACTTGACTTTAAATCAGGGTTGATACAAATTTGACTCGAGAACACAATTTCAGATTTTTCTTTAGCTATTAGGATATACGCTTAGGAGTTTAAAAGCTAAAACTTGGAAGCAGAAGTTTTATAACAGCTTATCAAATTGTTTGCAGGCGTCGATTTTTTTTAATTCTTTTAGTGAACAATGAAAGCGAATAATTCGTATAAGAAGAAAATGAAGCTCTAGATGAAAGATTATGCTTACAGTTTGAAAAACAATTCTTAATCTTAAAAGTTAAAGAGTGCCCCCATACAACGTACATGTTTTTTTCGTGTATTAAAAACTACAAAAGAAATTAAAGAAAAATCTACACAAAAAACTACTCCCAATAGCACAAAATAATACAAAGATAAATCTAAAAGTTAAAGGGTGTCCCTATAGTTAGCTTAAATTGCTCTATATGGGCCTATACTTTGACAAATGCTTGAAAATTGGAAGCAATTTCGATTTCTATGATCGTTATAACTAAAAAGAGGAATAAATCTCAAAAGTTTAAATTAAAGGGTGGCCCAATAATTTAATTAAATATATATGGCCCTACTTTTGAACGGTTGTATCCCAATAGTTGATGTAATTTGATGTATGTGGCCAAACGTTTAAACAGCTTAAACAAAAAGTATAAAATTAGAATTTAGAAATTAAAGGGTTTTCCCATAGCTGATGTAACTTGACCCATATGGATCTTTATTTTTGAACTGTTATATACAAACACTTGAAAATTAGACAAATGGTCCACTCTTTGTTTGGTATAAGAATGTATAAATATTTAAAGTTATAAATTAAAGGGTGTTACAATAGTTGATGTAATTTGATGTATGTATATGTCCAAAATGTTAAACCGTTGTGAACAGACGGTTAAAATTTACAATGAATCTGTATTGCCAAATCCACAATAACAAGTTTAAAATTTGATTTTGGAAATTAAAGGGTGCACCTATCGTTCTTGTAATTTGATGTATATGGCCAAGTTTTTGTTTTGTTAAGTCCGCTATAATAACAAATATGAAATCTAGATTTGGAAATTAAAAGGTATCCCAATAATAAATGTAATTGGCCAGACTTTTGAACCATTATAGAAAGATGAACCAAAATCTTTTTTTAAGTCGTTTGTTTTTCAAAAATTATGAACTTTAAAAAATAAAATCGAGAAATTGGTTTCAATGTTTAAAATAAAAATTCGAGCACTTTGTTTTACTCTGATTGAAATGTAAAAAACTGAATTTGATGCCTAAATAAAATTAAATAAAATACTCAAATTAAATGACATTTAAGGAAAAAATCAAAAACTTGCCTTAACTTTTCTTAATTCTAATTTTAAATGCAGCATCTTAAATATTTTAATTTTATGGAAAATAATATGATCGAAACTACTTTACAGTTGCCTAACACAGCACTCAAATCATAAACATGTGTAATTTGTGCATTTTAAAATTCATATTCAAAATGTTCCACCAGCGGCAGGGTTTTCTGTTTATCAGTCAGATTATTTTAACTCTTTGATAAAATTAAATTTTTTTTTACAAAAATTAAACCACAAACAACTTGTTGACTTTTGTGTTTTTACAACGCAAAAACAAACTGACAAAGTAATTTCCATCCTTTTAATGTTGCTTTAATTCGTTGTTAATTTTTGTATGTTCCGATAGCATTAATTTGACATGTAAAATACATGTTTAACATGCACATGAAATATTTTTTCCTTTTTCTCTTTTATTTTTTTTTTTTACAAGCGCCTGCAAAGATATCGCACAAAACGCGCGTGCTAAGTGTCTCTTTAGGCAGACAACTGGCAAGTAAGTAACGGAGCGAAAACAGTTTGACAATTTATTTTCCCTCAGTCGATTGTCTACATGTGCGCCAAGTGCACCAGCAAACAATTCTGCAAATTAGCTGCTGCACTTTGAATGAGTTGATGATGGTTGATTGTTGATGGTTTGGAATTAATGAGAGCAACACCTATAATTATAATTCCATTATGAAAACGGACACATTTAAGTCAAATTCAGCACGATGCTCGCTCTGATATCGGCAAAAAGGAAGAATTGCCTGCCTGTAAGATACAAAAAGGACAAGAATTCTTAGTGTGTGTTGGTGTGTGCAAAAGGTGCATTGAAGATGTTGGTGAAAAAAAAACACCAAATGTGAATGTGTAAGCAAGAAGAAATCAGCAAAAGGACACAAGAACAATGTACTCGAAAGTAATTGCCAGGAGTTAGAGAGCAGGGGCGTTTTGTAAAGGACCGGTGTTTTGGTTTTTTCGATTGATAGTCAAAAAATAATGATTGGCACTTGTCCTAAAATTACAAAAAAAAAAAAAACAATAAACAAAAAACAAAAAACAGTCGCTCTCACACACAGACAAACGAAATTCATACACTATTAAATTTCTTTTTGCTTTTGGCGCGGGCGATTTTCTTGTAAGAGAACAATGCGGGTAGAACTTTTATGTCCACTTTCCTTAAAAAGTGCAGGTGATTTTTTGAAAAATTAATAAAGAAAAATTGCGTTTAAATGATTTCTTTTTATAGTAATTTCTAAGGTTTGACTCTACAAAGGAAGTACGGTTGTGGATTTCGATTAAAACTAATCTTGTTAAGAAAAAAAGTCTAAACTGTGTCCTCATTAGCAATAAATTATATGAGAGAAAGTATTTACTTACATGCACAGCAATAATTGTGATGATGATGATGATGATGGATACATATTCCCATGGATGATTTTTTAAAAGGCATAAAAATATTTGTTAGTGATGGACTGCTTGTAAATTAAGCCCAGCACACTTCCTTGAATTTAGGTAACTTCTTACATAATTAAATAAAAAATAACTTAAATTTTGCATGGAATCGTCTTCCGTCTGCGGTGAATATCAAAAATTTTTAATATGTATGTGTGTATGTATTTATGTGTATGTTTGTAAAGAATGTCTACAAAAATCAAATTTTAAAAATATAATATAAATGGTAGATTTTTATTTTACTTATAAACAAAATGTATATAAATAAATAATAAATAAAACAAACACTTTGTTTTCCGTAAAGCACAATTATAAATTACGAGCTGCTTCTAAATGAATATAGAAGAAGGCGTTACAGAACGGCAAAGGAACTATTGGAGCATTTTAACTTAATTCTGCATATTTCAGTTTTTTTAAGCCCCTTAAAAAAATATCCTGATTATGGTGAAAAACAGGAGCAGAATATTCAAGTAAAGAAGGCTTGATTAGGTAGTCACATGATAGCCGACAGCTGTTGCAATTTGCAGAGACTGAAAAAAGGCAGAACTTTTCTAGTTTTTTTATACCCTTCACCGCAAAAAGTGAAAAAAGGAAAAATCTAAGTTTGTCATGTTCTGAGTCCTGTATATATGCGAAGTCGATGAAGTGATGTGTCCGCCTGTCCTTCTGTGTTAGTGTTGAACTCAATTTTGGCACTAGATGAGCTAGAGAAAATTTAAATACGTCAATCGATCGGTATCATTTAAAAGCTTTTGAAGAGATTTTTAGAAGATACTAAATTTTTTAAAAAATGTTTAACCTATTAAGAGCCAACGACATTTTTATGAAATTTTTTTTAAAATTTTTTTATTCTTTGTCATCTCGTTACTTGTTTTTTATTGGAGTTTCTTTACTAAACTAGATTTACATACATGGTGAAGGGTGTATAAGATTTGGCATAACCGAGTATAGCACTATAACTTGTTATAAAATAACTTTAAAATGAAGCCTTGATTGTGAAGGGAGTTGGCAAAAACTTCTTCCAAATCGTTTAATAGAAACATGTTACTCCTAACACCTTTTTTAAGAATAATAAAATTTCAGTGATTGTATTACATACTTCGGTTGTATACATGTGATGTTTGTTGAAAAATGAAAACAATCTGTAAATTGTGAATTAAATTAAAGCTTGTGTGATGATGATTTAGCAATTCTAATTTCAAGTTATTTTTTGTCTTGTCTCTAATATTGGCGTAAATATTAACTAAGTTCGCCCCTCTGTATAGAAATTCTAATGCATGACACAGTGTTTCTCTACTTGAAGGGCTATAAAAATTCCTACAACACTTATGAATTTTATTTACTTTTAATTTTAAACCTGGTTATACTTTGCAATGTAAGGAGTCTTTTAAACTAGATTCCTCAATTCCTCAATTCTTTAATTCTAATTTTTAGTTTAAGAATTTTATAATTAATCTTCATTTAACTTAAATCTCTAAAAACTTGTGTCTTGTGTTGCGGTTTTTTTTTTTTTTGTAATTTTATTTGACTTAACAACTTCTTTGTAAAATAAAATCGTTTATCATTTTTATGGAGTTCTTTTCTACAAAATATCAAGTTGTTTTTATTTTAATTCTATTAATATGTCAGAAGTCAAGTAATTGTCTTAGAAGCCGTTGTTGAATCCCATTAATAACATAATAAAATTGTAATGGAATCATTTCTATACATGAATTATGTTGTTGTTGTAGATAGTAATCAATATGGAATATAAAACAGCTATTTTTGGAATTCTTGTCTTTCTGTCTGTCTGTGCTTCTGTCTGTTTGTGTTCGCATTACTGCTGGATGGATTTAAATAAAATTTTGTGAGGAGGTCCCTTAGAACTTTGGTTCAAATATAGAATACTTTTTCTTTTTGTAAAAATAGACCATTTTGTAGGGAACGTAGAGGCTTAAATGAGAAAGCATCCAATTTTACTGGTATAATGGCACTGAAAATGTTGTCATCACATTTTATTTTTATAAATAGAAAATTTAAACGCTTATTACAAAACTCTGCAATAAATATTTAACAACATACTTTGCTAAATTTTAACTTTAAGAAAATAAAAAAAAAAACGACACGCTGAAGTATTTATGGGAGCTGCTAGACAAAATAAATTACCAACGTATTTGAGAATTATTTGTATTTGATATTTAATGTTTGAATGCAGGTATGTGTGTGTCAACTTAATGCTGCATAATCATATAACGTAGAATTTGGAAAGTTATTAAACTACAAATAACAGCGTTGGGATCCGTGAAGAAACTAAAAACTTAACACATAAAACGATAAGAAATCTTGTAAAATTTAATTTTTCTGCAAAAAATTTGATGCTGTTGACCCGCCTCCTTTTTTGTATACTTTGGCTTGATTTCGAATGGAAATAAATTTTATTCGTTTAATATTTTTTTATTACGAAGATGATTAACAAAGTTAGCCGAAATAAAGGATTTTCAAACTAATTTTTTCTTAATTAAGCAAAATTTTTTAAATTTATTAAACAAGAAATTAAACCAAAAATTTCTAATTAATTATATTATTCGAATAATAGCTATTCGATGCCATTGCTTCGTCCTAGGTCTGTTAGTTTTTTATATTTACGTGTATGTAGTACAAATGAAAGTGTTTTATTACCGACTGCCTCAATATATTATTTTCTACCAGTTATATTTACAAATGAACTGCATTATCGATCACAATTTTTTATATAAAAGCCTTTTGCCATCGAAGCGAAGATTTGAACCAGATATTAACAATTTCGATAAGTATCGACTGCAAAATCTCTTACAATTTAAGGATGGTTTTGGGACACTTATTTTGAGAATCGAATGGTGATTAAAAAAGATTTAAATACATTAAACGTTACTGTTTATGTGCGAAAAACCCTTTTTTTTCATCTTCCACTTTCTCTGACATTTCTCTTTTCAATCTTCCCTCTCCTTTTTTTCTTTGGCGCCTATGCTTTAAATTTGTATAAAATCTCTTTTTACCTTCTTTTTACACTTTTGTTCTACCCGCCAACTCGAACGTAAGTTTTACAAAATAATAAATAGAAAAAACCCCAAATCAAAACTCATTTGTTTTTATTATATATTTTTGAGGAAAATATTTTACCTTATAATCAGTAATTCAAGACACCAATCACAGAAGTGACAAGCTACTCGCTAATTACACTTTCTTGAAGATGTAAACAAGTCTACTTATTTGAGTTCAATTAAAACGATAAATAATGAAAATATTGATAATAAATTCGAATTAATTATTTAAATTAGTAATTTATTATTTTGAATAATTTTTTGAATTAATTTATGTTGACTGTGCTTGATTCCTTTAAAAATAAACATTTAAAAATATTCTTGCAAAATATTTATTATTCAAAAGAAGGCGGTTTTAATTAAAAGTATAGATCTTATAGAGGTAAATAGGAGACACTTTTATCTGTCCCTGCGTGATTTAGTTTTCTTGATGACTTTTAATATTCAAATGTTCTATTCCCACAAAATTCCGAACTTAACAAAACTAAAGTTGAAAAAATTTATATTTCCTTACTACCATGAAATATACAATTAATAAAATTATTTTAATGCAAAAGCTGCTTTCAGACGATATGTTATTTACACATATCTTGTAAGTTTGAAGATTCATGTGTAATTTTGTACGTCTACCAAAATTGCGTTTAAACGTTCATGTATAATTATATCTGACATAACCCATTTTATGTGGAAAACTGATTTCAGATGCTTTATCAGATCAAAATAGAACGCGTTCTAATTAAAAATTTTTTCAAATGACTTTTGCATCTGAATTTTGCACAACCAACGTTTCAATTTATTCACACAGCTTGTGTTGTGCATTTTAAAATTTGTAAAGTCATATTTAAAAATCATGCCGTTTAAAACCATCTTAAGATTTTTTGTAAATGATAGCAGCAACTAAGAAAATTTATTATCTTCTTTTTTCCTACAAATTCAATATTTTCGGACTTAGAAGGTTTTAAAGCTTTTTTATTAATTGATCACATAAATAAATATTTAAAGGAAAAGAAATTCTCAATCACAAATACAGCATCTTCTCTCGAAAAACTAAGGCATGCGAATATCCTTTGAATTTATAGAGGTTTTATCAATATTTTATTTCCAGATGAATTTATAAAAAGACGTTTTCAAATAACGATTATAATAAATAAAAAATATTTAAATATCTACTACAGACATTGAAATTGAAAATAAATTAATAAAAGTTATTAATAACACAAAAAATAAAAATAATAAAATAAAAATAATTTGAAGCTTAAAACGATTAAAGTTATTTATCTGAACAACAATTCACACCTATTTAAAATTTGAAAAAAAAAATATGATTATAATAAAAGAAATCCAAAGTTCTTTTTCGAATCTAATTTCCATTTAACATAAAACTAAACAGAGCAACATGAGCGTCTAAAATCTTGTTGCAAGAACAACAACTGCATTTAGTTGCAAGTTGAGTTTATCTCAACCAAAGATATGCAAAAATTTAAAAAAGTTTTCTTATTTGAAATTAATAAAACTTGTCACTCAGTAATATTTTTCTTTATTAATAATTTGAGTTTAAAAGAAAAAACACCCAATTATTATTCAAAACAAAGTTAAATTGCGAATGAGCATTTTTGTGCATTAAGAATAAAATTTAGTTTTTCATTATTTTCCAACAAGACGTTCTTCTACTAAAATAATCAATCAAAAAAAAAAAAAAAAAATAAAATCAAATGGTTTGAGTTTTATTCTTTTATTTGATGTAAATATTTTATTTTGTAAACTTAATACATCTATCTGTTTGTTTGTTTGTTTGTTTGTTTCAAAGATAACTTATAACAATTTTTTAAAATTATACAAAAAAAAAAAAAATATATATATAATAATTAAAATAATAGTTGAATAAATATGTACAATTTTCATTGATATACAAATGTAAAAGTATAAAAAGCCAGCAGATGCATTTTTAATGATAAAATTTTACAAAATATAATTGAAGATAATTTTATTAATTTTTAAAAGTGCATAAATTACATTTTCATATTCATAAAATATACAGACATTTATAAAAAGTGTTCAACTGAAAAAAAGTATTTGATTATTTAAAGAACTTAAATTTTTTGTTTTTGTTATTTTTTCTTTGCTTAAAAATGTTGTTCGAATTTTAAAATATCGATCGTAAAACACGAAGAAGAATTTCTGTGGTGAAATGAAATAAAATATTAAAATTATGGTGCCAAAATTATCTAAATAAAATAATTGACTGATAATTTACAACGAAATATTTTAATCGTTTATTACAAAAAACAAAAAATGGCACTCTATTATAAATTTGTTATTTTATCATTCCAAATTTCAAAAAAAAGCTTAATTTAACCAGTTACAGCTAAATATGTAAAATGTAAATGAATATTTCTTAATTAACTTAATTTATAAATCTAAAACGAAAGTTTGTTTAGTTTGTTTTGCAATTGATATTTCTATATTTTGTAAAATAAAATTAAATGAGAAAACTTATTTCTAAAGATTATCACAGTTCGATAGTAAATATATTTTAATTGATTATTAATTAATTATTTGTTTAAATCGTGGTATCGTTTAAATACACGCACACATCAGATGTTACAAATATTTTTCGTTTTATTTTTAAAGGTTTTTTATTTTATTTATTTTTTCTTTCACTTTGTTGCGATCGGAATGAAATTTTTATTAAATAAAATTCTATTTTTTTTCCTAAAATATTGTGAATTCTTAGCATGTGGCACATTTTATGTTTTAGCAATTTTTTTTTTTTTGCAATCGTTATAACAAATAACTGATGTGGCGTTTCTTTTCCCGTTACAATAACAATAAGTACTTATTAAATATTGATTTAGAATTAATTTATGTAAATATGTTTACGTACAAATATAATAATAATAAAATAAAAATTATTTTGAATAAATACACGACTTAATATTATAATTTACATTTAGATTTACATACAGGCACTTTCAAGGCGATTTCTCGATAAAGAAAAGAAATTAAGATCAGTTCTTATTTCTTCAGGCGGGGGAGAAATATTTTTTTTATTAAATTGTATTTAAGATCAAAAACACTTTTAACATCTACAACTAGGATTATTGAGATGTATTTAAGACACTTAAAGGCACATGATTCACCGTGGTAGGGCAAGAATGGTTTAACAATTTTCTATGATGAATTCGGTGAAGGCAGTGATGGTTGAATCAAAGCCGTCAGTTGGCATCATACTCTTGTTTCATTTCGATGCAAAGGTTGCAATTCTCTTTGCGTGTCGTTGTAGTACTCGTGGTCAGAGCTAGTGGGCTCTGAAGGCGTAACAGGCATGTCCAGCATGGCTGGCAGCACGTTTGTAGGTCTAGACAGCATAACAGGAATTCCAAGTGTTTGTGTTGGTATTGGAGCCTCTTGGGGATTTTGGTTGGCAGTTGGATTGAGCAAATATTCAGGGTTATCTACGCTGGCTGGCACACCGATGAGGTCCATATAGCCTCCCGGAGCTGATGACATGGCATTAGTGGTTGTTGTATTGTTGTTATTGCTAAGATGGGCTTGGGAAGGCAACTGGCAGGTAGGCATGAGATAGTCATCTTCGTCAACGGGAAGATCTAAACGCAAATCGCCTATGCCTACTTCTCGGGCATTCGAATCAGTTTCGTCACTTTCATTAGAGGAATTTTTATTCATTGGATCTTTACAATAGCGATTAAGTTTAGGAACACCTTCGGAGCCATCATGATTGTGACCGCCTGGTGCTGACTTTGGTTGTAAATAGTCGTCGGCCTCTACGATTGGCTCTGTACCCTCGAAGGTGGGGGCCAATTTGCGAATGAGATCTTTTTCATCTTGGCTGGTATATGACGGAAGTCTTGTGAACTTATCTCCGGGTATGGCTAAATAACGACCAGGATCGCGGGCGAATTCGGCAAAAACATTTACTAACTGCTTAAATGAAGGCCTCATTTCAGCATCCAAGTGCCAGCATGACAATAGCGTGCAATAAATGTCTAAAGAACATATTTCCGGCTGCTCTAGTTTTAGTCCCACTTCTATGAGATCAGGAATATCTTTGGCTGGTATATTCTCATGCGGTCTTTGACCAAATGTTAGCAGTTCCCAGATGGTTACACCAAATGCCCATACATCTGATTTACTTGTGAAAATACGGTGACGAATGCATTCTAGAGCCAGCCATTTAATTGGCATTTTACCACCAGCTGCTTTATACTCATTTGAGTCGTTGTTTAAGAGTTTCGCCAAACCAAAATCAGTAATTTTAACACACGATGGAGTCTGAACGAGAACGTTTCTTGCAGCTAAGTCACGATGGACCAAACGCTTTTCTTCCAAATATGACATTCCTTTGGCAATTTGGGTCGACCAGTTGAGTAGAGCCTTTGAGCCAATTTTATCTTTATTATTGCGAACGTAATCCAACAGACAGCCTAAAGGCATCAGTTGTGTTATTAACATCATTTGGGAAGTCATGCATACAGCTAAGAGTTTCAATAAATTTGGATGTTCTACTGAAGCCATAATGTATGCTTCCCGTAAGAATTCTTCACTGGACTCAGCACCAGTTGACTTTAAAAGCTCCTTTATGGCAACAGGTATCTTGACATTTTCACCTTCCGGAACCCAAACACCTTTGTAGACGCGACCAAATGCTCCCATACCCAAAACTCCACCTTTTCTTAATTCGGCCTCTTTAACAATGCGCAACTTAGACAGATTTGCTCCAATATTGGTTGGTCTTAGTGGCTCAGAATCTTCACAACCCGACAAAACCATGGTCATTTTAACTGCCTCCTTTTTAGCCTTAGCCTTTTGACGGCACACATACGTAATGGCACTTAATAAGACTAAAACTATAACCAAAGTAACTAACGCAATACTAAGAAAGATATAGTTATCAACGGCTGCCACCAACTTAGATCCTTTCATAGGAACCGAAGAACAGTATGTTCCCAAATGAGGTGCTTGATAAATAACGTGGGCATAGTCAGGTGGACATTTTGAAGTGCAGTTGAAAATCGTAGAATTATCGTAAGGATCCCCTTCTCCGAAAAGTTTAAAGCTGCGACACGCCAAACAATCATCCGCCCCAGGTCCAATGCATCCTTTGCACTCTTGATTGCAAACAAAACATTCACGATTTGCTTCATCAGCATAATAGTCCGAAGGGCATTCGTCTTCGCACTGTTCCCCTCTCTTATAGCCAGCACATTTTTGACAGACCTGCTCGTGGAAGCCATAACCACTACACAACTCGCAACGAGGGTGACATTTGCGACAGATAGCCTTTCCCGCCAATGGCTTTAGTCGACCCTGTTCTCTCGGATTAACATATTCCCAGTAGTAGCCATCGGGACATTTATCATTTTTCTGTAGACATCTTTCAATATTTCCATTTGAGCTAATAATTGCTAAAGGACAGGTTTTACAGCCTCCTGGACCAATGGTGGCATTTGGTCCAGTACAACCTTCACATGTTGGATGACAGCTGCGGCATATACCGTAATCGGAAAATTTATTTTCAGGGCATACGGTAACGCAACGGTTATCATCTCGTACATGGACACATTCATCACAATGCTCGGCATCTGGGCCAGAACAAGTTAAACACTCTGGATGACACTGTTTGCATGTCTTCGCATTAAATTGATAAGCGCTAAAATTAAAGGATTTTGTTTTAAATAATTGATTTTTTTATAAATCCTAAGGAGAAAAGACATACTTTGTAATATTTCGACAATCCGCAATACAAGTACCATTGAATTCAAAGTTTTTACAGTCCAAACATTGATCGTTGCCGGAACCCCAACAGCCAGAATCATCGCATTGATCTGAACACACCAGATTTTCCTTCTCTATAAATTAAATTAAAAAATATATTTACATTAATTTCTAATATTTTCTCTTTTATACTTTAATAAATAATTTGATTTTGAAGTCATTTTATTCCTTTCAATTATTTCAAAGAATATATTTCCCTAAACTACACCAGTTAGGAAAGTACATTCCCTTAATTTAAACATTTTGTTTTAATTTTCTTGTTGCTTTTAATGTAGCAAATAAAAATATTGAAAGAAAGTTGTGTCCTCAAGTTCAAATAATTAAATATTGTTTTCTTATAACAATTTGGAAAAATACTTACTGCAGTCCTCTTTGTTTCGATTCCTCTCGACTACAAAACCGTGCTCGCCTGATTTCTGCAGTTTGGTCCAATTTATTTCGTTGACATAACATATTTTTTCATTGTGTTGTATGACCACAGAACCGGCATTAATACGCTTTAAAGATTTTAATTCCAAGCTTTGCAAAGATGTCTTTACAATGGATAAAGAAGCAAAATAGCTTTCCATTAACTGGCGTCCATGTATAACTTCCAAGTTACGGAAGTACGAAAGATTCTTAAAGTCTGGATGGGCACCTTCAATATCCAAATATCCAGTAATTTCTTTTACGGTTGAGAATACTTCCAAGGCGTCTGGATGCATTGCACTATAGCGGGGACCCAAAGAATAATTTTTATAAATGTCTTGAAATCCAGAAAAGGTTTGATCCAGAATTCGTAGCGAACCTTCGATAACAGTACAACCCCTGTAAGATTCTATATTACCAGCGTGTAAAATTGCTAGGCCGGGACATGATTTGGGACAAGGTCCATTACAGGGTATGCATTCACCATCTTTAGCCATTTTGAAGGCAGGACAACTTCTAACACACGCCCCGCTATCTTTTAACAAGTGTTCGGGACATTCCTTGACACAAGTGGCTCCGTAAGCATATTTACCCTCCGGGTTTGCTTCCCATAAATAATTTGTTGGATTATATTTCTGCATTGGTGGACATTCTTCCTTGCACACACCATCATCGTAGAAATTTTTGCATGCTATGCACTCCTTTTGTGTGGGACCTGTACAGCCGCCAGCACAAAATAAATGACAGCATTCTCTAGGACGAGGTCCAAAACATCTATCCTGAGCACACTGGGGCGAACAATTGATTTTACTAAATTTTTGGCAGTTGTTGGGACCCTCTCCCCAACAGCCCTTTTCACAAGACTCATGACACTTGGGACATTCTCTTTCCGGCAAAGTAAAATTGTAAATATAATTATAGCGATACTTATCAGCCGGCCCCGACATTATTTCATTCCAGTCAATGCTTTTTATATGACAAAGATTAAAATTATTGAAGAACCCCACAGATCCCTGAAGAATGTCCCGTAAAGCGGGCATTTCCAAGGAAAACATTTTAGAATAAGTGACGAAAAATGCAAATTGTTCATCCTGAACATTCAAATTGAACAGTGTACGACCTCGTATAATCTGAAGTCTGAAAAAACAAGACAAAAGAAAATTCATACATGAACAGTGCATGAAATGCATTAATCTTACCTTGGGAACACGACTTTTCGTATGTCAACATGACTGATCAATATGTAACCGGTAACCTCTCGAATATTGTCCAAAAAACTCAAGTCCGAATTGGGATCTTGAAGCCACGTCAACTCCAAATTACCATCCACATAGGTGCAATTATTGTAGCGATCTCGCAAGTTTCGATAATGATGTTCTCGATTTGAAGGCACTGACAAACGGGATTTTGTACCAATACAAACTGTAATAAATTAAAATTACAAACAAAAATTAATAATTTGCTCAAAGAAAAACACACACAAAAAATATATTGAGATTTTTAACAAGGGACTGACTACTTTTCCATATCAAAACCATGATAAATTTAATGATTATTTTTAAATCGCACAAATAATAAATCTGTTCCTAAATGCATTTGGTTTAGATTCGAATACTCATAAAAACTCAAAAATTCACAAAATAATTCGTGCTTCCAGAAAAGAATTGTGATTATAATTTGTATCACTTATTTCGACTGTTGTTGTTGTTGAGAGAAAACACTTGAAGAGTAACTTCTACAATTTTTTCTAGATTTTGTTGCACTTTTCCTGTATAAACTTGTATATTTTCTTTTTGATTTTTTTTAGTCAAAATGACAATCCAAAAGTTACAACAAAAATGTTTAAATATGAATTTAAGGTGCAGCATATTCTTAGTAATTGATTGTTTTTATTTCCCACTAATGCGTTTTTACAATTTTCCAGTGTCATTTTCATTGCAATATTTCCTGCATTAAGATAAAACCAGGAATAATAGAGTGTTTTTTTTATAAAATTCTTTTTATTGATAAAATTTTGAATTTTATATGTATGAAAATAAATGAATGTTTACACATATGTATTTATATACATTTATGTACATATGTTTGTATGTATATAAAAATATAGACACAAATGTATTAAATCAAAATGGGAGTAAGTGGCTCCATGTTAACACTTATTTTTAGTGGCAACAACAACAGTCTAAATCACTACCTGACAGATACAGCAGAATGATATCTTCCCGATAAGTTCCTCTTTCTTTTTGCATTTTTATTTGGCCGTTCTGTTGAAAAGGAACGTGCGAGATGGTTAATTTTTAATTTTCGAAATTGTTTAACAAAGAAAAGAATAAAAAATAAGTATAAAAAAATTTACTAATGACAATTTGGGTAACAAGTCCAACATCATGAGTTTATTATTGGCATTCCTTGTGGGCAAGTTAAGAAAGTGCAGACTTAAATTATAGAAATAAACCAGTAAATGGTTGGTACGAATATCTTCATATGGTTCCATACGAACTATTTAATTTTGTTAGTCGATTCGCGATCACAAGCACATGCTAAATGTCCTTAGAACAGACCTGTTATATGGAACAAATCGTAAGACAGTTGGGCAAATAGCAAAGTCAAAAGCGAGTAAATACAGTTTTACTATCGCCATTTCCTTGTGGGTATCTACATGTACAAAACTGTTGTTCAACTAAATAATTTATTACTGAAATAATTGGACTGACTGGTTTGTGTCTTAAGTCTTTTGTTATTCCCTTTTTAAAACATCAATCGACCAGTTTGTTTATTAATTCCTAATATAATTTCAATTATGTGGCAGCAGATTTGAGTTTTTAAATTTGCGATATTTTAATGGTTATGACTAATTAATAAAATAAAATAAAAAAATATATTATTGAAGATGGTAAAAAATATTTTGTTTTTTAACAAAAAAATATTTTTTAAGAGACGTAGGTAGTGTCTGTCTTATTCAATTAATTATACAATTCGTAATATGCATTAAGAGATAAAGTAAAAGTAGGCGTTGGGTTTAAATGGGTCTACAGTTTAAACAAGAAAAGATGAGTTTAACTAACATTTATTCATTTAAAAGAAAAGCATTCCAAAAGCCTCAATTTATAAAAAACAAAAATTTTTAAATATGTGTTTTCAACTAAGGCGGTCAAATCTTTTTTTTTTCTTTTTTTTTTATAAATCTCAGCGTCCGTGTATTGGTCATTTCATTAAAAAATGTTTAAGAAAATTTCCTAAAACTGAAAGAATAAATAAAAAAAAACACAAAATAAACATTAATAAGTGGGTTTGCAGCAAGAAGATGAAGAAATAAAAAACAAAAAATAATAATGGGAGAGTAAGAATAAGAGAGTAAAAAATGATGTTGGTGTAAACAATAATTAGCATCCTACACAATACAAAAGCCATCATTTTTGATTTCATTATAATTTTAAAATTTATTTTTTTTTTAAATAATATACGAGTATTGGTTAATAATTTAATAAGTATTTTTACCAAATACTCATTTCATTTAACAAAAAAAAACCACGCATTATTTCTTCTTAAGTTAATTTCTATTGAAACACTAATAGTCAAACAGCCTTAATTTAAATTCATGCATATCGAGTTTGGTTTTTAATAAAATTCAAATAAACGGAAACGGAAAATTTAGGCAGCAAAAAACATTTCAAATTACAATGCCGCATTTGAATTAACTTACACAAAAATATAAAGTTTTTCCATTTATTTGAATTCCCAGTAGGAAATTTATTATAATGTATGTCTTTTGCCAAAAAAAAAGATCTCAAAATTATTATAAGATCTGTGTTAAAATTTAAACAATTTACTGTAACTTAAATATATGTAAAACATTAAATTCGTCGTTAAAACAATAAATCATTGTTTAAAAAAGAGTACTTTGGTTTTCTAAAAAAAATTCCAAAAATGTTGTGATTTAATTCTTTTTTGGCAAAAGAAGAAAAAAAAAACAAAAAAAAGAAAAATTAAAGATACCGCACATTTATGCAATGTGAATAAGAAGAGTCAGGAAAAAAACACTTTTGTTACTTCAAGCCATTTGCAACAAGAACAATAAAAACATAAATCTAAAAAATAAAAGGTTTCAGTTTTTTTTGGGACGGACTCTGTATAAGGAAAACAATTTTTAACAATTTTTATAATAACGATGAATAGACGACATCACAAAAACAAACACGAGTAAAAAATACAGACAAATAGTAGCAACAAAAACAATAACACAGCAACCGCAATATGAAAAAGTAACAAACGACTTGAACACGACTTGAACATCAAGAGCTTTATTCATTTTTTTGTTTTTTTTTATATATAAAAAACAATCGTCATTTTTTACTCGTGACTTTTCAACTAATCTAACTTAAAACATCTACAAGCTTTGGACTCAAAGCATCTTTTTTTAAACAGGAACGATGAAAAACGTAACTTTTTAAAATAGCTAAAGGCCAGCAGCTAAAATATTTAAACGTTGGGCCAAAAACAAAGACTCATTAAATTAAAAAAAAAATAGAAAAGACTTGAGAAACAAGCTTTAATCGTATAAAATAATATTAAGAAAACAAAAGGCAAAATAAATCTTAAACGCCATAATTTGCTTAAACTCATTTCACCCCAACTCACCAAACATGATTAATTGTTTAATAAGTTATCAAAGGGAAATCAAAAGGCCTTTAATCTGCATGTTTCTTTTGCTTTTTTTCTTTTTTTCAACTTTCTTCTGCAGCTTTTATCACTCCTCTTTCACTCTTTCACTTCTGTAGTTTTACATACAAAAACACATCAAAAAAATTTAAAGAATTTGTGTCTTTTTTTTTATGCCACAATCCAATGGTTATTCTGTCTTTTTGTATCGGTTTGGTTCGGTTCGGTTCGGTTCTGCTCTGCAAAACAAAATGCATTCATCCCAAAACCAACAGACAAATCCAAAGAAAAACAAATGTGTAAAAACAATCTGTTCATTTCTTTAACTCTTAACAAATCTTCAGTCATGTTGTATGTTGTATGAGTACTACTCTTTTTGTTGTTGTTGTTGTTGTTGTGGTTATTGTCTTGCTTGTTGATGCTGCTTTTGTTATTGTTTTTCGTTGCTTGTGTTCAATTTTTTTGTTTTAAACGTGTTTCTTATGCTCCAACTGTAAGAAACTCGTTAAAAAGAACAGCTAACATTAAAATAACTTGGTAGTATGACTTCTAATTGTTGTCGTAGTATTGGTAGCCTAGTCTTACCGGTTTTTAGTAATTTTGTATTGAGTGTTGTTTACCTTTTTATTTTCATTTCTTAGTGATGTGTGAGTGAATATGAAAAATAAAAATATCTTTTGGCGTTTTTTCCAATAAAATTTAACTGATAAAATTTAATTTTTCAATGTTTTAAATTTATTGAACCAAAAGGCAACAATTTTTGTAAATTTTATTAAAATCACGTTAAGAGAATAGTGTTTTTTTAGGAATTTTTTAAATATCTAATTATTTTTTTATATGATTTAATGTCTCAAGCAAGTGTTGGAAAAATTTTGTTATTTATTTATTATATTAAAATATTAAGTCAAGAATACTAATTTGAACAAAGAACATGCGATCAACCGATTAACCAATTAATCAATAAAATAAATTTTTACGTAAATATATGATTAACCGCTTAGTTTTGATTTCGGATCTTAAAAGCTCTTTACCGATTAGTTAATTTCTAGCTTTTTTTTGTAATAAGAATAGAGTATTATAATGTGAGAAATCTCTCATTTAAGTTTCAATAGCGAGTCACTGAATTCAATATCATTTGAGTTTTATTTTTGTAGATAAAAATCGTCAAAACTCAATAATCTAATTTGGCACGGTAGGAGAATTAAAAAACCAAATAAGGAATCCCTGTAGCGACTTAACATGTTCAACATTAAAGGCCGTACAATATTTCGAAAACAAGGCATATTTTTAATAAATAGGCCTTAATTTTCTTTATTTAGCAACACTTACGGAAATAAGTTAAATGCTGAGGTGTTCATAATTATTGTAGAAATCGTAAAAAATCACTACCATTTTGCCGAAATTTGTTTTGGCTACTTTTGTATAACCGATTTTGTTTTTTGGGCGCCCCTAATTTTGTTCCCTACAAACGTAAAGGCAGAATTAGTCTTTACTTTCCGTTCCGTGACGAATCACCTGATCAGTTTCTGTTAAATGGAAAATATGTATTTTTGCTTTGTTATTACTTTGACGTTCTGTTCTGTTCCGTTCGAATCAGTAGAAAATAGAATTCTACGTTAAGTTACTTGAAAGTTGTTTGGTAGTGTTAGTGCAAAATTGTAAACAAACCATTTTTGTCATTATAATTGTAGCTTATTTTTTGTTGTGTTTGTTTATTATAAACAGCTGATAAGTTGTTACAGAAAAACTAATTACAATAATTTAAAAAGCAAAACGGCACGGAACAGAACAGAACAGCAACAGAAAGTAAAGACTAATGAGGCCTTAATTCGTGATTATGCCTCCGGAGCAATTATTTCTTTTATTGTAAATATTCTTTTACTGATACAAAAATTTTAATTTTTTAAGGTTTAAACGCCCAAACTGCTCAAAACTGTCAACAACCGATCACCGACAGTTTTCGTTCCATGAACTTGATGCGTAGAAAATTTTTTAACATTGTTATTAGAAACATTAACATGCAAGCAAAAACTATTTTAAAGTTAAAAAATAGTTGAAAAAAAAATGTTTGTTGACATCATTTGCACTTTTGGTGTGTGTGTGTGTGTGTGTGTTTATGTGAGTGTCTTTTTAGAATGTTTTACTTTTCCTATACATTTTCGTGTATTTCTACATAACTTTTTTTATTTTTTCTTTTATTTTTTTTAATTTATTTATATATTTTCTTATTTAAGTGCTGAGACACCTGGATTGCTTTTCATAATTTTTATTGTTGTTATTAATTATTATAATTTTTGTTGTTGTTTTGTTCGTGTTTTTTTAAGATAAAATTTACTCTCTTTATTCTCGTGTTGCAATCGCTTTTGAAATTTTGTTAATAATTTTTTAAACAAATTAATCGACAGAACACGGACAGACTGTACACTTTTGCATTTATTAATATGTAAATGCCTGTGATGCCTGTGTGTATGTATGTCGGCTTTTATAAAAGCATCTTTATTTGTTCGATTTAAGAGATTTTATTTTTCTAATTTGCGCTAAATGCCAATTAGTTTTCAAACTATTAAATTTTTATAATTTTAATGAAAACCTATCTACAGAAATTCTATTGCTTAAAAATCTTGGCTGGCAGAAAATTACACAAATTATTTAATGTTTGAAGGAGATTTTTTTTATTCTGTAAGTTAAGAAGAAAAGATAATTTTTTTATTTTAGAACACATTAGACGTGATTCCTTACACCCTTTTTTGCGGGGATGCATTTTTTATTAAATATTTTATTATTTTTATGTAATTTTAAAAATTATTATTTTATGTTTCTTTTTCAAGCTTGATTTGTTATGGAAGTTAAAATCATTTTTATATAAAAGTTCAATGTAGGCGTTAATTGTGTTTTTTTTTAATGATTTTGATTTAATATCAAAGACTAAATAAATATTAAGCCCAGAAATGAAAACCCACCTATAAGCTTTATGTGTTTGTTTGTTTGTATGTTAATATGTCAATGTTTTAGTAAGAAACTTTTTTAATAAATAAAACTTACGTAATACATAATAATAATTCAAAACATACGGAGATAAGACAATTTCAAAATCGATAAAGTAAATTAACAATTTAAAGCAATGAATGTTTTTTAAATGGTGTCAGCGGCGAACTAATTTTTTTGCCCTTTCTAGAAGTGTCAAACTTCATATAAAAAATACGCAAATTTTTTCTATGGAAAAAATAAATGAAATAAATGACGAAAATAAAGGAATTTGCCACTGCCAGCACTAATTAAATGATTTCGCCATGGTGTCTATTAACTGTAAAATACGTCACAAAGTTTTTTGAAATATATTGGTTGGGGCACAGACACTACAACCGGCACTTGCGATCACAATGTTCAAAATTTTGTGATATTTAAGCTTTTGGTAAAATCCTGCAATAGACATATTTGCCAATTTTTAAAAGAGAAAGAAATTATTTCCCTCATGTTATCAAGAAATTCTTCCTAAAGCTAAAACACCTTATAAAATCAAAGACAATTATGAAGGGTTTTAGGAGTCTGCTTATTTTTTTTAAACCGTCAAAGCAGTTACTTCAGATATAATTAACGATGTAGTCTCAGGTTAATGTGCGATATAGCGAAGTTCTCGCCCATATTGAACAAAGAAAAACTTAAAGACATGTTATTAATTGAATAAACACTTTTCTAAGAATTGCCAAGCTTTTCAATATTTTCTATATTCAGCTTCCAGTGATGTTTTTATGTTTTAAAAGTAAAAAACTTTTAATCAAATAAGGAATTTGTCTCTGTAAGAAAAGCATATTAAGAGGTAATCTTAGTTCTAGCAAAAATTTTTGCTGAAGTAATGGTAACTCTCAAGGAATTTGATGTTGTACATATGTATGTAAGTATTTGAAGCTTTTTGTAATTTTAAGATTCTTTTGTATAAAATAAATAATCTTCCCATTTTAAGTTCTGCAAGCAAATAGTTGTTGCAAAAAATTGCCAAACGTGAAGCACGATTTTTTTTTCTTTTCATTTATGATATTTTGCCATCACAAAAAGCACCACACTAACGACGCCACCACATTGTTCATCGATATTGCCGCAATGAAATACTGCGCAAAGTTTAAGGAACCCTTGAGCACGAAATGCTAAAATAACAATCGAATGTACAAAAGCTGAAACCAAAGATGCTGGCAGGCTGGCTGGTTGGCTGGCTGGCTGGCTGGCTAAATTACATTCTGTTTGACAAAATATCATCACGATTAAGCATTGGAGGTAAAAATCAAAGCATACGAATAAGATTGTTTTTGTTTTTGTACATGTGTTTATTTATGTTAATACGTTTGTACATACACATGTACTCGTATACATAAATGACCGGTATAAAATATGGATTTTAATGGTTTAGAAATGGCAGCAAATATCCATGGCTTTGCATAAATGTAGAAGAGAGAGTTATGATTCTGTTTATACCCTACAGTACACTGGTTTCAAACTCAGCTGACAAATCGTTAAATAACTGATTTCTTAATAAACCAAAATATAAAATTCCTTTGACTTACAAAAAAGAAAAATTTATAAATAAAATGAGGGCGTGCTTAATGCACGGAATACGAAAACGGATAAAATTATGGAATGTCCAAAAGGCTAAAATCTTTTTAAGATGGACACTTATATAAGTACATACCTGTTCTTTTACGGCAAGAGTTTTATAAAAGTAACAGATTAAAAAAAATATGAAATTTATATCATTTCCTTTTCCTTCTGATTTGTTAAAAATAAGGCAGCGTTTTTTAAATAACTTAAACAAATATTTTTTATAGCTGTGAAGGATTGTTTAAACAGCCCTATAAATTAATCATAAAAAAATTTAACATATTTTTCGTTTTAGTAAAAAAAAACTATTAATGATTAATTTTGTTTATTATAATTACAATAAGTATTTTACGATCTTTTGCAGATTTAATAAAGTTAATGAACTCCTCTACTCGAATTACTTAAAAAAAGTTCTTCTTAGAAAATACTAAAAACAAACTTTCAAATTCATTTCTTAGCTACATATGATAATAACAACATTTTGAACTTGAAAGTAAATCACAGAAATATTCGAAAAAATGTGACGTAATACATTTTTTTTAAATAATAAATTTCAATTTCATGGGATACGTGCAATTTCGAATTAAATACTTTTTATTCGAAATTAAAGGGATTCACAATTCATATTGCAGCGGAAGGGAATACTAAAATAGAAATTAACGTCATCACTCATTTCATGGGAAAAGTAATGTGTCAGTTGTCATCTTTTCATATAAATTTACAAATATGTCTCGATTGCTTAACTTTTGCGATAAAGAGAGTGCATTGCCACTGCATAAACTTAAGGATTTTATTTTAAACTTAAATGCAAACAAAAAATAATTATGAAGGTTTTTATTTTGGAGTGACGTTTTTTAGGTTGTGGTAAAGCGAATACCTTCGCAAAGCGGATACCTTCGCGTGCTTATTGCTTTTCAAACAATATAATTTTTAATTAAATTTCGACAAATTTTTTAGTTATTTTTTTAGAAAAATATTAGATCTTAATATTTTACAATCGAAATAAATACCAATTTGATTATGTCTGATTTCATTCTTCTAGTAAGTTTCGAAATTTACAGATTAAAAATTTCTTTAAAAAAATTAATACTTCAACGAAGTGAAAAAAAAATCGCAAATAAGTTTAAGTCCAGATTTACACTATGCAATTTTTTGAGGCATTTTTTTCTCAATTCCTTATTTAAGTTACAGCGATATGCGTTATTTAAAAATAAACATAAGCAAAAATAATATACCTTCAAAATCCCAGTAATACCATATTGCTTACTCCTCTTGCTTCACCAACAAGCAAAAATTTCATGCAAGTTTCATGAAAAATTGCCTAGTCTAAATGCGGTATAGGTTAAATTTAAGTTTAAGTCAAAAACATATAAAAAGTTCATGCATCAAAACCAAAATTAGTTTTAGTTCAATTCAAATAAATCGTTAAATTTACAACAACTTGCTGTCTCTCGTCAAAACTATATTTTAAAATAAAATCAATTAAAACAATTTTGAATAGCGGTAAATTCTAAAAGAAAAATAAAGACTGGTTTAAAATTAATAAAAGAAAAAATAAACGAAAAAACCTTAATTTATATGAGATTTAAGCTGTTTTACATACTAAATGTATGAGAGTATCTTTTAGAATGTATAGAAGAGGTATTTTCTATTATTCATCCATTTTAGGTTCATATTTTATCTTTGAGTGTATCTACACAATAAAGTTAAAAGCACAAACGGAAAATAAAATAACAAGAGAGAAGAAAAAAATTTTTTTTATATTCAAAGTCTGGCTTTAGTTTACGAAGTCTAAGAAAAACGAACGACTGGATGCTGGTTGTATTTTGTTGTTGGTATTGTAAACTCAAGCTAAGTAACAAATACAAATATATTTAGATATGTAAAATAACTTTGGAATGTTGTTTTACCACAATGCAATATAAAACTATCTATTTGTGAACAAAATAAGAAAAAGTAAATAAAAATAAAAATGCATTTTCAAATTAAATTAAAAAAAAAAAAAAATAGAGAGGAAAAGAAAAGAAAACCGAATCAAACAGATTTGTTGGCGCGTGCCTTTGTACTGGTACATAGAAGTAGAAAAAATGGTTAAAAAAAGGCAAAATTTATTTCATGTGTGTTTAACATTGTTAAAGTCCATATCGTGGACTGGACATCTTTGTGACAAAAGTCTTTATATTTTTAGAGGAAACATAAATTATTTTCGACTTAGAGTTGTGTTACAAGTTTATTATAGAAAAATTCTAATAATTTAATAGGGGTTTACACATATTTTTATTTCTTATTTACTTAGTTTATATTGATATTCAAGACGGGTTGAATAAAAAATTGATTATAAATGGGTATTTGATAAACGTTTATTTGGAGTTCTTTTTGGACATCTCTTTTTTCAGATTAGCCAAATTTGCACTAAATGCACTTAAATAACTTTAAATGAGACTGAAACGGTTTTCAATTCTATTTCTTTCTGCATTTTGGCTAACGATATGATTGTATAAGTAGTAGATGTATGAGTGTTAGAATTTTGTTCTTCTTTTCAATGTATTTGTATGACTTTTTGGATCTTTATTCTCACGAAAGATAATAAAATTAGTGTAGGTTTTCTAACGAATTTTAACAAACTAAAAATTATCGAACTTTTATAAATTAAAAAAAGTAAAAATATTTAAAGATAACTGAAGATGTTACTACAGTTAAACAAATTAAATTGTATTGTTTTTTTTTATAAAATTAAGGTCACAAGGAAGATGTCGATTTATGTTAAGAATAAATCAAATGACGTTATGGTCAGTTATCTCAAATCTCTGCCACAATCAAAGTAATCGAATTCATCAATTTAAATAAAATTGCAGACAATATCAATCCTATCATAATTTATTAAAAGGTTAATATTCAGTTACATGTATTTTGCGGTTTCTTCGATATGTATTTAGAATCAAACAGATATGTGTCTTTATGTGATGTTATCCAGGTATACATCCGTTAAAGATAAAAAATTCTTTCAGAAATATGCAAAACAAATTAAAATTTATTTATTTTATAATCCTTAAACAATCAACTGTCGATGAACGAACACATAAATTTTTATTTACATAAGTACATAAATACATACATACATACGTTCATAAATACATACATGCATATGTAAATTATGAATAGAGAGTTAAAAAGGTAAATTCAACTTAATAAAATTATCGCTTATCTTTGCTTATTTAACACACACTCATAAATTGGAATAAAATTAAATATTAAAACGAGGGTAATAATTCTTTATTTGTTTACATATTTTTTTTTGCTAATTTTTCTTCAGTATAATTTTCTTTAACTTGAGGTACAGTATTTGTACTTAAAAGTTCTACTAAGGTTTCTCTTAGATCAGGATCAAACATAAAAGTGATTCAAAATTACATTTTTTTTAACTTTCAAATCCTCGTATTTTTTATAACGAAGATATAGTCAAATAAGCGATATCTGAAGAAAAATTCCATTCTTCTTTAATAAAAAACAAACAAAAAAATAAATAAAAGAAAAAACATTTAAATGGCCAAATTAAAAGTTTCATCGAATAAGAATCATTAGATTTAAGCTGCTGCTACATTTTACTTTAAAAGGAATTTTGATCATAATTTTAAGAACTGCTGCTGCCTTATTTTTTATATAACGATAAAATATACACACACATACAAATACAACTGTTTGGTTTATATGGAGGTATATCATTATTGAAAGCAAATAATTTAACATTAGTTTGTTAAAGTGTCGATGACTTGTTTATACCTTTGCAAATTGATCAATCACACGATGTAGTTGAAATTTTGCTGTTTCGAAGCCAAGTGTTAGAAAACGTTTACGAAATTAAATTGTGCAAAATATTAAAAGCAATTAAAAAAAATATATTTACATTTACCATTAAGTTATACTTTTCTAAATTAAGTTCAGAGTATGATTGTGTGTTTGCTTGTTTGTTTAATTTTTAGCGCAATCGACTGCAGTGCTAATTTCCAGGGAAGAGATAAAAATTGTTGAAAAATACATCAACACATTTGTGTTGAAGTAATACAATGACGTTTTTGCAATAAAATTCTTTTGAAATTAAATTTCAACTGCTGTCTTCTTTAAACAAAAACAAAAACAAAACAAACATTTCGATTGTATACCAACCTTAAATAAATATTTATTCGCAAATGTACGAGTTTTATAACGAAATTAATATACGAAAAATTGTGTTTATAAAAAACCACAAAATTCGTTCATTTAAATAAAATGAAAAGATCGAATTCCTAAGAAGCGAACTAAAAATATGTAAAAAAAAAAAAATCAAAAATATTTATTTTCCAGATATTTATTTTTTAACATTTATATGTCGCAACGTAAATACACATCTATAAATGTAGATTTTAAGTCAAATTTATTTTTACTTTAAGACAAACAAATAATTTAACTATCTTAAGGGTGTTAAAATGTCTGACATTTTTTCTTTGGGTCTTTTAAATATGTCTACGTTAAAAAGTTTGAAGAAGTTTGTGTTTGAAGATGAAGATACGTGGGTTGGTTGTACATGTTCAGATGTGACTGGTTTTTAATCATTCTAAAGTCTTAGATAGTCACTTTTTATCATTATAAATTATTATTGTTTACGATTTTCAAAGGTAAAAACTAAAGAAATCACACACAAGTACAAACTGATTTTGTAAGAAAAATTTTAAATATTAAATTTTTCAACCCAATTCAATTATTGTAACACACATTTTGTTCGCTTTTATTACGAAGATAAGATAAAAATGCCTTCGGTTAAGTTTAACCAAATAAAAAACAAAATATAGAAAAGAAAAGAACAGTTAATCACTACAATTCTTAACACTTTACATTCGTTAAAGGCAAACGCTTAGACAGAACTTGAGAACAGTCAATAAATTAAAATACATATTTACTTTAATTTTGTTAAAAAAATAAACAAAAATCAGCAAGATTAATGAAAACTATGTAAGTGTAGTTTTTTTTTTGTATACAAACACTCATACACATGTACACACACACTAATACCTGAAATTTTATTTAATTTAATTTTTCATTGAAAGTGATGCAATATAATTTTGAAATAAATAAATCAAAACAACATATAGAAGTACAAAAATTATCAGCAGGTAGACATTTTAAAAATAATGTTTGTTGATTTATCTTTTTATTAATGTTTTATTTTTGGAAAAAAAAATTAACGAAGACGAATCGTCATTTTTTATGAAACCCTATTGGAAATCATTTAAAGACATTAAAAGTGTGTGTTTGCATGCATGTGTGTGTTTGTGTGCATGTACATGCATTCATTTTTTAAAAAAGCCGAATAATAAAATTCAATAATGATTTATAATAACAAATCGTTTCAAATTTGTTTTAAATTAAAATGAATGATGGAATTGAAAATGCCACCTTAAGTCAACATGTAATGCAACTGTCTTAATTAAATATCATTAAAAGAATTAAATTTTTATTTTGTGCAAATATATTAAGCGTCTGTATGTATTCACATTTCTGTAAGCAAATGAATTTAAGAGAAGAGCATTTGATTACTTGTAACAAATATTTTAAATAATTCTTGCAAAAAAATCGACTTTAAAACACACAGGTGAGTGAGCGAAAGATCATTCATCGAATATGAAATAAAAATTGAATGGGATGAATCTGCAAGCATCACTTTGTTAAAAAGATATTTTTTATGGAAGTGATAGTGATGCCAACTTTGTAATAATTTTATATACGTGTCCGGTTACGGTTCGGTTTAACCAACATTCATGTAAAAAATCACATGTGTTTTATGGGAAATCTTTAATTTTTAAAAATATGATTTTTTTTTTAATAAGACTGATATATAAGCATCAGATTTTAGTAAAAAAATTTTAAAATCGGCTTAGCATTTACTGTAATGATAAACTTCTGATTCGTTTTTCTAAAGTCGGTTGAAACCAAAAACCATAAATTTTACTTATTGTATTTTCATTATAAATATTTTTGATAACTTTTCACTTTTTTAATTTTAAATATTTTGTGTTGAGTTTAAACTCAAATGGGCAACCTAAAGTCAACAATGTGTTTGTTTAACACTTGAATAAATTTATTTAGAACATTTTCAATGTATTGTTTGCTATTTTTCTTTTTAAACACTTTAATTACAATGAACTCAAATAAAATTCTTGCTAATTTTCCAATCAATCACTCAATACAATGTCTGAATGTTTGAATGTTTTTTAATGCAAAGCTGACAAAAAGTCCAACATATTCTAATTACAATCATGCATGTGTGTGTGTGTGTACACATGTAAATATGTCTAACTGTGTGTAGACCATGATAAATTATAACAAAAACTATGTTTATCGCATCAGTTGGCGATGCCATTTGGTATTAAAATCACGTCTTAACAAGAGTGAACTATGGAACGTGTAATGGCGCACACAAATACAAATACAAACTGAAACGCAATCACATGCACAAAATACAAAATTTAAATTAAACGTTTGTATTTTACTATTTAAAGTTATACATTTGTATTTGTTAAAAGTTAATTATGGCTCAAATTATAAAATAAATTTTATTTATATTTCTGTATTGTTTATTCCCATTGTGCAGCAATTCATACCTAAATACATAACTTAAACTATTGCCATTCTATATTCTTTAATTAATTATTAAATTCATTTCAAATTATTAACACTTTCATACAGCATACAACAGTAAATAAAAAAACAAAATTTTTTGAAAAACCAGAAACTCACTTTTACCCTTGACAAATTCTGTGTGTTGATCCTCTATGTGATGGTGGGTATTGGGCTGGGCGGCTAATGTAGAGAGTAAATGTTGTGATGAGGAGGTACGTGGGCGATGGGCAGATGATATTCTCTGATGGTTGTTATTGCGCTTTTTTGGTGCTTTTTCCTCCGTGTTTGCTGCGTTGTTGTGATTATTGCTGTTGCGACCATTGCGTGTGCGCTGTGCTTGCAGGGAATTGATATTTTGCGTGAGTACGATCAGTAGGAGTAGTGAAGCTCCCAGCCAGTTGAATCCTTTCATTGTCAAAACTAAGGCTAACAATCAAATAACGCCAACGTCATTATATATAAATTCAAGGCGAACGTATTAATGCATTAAACTGATAGGTTGGGCACAAACGCGAGTATAAATAATGTTTATGCAGAGCGACTTTTCACAAAACACAATAATTTTATTTTCTAGATTTATTTCTAATATTTATTATAATGAAGCAGATCTTACATCATGTTTAGACACTAAAAATCTATTACAAAATTTTCTTTTCTAATATTGCACTACATTTATTTTTTAATTATTTTTTTTTTTCATTTATTCTCTTTTGTGTGTGTGTGGTGTTTTTTTTCGTTATACATCCATATTGAAATGATCGTAAAATTTGTTTTTTGCTTGGCAAAACTGTTTTAGTTTATTACTTTTTTTATTTGAAATTCTAGCTAAACAAGTTATAAGATCATTTCTTACAATTTTGTTGTTGTTATTATTGCTTTTATATATTTGAAATTAGCATTTAAAATGATTCTGTCACATTTTTAAGAAAGACACTCGTCGTAACACTAAATCCGTTTCGAGTTTAATTACGAGTATGAAAAAATTTTTATTGCTGACAAATTTTGTTTTAAGATTTAAGAAGATCTCCACTTAAACTCCACTAAAACTCGTAAATAAATCCGTGCATGAACTTTATTATTTTCCATACGAAGTGCGCCTTAAAACGTTGAATACGAAACTAAAGTTTATCTTAAAAATATAAAAGTAACTACCAACGCTATTTTCAAAATGTATACAACTACATGAAATATACAGCATATTCATACACTTCATGGAGACGGACAGATTCTCTTCTGGCATTTGGTTGGACTCTCTTCGATTTTGGCAACGACTGGTAGTGTGTGGATTGTTTACCACTCATTCGCTCGCTGGCTTACTCACAACATTTAACCACCTTTCAAATTTTTGTTCTTGTAAGTAACTCCTTTCGTTTTGAGTTTGCGCCCAGGTATTTCCAGGTAGTCGTGTTTGCATTTCTTGTTGTTGTATTAGTTGTATAAACTACAATCAGCAGTAAAATCAGTTCATTTGAACAAACAAAATAAAACAACAACAACAACAACAACAACAACAAAAACAAAAACAGGTCGGAGAGTTATTTTCTTTAACTTTACTTGCTCTCACCTGTTAATAAAATTTATCTCGTTTTATTCAGATAATTTTCTATAATTTTGTAATAAACGTGGGTTTTGTTTGTTTTAATTTTTAAAACAAAACTTTTTTATGAAACAGAATCTTAACTTGAATAGCAGAAGTATAAATAAAACAAACAGCTACGAAGATAATCTGCTTTCGTCATATTTAAGCAAATCTGTATTACAAGAGTGATTATTTAAGAAACAGTCCAATCAGTTTTTGGAATTTAGATTCATCTTTTGTTTCAAGCAGATTTTTTTATTTCTATGACTTGAATATTATTTTTCAATTTTCAAATGCTAATAAACAGATACTCATAATAGAACGAGTTAAAAAAATTGAGGACTAACATTCTGTTGGACTTGTCTACTGAGGGCTCGAGAGGATAAAATTGGCATTATTCTATAAAAAATTTCAAAACAGGAATAAGTAGGAGGATATTTGAATTCTCTTACAGGATAGTTATCGGAAGAAGAAATAGAATATGAGAGATTTAATTTTTTCATATAATGGTGAAGAAGGCTTTACAATAAATCACAATTAATAATGAACTTAATTACAAGTAATTGTAATTGAAATCAGGGACTAAAGTCAATTACAACTACTTGTGGTTAAAATTAAAACAAGTAAGAGTGCTATATTCGGCCATGCTAAATCTTATATACCGATATATGTAAAAATCTAGTTTAGTAAAGAAACTCCAATCAAAAAAAAAAAAAAAATAAATAAATAAATAAATATTGGGATGACAGAGAATTAAAAAATAAGAAAAAAAATTTAAGTACGATAAATAAATTTTAATAAAAATGTTATCGGCTCTTAACGGGTTAAGCATTTTAAAAAAATTTGGAATTTCCTAAAAGGTCTCTTCAAAGGCTTTTAAATGATATTCATATTGATAACTCGGAAAATATGTCAATTCACTTGATTTTTTTTGCTTTTTTTTAATTCTCTATCGCCCCATATATTTGCTTTTTTGATTGGAGTTACTTGGTTGTTCCAAATGATATAAAAAAATTAGAATTAGGCGTGGTGTTTTGCCCGCTGTGTCGAAGGACATGGACACATCTTGCTGATTTCTTGCTGCACCTCTTTGGACACTATCTCTGAGCGATTGGCGTATTTAATTTTTTTTTAGCTAATCCAGTGCTTTGGCAAAGTTGATTTCAATACTAACACGGACGGACTGACAGACATTTCTCAATCGACTTCGCTATGCATAAGGACTTACAATACTTTATGGGGTCGGAAATGGATATTATAGAAATTACAAACGGAATGTCAAACTTATTTATACCCTTTTCCACTTTTTGTGGTGAAGGGTATAAAAATAATAAGTGTTACAAAAAATTCTGAAAATGAACTTCTGAAACGCTTTGAATACTCCCTTAACATTTTCAGCGCCAGTTGAAATTTTGTTTTTATTCGCTGGTATTATTTTAATACTTAGGCGACAAAGCTTAACAGATAAAAGTTTTAAAAAAATCGACAAATAAAAGTTTTGTTTAAATTCGCACTTATTTTAGTGTGTTATGTGAAGGGTCCGCCCTCTAACGTTTTTTTTTTTCAACTCATGTCTGATTTGACAGATAATTAGTTTTATCCTTCCGCTGAACGATTATGGTTGTGTGTATACGCTTGAACAACGCTGGGAAATACTGCGACATTACTTTGAAAATCATGGTGTGGAATGTGTGCGAAAATTGCGTACTGATTTTGGAAGAAGAAAAGCACCGTCAGCTCCGTATGTTCGTTATCTTGTGAAAAAAGTAAAAGAAACTGGTCTCCTCATCGATAAACCAAAGCGTGAAAAGTAAAAAACAGTGCGTACAAACGAGAATATTGCTGCTGTTGCAGAAAGTATGCGTGAAGCGCCATCATCATCAACTCACCGTCGTTCTTAACAATTGAACATTTCGGAGACATCATTAAGACAAATTTTGCATAAAGACTTTGGCATGACTCCATAAAAAGTCCAATTGGTTCAGGAGTTGAAGCCAACTGACCATCCAATGCGTTTTTTTTATAGCATTAAAAAAAAGTTATTTGGCGGACCCTTTATATCCATGTTAAATTTAAATGTTTTTTACCTTTATAATTAATTTCCTTTTCTAATTTATTAAACACTAGATCAGGTTTTAAAATAAAAATATTGTTTTTTATTTTTTTAATATTTCGCCACACCATTGGGTGGCTTCTTTAGGAAACAAGAAATTAATTAAATTCTGCATTTTCAAAAACAAATTATAAATTTATTTGAAAATAAAATTGTTATATAAAAAATTTGTTTAGTTAGTTGGAGAAATGCTTTGAGTTGTTTGTAAATTTCCTCCAACCAAATTAATATTGATTGGTTGGTTAAATAGATGATATTTACAATAAACACAACTTAAGGTAGATGGATGCGAAGAATGCTGATGAGGGATTTGGCGGTCCTGCAAATGCTGCATTACATTCTGCCAGCGTCTAAAATTTTTTGTTTTCTTTGGAAACCGTCCGCATACATTTGAAAATAAATTTTTCTTTATAAAAATTAAATTAAAAAATTAACCAAAGCCAAAAAAGTAAATTTTAATTGATTTATAAATAATTATAAAATCTAATTGCAATTGAAAAATTCAATTATAATTAAGTAATTGCATGTGTAATTAATTACAAAATGTAATTGATACCCTCCAGATCTGTTGTATATAAAAATCAACATCTGAATAAAAAAAAACCTTTTTTAATAATAAATTATTATTAACAATTATTGTTGAAATATTTAATACAAATAAATTTAAATGCAGAAAATAAATTTTGAATTTTAAAGCCCGATGTATTGTACTGATTGTATTAGTATGTATGTACGTATGTATGTAAATAATATAAATTTATTTTATTTTATTTTTTTAACATTAAGTGTCATATAAATTCGCACTTCTTATAAAAATACATTTGTTTTTGTTTTTTGTTATTAAAGTGTTTGAATTGTTGCTTGTAGTTGTTTACACAACCATTAAAAAGTCACATTCAAAATTTTGTTACTTTTAGTCCTCTTAAAAATTGAAGCCATGAAAAATAAAACTAACAATTTGATTTTTTATGAGGTATGGCTTGTGCTTGAGCTTGTGCTTGTGCTTTTGCATGTGTATGTGTTTCCGTATCTATGTGTAAATGAAGTTTAAAAAACTCTTGTATGACGTTCTCTGTTTGCTTTTATTTCTTGTATGCAAGTTATCAAAAAAAAAAAAAAAAGAATGTTAGTGTTTGTACAATAACTTTTTATGTTTATTTAAGTACTCACATTTACACAGATATTTATTATTATATTTTCTTCTACAGAAAACAACAACGTATGCCAAATATCAACAACAATTTGTTATTCAGACATAAAACCGGCTTGCTGAAATTGAAATACATTTGTACGCATGCTCTTTTAAGCTTTTTTTTTATTTTAACACTACCACCACTCACTCTTAACCAGATGACTGGTCTGACAGACTGTCAAACTTTCAGACCGAAAAGCAAACGATACTTAAAAATACAAACAAAAATGAAAACAAACCTTCATACTTAATAAAATACTTGCAATAAAATGAGAAGTAATATGTCGACAGTAAAATTTAAAAAGTATTTTTCCAAACAATTTGTTTCATAAAAAAAAGTAAAAAAATAAAAAATTTTGTCAAAATACAAATTTAGAGCTCATGATAAATAACTTTTAACTTTCGGTAAAAATTTTAACAAGTGTGAATTTTAAAGCGGATTAAAAATGTTTGTTGTAATTGCTTTCACGTTTGCTTTTTTTCTTTTTTGTTTATTTATTTATTTATTATTATTATTATTATTTTTTTTTTTTTTGTTTATAATTCAGTTTAAGTTTTACATCTTCAAATTTAGCCGACTTTCGATATTGAGTTTTAATATTGAAATTTAATTGTCCTTTAAATTTTATGTTTTTTTTTTTAAATTTAAAAGCAATAATTTTTTTTAAATAAAAAAAAAACTAAAACAATTTGTAGATTTTGATATCATTAAGACATTTCTGTCCTATTATTTTTCATTACTTTCTCTCAACTCCGAATTACTGTCTAATGCAAAAATGAAAAAATTTTAAAAATAAAACTTATTTAAATTCTAGTTTAAAGTAAATTTTTGCTTTTGTTGTTGTTGTTGTTCATCAGTAATCATTATTTTTATTTAATTTATTTATTATGTAACATTTTGATAAATTTTCTGATATAAATGTTCTTAGACAATCGATTACTTTCTTTTTGCAATAGAATTTTTATCAGAAAGAGGTAAATTATGAATTCTATCAAATTGCAATTAAAATCTGTGATTAGTTTTTCGAGAATAAAACAATAGAAAATTTCACAAATAAAATGAAAAAAATTTCTTTGTTAAATTCAAGTGGTTGTTGGATTTATTAACAATAGATGAAGCACTCGAACAAGCCAACCACTTGAGTTTCACGCCATACACAGCGGGTTGCAAGTACAAGCAGCAGCGTTAACAGAATAAAAGGAGCCAGCCAGCAAGTAATCTACTACAACTATAACAACAAAAAGATGAAAAATCAAAAGATGCAACACCAGAATTAGGAAAAAAATTCAAAATAATAGAGGAGTATGAATCTTTTGGCATTGACTTTTGTCTTAAGGCGATGAGCACTAAGGCTTAACGTGATATCATTTGTTTCTAATATTTATGTTTCTATTGTTCTTATTAAATTTTTCTGCATTCGCCTTTTGTTTTGAAGCGTTGTGCTCTTTAGTTACGCCGATGTTCTTTTTACGCTTAAACAGTTGCGCCAAAGGACTTTTGTTTTTCTTATTTTTATTTTTATTTTTATTTTTAATGTTTATTCCCTCTACTTGCTATTGTTGGTGTTGTTGCTTAGTACTTATGCTTTAACGTTAGAGCCAGATCGTGTATTATTATTTTTTTTTTGTTTTTTTTTTTCTTTCTTGGAAATTCCAAAAATGATCAGGTTTTAAATGTTTTTCAAGATTTTTTATTGTTATTTTTGTTCTTGTTACCTGCTTGTGTTTCTTGTACTTTTAAGAGTTTTGTATCGATGTTTTAATGACATACAATCTCTATGTAGCTGCTAAGTGCTCTGGTTAAATTGGACTAGGATAAGACAAACCCATATTTCTTTTCGAACACAGGTGAGGTGATGCAGTTGAAAAGAAATTTGAGATTTTTCAACAACAAGATGTTTAAAAAGGATAAAAATTTACTCATTAATTTAAGTCATATTCAAGAACGTACAGAGAGATACTTGACATATCTTTTTGTCTTCGTACTCAATACATAAATGCAAACATACACACATTTATAACTATTGTATTATTTAATGTTAACAAAAAACAAAAAATAAAACAAAAAAAAGACAAATACCGATCGATTAAAAGTTTAACTTAACTGTACATTATAAATTGATAAGAAATGTAAAACAAACAAATTTTATTGGCCACATCATCACATTTGAAAGCTTAGCTTTCATGAGAGCTTAATTCGATTTGCTTAAACATAATTTGTTTTTACAATTATAAAAAAAATCATTTTATTCCATTTCATTAGAAATTTAAGATATTTCTAAAATACCAAGAATCCATCTTTAATGCTTCAAAATGCCGCATAATCTGTTGTACTTGTTTTGTTGACTCCAATACTAAATGTTACATAAAGTGTTTGATGCGGAGTTGATACTAATTGTTTGGCCTGTTTTTATTACCTTTTTCGAGACTTTGTGTTGTTGCTGCTGCGAGCATACAAACGGCCGTAAATAGAACAAGTAAGAGTGATATATTCGGCTATGCCGAATCTTATTTACCCTTCATCATATATTTTAATCTAGTTTAAGGAAGTACCTCCAATAAAAAAAATAATTAAATGTTGGGGTGACAGAGAATTAAAAAATAAAAAAAAAACTATTAAATACCACAAAAAATGTTGCTTAAAAAAGTCATCGGCTCTTAATGGGTTAAGCATTTTTAAACAAATTGTTGTATTTTCTAAGAGATATCTTTAAAAGCTTTTAAATTATATCTTAAAAAATATGCTGCACAATCGTACTTTTCTATGAAAAGCTTAGAGCCCGATAAGTCGGAAAATGTGGGCGAGCGCTAAATTTTTCATTTAATGTTTTTTGCTTTTTTTTAACTCCTTATCGCCCTATATATTTATATTTTTATTATAAGAGTTACTTTCTTGTTCCCAATGATATAGAAAAAATAAAGCACGTCTGCCTTTATTTTTTTTTTTTTTTTTTGCTGGTTGCTTAGGATGACATGAACCGATCTTGTTGATTTTCAATAAGAAAATTTTTAAAACTACGTCTGACCGATTGATGTATTTAAAGTATCTCTTGCTCATCTAGTCCCTTGATTTCAACACTTACACCATCAGACAGACGGACAGACATCGCTCAATCGTCTTCGCTATCATAAGAACTCTTTATGGGGTCGGAAATGGATATTGTAGAAATTACAAATTATAGCACGTCATCACCGGCGATATAAATAACAAAGACGATTAAATTTCTCGTAATGATGTCAAGCGATCCTTTAAAAATAAATGTAAATATTTAGAGCGAACGAACGTACGGTGTGATCATCCGGGCAATAAAACATTTAAGTTTTCAGTTGCATATAATTCTCATTTAATCAACCAAATATAAGACATAAACATCTGGATTCATATTAAAAATTTTGAAAAGCTACAGTAATCCATTTAATTTTGTGATTACAAACTAATAATGGAAGTATTGTAAAATTTTTATTTTGAAGAAATTAAGCACAGATAAGGTGAACTGTGTTTAATCTTTGTTTTTGAATTTGACAAAAATTTTCATTTTAAGTAAAGCTTGTGGAAAGAGTGTTTCTTTCATTTTAGAAAAAAAAAATTTTTCACTTACAAAAAAGTGCCAGCGTTTCCTACTTTAAGGAAGTTTAGTTTTACGAAGTCAATGTATTGCAACATCCTCGTTATGGACGTATTTAAAAGTATTTACTCTCCATTCTTGTAAATGAAGAATAATAAAAATTTAGACTTTTTAAATAAAGAAAAAAAAAATTTTTTTAATTTTTTACTGAGATCTTGTAGATCAAACAATTTTCCGATTTTCTTTTCAAGTTTTAGTCTGATTTCTTTAGACTTCATGCTCTGCTATTTACACAAATTTAAAGATTCAAAGAGCGAACGAAAATAACTCGTTAATTGTTTCTTTAGAGTAAATAGGCAGAAGTAATAAAAGTTAAAAATTTCAGTAAATTTTCCCAAGTACGCGTACGTACAAACATTTTCCTAAAATCTTACAAAAGTTTCGAACTTTTATTCAATTCACCTTTCAAGAGCCAACATTTTTGTTTTATATTTTCGATTTGTAAGAAGTTGAAAAAAAAACATAAAATTCCAGAAGAGAAAAACTTTTTAAGATGCCCTTTTTGTAAAAAACACATACACTATTTTCATATGAAGTGTATGCATGTGGTAGTTGTATTATTGGATTTATGTTTGTGGCTGTTATCTTCCTTAATAAGCACTTGTGTGGCTGTATGTATGAACGTGTAATTATTGTTTTGGTTTTAAGTGCTTGAATAATGCTCGTGGCATAACGATGTTTGAGTTTCAAATTTTTTTATTTTCATCATCATTTTTTCTTTTCTTCTTTTCTCTTCTTAACTTTCAATGTATATAATTTATAAATAAATATTTTGCTGGTAGATACAGTGGGATACATAACAGACATACATACATATTTATTTTAATTTTGATGTCTTCAATATGATTTAACTTTAAAGTGTTGCAGGTTTAGTTAAATTCTAGAATTTTCCGCTTAAGATTTCTATAAATCCAGCTTTATTTCAGACATTTTTTGCCAAAATTATATACGCCTTGGTAACAAACTACAAAGATCCATCAGATGAACTTTTGGCAATGCAGTTACCCAACTAAGATTAGATTTTCTTATTTTGAACAACCTTCTTGCAACTAAAATAACTGTTTTCGATTGTATATTTTAGAGCGTTTATTGTATATTAAGTTTCTAGCTTCTCGATATTTTCTAAAAATATTCGAAATTAATTTTATTAAGCTGTTCACGTAAACTTAAATGTTTGAATTAATTTTTTTGAGTGTAAAAATACTTTCAACCTCCCAGAACTTCATTCCAACAATACAGTGATATCTACGGTTACGATTACGACTATGGCTTTGGCGTTATGGCATGACAACAATAATCGAATGTAATGTTTTCCATCATGTTTGTTTGACAAATGAAGCTTGAAAGTGTGCGAATAGAAGTAGCTAATCTGTAGCTGTGACGTTTAAGATTTTTACTGCATATCAATGCTCTTAAAAATAAAGATTTTATTATAAAAAAGTTTAATAAAAGTGTAAATTATAATGGGCTCTCTAACATCATCAAAAAAATTTAAAAAACGAAAGTGAAGACTTAAAAATGTTGTGCAAGTTCTAATACACACTGTATCTTTATTAATAAATACAAATGTTTATAGGCATGTTTATACATATGTATGTGTGTATGTATGTATGTATGTATTTATGTTTTGTATGAAGTCAGTTAATATTAAGAATCAAGCACGATAAACGTGGTTGAATTCTGTACATTTTTACTGCAGAACTGATCTTTGCTGTCGTGTACATGTGTTTATTTTCTTGTATTTGTGTGTGTGCGTATGTTGAAATTACTGAGATGTTTTAGGGACGACAAATAACAAAGTTTGTTCATCAAACTGTTTGAATTGGTTTAGATGGTTGAATGTGGATGTGGATGTAGATGTGGATGCCTTGCCAGCACTGGGATGTTTAAGATGGGCTGTTGTTTTTCTGATCTGGCTAAAATAATGCTGAATCCATTGCAAGCATCAAATGGACTTCAGACTTTAAAGGTCATTTAAGTGGTTTTTCTTTTTGCATGTATGTGTTCAAAAAGAGAGAATGTTTGTTCTGTTTTTTTTTTGTTTTTTTTTTGTTTTTTGTTTTCGTATGCATTCGAACGTGGCATTAAAATACGAATATGGATTTTTTCATAAATTTCTGTTGGTCTTTTTTCTCCACAAGCCAAGCAACAATAATCTTAATGTTAAGCTTAATGTGTATTTATAATATTAACAAAATATTGTTTTGTTGTGATTAGTTTTTTTTTTTTTTTTTTTTTTTTTTTTTTTGAATATACGTAACTGGGAATCACAACTTCAAGGTTGTTGATACGAATAAGTATCTGGAATTTATGTATTTAAAATATTATAAAATGATGTACATAGATGTTTGAAGCCACAGCATATTCTCCTTGTTGCAACAGCGATGCTGATAGCTGTTCAAATATTTAAATCCTTTAAATTTTAATGATTTTTTTTTTTCTTCTTTCTAAATGCTTTTGTTTTTGGTCATCATCATTAATTACATTCGAGCTTAAAGTAACAAAAAGGCAAAAAGAAAAAGGAAAGAAAAAATATCGTTCACAATAACAAATTAGCACGATTATGTTTCTTTGGTTATTTTTATTTATTTTAACTCATGTTTTTCTTAACTTTCGTTGTAAGACGACGCTCGTTTTGTTCACTTACTTGATTTTTTCGTTCCTTTGGTCATTATTTAATCTGACTTTTTAGGCCTTTAGGAATCACTCCATAAAAGAAGTCATTTTTTTTTCAATTGTTATCTAGAGTTTGGCATCGCTATGAAATGTTCAAATTTAACACAAGCAAAAGTTTTTGTATGAAAAAAAAAAGTTTCTAGAGCCGTAGTATACTGTTGAAATTTTTCATTGCATTTGCGGTTGTTGGAATCCTTAGTAAGCTTCTTGATTTACCGCTGGAATGCTGTTTATTGTTTGCTTTTGCAACCTTAGCGTTTATGTATTTAAGGCCTCATGCTGTGGTTGTCATCTTTGGTTTCTTTTTACACTAAAAGATTAACTAGAAGGTCTACTACTCCTTCTTTTGTTCCTTCGTGATGATCTTTTAAATAAAAAGGAAAAGCGCTCAGTTTTCAACGACAAACGAAACATAAGTTTATAAAAGTTTTTTCTGTGGCATTTATATCAACTGAAAGAAAAATTTATATGCACTGAAAGAAAACAAAGAACTCTTCCATAAATTAAAATATAAATATAACTTAATTCTTAAGTACTTAAATTGTTTTTTTTTTTTTTTTTTTTTGTAAAATCAAAAATTAAATATTAATCTGCTTTGTTGAGTAAGGAAATCTTGATGGATTCTTTACAAAAACAGAAAACACATTTTTGGGAACATTTTTATACACCTTTGAGCTCAATATTTGTCAGTCAGCGATTGACTTATTTGAAGCATATGGAGACAAACTTTAATTTTTCAAATAACGAACTATTTTTAAGACGAAACAAATCTATAAGCATAACCTTTCAAATAATAAAAAAAATTAAATTCAATTCAATTTTGAAATGACTGAGTTCTTCGGGCACAAACAAAAAAAAAAAAAAACAAGACTTAGACGAATTGATAACCTCAGTTTTTGTTTTTTGCAGTCGGCTAAAAATAATATTTCTCTCTTTATTTTATTTATTTTAATTTGTTTAATAATCATATAAATATGCACTTTCGATATTAATAAAATTTTTAATTATAAAATTTTTTCTGCGTGTAGTGTTGTCAAAGTGACACACAAGAAATTCGTGTTTAACATTGTTACTGGACCCATTGTTTATGTCTGTCTTTTTTTTATACAAACATTTATACGTACAATATGTACATTTACCAATTTCTACAATTTTATATAGAGATAAAAAAATAAAAATCGTTGACTTTTGTGCAAAATAACTTCATGTTTTTCAAAACATAATTGCTGTCGCTACAAACAAAAACACTTAAACATAAAATTTCTCAGATATAAAAATTCAAAAAAAAAAAATATTTGCGCATCCAATGAATAATTGTCTTGTTGGCGGTCATTTTTAGACATTCCTTTTCAAAAGTTCTCAAAGAACATTCATCTATACATACATTCATACACACATACATACAAAGTGTATGCATGTAGAAAAATGTTTGTGTTGATTTTTTCTAAGAAAATCAAAAAAAGAAAAGAAAAGATTATAAAACCTTCAGGGGTTTAATAAATAATTTGAATATTCACGTAGACCCGCAACTAATTTCATTTCAAACCTGTTTATACTCGCACCTCTCACTGCTCACATCAAACAAATTAAAGAAAACTTCAATAGAAAAAAAACAGAAATTTTATTATGAAAATCATTTCAAATCTGATTACATTTGAAATTTTAACCCACAAAAAACAAAAAGAACGGCAATTCAACAATTTTTCAAATATAAAATTACAGAAATTGATTTCTTGTTAAACGCCAGACTCTTCTGGATCTTAAAATGAAGATCTACAGCATCGATTTTTCCATGTTCAGATAAAACTTTTCAAATAAAGGGCTTTGCAATCGCATTGTTATTGTATCATCTTCGTTGCCATACTCTCGTTGTCTTTTTAGAAAGTGTTACAAATATTAAAATACAGTTTATTTCTTATTTACGACTGTTTTTGTTTATAGTGAAATGTATAAAAAGAAGCAGGGCATGATGTCTGCTAGCGAACTAACAAACTGGAATTAATAGAAAAAACTAAAATTGTTTTTAAAGTTCTTTTGTTAAATATAAATTTCTTAATTAAAAGAAACAACAATCAAAATTCATTTAAAAAAGTTCTGAGAATCAAAAGAAAACTTTTTTATATAAAATAGAAAAAAAAAAGTAACAAAATTATTGGAAAAATTTTAAACAGATATAAAATAACAATTGAATCAGTCACGGTTAAAGCTGCACACATAATTTTATTAACATACACCATGATGTCATTTTTATGGTTTACTCTATAAAGGATTTCAACCTTCCAATTTTCGACTTCTTTTTAATCCTTTTAAAGAAAAATAAGATCCAATATTTTAACTATAACTGATCCAATCAATTGTAATGTTATGTCATTAATGTGGTTTTAAAATGGTAATTATTTCTATTTGTTGTTTTGTTAATGTTTTTATTTTACAATTGAAAAGCTATATAATTCAAATAAAAGTTAAACAGTCAATTAAAATAGACATTGAAGCACGATCAGGAGCAATATTAATAAACAAAAGTTTGGTCTAATAACTAGTAGTATAGCTAGTTATTTGAAACGGTGTAACAACAGTTTTAATATATAAAAATCTTTTAACTCTTTTGTTTTAATATTTCTTAGGATTGCTTAAAGAATACATTGGGGTTTTCCAGTTCATTGAGCAAAGTTCTCTTCACACTTTTCACCTTTTTGTGACTTTATTTATTACACTAAATATTATGGTAGAAACCCAACTGAAATGAACGACGAATTTCGTCCAACATGACGAATTTGTCATTAAAATTTTATTGTGTAAGTTCGTCGTATGAAGCACAATAACGACGACAATTTACTTACTTTTGTTTAATTTTTTTGATATAATGGGGTGACCATATAAAAAATAATATTTTAAAAATTAAACATTAAAAAAAAAACAAAACTAAAAACCAATTTTATATTTAACTACTAATTGTGCACTAATTTTATTAATATAAATCAATTATTTCAAGTATAATAACTTGATTTACTGAAATACTTTGAAACTAAAACCAAACATGGTCACATTGTACTGATTTGTTCGTCGTTCGCCGGCGCAAGAAATAGAAATATTTCAATTGCAAAGTTCGCCGCGTATGACGAATTTCGTCCGACGTCATGATTGTTTACATTTTCATATACACAAATGTGTATATGACGAATATTCGCGACCAGAAATTTGTCGTTCGTCCCAGTAGTGTTTCTAGTATTAAATAATAAAAGAAAATAAAGTGTTAAGTACTAAAAAAATTAGAATTCACTTATTTAAGAAACTAATCTACAATACAAATAATAAAGCCGAACATGGTCGTTTCTGTTAACAAGTTGTTCCAACTGATTTTCTTACAATATACTAAAATAACATTCATAATTACTTCATTTACAACATGTTGTATGAAAAGATTTGGTGGTGGGAAAAAGTTGCATGTCACATACAACATTTTAGCCATGATTTCGCATTAAAAACTTGAATGACAGTCGACTAAATTAAAAGCAGGGTAAGTTTTTGTTATTGGAAAAATAATTTCTTCTCCTTCAGTCTCAAGACTGTTTTAAAAAAGCAATAAAAAAATTTTTCCTGCTTTCATTTTGATTTAAAACAGAAAATTAAGAAAAACGCTTAAACAGTAAAAACGTCACCGTTTTGTTAACACTGTTAACAATTCAATACATTTATGCACGAATGTATAGATTAGAGACGATATTTTCGATTTCATTGTGTGTGTTTTTGAAACGTTTCTCTAGAAAAAAATTAAATTGTTGTTTTCTTTACTTAAATATTTTGTTTTTTTTTTTTTTTTTTTTTTTGTTTTGGTGTTAATGTTACTTGGAAATTGAAAGATCTACAAGATTATTATAAAACCGGTTTTGCATAGTGTAAAGGTGAGAGAACGACTTCTCTTTGTTTGTTTCTAGTGCTCATTTGTCTTTAAAAGTATCTTTGAGATACTATTTTTTAAGTCAAAGTCTTAATAACAATTTATAAAATCAATACTTTTAATGAGAAGCAGTTTTTTTCTCTCTTGACAAAAATTTTCTGTTTTTCTTTAGTACCCTTCACAGCATCCAGGCATCTGTGGTACATTTTGCTCAATTTGTAAAATATTCTTGTACAATGGAACTTTTTTGATAAAATTGGATGACAACTTTTGTAAGTTTGCAAAATATTTATTTTTTTTAATTTTTTACAGATCATTTCATGATATAAAAATAGTCGCTTGCGGGAATCATAAAAATTTTGTGCTGCCATATGAATTTGTAAAATGCCGTTTTTCTGTTTCGTGTTTTTTTTTTTTTTTTTTTTTTTTTATGAAACAGATCAGGTGAGATTTTCTTGACTAAAGCAGTACAAGACATTTCTGCAAAATTTCTGCTGTAAGATTTTTCATATTTCCAACGATCCCATACATTAGAGGAAAATGGCTTAGTGCTTGTAATGAAGTCACTTAGTCCGAGTTATAGACTAAAATATCTACATTTCACCACCAGATTAAAGAACAACAAGAAGACGAAAACCTTTCGAAATATGTATATTATTTCAAAAATAGAGTTAAAGGAATTTGCTTTTAAAACCTTTGAGAAAAAAGATTAAAATTATACACTTGTAAACGTTTTTTCGGAGGGTGGTGGCCTTTATAACCCAAACAAGAAATTTATAGAAGATATGGAGAAACTAAATTTAACTTTAAATTAATGGAAGTGATTTATATTCTTCAACGTTAGATAGTAATATTAAAAAAAGACTTTCTTTAGGATGAACATTTTTTCTTATTCGTTTTTTAAACAGCAAAATTAAAAATGGTAAAAAGATAAAAAAAAAACTGTTTTTTTATACAACATTATAAAAAACTTCTATTGTCGTTTTTAATTAATAGAAAAACTAGTCCTTGGCGTTGCTAAAATGATAGGATCTGAAAAACTTATATAAACCATAAGGAGATCATTATAAAACGCTTTTAGACAAAGTTTGTCTTATAAATATTAATTTTTTACGTGAAAATAAAAATAATTTTTTTTTTTTTGCAATTTTAATTAGTTGGTTCGGTAAATTGATTTACTAAAACTCTTACTCTACATTGTATTTTTAATAAATTGTTATATTTTTATATAATTTTATTTTTATTATAAAGTCATTTACATAAAATTGTCTTTAAGAGCCATGGAGTTTATTTCTGCGTAATTTTATATTTGTGTAAGTTTATTTTAAACATAAATTAAATTTATTTTGTTAAATATTTCCAAAATATTTTTATCTTATTTATATCTGTGCCACACAAATTTTGTTGCTTACAAAAAATATATTTAAAAAGATTTTGAAGTTGAATTACCTTCTATTATCATATCATGGATCATTCTATGTGGCAATTATTGTTATTCTAATTTTAAAATTAAGGCCGATAAAAATTATTATTATGATTATAATGCTTAAGCAGTTCGACTAATAATTAATTTTAAGAAATAAGATATTAAATTTTTTAATAATAATAATAATATTAAGGCTTCTTTTTCCACATTATATTTTATTTACACATTCCGCTCGGAATGGTTTTAATTCTATATTAACAATTCCGATCGATTTTGTTTTACCTTCTTCAGATTCCGATAGATTTTATTTGTTTCTTAAGAGTTTTGAATCTACACTATTTAATTTAAATGTAGCAATATTTTTGAAAGTGGTTTCATTCTGAAGAAATTTTTCGTTTTTAGTTTTCTGAAGAAACAATTTGCGGAATTGAAACCACTTTCGATCAGAATTGAGTTCTGTGACATGCCTGTATCTTTTTGTTTTTTTTTTTGTAGATTTTTAATAAATATTTATTTTAAAAACAATAAATTAATTTTAAAAAACATATATATAAATTTTTTATTACAAATAAAAATTAAAAAAAAACTTGTCAATAATATTCAGATAAATATCTCTTTAATTTAAGAAGTCACAGTTGTAATGAAATATTTCCCACCGTGCTTTTCCCAATAAATAACTTGTTTCTTGGGAACAAAGGTAAACTTCTAAAGTGATTGGGCGCAGGGTTACCGTTCGTCCGAGTAAAGTCACAATTTGACCCTTTTATAACGGTTTGCGACTTTTTGTGAGACTTTTTTCCTCACCGACTTTTGCAACTTTTTTAACTTTTGGGACATTCTACTTTTTTTTCTAAAGTTTCTCGCATACGACAACTAAATTTATTAAACTTAAGTAACGCTGTTAGTATACATGAAAATATGTATAAATGCATGTGTATATGTATAATGCAACTGTATATCTTATGATATATGATAAAAATTGATTCTGTAATAGCTTGTTGTTTTGCTTTAATTGTTTTTTTTTATGATTTTAATTAATAATACTAAAATAGTTTTGTGACTTTTTTTCTCAAACGATTTTTTGTGCGATTTTATTTTTATAAAACGACCTTTTGTGCGACTTTTCAAAAATTCCTAATGGTAACCCTGCTTGGGAGCATCATTTTCACTCAGAAATTTTTATTTGAATGAGATGACAGGGTGGAGAGAACTGATTGAGGATGCAAAAATTTAAAATTTAGTTTTAAAAATCAAATTAATTTTTAGATTTCACACAAAAACAGGTTATTTCTTTATCTTTAAAAATTAACAATTAGATCTGGTTACATTTGCGAAACTTTTTCCTATGACGTCTCTTTGAAAGTCGGAAAGCTTGACTCGCTCTTAACTACGAACTACAAAGGCTAATTATTTTCTAAATAGTACGTTAATTAGTAGTTATTTATTTCGCATCACTGCGCGACATTAATTTTTTTATTTTAAATTTAAATACCTACATTTAATTATATATTTGGTCAAATATTTATTTTTTATTTTTTAAACATTCAATAAATTAAGATTCTTTAAAAACAGGGACATTTCTGTTATTATTTTTGGAATTGTTGTCGGTCTGTCCGTCCGTCTATCTGTCTGTGTTCGCATCACGCATCATGACTTGGAACCTTGTTCAAATATAGAATACTTTTCTTATAAAAATATGTAATTTCGTTAAGAAACTAAAGATACAAATCTGAAAGCACCCAATTTCACCATTAAAATGGTACTAGAATAGTTGCCTGTACATTTTATTTTTGTAGATGGAAAGTTTTTAACACTGTTTACAGAACTCTACAACAAATGTTTAAAAACACATTTTTCTAAATTTTAATTTAAGAAAACTAGAAATGATTCGCAGACGAAATCGTGGTTACAATCTTAGTTAAGACACAGAAAAATATACTGCATCGTTGCCAATTTTAAATTCTTTGCTTGGATCCCCTTCTAAATTAAAATTCAGTTATGGTTTCGAAAATCAATATTGAGTTTTTCCAGTTTAAACGAAGTGGTGTTGTGCCTTACTAACAACTTAAATTTTATAAATTCGTTTCAAAAACAGTAAATTATCGATGTCTAGAACCTGTTTAAATAAATGATGACACAAAAATAAGTTCATTAACTGAACACATCTCATGCGATTGCAACTCAACTACTTGAATTCTTCTCATTGGTTGATGTCTCGACTACCAGACGAATGTTGATTTTTTAAAACATTTTCGAAATTGTTATGTCACTTTTAGGATCTTTTTTATATTTGAGCATTGAAAATCATAAATTTACTCTCATTTAACTTTTGTAGTCTCTTGAACAGATGAGGAACGTGGATTAATAGATTTTATGTTTGTTTTTGTTGTAAATGTTGTTAAGAAATGACAGAACCTTATTAAACAAAAACAATTTGTGCAAAGATCAGCTTAAACTTTTGCTGTTTGAGCGATAATTTTTTTTTCTTTGAAGCCGAAGCAAAAATACTGAATTTTATTTATTGAAATATAAAAATTATGAAGAAATATAGAGCAAGTAAATTGTTTTTTTATATACGTTACATATGTATGTGGTATATATATGTATGTGTTTGTATTAAGTTAGATAGAAATAAATACCAAGAATTGAAAGAAAAATAAATAATTTTATAAACATTTATTATCAACATTTAATATGATCGCGCTTAAAGGTTATCGTGTTCACTTGAAATGTGAATACTTGGGACGTTAAAACGTACTGTACGTTTAAACGTTCATACATTGTTATAAATTTATTAGAACTATTAAATTAAATGAGAGTCATTAAAAAAAAATTCCATTTCTAAATGAGTCTGACACCAAAAAATCAAAAATTGCTTTTAAGGATTTTTGATTATGCAGCAGCTCATTTCAACATGATCGTGTTGAAATGTTGCCAGGTTACGCCAGTTATCGCTTAAACCGTGATAATGTTTTTAATTGAGCGTTCGTTAAAGAAAGAATTAATTTTATTTTGTTTGTTAGTTTTGTGTCTTTGTTTGATAGCGTTGGCCAGGCGTAAAGTTTCGTGCATTTTATAACACAACAGACCCATTCATTTTATTCTACTAAAAGAACTAAAGATTGGTTTTAATTGTTTTGGTTTAAGGTTTTGCTGGTTGTTGATGTTTATAAGGATATCAGCTTTAAAATTGCCGCTTTGTGAGTTTGTACAAAAATTTGCTGACGTTAAAGTCCAGAAATAAATGTCGTCTTATTTTGTTGTAATATTCAAAATAATTTTTCTATTCGTTTTTAAAGACGTATTTAATTAAATCTCACATTTTTTTATTTTATAACCGGCCGATTATCTTTAGAACGTTTCATTGCAAGAAAATATTTGTCCAATCAATTTCATTTTTATTTACTGCATTTAATTTTTTATTTGAAGTAATTTACATCCGAGGTACATCACCTACAAAATGTTTTGGCTATAATTAATATATTAATTTTAAATTAAGAGTATTTAAACAAAACATCAAATATTTTTTTAGCACTGCAGAAGTTATATTTTTTACGTCATTGTTTCTATTCTACAGTTTGTGCTGTTGCTTGTGTTGGGTTTTCGTTGAACTAAACTTTCCACATGAAAGATCTTAACAAACAAACAAACATACATTTAAGTAGACGTATTAACAATTACAAAACATATACAGACAAATAAATGAAAAACTAAACAACTTGAAACTCCCTTGTGCTGCTTTTTTGACCGAATTTATTTGGCTTTTGTTTCGCTCGTTTCAAGAACTTATCGCTCTTAATTTTAGTTCATCGTTAATTCTTATTAAAGACTGAAAAAAAACCAATGATATAATTTTAATTTATTAGAGTGCACTTATATTTCGCATATTTCTTACGTCTTCTTATCGCAGAGAATTTGGAAACTACGAGCTTCTTTCTTTGTTACGTTGTGAACAGCTTTACTTGCGATTTTTTGCTTTGTTGCGAGTTTTCCTCCTTTTTTGTATGTTTTTCCACAAAAACCAGTTTTGTTATCAACGCATTTTTTCTATTTAATTTAATTTTCTTTTTTTTTTGTTTTTTTTTTTTTTTCTTACACAAAATTCGCGCAGTGTGCTACTGCTTATGTAGCTCAGCGTTAAATTTGGCCAAAATTTTGAATAGAAATTCGAGATTCTTAAGTTTAATTGATTAAATGAGAATTCCAAAATTTTTAACAAAAAAACACAAAACAATAGAAGCATAATTGGAATAAAAAATAGCGTAATTTGTCAATATGATTTTAACAAATTTGATTTTTTATGTAAAATTGCTTTTGATTTCTCTTGTTCAATAGTTGGTACTTTCGCTGATGCAACGAAGCCAAACAGATTCAACTGACAGATATTTTTTGTAATGCTTCATCATGTGTTCATTCACACGATGTTCGTTCGTTTGTTCATTCATTCATATGCGAAATAAATAAAAACTTCAAACAACAACAACACAAATTCTCACGACACTGAAATTAAAGTTGAATTCTTAATGTGTTGTACTCGTCCAAGAAAATGTAAACAAAAACTAAATGAATTAATTTTTTAATTTTTTTTCTTCTAAATTCTTCGTACTTGCAATAAATAAAATTTCAACCGAATAACACTTCTCAACCAAATTGTATTTCTCAAGGATGTCATACTTATCGTAAAAGTGAGTAAAACCAATACTCATGAAACAAATGTTATAAAATACGTATTTTCCCATTTGGTATCAAGAGATGGATATTCAATAAACATAGTGATGCTGGTTTTTAACTGAAACACATGCATGTAAAGCAAAAACACAAGATCAGATAAAAATTAAAAAGAGAAAAACAAAACGTTTCATACAAAACTCCCTAAACATATTCGTACATACGTACATACAAACATACATATGTGCATAATACTTGTACATATGGAAATTAATATTGTATTTATAAAAAGGCATAAAATATTATAACAATTATCTTTTTGTACGAGCATGCCAGCAACAACAACAAATTATTCAAATATTGTTTTTTGTCTGCCCAGATATCGGCTGCATAAATATGTTTTTTTACATCAAAACCGTTCTCACTCACACGATACTTGACAATTACATACATCTTTACATACATACAAACATACATTCATACATTCATACATACATATTCAAGTATGTACATGTGTTTTAGCAACATTTTTTAATGGTTTGTAAGTAGAACAAATTTTTCAAGCTGGCGTTAATTTTTTTTTTTTATTTTTATTGTTAAAAACTTTAACTTTGCAGTTATTTCAAAATACAATGTCAGCGAACACAAGCAAGAAATTGCACAGCAAGCAATAAATAAAAAAAAATTATACCACTTTTTTCTTATTGTTATTCCATCTAATGATTTTGTTAATATAATTTTCAAAAGCAAGGAAAATTTAAGTTGCCAAAATTTAAAATAAATATTAATAATTTTTAAATTAAATTAAACCACGGGAATATTAAACTAAATTAAATAATTTTAAAACATCGTGCTGCTTTTTATCGCGATTAAATTAATAAGTCACCGATATTGATTATTGAGGGTGAAAGCACATCTCGATGGCCATTTCGCTTCCGCTCACTTAGCTCTTCAGGAAACTTCTCACAATTATTTTAAATAAACTAAAGATTTTTGTCTTAACAAAAATCAAAGTTTAAGCAAAAAACAACAATAATCAATAATGATTTTATTTTCCTTTATCCACTGTATACGGCTAATAGATGAGCACAGATGATCTGCAGGCCTTTGATTGAAAGACCCTTTAACTCTAATTGAATCTTATTGTTTAAGCGTCGCACTTTGAATTGAAACAACTTCAAAATCTATGTACATCCTACAATAAAGCCGCACTGAAACAAAGTTCCAATAAACAAAATATTAATAAGCTTCCTTACACTCACATTCATTTACGAAATTTTTTAAATTTAATTAAAATCTTAAATTATTCTGAATTGTTACATAAACTTTCAAAGAAATTTATTGACTTTTTTTTGATTTTTGATTTATTCTGTTACTTACATCCAAATCGGAATTAATATTGAAGAGGCTTATTAATATAATCTAAAAAAAACATATGCGTGTGTAAAAAACTAACTGTAAAAGTGAATTTATGAACATTTTTTGTGTGTAAAGTTGGGCAAGATCCAACTACAGTTATTGCCAGTGCCACGATCTCCCAGTCAATGTGTGAAATTAAAATTATTTTATCTACATTTTACAATTTCAATATTCCAATTAATGGACATCTTAGAACGTTGGGTTTTTTTAACTGCAACAGCTGTTTGCTCTTTATCTCGCTTTGCGTTCAACGGAAGGCTTGTTTTTGAAAAAATCACTAAAACTGTAAAACATTGTTGAAAGATTTTCTGATTAATGGAAAAATTGCCGGTTTCTAATTAAACGAATTTCAATTTGTCAATTTTGGACGACTTTTGTAACTACGGTCAGAAGAGCTTTTTCGCAATAAAGAAACACGTTTTAGACCACTGTTCTGGCATACTAAAGTCTAACTAAAAGTTTTTGCGACATTAATTAACCGTCAAGATATAATCTGTCAAAGTTAAACTTTTTGTTTTGCTGTAAATTGTAAATGTTACTGAGAAACAAAATGCTTTTACAGTTTTAAACAGAATTTCTAAACTAAACAGCTGCATAAGTTAAGAGCAAATTTTTATTAAAGAAGAGATAATCAGGCATGTCACAAAACTCAATTCCGATCGAAAGTGGTTTCAATTCCGCAAATTGATTTCTCAGAAAACGAAAAACGAAAATTTTTTTTTTCGAAATGAAACAACTATTAAATTTCAAAACGGAATGGATTTTCTTTCAAATTTTATGTTTTGCGGTTTTAAACTTACTTTTATTTTGTATCCTTGGTAAGATTAGGCTGTTTGTTACTTTCGCGTGACCAATGTTGCCCTTTTAAACTTAAAAAGTAAAGGTTCAGCTTTTATTTATGAAAACACAAAATCGATCAGAATCTGAAGAAGGTAATTCAAATTCGATCGGAGTTGTTAATATGCCTGAATGATTTGTGAAACGAATTTTTACAAAGTCTTTGTGTTACCATTAATGGGCGGTGCACTGCCCACTTTCTTAGTTTTGATATCGTGTTGTACCAAAAAGTTAATATTTTTACAAAGAGAAAGTAGTCACCTGAACCATGTGCGTTGTTTTAAAACTAAAACTAAAATTCAAAGTGTGTCAGATTCTGCTTGTATTTTGCAATTCTCTAATAATTTAAATACATATAAAAGCGAACTTAAGCTTAACTGAAAATGTTACTCATTTTGCTATTTAAATAGTTCATTTTAATTAAATTATTTGTAACAAAAATCAATGCATGTGTAATTAAATAGCAAAATTTGTTTAACTCTTTATGATTTATTTTTAATACTTCAGACTTTTCATGTCAAAACCTTATAACTATAACATGAATGTCATAACTTTTTTATTAAAAAAAAAATATGAAAACTACGATTTTTCATGTTGCGATTTTTTTTTTTTTTTTGGTCAAAATATGTTTCTTTTACAACAAAATTGTCCGGCAACATTGGTAGAAATATAATTCAAGTCAAGTGTTATCATGAGTTCATTAAATGTTTTTCTGTTAAGAAAAGCACCCATCAAGAAATAAGTGAGGGAAACTTATACATACACAATTATCTACTAACACATTTGCAATAATTTTATACTGAAACAGCGTTGCCGTTGTGCGGCTTTTCGTATTAAATTTAAATGAATTTTTTGTTTGTTAATTAAATCTAAGCTTTTGCTCAAAATTGATTAACAAAGTTCAAAATAAAGCTTATAAAAAGTTTTTAATTAAATATGTTTCAAAAATCAAGCAAAATATTCATTATGTTTCTTGAAAAAAAAGTCACTGGTAACGCTGTTTGCTACAGACATCACACGTATACAAATGTTTACATCAAGTTTTTCATTTTCTCTTTAAGAATGTGATAGAAACTTTGTTCTACGCAGTGATGGATATTTCCATCATCAGTGATTGTCATTTGAAGGATCAAATGATGGTCACTGTTCTTGTAGGGCAATTAATTTTGTGCTTTTAAGCGATTTGTAATCGTTTGACTGTTTTCCAAGATTCAAAGTTAAAACAAGAAAGTTTTTTTTTATAATTGTTTAAAGAATACTAAAACTAGTACATGTTCATATGTAGTATGAGTATGCATGTATGTATAAAAAATTTGTCTTAAGAAAGAGAAAAAACAAACAAAGACTCGCCTTTTTGTGATCTTTTCAAAGCCAAAAAGCTTTAACAAAAGACAATTCATTTGCTCTGCTTGAAAACAATCATAAGTAAATATAAAAGTATTTAACAAATTTTCTATTTGGAATTTATTATTGTTTAAAAATTCCAGAAAGACTCATAAAAACTGAAAACTTAAAGGGTCTTTGTTTAATAAGAATTCTTTTTACAATTACAACTTTATGAAAGATCAGCCATTGATCTACAACCGTCACTTACGTACATAAATACATACATACATACATCCATACATACATACATACCGTATACATCCATAGATACATAAATAAAGAATAAGAAACTGGATGAACTTAAAGACTGGCAGCTTCTTTTATTTATTTTTTTTTTTTTTTTGTTGGTTCTTGCAGTGATTTGTGGTTAAACATTAGAAACTATAAATCTCTGAGTTGATTCATTTCATACTTTTGACTTGGCTAAGTTGTTATTGTTGCTTGGAAAGTATCATCATTTCTAGTTATTTATTTATTTTTTCTGTTTGTATGTCGTTGTTCTTTTAATTAAAAACGTCATACGAGATTCATTGTAAACATTATTTGTATAAAATCCACAAGTGATGGTTTAAATGACCATATTAGTAATTTGTATTCTTATATATGTGTGTGTGTGTATGTGCGTGTGTGTGTGTATGTGTTTGTACTAAAAGAGCACATTATGATTTCAAAGAAACTTTCAAGTTTCCTAATTTGTTTAACCATTTTAGGACTTGAAGGAAAAACTTGTATTCAACCATTTTATTTAACGGTCATTTTGTTTGTGAAAATCCGTTATTTTTCATTGAGCTAAATTTGCTGCCATGTCCATCAGCTAGTTGTTTTTTTTTCGAAAATAGTTGATGAAAAAAAAACTTGCGTTTTAATTTAGTTGATTATTGCTGTTTTTTTTTTTTTTCATTTTGACTTTTAATGGCATTTCGTATAATTTGGGTTTTTGGGGGCAGCAGTCTTTAACACGCAATGGTCATTATTAAAAACTGATGCTTTGAACAGTGATCAGTGAGATCAATTATTTATAATTTGCCTTTTGACTTGAACTTTGCTCTGCTACAGTCTTAAGAAATTGTTATAAAAGAAACGCACAAGTTGTTTTAATTTTAAACAAATATTTTTTACACGAGACACAAAAGCTGTATACAGATAAAAAAAGAAATTGAGGAAACAAAAAAAGGAAGCAAAAAACAAACTAAAAATTATGAAAATAATATGTTAAACTTTTAGTTATTTTTTTTTTTTTTTTTTTGAACTTCTTTATTACTTCGTTTCTTTAATATTTTGTGAAATAATCACTTCAATATCCTTCATTACTCAAACATATATTTATCTAGAAAAAAAAATAAACATTTTTATGTAAAAGAAGAACAATTAAGTATTAAATAAGAATTGGAAATTGACTTGTTGTTGGAAGTTAATTATTGGTAGACTTAGAAAATAATTTCATTTTTGGCCCGGAAACTAATGTCTTACCTGGTGTACCAGCAATGTATGTATGTGTTTGTGTACTTACATATCTATGTTTACGTCTAATATTAAAAGAAAAAAAAAATACAGCATCCGGTAGAAAAAAAATAAATGAAAGAAAATGCATAAGAAAACAATGACCACAGGGCATCTTTAGATTTTTCTTTCATTTTCAGTTATTAACCAGAAAACTGGAAATGCTATAAACTCCTAGATTAAAAATTATGATGCCTTAGGATTGGGTAAATGCATACACACACACACGCACATATAACTTGTGTTAATATAAGAAACTAAGTCCCAACATATTACAAGCCATACAAACATACATACATACACACATGCATGCATACGTATTTTGTGTTAAGGGCTGCCAGACTTAAATTGATTGACATTAAGCAAAAGAAAACTTAAAAAAATATCAGTACGTAGTGGAAATCGATTAATTTAAAAATAATCGTTTTTTATTTATTTACGTTAAAAAAAAATATTTTCATAAATTTTTAAAACTACTTTTTTTTGGTCTGTGTTTTAAAATCTACTAAAATTTACAAACGTTTTAAAGTCAGCTGTTTTTTAATCAATCGATTTCGATCACATGAAGGAATAATTTTATTTTGTATTTTTGTGTGGTTGGACAAATAAGATTTTCTCTTTATTATAGAGGACCATTACAAATTCTTGCAAATTAAGCTAAATCGAAACAATCTGGCAACCTTAATTTTGTTGCATTATTATCTTGTGGTCTATGATAATCTTATGTAGACTTTAGCCATATCATCAGCATTCTGGGTGATTTTTTATAGCCAACCATTGGAATATTAACTTGAGGAAGACGTTTACTTGGGAGGATGTTCGGGCGATGAGATAGAATGTGTAAAAATGTTCATTTACTTTAAGAATAAACAAAATACACGTTTATAACGGAAGTAATTTGTGGTACCGGTAACGTAGTTATAAATTTTTTTTCTTTTTTATTTCTCTTTTCATGACAGCTTTTAACTAAAAAGACGTTGATTGCAAGATTTGGTATTTAAAATAGTTTATATTTTCTTTTCTTTTTTGTTAATATTATGGATTACTTGTACTTTTATAACTTATTAAAAAAAATAGTAATTTTATGTGGGACACCTTAACTTTTTTATTATTTCGTTTAGCTATATCGATCAAGTGTAAAATTGAAAAATGCTTATTCGACTACAAAAGCCAAACAACAAAATAAATTAATTTGCTTTGCACACGAAAACTTTTTACACTTACATTTTATTTAAGTCATTTTTTACATTTTGATTTAATGTTAACTTACAATATAAATGAACACGTGTTTTTTTTTCTTTCTTTTTTTTTTTTTTGTAAATCCTAAGGAAAGAATTGCGATTCGTTTTAATGCATAATTAGTGTTTTTAATAGAAAAATTAATAGCGATTTCATTCCTTTTCGTTAAAGTTTAAGGAGATTAACAAAAAATTAATGTACAAAAAAGTCTCCATTGCATTCCTACATACACACATACACACATACAATCATATTATCTTGCTAGATAACTAACAGCAAAACAACATTCAACTTTAAAAATTTTTTAATTACTTAATTTTAGAGCGACAATTGTTAATTAAGACACCAAAGTTCCAATTAATCAAAAAACTTTATTGATTGCATTTTAATTATAAAAAAAGTTGTGTGCTAAATGTTTGTTTAAATCCGTTTCCTTCCTCAATATGAACAACACATCTTGCCACAAAGTGACTAACTCCATCATCAATAAAAAATAAGTTTCAGTGCAATAAAAAACTTTAAATTTTGAATACTTATTAAAAATGTTAATTATTACGTTTCTAATATTAATTAATTTATACAGTGAGTGACATAAGAATTTTAACATTTAGTAACAATTACCCTTTTGGCTACTCTTTGATATTTGTTTTATATTCCGGTAAATAAATGCCATCTATAAAATTTATTTCGAGTTTAATTTTCTAAGAAATTTAAGTTCAGAAAAATTTAAAAATAAATTTTTACTTAACGGTACTTTTAAATACCAGCTGCCTTTTTATGTTACTTTCATCTTTCCTGCTGTCGCTTAAATTTAGATAGAAAAATAAAGCTGGATCGATTTTACATTTTAAAAAATTTTAATATTTGTTAACTATTTTCACGTAAATCGTGTGGGAGCTGACAACTATTGCGAATTCTAAAAATTACAATCCATTAAGGTTTCGCTTTATTTTTCCTTGTACGTTTGCCTGTGCGATAACGGATGTAAGGATTTGTTGTCACACTTTTTCGTAAACGATTTGATTTTCAATTTATTGTTTAAAAATTTTAAAAGTTTTACTTTGGCTGGATAATGTTTGTTGGATCTATATGGATGCGAATTTATCAACATACCTGTGTATATATGTATGTGTACGCGTATATATGTGTGGTGAACACCATACACTTTGACAAGATCACCCGCAACATTATGGTGCAACTTAATATCTTCTCCACAAATAAGAACACGTTTGAACAAAAAAAAAAAAACAAAAAAACTTTTGCATCGTTATGGTCAGTGGTTTCATTTTATAAACAAAAATGGCAAAAACAAGGCAGTTAAACAAAATAAAAAACAGGCAACAGCTGTACGAATGTGTTTCTAGTTTTAGTGCAACACAAGCTCTGTCGTCGAATAGTGAGTGCTGCTTCTTGTTTATGTTTTTTCTTCTTTTCTGTTATTGTTGTTGTGGTTATTGTTCTTTTTTTAAAAGGCAAAACACAAGCATCAAAAACAAACCACCATAAAAATCTAAAAGCTTTTTTTTTTGTTTCTTTTACCAACACTCATTTTGCTACCAAATAATCTGAAAAGTCTCCACTGTTATTTAGTGTTTTGTAATGGGAAACTAATGTGCTACTTAATGTATTTTTATAAACACATACAAATACGTGTGTGTATGTGTCTGTTTATAAGTACCGTGTCTCACATAAGTTGGCTTATTAAGATAATTTAATTTTGGCTTAAAGGAATCGTTTGTTTGATTTATTTCTTTTTCATTTTTAAACGTTAATGAAGAATTAAATCAGCTGTTGGATACTCACGAAAAATTTATTTCTTTTGAAAAATACTATTTTAAATTGTCTATGAGACGACACTGGATATAAAAGTACATATGTACATACCTGTGGGTGTACGGCCATGGCTTAATGTTCATATTAAGTTACTGTACAACTTTCGCTACATGTTTCTGCACTTTGTCAATGGACCGTAAATATTAAAGACGATATCAACAAAAATTAATATAATGCTTATATTGCACGTACACATGTATGTATGTATCTACATATGTACGAATGTATGTATGTGTGTATGTGTGCATGTATTTTTAAATACATACACAAGTTTCGACATTAAATACTTTCAAGCCCATAAAAAAAGAGAGATATTTTCGCAATTCGTCATATTTCTTTGTGCTGCTATCAATCACCATGGTTACATGTTTATGATCATCAACAAATGTTATTAGTTTCCCCGTATTTGCAGGCAACCAACCATGTGAAAACATTTGAGAAAAAATTTATATTGTTTTTGTCAACAAAACTCTAATATGGGTGAACGAGTGAACGGTTGGAAGACAGGGGGTTCCATTAAATTGATACAAAATGTCGCACGTGTTTTCTAAACAAACATTTTACTAGTAAAATGTTACAAAACAAAAAAGGGTTTTATATTCAAAAAAGATCACAACACACATTAAAATGTTCGTATACAACAGAGGATACAAGCTACAATTCACATTCAGAATTTCGATCAAACAACAATAATCTGACAAACATTCAAAACCGAATTAATTATACACATTTCCTGCATTCAAAAACATTTGTAAAATAAAATGGCCTACATTTTAATTACCAGAACGTAGAACCTAAAATTCAAACACATTTTACCAATTTAATGATTTGAATAACAAAAACCAATTTCATTAAGTAAAAGTTACCTTTGGTGAACTCAAACATATTTTTTTTTCATCGAACTCTAATTTTAAGACACCAGAAAATATCAGAAAAATAGTCACAGTTGAAACGATCAGTTTTTCAAGGCGTTAAATACCAAAGAAAACGACAGACAGTCAAATAATTTATATCGTAACAAGCAGATTTGTACATAAATATACAAAAAACGAAATTATTCTTAATGTAAAAAAAAGAAACGTAAATTTACGCAAAGTTACATACATACGTTCATACATACGAGTACATATTCACACACAAACAGTACAAGAGCCAAGCCCATCTCGAAAATATTTATAAACATTTAATAATCTACACGAGTGTTGAAAAGTTTGTGTATGAATCTTTAAAATTTTATTTCTTAAAAAAATTTAAATTATTTTTCTGTTATTTTCTATAAAAAAGATCAATGAATACAAAGCTTGGATTTTAAAAACATTTTAAAACACAGTAGTGTTAAAATTAATAGTTTGAACGTGAAAGTTACAATAAATAAAACTAAAAGGGAATTTTACTTATAAAATGAATGAATGCATGCCTAGAAAGTTAATTGGTCGGGGTTCAAACCCTGCGACAGCCGCATAAGAAAATGACTAATAAAATGGCAATTTGCTGTAAAAACAATCGCCTTATTAACAACATATGGCCGGCCCGCTTCTCATCACTGTCCACTGCATTAACCGCAATGCCAGTATTGAGAGAAGAGTCGATATCTACCAGACTCTTATGTCTGTCTCACAAATTTTATTTATTTAATTTTTTTCTTCTCAACACTTTAATAGCAAAAAGCTATTTGTAAATACATGAATACGCAGAAAATAATGCTCTTGTTTAAGCTCAAGACTATTTTGTTATCTTGACACCAAACATGAGAAACATTCAAGCCATAAGTCACGTTATTAAAATTATCTAATCGCATTTTTAAAACAATAAAAAATTAATGTCGTATTAATATTGAAGTTTTTAATTATTGCAAATAAACAAAAGCTCAGATGACTGAAAGCCGAATAATACTACCCGAGACACAGGAGTTTTTAATAATTTCTGTCCATAAAGGTTAAATACAGACACGCGATAACAACATCAAGAGGTCACATGTCATTTAAAAGATTGCACTCATTTACGCCATCTTTGTGTTTTATTACAACTTCATAAGTTTCTTAATCAATCGTGTTTTGCATTCCATAGTCGATTCTTCTTCATTGTTCATACAGTTACAGTTTTAATCGGATTTTCACCTTAATAAAACTTGAACCTTGACTGCCAATCCAAGACACGATTAAAGTTTAAACAATTTTTGTATATTTTTATAAAAAACAAAAAAAAAAAATGTTTTGAACGAAAGTTATTTATTTTCCTTTCGCGTTGGAAAGGGCAATTTCTCAGCCCTAGAAGGTTTAAAAACGTCATTAATCAGCAGAGTAATATTTTAAATGAATTCAAACTTTTTTTGGACTTGACAATAAACAAAACAAAAATCTGAATAAATTAATTTTACAAGATTTAATCTATTTTCACTTTTAAGATTCGAATTGAAGCATTGATAATTTTTTAGGGTTTTTCTTATGCCTTTTTACGATTTGTTTAAAATATGACTAAATAAAACAATTTATTTCAAAAGATTTTCCGAAGTTATAACGAAGCCTTAAGTGAAAATGCAAACGTTATTGTTTTTCATTTCGAAAAGTCGCTGTAAAAGCAAGCAACTGCAGTGTTGTATTTCACTGACATAACGGTTAAATATATTAAGCCAAATAGAGTTCTTTTTAAATTTGCTGTTGAAATTTCTTTAAAATGTAATAAATTAAAAGAAAAAATTTATTGAAATGGAATTGAAAGAAATTAACCACAACTTCAACTGATGTATTTTAACTTTAAAAAGATTCATAATCTAATTTTATATTCATACAGACTACAATACGATTTTACATTTGTATTCCAACAGCTTAAGTACGTGATCGACATGCACAATAGTTTTGAAGCTACGAGAACGTTTAAATAAATAACTTCAAATTGAACTAAAAACAACAAATTTATGCTTGATCGAATTTTCGTCTTTCAAATAAAGAGACGAGTTCTTTTAAAGTTTTTTTCGTTTTCTTTATCATTTTCTGGTTAATTTGTGCCATGAATGTAGTAAAATTTACTTCATTTCTTATTGTACTTTGTCTTTTAAAGCAAAAGAATTAAATAAAGTCATAAAGAATGTAATTTGTTTCAATAATTCAACAAGTCTACGCAAAAAAACATCGTAAATTATAAAATATTTATATTTGTACGTGTGTGTGTGTGTGTGTGTGTGTGTGTGTGTGTGTGTGTGTGTGTACAAACACATACCTAATAAAATATTACAATATCTTTGGAAACGAAGTTTTTTAAGTGTCACTAAATTTGTATGCTTGTTAACATGCACACCCTGTTATTTGGCAAGAATCTATGTATGAGCTTTCGTAATGAATTTTGGTGCATAAAGTAAAAGCTTTTGTTTCGTATGCACACGTTTTTGTGTGGACAGCATGCAAATACAGCAGTAGTGCATAAATCATATAAATTCTTTAGAATTTGGAGCGATCGTCAAGTCAAGCCTTTCTTTGATCAGCTTTACATTTAACAAAAAAAAAATATTTTATAAAAATTGTATAAAAATAAAAATGTTTATTTTTTTATTTATTTATTTATTTATTTCACAAAAAGCAATAATAAAGCCTTAATGGCCAATAATTTTATTACTTAGAATTTACAAAATATTTATTGAATGAAAAAAAAAAAAATATTATTTGCAGATAAATTTGTTATGAAATCAAACAAAAAGACCAGTTTTAAATATTATAACAGAAATGATAACAGTTAAAATATTTACAGACTTTGGTCGAAGCACCAATGTAGGAACAGTTCTAGGCTCTGTTCATTAGTTCTGGAACTTATAGACAATAATTTTTACTTAGAACTTTAAATTTAATTCTATATATATTTTTTTTAATTTTAGTTGATAAATAAAAATATAAAAAATTATAATTAAGTTTTTTTTTTATTTCTTTAAACACTAGTTCAGTTTTTTAACATAAAAAATATTGTTTATTTATTTTTTTTTTTTTTTGTTTTTTTTTTTATATTTCGCCACACCGTTGGGTGGCAACCCCATAAAAAAAAATAATATTAATATTTTTGTTCTCTGTTTCCTGAAGATGTCACCTCACAGTGTGGCGATATTTTGAAAAAAAAACAAAATTAAAAAATAATAAGCAACATTAATTAACAAATAAAAATTTATTTTATTTTGCTATGTATTATAGATATCTTTACTTTATATTCTTTTTTTAAATATTCATATGCAGTGACAAATTAATTTTTGGTTCTGACAAAAAGAAGAAAAAAACATTTCGACAACAAAAAAGAATCCAACCAACTTTCAATTCTTCACCAAAGTTCACTGGCATTTTGTTTTTTTTTTTTTACTTAACAAAAAGAAAAATCATTGTGATCTTTCTTTTTAAACTCGAAGCACATTCAAACTACTTTAAGCCGGACGTGTGAACATTAAAGAATACAACTTTTTTTATTTTTTCAAAGCATTTTGAATTGGTATTACAGAAAGTAGAAAACAATAACAAAAGTTGATAATGAACGGAGGTCAAAATACGAATGCATAAAAAGGGAAAAAACTTTAAAAAACTAACAATAGGAAGAAGATAATGACAGTGATCTTGTTTAAACGATCTTCAAAAACATTACAAAAGAATGTAAGAAAAGTAAATTTATTTAAGGCCTAAAAATTGCATAAAAAATATTGCCCCTTTAAATTAAAGAGTCATTTATCTATTTAATTATTTCCTTTTTTCTTTTTGTTACTTTCGATTGATCACACATTGAATGATTCACTGTCAGTGGACATTGATTTTAGTTGTAACAATCGTTACAAAACTAAAACGCTTTTATTTTATTGATTTCATCATTATTCACAGTCAAAATGATCATAATCATCATCATTTAAAAGAAATATGTCATCATCATTCATATATTATTTTAACATTCAAAAGTAAAAATATATTCTCATACAGTTGTGATCAAAATAATATTAAAATGTGCTTATTCTCTATGGAAAATAATTCTGACATTTTTTACTTATTTTCATAAACTGGAATATGAAAAGAAAGTAGAAAGTAGAGGAGTTGCAACAATTCGTTTTATTCCTCAGTTTGTTTTTTGAAGGTTAAAAACTAGATCGAAATGTTCACAGTGCTTCAGGAGAAGACCACTGTAATTACAAAAACAAAGGTGTGTCGGTATGTTTGAGACACATCCGCCACATTACTAAAGCTTGATCTTTCCAAAATATTTGGTTACGCAATCAATAATTTATTGGACGTATCGTTCGCTTTATGACCATCACAAAGTTTAAAGAAACGCTTAAAAACTCAATCACAAAATGCAGGAATTAAAAGAAAATAATAATTATTGTTAATTTTATAATTTGGCCGTAATTTCATGCTGTAAATTGTTTTCGTGTGTGTGATATCATGAAGAAATTACGGACATTTGTTTTATGAACTTTAGTCATTCCAAATAAATTACTAATTTCAATAATCGTTTGTAAATGTTTGTTGGGTTTAAATATACGAGTAATAGAAAGCAACAAAAAAGCAATAACTACCAAAATTATAATAATGAACGATGATATAGTTTTTCATAATTTTTAAATTAAAGAAACAAAAAAAAAACAAATGACGAAACATTTGTAAGTTTGGCATATGTTTGTCGATAGCGTTGAAAATTGTTATGGAATTTCATTCTCGCTCAAAAAGCATTTTGTTAATTAAAAACAATTAAGCTTCAGGGCAACTGGGTGTCATGGCAGATCTAATAAATACATACTCACATCAAATTGTATATACGTATACATATTGACATACAATTATGTACATATGTGTGTACAATATTCTGGCCAGTAAATAAAATTTCTACAAATTTAATACTCGCACATACACAGATGCATATAACGTCATCAAGAAGCGATATTACGATTTATGACCAACAAAATAGGGTTTAATTTTAACCCAGAGAAAAGCATCACTAGACGAATAATGAATACCCGTGGATGTGTAAACAACTTAAACTGCAGTTGTATGAAGTTTATGATTTCCAACGAAAACATTTTAACACTTAACAACAAAGTTAAAAAATTAAATGAAAATTATTTTAATTGTTTTTATTATTTGATCATTTATTTTTTATTTTTTTCTTCAAAAGGGGTAAAAGGGACACACAAAACATAATTATGTTTGTATATACAGTCGTTTGAACATGTCTGTCAGAAGTCATTTATGTGCTCATTCTTTGTATATAAACGTGGCAGAATTAAAAAAAAAAATCATTGTTAAATAGTGTATGAATGTGTACATAGAAATGCATATGTGTGCATGATGTATGTATGTATAAGAAATGTTGGTTGCAATATCATAAGCAACACCACAATGTTGACAATTAATTGCGGTTAATTGGGATTAACATGCAATTGTACTCGTATCCACAGAACATGGCAGTATTTGTTTGTTGCCATTAAAAATATTTTCAATTTATTTCTTTTGTTATTTCTATATCTCTTTTTCATTTTTAAAATTTTTAAATCGAATATTAAACACAGCGCAGTCAGTATAAAAATCTTAAGTCCTTCAAAGTTATTTCACTTGATGGTGTTTGTTAGCTCTATAAGATTTGACTTATTTTTATGCTCATTTGCAATGCAGTTATTTTTCTAACGTTCTCATAATATTCATTCACGTTACATGAAAGTATGTACGTATTAACAAATTTAATTGTCTCTTACTGGTTTAATTTTTTTTTTTTTTTGCAAGAAACTCTTACAGCCGGTTTGATTTCCTGTTAATATTTTTTCTTTATTTTTTTTTTTTTCTTTTAATATAAAACATCAAATTAGTGAACATTGGCAGTAGAGGGAAAGAAGGGATATAAATGTCGCCTCGAAGTAAAATATGTATATTAAATACTTACAAATATATGTATGTTGTAGCACATATTTATTTGTGTTTCATAAGACGAAACTTTATTAATTATAATACTTTCCTTAAATCAGCCCTAAAAACCATTTTGCGATTAGATATTGTTAAAAAAAGACAAACTTATTTAAGTTGCATTTTTTGCACTATTAAAGAGTTAAAAAAAATTTATAGCATAAAAAGAGAAAAGAAAAAATATTGGCAGACCCACTGTTTCGAAAATGGAATAACAGTGGGCATGGTAAAATATGTTAAGTATTATATTTTTCATGGACAAGATCAGTAATTTTAATTATAATAAAAAGTATTTAGAATAAAATTGCAAAACATCACAATTAACTTGTGCAATGCAAAATTGAATTGTTAACAAAAGTATGCTGTCATCCTTGATTTCTAAACAATTATTAAAGATATGTTCAACAATTAGAATAGTAAAAATATTTAAAATGTCATCTCAGTTGCTGTTTGCACAAAAATTTCAGTTTGAAATAATTTATAAAGATATTTGTGATAAAATGATACTGAGAGAGCTGAAGTCATAAAACAAAACACAAGAAGAAAAGTATTCAATATACAGTTTCCCACGAAAAACCTACTCGTATCGCAAGTAAAAAAAAGTTAAGCAAACAATTTTATAGGAGAAACAATTTCCTGGTAAAAAGAGCGAAAGTTTTGTTTATTTATTTATTTTACTGAACGCAATACCGCAATACTACAATACATATCTACATATGTGAACATATTGTTATGTACATCGAACAAACGCATGAGAGTGATTAATTAGATCGACTAATTAATTGTCAATTTGATTAGCATGATGAATGATAAATAATGCCAATCTTGCAATAACACTATTTTCTATAATAGTAATGCTCTTCAATAAAAATGTTTCATTGTTCATTCGCTAAAAAAATCGTTATCATTTGCTAATGACCAATTGCTTTTAAAGTATTTTTATTAAATTAAGTCGACGTCCGACTCTACTGATTGACCCGCTTGTGATGGAAATCTTATCCAACTACAAACGGAATTTTTAATTTAGGCACAATTTTTTAAATCTATTGCGATTATAAATTTGTGTTTCATAACAACAATAACAACAACATATTTTCCCATTACATAATTTATAATAAGAAAAAGTTTTTCAGACACAAACTCGTCCAAATTATTTCACAGTTACATCTTCCTAACAATTTTCTTAAAATTATTTGCTGTCGGTGTTCTAACCGCTTTTAATTAATTTCAATATTTCTGGTAAAATACGATTATTTTTTGTACTGTAAATTCAATTTTTATTTATTTTGACATTCAATCTGGTTGTGGTTGTTGCAGCTCTGTCACAATTAGATAACCCAAGCAGTTAATTTAGGAGCTTTTGTTATTGTTTTTGTAGTTGTATTAAATAATTCACTACGATGAAAGTGCGTTTCAGAAGCTTGCTTGGCAAAATAAAGTAGTTGTTGACTTAAAAATGCCACTAAGCTTTGTTTGGTAACATTTTTTTTATATTATGGACTGGAAAAAAACAAAATTACTTCAATTGCACCAAAAAACTAAATTTTTATAAGAAGCGCCAGTCGACAAGCGAAAATGGATAATCGAAAAATCAAAACTCGATTTTTGCCTTTACGTGCGATTTTTTATTTAAACCATAACTTTAAGATCGCTTCCGCTGTACACTGGTGCAGTTGCTTTTAATCCAAATCGTATACACATTTTTTGTCATTGTTAATATTTAAAAATATTTAAAACAAGTAGTGACCACGACTTCGATCGCGTTTAATTTCCAACTCTCTTAACATTAAAATTTAGAAAATTGTGTTTCTAAACATTTGTTGCAGATTCCTGTAAACAGTGTTAAAAATTTTTATCTATAAAAATAAAATTTGGTGACAACTGTTTTAGTACCATTATATTAATAAAATTAGATGACTTCACATTTGTATCTCTAGTTTATCTACGAAATAACATATTTTTATGAATTTTCATATTTGAACCAATATTCTTAGGGACCTCCTAACAAAATTTTATTTAAATCCATTTAGCAGTTTTTACGTGATGCGAACACAGACAGACAAAAATTCCAAAAATATCTCATGTGCAGAATTGACCCTGTTACAGTTTATTATATCTGTAGATGAAGTTTCGATATAAATGAAATCATTTCACGAATACTTCAGCTTTAATTTATTATAATTGAAAAAAAAAAATTATTGAAAGTGATTTAAGCAAAAATTTATAAAACTCTCTTTAATGTTTTTTGTAGTATTTTCAGTTGTCTGACCGATCAAATCATTGGCAGCAATTTTGCAAAACACAAAGAAGATATTACAAGCGTAAAGATGTTTAAATAATTTACGATTGGTCCGGTCATTACAGGTTGTATGTGAAGAAATAAATACATACATATGCATTTAGTTGTTGAATATATACGTACTTATTTATGTATAAAATTTTGTATGTAATTTTTTATAGAAAGAGAAAAAAGATGAACACATTCACGTGCATAGTTAGTGACGCACAAATCAGCTTTTATTTAAATTACGCGCATGTCCGTTCACTTAATTTCAATTATTGGCATATTGAGTGCAGGGATGCCAGACCTTATAGAATTTTTTTATTTTTTAAACTAATTGAGAAACTGAGAAGAACTGATTCGTTTTTTGCATACAACTCTAGTGTATTTCTTGACTTTGTACATACTGTATTTTCTATTGAAGATATTTTTTTTTTTTTTGTGTGGAATTACATTTACATCTGAGAAAAAATTTTATTAAAAAATTTAAAAAACATCGCAAATCACTGATAGCGTTTCGGATCAAATTAATTTACGCGCTTATTCGATTTGAATAGATTTTACAACAAAGAATTTCTTGCTTATATTTGCTTAAAAAAAAAACCTTTTAAAAAAATTTATTTAAAATACTTCCCCGTCTGGAACATGTAAGACTGGGTCCTACAAGAATGAGCATCGTAATTTCTTTATTGATTTAAATATCTACCTGAATAAATGTTTAAATCTTCGAAACAACAAAATTTAATTCAAGACGAATCAAGTTCAAAGTGGTCGCAATGAAGAATTCATTAATTTTCGATGAAAACCCTAAACGTCACACAATTTATTTTTTATAGATATAAGGAGTTTGACATTTAGGATTTCGGCATCGCAACCAGCTGGCGGTTGATTCACCTTGATTTTATTTATATTAAAAAAAAAAATCGTAATTTCTGTTTTATACAAAAAATATTTATGTGTGGCAACCTTCAGCAACAGCGATTGTGCTTGAAGATTGGTAAATTTTGGTTCGCTTTGTTAAGTGATCTAATATGGACACTAGTATGTATTAAACTTTATACAACAAATGCCATCAACACTCCATTGGCTGACTGCCTAACTTCTTATTGCAAAGATTTTAGTAATTTAAACAGCTAAACGATGTTTATAGATACATACATACATACATACATACATACATACATACATACATACATGCATACATACATACTTATGTAAAAAGTCTTGTGTATCATTTAAATTTCAGCGGAGCGTGAGGGTGCTTGAAACAAATTAGCTCGCATCATCAAAACTTTTGTTGTTCCACACATTTTGATTATCACTTTAATCCTCATTATTTACTTTCTCACTGATCTACAGCTGCAATATGTCTTATTTTCAAATAGAAGGAATAAATGGGGGCGCTGCATCAATTCACAAAAGAATGAACGCCACAGAGAAACAAACACAAAACAAAAACAACGTTTGTTTGTGCAGAATTTAAACGTTTTTGTTTTTTTTTTTTTTTGTTTCAGTTTTTATTGTAAACCAATCATGTTGTTGAGGAATAAATTTTATTTGAAACAAACAAATGGTTCCAAATGGCTCTAAATGAGAAATAATTTGTTGAAATGAACAATACAAACAAAAATTTTATTTTTTTTTGTTAATTCAATACGGTTTTAAAAAAAAGTATAATTAAAATATGAAAATATTTACAAATTTCCATATGTTTTATTGTGCTATTTCTATTCTTAGGGCAAAAAGTACAAAGCAATAACAAAAAAATATGGAATTTATTCAAAATTTAGATTTTTACTGGCCGGCAACCAGATTTGTCTTCCTTAATGAAATTATGATGCAGTTGCATAAAAACAAAATAAAGAACCGGAAAACAGACACTTAAGTGTTTTCCGATAATTAACGGTACTTTTAAAAGGAACAACAACAATTATGTTGATATATGCGTATGTATGTGTGTGTAGAAAAAGTATAAACCTGTATGCAGTCTAAGAACTGTTTAAGTGGTTTGTACATGAATATATACACACACATACATACAAACACTTATTACTTATTACACTTATTACTTTAAAGTACAAAAAGGATTTCTTTGAACAGCAAAATAATTGAGAATATTTTTTTTCAACATGTGGGTAAAGTTATGTTCGTTCTGTTGCCTTTTGAGGGACTGGTGACATGTTGTTCATTTTGTTTTTTTTTTCATTTTTTGTATAAAATATGTAGGAACAAGTCTCACGTTTTAACATAAAAATTATGAAATTTGATATTTTCCTACTCAAAAATTTCGATAACAAGTGCAGGTTTTAAAGAAAGCAGCTGGTATTTAATAAAATGTTTAAAACAGGACGAAACACTCAACAAAATCATTTGCATTTTAAGATTTTTTATTGAACGAGATATCTCCTTACATATTTATGGCAACGGAAAAATACTTTAATGTGAACATGTACATACGAACATTACTCATATCTACCTTGTACATACATACGTTGTCATAGTCAAGTGATTTTTAATTTAAAGAAAAAACAACATTTTTTTATAAATGCAATTTAATGTTTTTTTGCTTTTAAATTCATTAGGAAAATGTTAATTTAGGTTTCTGAAAAAATGTTTAATGTTTCCTGAATTCAGCATTCCAATACCATGTATTTTTTTATATGTGAATTCTCTAATGGAAAGCGGTGTTTCCAGTTTCGTTAAACATTTGCGATTTTTTCGTCCATAGATTTCGGTACTTGGATTTTGGAATTTATCATTTATGGGTTTTTAAAAATATGTAGAATGCGTAAATAAGATTTTTAAACCCCATACGACTGTTTAAATGAAAGCTCCAAGGAGATTTTTTTTTAAATGATTTGTTTATTGTATTTCATACAACATACAATAGTTTGTGAATAAAATAAATAGATTATGAGATTTAACAAAATTTTTAAGAAATTTATAATATCAAATCACAAATAAATTAACAGATTAATAATAAAAACATTGATTTGATTTCTTGGAAAGATTTATTTCTTTTAAAATAAAAATTCTAAAATATAAATACTACATAATTTCATATTTTTAATATTTTCTTTTAAATTTAGTATTAATTTTCTTCGTTATTTTCATGTTTTTTTCTCTCTTAAATATGCAAAAACATTGAGATCCAATTTTTAATTTTTATTTTAATTTTATTATTAAATATTAGGAATATATTTTTCTTGGATGGCCACATCAGAGAAGAATAAATAACAAAATTTAAATTTTTACTTTTTTTAAGGATATTGTTTATTTTCCAAGAATAACTAGAATAACAAACTGTTGTAAATTGTATGTCGTACGAAATACAACCATTTTCTTTTTTTCTCTTTTTTGTAGAGAAACGTATTTTCTGTAAATAAAAATGCTTCAAAAACCATTATGACATTTAAATTTAAGTTTCTACACAGTTCCGCAATACATGCAAACTAAGGCCTTTCTACATGAGACCAACGATATGTAATTTATACTGTTCTGGAAGTGCATAATAAAATGGTTTCCATTTTATATTAAAAAAGAAATATTTTGCTTAAATCAAAATATCCTCCCCCTACTTAAAATAATATAAAATCACTTTTTTACTTCTTTTTTCTTGCCATCTGTTCCTTTTTTTAATTTCTTTGTATTCTGCCCTTCGTAACAAAAGAACGGCAGAAACAAAAACAAAAAAAAAAAAAAAAACAAAAAAGAAGTAAAAGATAATAAAACAGAAAAACAAGCATGTTTTTCCTTTTTCTTCATTAAAGCCGAACAGGTTTTTTGTTTGAAAATTCCCATGGTGTCATTTAAAAGCAAAGTGTTCATTATACATTTCGTTGTGTATCTGTGCCTGTATGTATGTATGTATTTATGTTTGTATTCGTTTGTATATAAACTACCTGTCTGAACAAGGGAACTGGTCTCACTATTGGAATTAGTATCATAACTGCCACTACCGCCACAATCATCATCTAAATCAATACCATCAACAAGAGCCAACATTAGTTGAAGATACTGTTAGCAGACAACTACGGCTCAGTGCCAAAAATAAAATCAAACAAAACTATATTTGTTGTCTTGTTTTCTTTTTGTTTTTGCATACCTGAATTTTACCTGTCCGAATTTAACAAGGAACTCTTCTTTTTTGTATTTTGTCTGAGAACTGATCCAGCCAAGTTATTGTTTATTTCATTTGGGTTTAAATTGAATGGATGAGAGAATTAATAAATTGTGCATTTAACTGCTGTTGTCTGTTGACGACTGGCTGCGCAGCGTTTGTTAGTGTAAAGAATTCTTTTAATTCAATCTTAAATCTTAACGATTATTTTGTTGGTTTATTTGAGCGTTTTTGTTACCTATTTGCTCGTTTGTTCTCTTCTTTCTTTTGATCGTTTATTAATCTCCCTTTGCATTCTTCTATAATCTTCCATCGATTCATGCCTTGTTAATTCTTTTGTAGGGATATTTGGATGCAATAACAAGCTGATACGTTATAATTTTTGCGTAAGCAACTATTCTTTTTTTTAACATAAAAAGGAGATGATTTTTGTAAATTTTTTAAAGGGAGTATCTTGCATTCGTTTCATGCGAATATAATGTACATGTTGGCATGAATAATAAAAATAATAAGTCCTCAAGATTAATGTACTGTATGTTTGTATGTACGAATTACTGCTATTAATACAACATTAAAAGTAAACACACATGCATTAATACAGACATAAATGTTCATTACAAAAAAAAAAAAATAGCAAAGTGGCAAAAATATACGCTTGGAAATAAAATCAGCTTGCCACAAGTAGCAATGTCAGCGTATAAAACCGGTTTTTATTATTGAAATAGTTGTGCAGGAAAGTCAAGTGGTAGCAAGTATCACGATTGTTGCATCAACATTGCAAAAGATGTTGCTGTTTAGTTTGAACGAAACAACGGTCTACCTACAGTACAAACAGCTACACTAACATAAAGATTGTAACTTATTCTCATGCATCTCGTACCAGTGTTTGTTTCCTTATTCATACTGGTACTTTGCAGATACATTTAGCCATTTAATAACAGAGCAGACAGACAAAATGACAGTTTTACTATCAAACTGCAGGTGAAGCTTCATTTATCGATATGCACTTTACCATGCTTTCAGTACTTACAAATACCTACGCATATAAACACACACACACACACAGCAGACAAACATACAGACAAACATCGGCATTGTTTGTTAAAATGCAGATGTTCATGTTACAAAAATCAAAAAGAATTTTATACTTTTAAAATAATTTATTTTTTGTTTTAATATTTTACTAAAATGGAAAAATTAAAATTTGCCATAGAAAGCTATTTTGTTGTCTGTCTCTAAAACAGGTGAAATGAAATTAAATTACAAATAGGAATTACAAACAAAAGATTTTTATGGAAAAACATTTATGCTTATCGCTGTAATTTTGATACTTTTTGCTTCTGCTTCTGCTTCTGCTTTTGTTTTTATATTTTTATTCTTTTTTATTTATTATTATTATTATTATTATTATTATTGTTACTATACAAAAGTCGTTTAGTATTGCTTCTTTATTTACTTTTTTATTTACAGAGTTTGAAATTACGTATAATAAGCAAAATTATTTTGACACAAACAGAGTATATTGACGTTAATTTATAAAGAAATTTAATAAAAACAAAAAAACAAAAAAAAAAAAACACTTTTTCAAGAATAAAATGGTATATAAATTTAAAATAACAACTACAACAACAATTTAAAAATTAAAAATTAAAATTTTATTAAGTTCACCACAACTTGTTATGAAATTCATACCAAACAAGACAATTCAGTTTTTCTAAGAATTGTGTAAATGAAAAAATAAAAATAAAAAAGTTGGCAGAAAACTGAGTTGAACTTATTGTTGCCATTCAAGCAAATGTTTTTCACAAACGAACCAAGCTTTTAGCTTATTTTTTTTAAGTGAAACGAAAATTTGCCATTGAACATGAAAAAGTTAAAAAAAATACTTCTTGCAATTTATGTTATGAATTAATAATTTGAAAAAGTTCTAAAGAGCTAAAAAATGGGGGAAATTTTAGCAAAAACTAAGATTCTTTTGAGGAATTGTTAAATAAAAAAATAAAAAATATTTTACAGAGTGATTCAGAAATCCTGGAAAAATTTCTTTGATTTAAAATGGAAGTTATAATTCGCAAAAAAGAAAATTTTTAAACGAATTGGCATGATGGTAAAAATGAGCTGGTGTGGGAAGTTATTCCAAATTTACGAACTGATACTTAAAAACGTCGGGTACAGCATCACTTGAAGAAAAAAACTAAAAATTCAAATTCCGAGGTTTCCAAATAGAATTTATCAAAAATTTATCCCAATTGATTTATTTTTTATTTTTTAGAAAAAGCGTTCACTTTAAAAAGGTGGCAACCCTGATTTCCTTCCAATTCAAAAAATGTTGAAATATAAATCTTAATTTTTACATTTTATTTAATTTGTCGCCAATAAAAAAGAGCAGAACTTCGAAAGAAAATTAATAATTGTTCAATTCACAAGTCCTTGTCGTCATCTTTGTTGTAAATAATTTAATTTAATAAATACATATGTAAATATGTTTTAAAAATTTTGTATTGAGATCATGCCTGGGAATTAAGCTTTGAACTGACTAACTTAAAATCCTAAGGTATTAAGCCAGTGCAGTTAGCATATTAAGAATTTTACTTTATTTGCAATTATGTACAATTTGTGTTCAAATATTTTGCGGACTTATTCAGTTTTAAGTAGCGTTTTATGTTGCGTGAAAAATTTTTGTCAGCTAAAAGTTCCCATCCCTGATTAAAATTCATAAAATTTTTTAGAAACCAATGAAAAGTGTAATTTAATAGAAGATACCCGCTACAAAAGAAGCTTGGGGATTAAGCAAATACATATTTGAAATAATATTCAGGAATATTTAAAAAATTATAGAATTTTCTAAATAAATTTCAAAAAATATAAACAAAAGTTGCAAACGTAACATACATACGCAATTGTAAATTATTGTTTAAAAATTAAACTTTCGATGAGATTCATAAAAAACTTACCTTTTGTATCGCCGTGATCTGCGTACCCTGGAGTGCCGGCCATCGTTGAGTCATAAAGAATGAGAAGGAACCCCAAAATAAATTCTAACTTTATTGCCATTTTCTTTATTTGTTAAATGAAAAATTTTAAAAATATTAAACTTTCAAACACATGCAAATAACGTTTCTATCAGTGACGTTTATAAAAAAAAATTTCTTTTACGAAATAAATCGTTTCTTTCTTCTGCAGGTTTTACTTTATATTTTTTTTCTTTCAGTGTACTTTTATTTTTTATAGAGTTGTTTTTGTTACTATTGTATTTATTACATGAAATTCTTGATGACGATCAGTCAAGCATATCAAAAAAGAAAAAAAAAAAAAAACTCCGATATTATTGTACGTTGTTAGATTCGCTGGGTGTCATTTGCAACAAGTCAATGTAGCGTAACTAAGTTCGTGTGTAGTATGAACGTGTAATTGTTTGTTGTTGCATTAATCGATTGATGTGATTTTTAGTTGAATGTGAATGAGAAAAATCACATAAATTTAATCATTATTGTAGATGTCGCCTCAAAATGACAGCAACAGCTATGAGAATGACGAACTGTGCAACAACTGTGACAATATACAAACACAAACAGCAACAAAAACAATTTTAATGACACTTTATGGTTAAACATATTCCTTGTAAACACGTAGATCCTTTCATCCTTGTTAGTTATTTTACTACTCGTATTACGAATTGAACGTATGAACGTTTTACTGGTGAAGATATTTATAGAAAATTTTTAATTTGTTGGTTAAATAACACATTTATGTATTGTTGCTATTTTATATATTTTTTGTCATAGAATATGTTTTCAACTCTTTAATTTTAATTTTTATTAAATTATCAATATATAAATGTTTTATAGATGTTTATCAACTTTTAACTTTTTTTAAAATATGTATGTATGTGTATGTTTGTATGTAAGTTTTACAAAAATTATAAAATTTATTTTTATTTTAGGTTCATATATTTTTTTTTTTTTTTTGTATTTTGATTGTATATTTTTTTTTAAGATTTCAGTTGCTATCTTTTCACAGAATTATTTATACAATAATTTTATTTTTTTTTTTTTAATTTTTTTACATTCTCATTGATAGTAAAAATAACAAAAAATAAACGTTAAAACGAATATTAAAGGGAAAATAAATATTCAGAAAGAGCACAAAAAGTTATAATGAGAAGAAACCTTTATTTTTTATTGTTGCTGCCTTTACGAGCGTAGTAAAATTATGTACATATGTATGTGTGTATGTTCTTTGTTGGTAGGTATATCGATAAAGGTTTTACTGGATCGTTTTTCAACTTTTTTTTAATGATGATTAATAACAAAAATCACTACGAATAATATCGGTTTAGAGCAGCAACTTTTATTTGCACAAATATTATCTTTATTTTTGATTTCATTATACGAAACAATAAAAGTTTATTTGTTATTCGGAATTTTTTTTAACCAAATTTAATTGAAAAAGAAAATTAAAGCCAAACCGCCGTGCACGAAATATTACCACGTCCAATCGCTTAAAAACTTCGTTGACGAATGATTGTTGCTGCCTAAATGAAAGTTAACAAATTGCACTGTAAACAAAAACGAAATTGTATTGAAGCACTTTCAGTGAGAGCGAGAGAGTAAAAGTTTAGAGATAGAGAGTAGAAGATCTTCAATTTCGAAAGCTGTAAATAGTTATACAGAGAAGATATCAGTTGGTTCAAAGACTCGCTATTATTGCAGTTTCATCTTCGAAATTATGAATTATGAATGTGTTTTTCTTTAAATAAAACTTTAATTATAGAAATAAGAAAGCGGTTTGTGGCGAGAATATTTGATTGCAGACCCCAATCAATAGAAATTATTTTGGTGTATTTTTTGTATATTTTTTGGAAAATGTGTCTTGTTCGATTGCTGCGGTCATCTACTTCAGCGACTTAAATTTTACAATTATATTAGAATGTTCTGGTTTTCCTAAATGGGGAAAAACATTTCTTTCGCATATTTTTATTGAAAACAAATTTGTATATATTGTTTTTATTTTCAAGTGTTCTCATTTAAAGAAAATGTTTAAAGCTAGAATTTGTTGGTTATTATCTATATTTTTTTTATTATAAATTGTCATTTCAAGAACCATTTGAGCCGTTTATTTTGAAAGTGGCAAAAATTTTAATGTTAAGAGCTGCTACAATTTTATGTTAATCGAAGTTTTTATTGGGGAATAAGTATCCTGAGATAGAAGTACAATTAAGTCTTTTCGAGATTTAGGGACAAAAATTTTAAAATCTTTAAAACACAAATTCTAAAAGCAAAGTGACTTATGTCACTTTCAAAATAAACGGCTCATTTGGTCAAATATTCGACTAATCAAACTGCTCATTAAGAGACAACAAGCTCCAACAAAGTGTTTGAAATTCAGAAGAAACTCATAAAATCCATTAGTGGCAATATGGCCTTTATCAAATTCATATGATGACAGAACTATTTTTAAGGAATATTTTTCATAAGAAATTCTCAAGGTGAAATTTGTATATAAATTAAGATTAATTTTTTGTAGGAATCAAACAGAAGTCAATAGAAATATTGCTTTTCAGTTTAAAAGAAACCCCTGATGAAACACATTCAAATATTTATTTGTTTATATTTTCTAAAAGAAAAAATTGTGATGATAGTTCTGGATATTGTTAGTATAAAATTCGTTTTCAACCCAGAATTATAATAAATAAAAGCTCTGTAGAGAAATAAATATTTAAAAATAATAAAAAAAATAAAATTTATCGTCTCATATTTCTTCTCAATAAATAGAAAAATGTACAATTGATAACTATTTTGTAGAAAAATACGAGGAGTGCTCACAAAGATTGTAGAGAATAAGAAAGTGCATTGTATTCCACATGTGTATAACCACATGTATGTAAATTTATTTTGACTCTTAATAGGTGAAGCATTTTTAAAAAATTTTAGTATTTCCTTAAAGATCTTTTCGAAAGCTTTAAAATGATACCAATATTGATATTTTGTAAAATTTTTAAACATTTCAGATGCCCATAACTCGGAAAATATGGGCGAGCGCCAATTTTTTCACTTGATGTTTTTTTTTTCGTAATTTTTAATTCTCTATCACCCCATATATTTGTTTATTTGATAGGATTAACTTCATTGTTCCAAATGATATAGAAAAATTAGAGGCAGGAGTGGTGCTTTGCCCGCTGCGTAGAAGAACATGGCCCGATTTTGCTGATTTCCAATAACAGCTCTTTCGACGCTATGTCTGATCGACTGGCGTATTTAAATTTTTTCTAGCTGATCTAGTGCTACGGCAAACTTGATTGCAACACTAACACGGAATGATTGTAAATCGTATTTAGGTGGCAATGTCGGTCAGACAGAAATACAGACCCCCTTCCCTTTTGTATTATACATACTGATCTATGAAAGTAAATTAGTCTTACCCTACGTCTCCACTATCCATAAAGTTGTTATGAACATAATGTCACACATAAATTAAGCTACTGTGAATTCTCAATGTTCATGTTTCGTTCATGTTCAACCATCGTTGGCCGAACAATTGTCCGAGCAATGATGTTCGCCATCAAATATGACTTTTGATATGATTTCGCTATTTTAAACTAAGGACCGCGCTACATAAAATCTGTTATACGTTGTACTTTAATGTATTTAACTAAAGTCAAATTAACAACGAATGAGATTGGCACAATGAGTACTTTGCTGACAGATATTAAATCAAAGTTTGCTCTCTATTTATATTCATTTTTAAATTTAATTTTTGTATTTTATTTTTTGCCACTTAAATTATTTTATTAAAATCACAGAGTACAATTAAAACAGAGAAAGAGTTAAAAAAAACAAAAAGAAGAAACAATTGATGAGTGTCAAAGTGTTTAACGTACGTCAAAAGTTAAAAGTAATTTGCGTTGACGGACACGTAATGATTGTGACTGAAGGCCGGGGCACATAGAATCCGTCATACGTTAAACTTTGACAGATTCAACTAAAGTTAAAGTAACGACGGATGAGGTTGGCACAATGAATACTTTGCTGACGGATGTTAAACCAAAGCTTGCTCTCTATTTTTATTCACTTTTAAATTTAATTTGTATTTTATTCACTTTTGAAATTAATTAAATTTGTATTTTATTTTTTGCCACCAAAATTGTTTTATTAAAATCACAAAATACAATTGAAACACAGCAAGAGTTAAACGAAAACAGAGAAGAAGAAGCAGTTGATAGTTGTCAAAGTATTCAAAAGTTAAAAGTTGACCAACTTTCGTACTTTGTGTTGACGGACACGTATTGATTGTGACAACGCTCATAAGAAAACATGTATTTTAACTTACTTGTCAGTTGAATTTGTCAAAGTTTAACGTATGACGGATTCTATGTGCCCCGGCCCTGACTTGTCAGTTGAAGACGTCGAAGTTTAATGTATGACGTAATCTGTGTGCCCCGGCCTCAAACGCCATCTATTGATCAACAGTGCGAACACTCTTTTCTTTGTTAAAAATATTGAAACAACTCTGACGACAAACAAAAAATTCTGCTCAGGCAGAACATTAACATCAACATGTTTTCGCCGCATACATGAACATGCACTGATTTATACTGCTGTTCTGCCGGCGATTTGTTCATGTCTTGTAAAATTTAATTATTTACCAAAATTTGTATATCTTGAAACCAAAAATAACTGTAAATATTGAACCAAACTTTTGTTTGTATGTAAGTTAATTATAAAAAAATTTAGCTTTTGAAGTTTGAATTTTAGAATATTAAATGAATTTAAGAAACTTGACGCAAAACAATTAAAAAAATTTGCGAGAATTAGGAGTATAAAAAAATTCTATTTGAATAAATTAAGGTTAGAAGGAAGGGTAGCGCCAGATGATCAAAGCTTGTCTTTCATTAGGCCACTCGATTTCTATATTGAGCCCACTTAGTCTTACGATGTGGCTCAGCCACAAATGCTCCGTTTATAAGTAACACATTTTTCTTTAAGAATAGAAATCAGCTTAAAAAATGTTCACGTATCGATTTATAGAAATGACAAAACTTTTAAATTAATTTTCATGTTGTAATTGGCGAATGTATTTTTACTTGCTTAAAGGCAACATCCTTGTTACCTGACACAATTTAAACAAAATCCATTTAAAGCGAATTTATTACATCGATATTGGAATTCTACTTAAGTAAAGAAGACAACGAAAGACGCAAATATTTTAAATAAAAAATCCCCTGAGACTTGCTGAGGTCTCTTATCGTTGTTATAAAAATATTTCAATAATTTACGGAAACAAAAAAAGAACTAATTCTTGAATGTAAATCCCCCATTTCTTTATTTATTAAATAATGAAAAAAAATCCCTGTCAAATACATTTTTTTAAATGCATTTTTAAATGTAAAATGATTTCACATAAATAGCGAAAGAAAGTGAAATATTGTCATCAGTAGTTTCGAGACGCACGTACAACTCAGAGCAAAGTTAATTAATTTTTATTAACAAACAAACCAGTTCTTTTAAATAATAAAATAATAAAAGAAAAATTAAAATGAAGTTGTTCAAAGTTGTTGTTTTTGTTGCTTTATGCTTGGCTGTTTGCCTGGTCAATCAAACCTCCGCAACTCCCGCCAATCTTTTTGAAGATCAATTTGTTGATGGAGTAGATGCCTTGAAGGCAATGGAACCCGAATTACACGGCCGCTACAAAAGAGCTACGTGCGATTTGTTTAGTGGAACTGGTGTCAATCATTCAGCCTGTGCTGCCCATTGTTTATTGAGAGGAAATCGTGGCGGTTATTGCAATGGAAAAGCAGTTTGCGTTTGCCGTAATTAAAATGAAATTTAAATATTTTTTTTAAAACATGAAAGAAATAAAAAAAAAATATTAAAAAAAAACTAATTATGTATTTGAATTCAGATTTAAAAAACTAAAATATTTCAAATTCGTAAATCACTTTCTCTGCCTGATTTTTACAATTCAGGTGATGAAAATAAATTGGCTGGTGGGTTTTGCTTAAAAAATTGGTATTTGATTTTTTACAAAAAGAACGGCAGTGAACATTTTGTGATTTAAAATAAAAAAGCTGATAACTATCAGTTAAAGAAGTTTCCAGATGGTATCATAAAACAAAGTATTAATAAAATATAAACGCGAGCTGCAAGTAAAACGCCCGACTTCTTTTAAAATTGTTCACACAAAAGTCGATTTGAAACGTTGAATACTTACCTCCCCCTCCATATTTTTTTTTCGTTTTGTAGAACTAAAAATGAATTTTTAAGCCTGGTTCAAATTAGTTTTTATTGATCAGAAACTATAGAAATATTAAATTGTTGTTGTTGTTCGCCATTTTGCAGTTTAAATGCGCACACAATTTGCATTCTAGTGATTTTTATGCTGAACAGATTTTAAGATTTTTAATTTATTTTCTATTATTTGTTTTAGTTATAACAAAAGCAAATCCATACATAAACATATTTTGTTTTTTTTTTCGTTTTTTTTTTATTTTAATCGCAGTTTTAATTTTTTTTCTTTTTGATTTCTTTTTTTCAAGGATTTTCTTTTTTTAATTTATTCTTGTTTAAATAATCATTTTAATAACTTTATTTTTTAATTTAAGCAGGTGTAAATAAGCTTTTCTTGCTTGTTTAAAAACAATTTTGATTTATTTTATTTTATTTTACTTTATCAGTTAAATTTATTTTTTTTGCCAAAAAAAAAATTTAATAAAAAACATGACTTGAAAAAACATCAATCAATTGTTTTTAATTCCTTAAGTTTGTAAGTTTTAATTATTTTTTATATGTAATTTTTTATTACTTTAAATATCGTCGTAACATTTTTTGATATGCTATACAATGGTTCCATTTTAAGTTGTTTTTTTTTATTTTTTTTTTATTTAATTAAAGTTTTTCCTTTTTTTATTTATTCAATAAGAGGCACTGTAAAATAATTATTGCTTTAACTGGAAACATAATCGAAATCAATTAATAAACTGGTGCCGTATTTTGAAATTATTTTCTTGAGTTTAAATAATTTTTGTTTCTTAGCATTTTTGTTTTTTCTTATTACAATGAAAGCTCGCAGTTTAATTCTTTGGTTTTTTATATTTATTTGTTTTAATAAAATTAAGTTTGTGTGTGTATGCGCATGTGTTTCAAATATGTGTTGTCAGGCACAAAGTGAACTAAAAATTCTAAATCTTTTTATTTAAATATAAAAGATGAAAATCTATAATTGCATTTTAAACAGTAAATGATAAGAAAAAAGAAAGAAAAAAAGAAATAATCTCTAGTTATTCTACAATAAATATAAAAAATAGTAACTTTTTTATTTGCTACCGATTAAATCGCTAATTTTAGTTTCGTCATTCTTGTTTTGTTATTTAAATTAAAAACTTTTAATTATCTAATTTTAATTATATTTTTAAACATTTTGTAACTGTTTTTTTTTTCAAGTTCTACTTAACTAACTACAGATAGTTTGAAGAATCTCAAACAATCTTTGAGATTTTAAATTTTTTATTATATTTGTTGTTAATGTTTGCTACAAGAGTTCTAACTGCTTTAAATTTATACAAAAATACGGCATTTACACTATGAAATTTTTCATGAAACTAGCATGAAGTTGTTATTTGTTTTTGGAAAAGCAAGAGGGGTAATAAGAGGATGTAACTGCTGCTTCTGTTTTTTAATTAAATAACGCATATTGCTGAAACTTAAATAGAGAATTGAAAAAAAGTGCCTCAAAAAATTGCATAGTGTAAATCTGGAAAAAATTTTTGAAGTAAAAAAGATTTATTGTACAGCAAAGTTTCTATTCCAAGTGCACCGTAAACAAATTGACATGTAAACTATAAGTGTGAAGGTTTGCCTAAAGCAAATTATTCCAAATTACTTTTTCCTAAAAACCAGTACCCTTCTTTCATTTTAGTTAGAAAATTCGAAATGTTTGAAATTTAAATAAAAATTAATGCACAAAAATATTGTTTGTAATTATACAACCATAATATTTTTACTATATACCATTATATGGTTGCTGTTCACATGCCTGAAAATTTTTTACACAAATTATTTGTTAAAGATTCTATCATTTTCTTTAAAAGTGTGGGACGACGCACTGAGTTCTTTATAAAAATTAAATACAAAAATAATTTTCTGAATCTTTTGTTATCTAGTGTCTGCAGTTTTCTTTTCTGCATATTCTGATACAAAAAGAATTATTTCAATTAAAAACTTAAGAAAAATGTTCCACTAAAATGTGCAATTAAAAATGATAGCAGCCACTAGAGCACCCTGCCAGTCATATTGATTGACTTATTTAAGACAACAACAGTGTCGGGCGAAACGAAATGGCAATCGTTATTCTGCTGTACAACAATCTCAATTACTGAAATGGAAATTTTATTCAATTTATTCAGAAAAAAAACTAACGCTACAACATTAAAACAGCCAGTCACTTTATAAAAACTACCTTTCAGAAACCACTAGATCGATCATTAATTTAAAGTGTTAGTGGCGGTGGATTAAGGAAGGAAAATACAAACAAAAATTAAGAAAAATATTTCTACTCATGTTGCATCATCTGTAACTGAATCTGGGTGAGTTGTTTTTTTTTTTTTTTTTTTTGTTAAATTTAACAGCTGACTGGCTCCGGCAGTGGATTTTCAGTAATGCGAATCTTTTTCGATTGTGATGTAGACGAATTGCCACTTGTGGTAGCATTTGTGTAAAATGTTCCATTAATTGTATGTTTTTTTAATGAACACTCCTCCTCAGTGTCGATGTTGTCAAACATTTCTGTGTTGCGTTCATATAAAATGTTGGCAGTTTCATTGATTTTAATGTTACCATTTTCCAATGATGTTTCCTGGCACTCTGGCGATGAGATGCAGTCATCATTATTATTGTTAATGGCAGTTTCACGACAGAGACGAGTGTTGGTGCGTATACGCGTAGGTTGTTGTTGTTGTAGTTGTTGATGTTTCAATTTCTCGGCCAAAACACGTTCTTGTTCCTCTTTAAAGTTTGCAAAAAATATATTCGAATAAGATAAATATTTAGTTCCGCATGGTGAAGATGCTGGTGTTGATAGTGGTGTGGCTACAATACGTATAAAATCCAAAAGGTTGGGGTTGAAGCAACAATTTTACCAGAAACGGCAGCAGCCAATGTTTTATTTTTTATTTATTTATTTTTTTTTTTTTTTTTGTTAAGGGATAGTAGTTGCGTTTGTTATTATTTTGTGTTGTATTTAATTTAATTTAATTTATGTTCTATGTCTCGGCTTGAGTTAATGTAATGAGTTCTTTGGTTAAAATGAATTTTAAATGAAAATGTGAAAGCATTTGTATTTTCAGAGTGTAAATAAATTTGTTTTTATGATGGTTTCAAAGTGTTTAATAAATGATGAATGGTGCTGATGATGTAACGCTGTTACTTTAAGGATGATTTTAAAAGCCGTTTTTGGTCGATGCAAGATATTGAGTCATGAGTCAATGTATAAAACCAAAAACAATTAAGCTTTTGTAAAAAGAATGTGCTGTTAAAAAAGACCCAGATGTTGAAAATTTTGAAAACAAAACAACAACAAAAAAAAGGAAAGGAAAGATAAAAACGAAATCTTATTTTTTCAATTTGACAAAAAAAAATCATTTTTATTGTTTTAATTTTAATTATCTTCAGTATTTTTATTTTCATATTATGTTGCATGTATACAGAGCTATAAATTTTTGCTAATATATAAATAATGTAGGCTTTTGATAAAATGCAGTTTTGAGTTAACAATTAATTATTTAATACAAAAATTAAAACAATAATAAATCATATAATTGAATATCTTAAAGCCAGTGCTTTACAAGACACATACAATTGTTTTTATTTTTTATTTTATTTTAATTTTTTGTTTTTTTTTAATAAACACGTTAGATAAACTTCTAATAAAATTAAAAAAGCATGTATAAATATGAAAACAAAACAAGTTAAGACTCAATTCATGTATTAACTAGAATACATACGTACATACATACATACATTAAACATAAATCATAAATAACAAACAAGAAAAAAAACATACAAAAACTTTCAAAAATAGAAATAAAATTTAAAGAAAAAGGAAATGCAAAAGCAAAAGCGAAAAAATAAATACAAATATATATTTTATAAATATAAATGTTATTTATTTTTGTTTGTGTTTTTATTTTTAATTTTATTTGTTTGCTGTTTGTTAATCTTATACTTGTAACTTATTTTAATTTAAAACTGTTGGGCAATCTTCCTTATGTCTGTCTTCATCTATTGTTTTATATTAATTTCTTCCCCTTCTTTCGCTGACCTTTTTATTTTATGCTTAGTTCCACATGTGTTGAATTACTCTGGCTTACCGTTGACATTTTGCGTCCCAACTTTTGCAAAGAACCCACAGCTGTATTAATTATACATTTATGAATTTTCATTTGTCCCAAAATATAAAAAAAAAAACAAATTAAAAAAATTTTAATAATATAAAACAAACAAAAAATAAAAATGCAATTGCAAATAATATAAAAGCAAGTAGATCGAAAAATCAAATTCTTAAATTAAGATCTAGTAAATATTTGTGTACAGCTATAATTAGAGAAGTAACAAGGAAATTTATAGATTTCTTTAGTGCAAGCTAGTTTCGGTCGAAATAAGTTTGGATTTTAAAAAATAATAATAATTTCAGTTAATTTGGACCCTAATTTTTTTAGCATCTGCTGGATGAATTTCATTAAGTTTTAGACCTGAAATTGTTTTTTATAAATGAAAAAAAGTAAAAGTTTGCAATAAAATCATTCAAACCCTTAAGCCCTTTAAGCCCACTGTTTATTATAAATTGAATATTGATATAGTAATTAAAATAAAGAAGGTGTTGGTACAGAAACCGGGAGCCCAAAGATAATAAAGAATACCTTTATTCCGATAAATGTACGTACAGTGGGCTGGTGTTGAAGGATAGATAACATTATCAATTTATCTCACAACAAATAAGTTTATTGGTCTTTAATATTTACTAAAATTTCTAAAATTTCTAGATCTATAAAAGCAATTTGTTATTAGATTTCAAACGATTATAAATTGTCTTGTTCAAATTTTGAAAGAACTTTTTTATAGAAATTTTTCTAAAAATAATTAAAGCCCAGGAAATAAAAACAAAAATTTACAAGACATCATATACATACCACAACATTAAATTGGAGATTTTGAGAATAAGTTGTTAAAAAAAAGAAGAAAACAAATAAACAAAAAAGAAAAATAATAGTTACGATTAGTTAAAATTTAATTGAGTTAAGAAAAGAAAAGAGAAACAAAAATCAAAAGTCAGTTTTCATACATTTCAAAAAACAAGTAAATTTTAATTCAAATTCAAATCAAACGAGCAAATAAAACCAAAATGTGTGATTTAATATTGATTTGTATTTCATTTTTATTTTGGGAAAATATTGATGATTGTGGCAATCGGTCGGTCGTATTTAGTATGTTAAAAAAGATTTTCAATTGATTGTTAGAAGTTGATTGGAATTTATTCATTTTTTTTTTTTTTGTTTTGTTAAGGAGAAAAAAAGAAAAGAAAAAAATATATATTTGGTCCAAATTACTTGAAACTTGTACTTTGATGTTTTGAATAAAAGAAATTGTGTATTTTATTTTTGTTTTGAATGTCCCTTTAACTAAATGCAAATTAATCTATTCATAATTTAGTATGAAATATAAAAAAGGTTTACAAAATAAATCATGCTTTTTATCGTGCTGGGCAGGAAAAGAAAAACATTTTTATTTTCAAGAAAAATAATTATTTATAAGACAAAAATATTATGAAATGCATTGATTTTAAATAAATTGTAACTCTAGAAAACAAAAATTAAATATGTAAATAAATTGTTACAACTGCATTAACCAAATCAGAGAAATTTGAAATCTTTATTTATATTTCTTAGTAAACAACTTTATTAAACTTAATTATAATACTTTAATACATACGCAATAAATTCAATAATAAATAGCATAAAATTTTAATTTTCCTATTCAGAAGTTAAAATAATTTTCTTTTGTACATTTTATTAAACGTAAATAAAATTGTAATATTTTTCATTCAATCAATTACTGGTGGAAAAACAGAAAGAAAATATTGTACAAATTTATTTTGAAAATAATACCAATTAAATTTATTTTTGTGTATTTATTAGCTACATTTAAAGCTTATAAGCTAAAGCTAAAGCTGTATGTAGGTATATACATTTGTATCTTTTTTAATAACAAGAATCGCCATAAATCATTAGTCGTTCGTTCTACAAGTGCAAAAGTTTTTTGTTTTGTTTTTTTACAAAAAAAAGAGGTATTTTTTCACATTAAAAAACGAGAGTTTAATTCGAAGTGTAAATACGTTATTATTTGCTGCAGTATTAAAAAAAATTTAAGATTATTTATCGTACAGATTTTATAGCTATTTTTGTGTTGCCTTTTATTTAGAGACACGCTTACATTTGTGTCTCTTAAAACCTCTAAAGACACAAGAAGTAATGATGCAGAACGCTTAAATGCTTTGGGGAACTTTAGAATTTTTGTTTCCCTATCTTAAAAAAAAACGAAAAGAAAAAAAACTTTCCTTTTTTTTGGAAAATGTTCGCATTTCGCATACATTTGTAAAATAATTTTTCTTTCTCAAAAAAAGTTTTTAAAAATGAAAAAATTAATTCATTATCCGTCTCTTGTCAAGGTTATATCTGACGATAGCTTACACACTAAGCTCTCTCTCTCTTTATTTTATAATTTCTGACGAAAATAATTCAAAAACGTAAGAAATATTAAGATTCTCTTATGAGAAAAGGTTTCGTAATGACCTGTCATAGGCAACAGGAATAATGCTTTATTACTTAATAAAATTTGATTCATTTTAATTTCAAAATTAGTTTATGGTAACCACAACTTTCTTTCTTGAATAAAAACTACAAAATAAATTTTATATTGGATTACAATGCAGCTGGAAAGATATAAGGAGGTCTCACTAAAATAAGGCTAAAGGGTAAAGAATTTAAGAAGTGCTAAAAAAAAAAGAATAAATAAATTTAAGAAAAGGTGTGCGTTTGTTTTTGAAAATGAAAACGATACTGACAATGGGAAGAAAAAATGATCTTTAAATATTTATAATTTCGAATTTTTACTAACAATAGTTTAAAGTTTGAAAATAAAATGATTAAATTGTATTATAATTGCTTGTACGAACGATTTGTTTTGCGTTTTCTTTTTACTTTTTGGTTTTTTTTTATAAATCTTTTTTGTTGGATTTTGTGAATTTTTATTTTATATTTAAATTTGTTAGTGTATAAATAGGCTTTGTATAAATTTGTGGTTGTGTAAGATATTATCGATTAACTTTAGGAATAAACGGACTAGAACCAATAAGTCAAACTGCTTGTCTAACACTTACCGTAGCCTTCGCCTTGCAAGAAAAGCCTAAAGGCTTCGGCCAACTTAGCTGGTTGTTCCTCTAGAACCATTGCGCAATCCGATACCTAAATAATTATTATGATTGATGATATTAAATTAAACAAAAGTTGAATGTGAATTGAAATAAGAAACTGACCTTCATCCATGTCGAGTTGGTTGGATCCAAACGACCATTAAATGTAACAGTGTCGTCTGCATGAGGGGACAAAGAGCCAGTTATATTCATAATTGGCATTTTAAGTGTTGCAGCAGATGGCTCAGTGCCTGGTGTACCAGGTGGTGTACGTGAGATATTTAAATCGTTGCGATGAATGTACGAATTAATGAACATGGCCAAATTGGTGGGATTAATGCCACGTTCAAAATGCTGTTTGTACATTTGAACTAAATCGTGATTGCGTTCCTCTGGATTGCGCCCAAAATGATGCCACATCAAATAGTCAATCACACCTTGAGTCATACCCTTAGTACGTAAATAACGAGCATTAAAACTTTGGTAGCCCCACTCAATCCATCCCGATTGTGTGGATACACAATTGATAAGACACATGGCCCCAACTTTATCGGGATGAGCTAGAGCAAAACGTGCCAAAATATTAGCTCCAGCTCCAATGCCAAAGCCAATAACCGACTTGAGACCAAAATGGGACAAAACATATTGCAATTGGCTGGCCAGTTCATCCATTGTTGGATAAATGTAACTGTTAATAAAAAGGAAAGAAATAAATCGAGTAAATATCGCAAGTTGTCAACTGTATTATGTCTACAAAAATATATTTTCACAATTAAAATTTAAGGATGTATCGCTTAGATTTTGAGATTTAGAGAGCAGTGAAAAATTATGTATAATTTTCAAAGACGATGCTGTTTTTGAACTTCGTATGAAAGCTTATATAGATCTTATTTGTCAAGGTCAGCTTTCTGTTTAATAAATCGGTTGAAACATGTCAGATGACTCAAATATCGTCACTTGGAGAAAAAACAGACTAACAAGATGCAGGTGCGATGAAAGAAAAAATTGTATTCCACAGACAAGAACAGAGCGTACAGCGCATCATAATCCTTAAATACTGAAGGTAGCAAAGGCTGTTTATTATTCCGGTGAACTTTATCCGTGTGAAAATTGCTAAGAATGATTTTAAAATTGAGTTCGATTAGAAAAGGTTGCAAGGCTTTATGTCAGCTATAACGAATTCGTAACTAAAATTCAAATAGTGCAAATTATAGAATAACTGTATCGACCATAAAAGTTAAAAAAAAATTACTATGTAAATATCAAATAAATACGAATAATATGTCTTATTCACACTAAACCAATTCTAATCTTTATTGATGAGTGTATAAAATATAAAGTGGCAGAGGTTTCTCTTTCCCGAGAAAATTAAGAAAAAGGAAAACAAAAATTGGGTAGAGACAGTACTTTATGCAAAATCATGATGTTTGTTTAATTCAAATAGTTACGAAACAATCAGGGAATAAATATTAAAAGTAAAATAATTATTTTCATGAACTTAAGACAAAATTAAATTGTTTAAGAAAGCATATTATTTGGGTGAAGAAGAAAACTGATACAAAGAAAGCCTGATTATTAATAAACCTACACAATATGCACTTTAGTGTTGCAGTGCCTTTGGTGTTAAGTAGGCGCAGCGTTTTTATTTGTTTGTTTTTTTATTTCGCTTACGATTTAATGCTATAGAAAAATGCCTACAAAGAAGTCTATTGTAATAAATACTTGTATGAAAAACCTTAACACATATTAGAAAAATTGATATTATTAAACTGGCCACGGCTGTGATACGAACCCAGGCCACTTAACAAATCGTAATCGCACGCTTTCTACATAAATTGCAAAAAATCTCTGCAATAGCATCCTCCAATTTAAAATCTGTTATATTTTTTTCATTTTATAATTCTTGCAATGTTGCTCTTACTTACTCTTCTGGTAAAGTTGGTGCACCTTCTTCTTGACCTGGTGCAGTTACATGATACACGCAAAAGTTTTCAAGTAAACCTCTCATTGTAGGGTAATTGAAAAATCCTGCAAAACTAGTTGCATCTTTAAAGAAATAAAAAATAGGGAATATATTATAATTGATTAGCGATATTCATACACACAAAAATAATTTTAAATTTTACTTACAATTCAATCCCAAATCATGATAAGTTAAAATAGCTGGTTTCGTTGTATCTCCTTGTATTGCTACCAAAACATCACCTTTATCAGTTGGAATGCGTCTTTGGTCGCAAGCATCTATAATGGATCCACGAGCATGAGGGAATTGCAGTTGTACAGAGCGCAGCTCAATGTCATCCATGGGATCTACAGGCATAGTACTATGCATTCATGTCAATATAAATTTAAAAAATAAATTAAAAATTAGTTAAATAAAATCTAAGTTTGTATCCAAAATAAAATTAAGAAATACTGGTAATTTTTGTTTACTTTTACTTTCTTTCTACACTTAAGGGCTTGGTTTTGTTTGGTTATTTATTGTAACTGTAATATTTTGGTGACTGAAAGTATTATTGGAAATTGGTATGAATAGTTTTAAAAACGATTTTCAATACATTCTTCTATTTGTTTTTTTCATTCGAGTTCTACAAATAAGGAAACTTTTTGTTGTTAAAATGTACAAAAAAAAAAAAAAACAAATGCAAAATTAAAAGAAAAAACGTAATTTTCTAACATTTCATACAAATTCAAACAAATTCGTTAGACTAAATACTTGTTTTTGGTTCATCAAAAAATATTTTTTTTTAGTTTTATGGGGTTTTTTATAACAAACATAAAAAGTAGGCAAAACAAGCTAATTCTATTATAAAACAGTTATTTAACGGATAAAAACAATTTTATTTCAAGAGCAAAATGCATTTAGGTAAAGAAAGGGATTGTTGAGATTCTTAACTTAAGGAAGCGACACGTTTTTTGTTTTTAATTTAATTCAAATTATATTTTTGTTTCAAAATCTTACCCCAGTAGACGAGCCTCCTCGGCAGTGTGTGTAGGTGCTGATGGCATCTTGGTGTGTAGTGTCTTACCCGTTTTATCCCGGTCTCTGAAATAAATGTTATAAGCATGCAAGCACAAAAGAGAAAAACTGATCAAAGAGAACGTGGAAATACGATAACGTAAAATTAAAATGATTTTTATAAAATCTTTAAGGAAATCACTCTCACGTCAGCAATTATTGTTTCAAAATAATTTAGAAAATAAAATCGAAGTTTTTAAATTTAAAAAATACAAATCTTTCAATATAATTTTCGATAAGTCTCGTTACAATCGCACAACCATATTGTACACTTTACTTTCTGAGAAACAAAATGTTACACAATCAAAATATCAAGGTACTCATACCTGCCTGCATTTACACAGAAAGCAATAAATGTTAATCAATTTGAATATTAAAAAAAAGTAACTTGTTTTCTGTTATGTAAGCGTAATTTATTTATTTATTTTTTTGCTTTACTTTATTTGGTTTATGACTTTTGTATAACTTCAATTTTATTCCCTTTAAAAATCTTAAAAATCCCTTAATTTATTAATAAAAAAATTAAATTAAAGTTAAAATATAAAATGGAAAAAAAATTTCTAAGGACGTTAAATAATGATTAAGAAAAACACAAAGAAGAAAAACACACACACATGCATATTAAAAATTTCTAAATTTATAAATTCCCGTACATTTTAGCAGGAACAACAAATCGCACTAGCAGTATTTTGTAAAATATGAATAAATATAAATGATTTACAACAATAACAACAAAACAACAAGGAAGTTACAAATTGAAATTATCCCGTTTTTTTGTTAAAACTCTACACTTGTGAACAACAGAATGAAATGAATGACATAAAGTAAAAACAAAACAGACAAAGTCAAAGGATAATTTGCGTCATTTTTTTTTTCTTCGAGTGAGTGCAAATAAACGAAGGAGTAACTAAATATACGAGCTATTGAATGAGTCAACCGCATTGTCGACCAAATACGACAATAAAAGAAAATAAAGTTTATTTTTATTTATTTATTTATTCATTACAGTTATTTGTTTTGTAGTATTTTTATTTAACTTCAAATAAAAAATGTTACAAGAATTTTCAACTACTTGGTTTTTCCAATGAAACACTAACAAAATGTCCTTTCTTCCTTGTTTCGTAACTGTGAGTTAATAAAAGAAAGTTAGCAGAGCAGAGATGCCATTAATTCGCAATCAAACACTTACAACTTGTCCAGCCATTAATGAGCACACAAATGCAAACTTTTTTATTATTAAAAGCAGGAAAATAAGTCGAATTAAATAAATTCATGTAAAAATACAATGTTTTGCACGAGCTCCATGGTAACTTTTCAACCAATAATTATGGCGTTTTTAACCTCACTTCACTTTTAGGTCGCTGGCTTTGACGAAAATTTTCCTTTACTCTTGTTAAATGGTGTTGTTTTATAATTTGTACTTTTCGAACTCAAAAGAGAGTAAAATGTACATGCATGTATTGTAAATATGTACTTCTTTCTGTATTTACATTTTATGTGTCAGTGTAAAAAAAAAAAAAAAGTTGCAAATTTATTCTTTCAAATAAATTATTAATGTAGACATTCGAGTAATTTTCCTTTACAATGTAAATAAAAATTGCTGCTCTACTTAGATGACTGCAGAGTTACAAATACAAAAACAACTACAAATGAAATTAAAGATTGTTTGGCTATAAAGAAAAACATACGAATCAAAGAAAGTTTTTCTTTCTGTTAAATAATAACCAAATTGTTATTTCTAAATAAAATCACCTTTGGCCATTTCGTTAATTGCTCAACTCAACTCAACTCAACACGTTAAGGAATTTTATCAACTAAAGCCGCTCATTATATTTTTTGTTCACCAACTGAGAACTGAACAAAAGAAAAATCAATAAACACAATCAAAGGTGACTTCATTTTGACTTACGTTTATATTTTTTAACTTTACCACTAATAATCAATTTTAGTGATTTTATTTAAAATTAACATTTGGGCTGATTAGCACGCTGAAAGTGAACTGACATAAAAATTTAAATCTTCGCGTTTTATAAAGGTAAAAGGTTTCTTAAATTGATTTACTTCTTTTGGCTATGAAACATTTCAAAAGAATTTTTCAAGTAATTTTTTTAAGAAAATATTTAAATAAAAAAATTTTTTGCACCACGAGATTTAAAACGATCATAAAATGGATTTTTTAAATGTTTCCTGATGAACAATTAGAGTTTTAAATGGACTTTGCAAATCAAATGCTGACATTCAGCATGCGTGTAAACTTAGTTTAGTAAAGAAACTCCAGTACAAAAAAAAAAAAAAAATATCATCGTTTCTTAATGGGTTAAGCATTTTTTTTAAATTTTAACATTTCCTAAAAAAATCTCTTCAAAAGCTTTTAAATGATAAACATATGGATACCTTAAAAATGATGGTGCACAATCGTACATTTCTATGAAAATTTTAGAGGCCCATAACTCGGAAAATATTTTTTACTTGATATTTTCTTTTTCTTATTTTTTTTAATACTCTACCGCTACTATATTTTCGATTTTTTTTTTATTGGAGTTACTTCATTGTTGCAAATGATATGGAAAAATTAAAGACAGGAGTGTAGTTTTGCTGGCTGCGTCGAAAGACATGGACCGATCTTGCTCATTTTCAATAGCAAAATTTTCGAAACTATATCTGATCGATTAACGTATTAAAATTTTTTCTAGCTTATCTAGTGCAAAGTTGATTTTAACACTAACACGAATGGAACAGACGGATATCGCTTAATCGACTTCGCTGTGAATAAGGACTCAGAATACTTAATGGGTTCGAAAGCGGATATTGTAGAAAACGGAAGGAAAAATTTAGATATATCCAGCTGTGGTGAGGGGTATACAAATTGTTGAATTATTTGCGAATTGTTTCAATTCAAAAGTTTTTGTTGTTTTGAAAAACTGCTTTTTACATTTTGAGTTTTATTTATTTAACGATTGATGTTAAAATTATTTTATGAAGAAATTTGCATTGTGTTTTAGGTTTAACCGCCCTAAAACACAATGCAGATGCGATCGAACTTTATTTGAAAAAACGATTTTCTCTTTTGGAAAGTTTCACAAGAAAGACGCTTAAGCTTAACTCTTTAGTTTTTTGTTTGAGAAGTTAACATTGTATTAATAATTAAAAAAATGTTTTTACATGATTTTATTTAATTGTTTAATAGCAAATACACGACGTATAAAATATTGTTTTTATTTTAACAGATTTAATTAACGTTTAAGTGTAAGAAGAACAAAAAATGGCAAAACACATTTCGTCAAAGATTTTTTATTTTATTTAAAAAAAATTCAACTAAAAATATAAATAATATATAATGAAATATAATGAAAATGTAAAGTTATTATTTTTAATTATATTTTGCACGCTACATCTCAGTCAGAATACTAAAAGTAAAGCAAAGGAATATTCATAAAAGAGGATAGATTTAAGCAAATTTTGCAAGCTCTCTGGTAGGATAACATTGAAATTAATAGCATTTTTTCAATGTTTCATGCATCTTTTCCAGGAGTAACTGCTTATTGCAGTCCAAACGTTAAGCGCGCCTAAAAATAGGCTTCTAATTATTTTTCTATTTCAAATTTTAATTTTTTTTTTTCAGAATAATAGCGACTTGACAACAACAAAATTTACTTTTTTGTATAAATATTAATTGACTTTTACATGGGGATTTAAATTAACTCACAAAGAATTATAACGAATATTCAAAATAGCAAGAGGATTGCATTGAAAGTTAGAAAGTGAAAGCTCACGGTAAACTGTGTAGCAACTTTAAAAAAGCAACAAAAAACTTAACTGTGTAAACACAGTCTTTGTAAGTTTTTTTTTTTTATCAAATCCTGGTCAAACTATAAGGCGCATTCCGATGTTCAAATGAAACAATGTATTTTTTAAAAATTAATTATTGTCACAAAAATTCCGCTAAAATTGAAAAAAAATTTGTATGAAAAGTTTCGCTCGCATCCATAATTCTTCTGAACAAAATATTTTTTATTTTGTTTTATTTTATAATACAAATAATTGGAAGACTTTTTTGTGTTTATTAAATTGGCCACAGACTGTAAGTTGATTTCTCGCTGCGTATATTTTACATGCAAAAAAACACATAAATAAAAATAGTATAATTGAAAAAATAATAATAATAATAAAATAAATTTGTATTTATGACTTTGATTTCCCTAAATGACGCATCACTATTGCCGCCTTTATCTTTTAGATAATGAAATATTATGCAAACAGACAGGTTTTTATATTTTTATGTATCTTTTCAAAACCAGTTTCTGTTTCTGTTTTCATAATTATTATCATTTTTGTTTTGTTTTTGTTATTGTTATTGTTATTGTTTTTGATGTTTTTATTTTGATTTTCTTTTTCTTTAAACAGTGTTAATTATTGAGCTTAAGTTTAACTAACTTTAACCAGTTCAACCCTGAATTTACTTGATGGGGTAAATAAAGTTATCACTTTTATTAAATTGATGAAAAATAATGTACTACGTACATAAATATAGATACGAGTATGAATGTGCATTAATAGATGCAGTCTCAAGACTTCTTTGTCCGTTTGTATGTTTTTCGAGTGCTTCTTTTTTCCAATGAAATTTATAGTTTAATAAAAATAGCATTTGAACATTTCAAAAGTTAAAATTACTTTTATCAAAATATAATAAGAAGTGTTTGTAAAAAAAACAAAAAGATTTAAAAACTTTAAATCCAAATAAAGTAAAATGTATTATTAAGATGCGCAATGTAAAGGGAAACATAACAATGAAATTTGTCATTTGGTACCTTTTACACCGTTAATGATAAAATAATGAAAAGAAAGTAAATATACTTGACTGGTGCATATGGGACCGAATGATTACTTGTAACACACTTCGTTTATAGAATTAAAGCAACGAAACATAAAGTGTTTCGCAAAATAAAATATTATTTGGAAAAGCTGTGCAACTTTGTACCTCTAAAAGAATGAAATTGATGAATAAGTGAGAAAGTGAGATAGAGTGAGAGAGAGAGAGGGATAAGAAAAAAAGAGAGCGAGAATAAAAGCGGAATAGAAAAACAAATGAGCTTACCTTGAACCAATTATAACAGGTTGACGACCACTATTATTGAGCAAATCATCAGATTCTTGACCATTATTAGTGCCCACAACTTGGCCAATGGCCCTTTTAACGGACTCAAAGACTGAAACGGGTCCTGTGGGCTCTGTGGTGGACTGATAAATCGATTGACCATTATTATTTGCACCACTACCCTCTAAGGAAATATAACCACCTTCTGCCTGTGGCATGGCTTTGTTTTTGTTTTCTATATTTTTATTTTTTATTATTTATTTTTTATTTTATTTGTCTTTTAACGGGGTCACTTATGTAGGAGTTCGCAGTTGTATGTGAGAAATTATACTAAAATGTTTGTCATTATAAAGTAGAACAAAGAGAATTAGTTGTGCCCATACAACAGTAATTTGTTGACCATGTCAGTCAGACGCAAAAGGGCAGAAGCAGAAATTGTGAGCACAAGAATTGGTGGTTGATTTGTTGATTTTTGTTTTCGTTTTTAATTTTTCGTTCCATTCGATGTGCATATATTCGTTCATACATACGTTCATTCAATATTAACAACGTTAACGTTAACATTCACATTTATTATTTATAAAGTTTTTTTTATTTTCATTTATTTTTAACATTTGTTTGTTTAGCAGGCAATAACAAGTGTAAATATGTTTTTTTTTTTATAGTTCAGTTATCACAAACAAAAAATTGTTTTGCAGACGAAGTCATTCATGCCAGTTGATGATTTTTTTTTAATTATTTTGGTAGTTGAATTGGTGCAATTCAGTTTTTTTTTGTTTAATAAAAAATGCAACAAACAGTGGTAAATTTTGTGTTTTATGTAGAATAACAAATAACAGCAAATTAAGCAGATACACGCAGTCAATCATTTTGCATTGAGTTTTCAAAACAAATTTTCAAAATGCAAAATGTGTAGATTTATTTTTGAGTTGCAGCGCATTTAATTTTTTTTTTACAAAAAATTTCAATTAAATAGAACATAAAGTAAAAGAAAGAAAGAAAGAAAAAATGCTTATAAATATTAACAATAAAATATAATAAAAAAACAAAAAATTATTGATAATTTAACTTTATTGCAATTTCAAAGCACCGATTGTTAGTTCTACAGGACAACTCTAAAGAATATTGATTAAACATGTTACTCTACGTTTTAAATATGAACAGTTAACAAACAATTTTTACTGTTGCATTTAGTAAAATGTTAAGTTTTTTTGCAATAATACATGTAAATAGATGAAAAACTAAAATTATGATGAAGCAAAGCGGTGTGTGAAGAAAGTAAATCTTAATTAGACAATACGAATAATAAAAGAAACTTTTATTAGAACTTTTGCATTATTTTTTTCCTTTTGAATTTGATGTTCCTCTTTAACTAAAAAAAACAGGATATAAACTGACACACGCTTAACAGGTAGAACTGTACTTTAAATAAAAGAAAGTAAAAGGTAAATTATGTCCTCCAAGAAAACTTTAGACTTTGATTTTCAATACTCCAGTGAATTACACCTCAAATAGGAAACAATGTATTAAATTGCGCAGAGCAGGGTTACTTAAAACCAGTTTAGCTTAAGATTTCTTAGTCCGGTGACAGTCAATGATAAATTCTTTGATACCTGTTTTTTTTATCCTTATGTTTTTTAAAACAGCGATATAACATTTAAATAGTTTTTAAGTTTCATAGTAATGCTGAAAACACAACTGAGACGAACATTAAAACTTCGTTGTGTTAGTACGTGGTGTGAAGCACAATAACACCGACCAATTTTGCTTGCTTTTTTACTTTTGTTTACTTTTTGTGAGCTGGTAGGGTGACCACATAAAAAAATTATATTTAAAATAATAAACTTAAAAAGAAAAGCACATTTAACCACTAATTTGTTCACATATATTTAATGCTACAAAATACAAATAAATCAATTATTTAAGTGAAATAATTTTATTTTTTAAAATACTTCGAAACTAAAACCAAACATGGTCACATTGTACTGATTTGTTCGTCGTTCGCCGGCGTAGGATATAGAAATAAATCTATTGCAAAGTTCGCAGCGTTTGACGAATTTCGTCCAACGAATAATCGCGACCAAAAATTCATCGTTCGTCGAATATTGAAGAGGTGGCTCAACAGATTTTTTCACTACGCGAGAATGACTGGCCTTAATAGAATATTTCAACACAAGCAGCTCGTTGTCCATGAAAATTACACTCTAACGGCCTTATGTATAACAAAAAGTTAGCATGAGGTTGTCATAACTCCTGGAACTAAGCAGGGTCTCTGTAAGGCCCTCCTCTTAATTTGAAAATATTCCTAGGATGATTTAAAGTGGCTGGCCGTACTTGTTCTAAGTTTTTGTTATGCATACGCCTGTAAATTGCTTTTATTGTGATTTATTACAAATGTTTAAAAGAAATCCGCTTGAGTAATTAGGCATTTTAAATTATCACATAAACTCAATAGAATTTAATACAACAACCAACAGAAATAAACTCATAAAAAAGTCCTCAGTAGCAGTTGTTTTTTACTACAGTCCATCATTGCAGTCAATTGAATCGGAATATATAAAAAACGTAAGCACTTAATAAGTGAAACAATATAACAAGAACATGACGTTCATTTTATGAATTTTAATATTTTATCAAGTCTTTTCTTCGGTAACCTTATGCCTTTTCTCGCTCATTATATCATCTGCTACTTGTCGTTTTCATCAAGATTTTTAGGTTACTTTTAGAACATATACTTATAAACGTTAATGTTTAAGTATGTAGTTATGATATACATACACACAAAAATACATACGCACAAGACTTTCAGACATTTAGTGTACGAGTAAGTAAAAGTTTAATCTCAGATGATCTACTTTATGAATTTAATATTTCGTTTACATGCAACTATTTTATATTTTCTTCTTTCTCTTTTTCTTTTTTGTATTTTTTTAGTTTCTAATATTTTATTATGAAATCAAATACGAAACCAACTTATATACAGACAAGGCAATAATTATAACAAAGGAAATGCAGTAATTGGTCGAAGCCGACTATAAAAAATAAACAAATGCAAATCTTATTGTTGTTCATAAATAAAACATTTATTTCAGAAAAAAAAAACTTGATCGTATAGCAGGTGGTATTCAAATTATTACAAATGTAAAAAATAAATAGATGCACAGAATGTTTTCTATTACCACAACTTGTTTTAAGACCTAAAAAGCCGTACATTAAATTAAAAATGTTTACGTGTAAATTGTTTAATCGTAGGACCACATCGATTTTCCTTAACTAATGATTTTTCTTTTTCAATTCTAAATAGAAATCATAGCGATCAACTCTGAAATTTATAATAGATTTTACAATCTACTCAAAAGTCCCTTTTAAAAATATAAAAAAAGTTAAAACGAATTCGATTTCTGTCATAAAAATAAATAAAAGATTTCGGCATGGAAATTTTTACTTGTTTACTTAATTTAGTGAGAACTTTTAATTCACATTTGTATTTTATTATTAGAAATTTTTCGTTATTTTATGCCCTTTGCCACAAAAATTGGAAAAAGTGTAGCTAAGTTTGTCATTCCGTTTGTAATTTCTACCATATCCATTTCCGACCCCATAAAGTAAATATATTCTGAGTTCGCATAGCGAAGTCGATTGAGCGATGTCCGTCTGTTCGTCCGTGTAAGTGTTGAAAACAATTTTGTTAAAGCACTAGATGAGCTAGAGAAAAATTAAGTACGCCAATCGTTCACAGTTTCGAAAAATTTGCGATCGGGCGATGCCTTAAGTAGAGCGGGAAAAACATCACGACTGCCTCTATTTTTTCCATATCATTTGGTACATTACGTGATCAAGATTTGAGTCAGTACCTGGCCGTGTAGGCCCTAACCTGACTGTGGTCTTACCACCGAGTGAAATACAAAGCGTCGACTAGCGCCCCCTGCTAGGCGTAGCCAACAGATTTGCGATTTCAAGAACATGGCTTGCAGGACCATGTCCTTCCCCTTGCTTGAGGGTTGGAGACTTTCCAACCCCTCTGTTGAATATGCAACAGCACATTCGTTTAGCACCGCGCCCTCCCCGCGGACACTAAACTTTAACCGACAGCCACCACGTGTACCCCGTAGGGACCTCACCAATAACCGGCTACAGAGATGGGCGGCTCTCTGTATGGGCTACCGGTTCCCGTGGTGCCAGTATTTTAAGGACACTGGTAAGACCTTCGACAATGACCCACGTCTTGTCTATCCAGATTCAGTGCCTGCACACCGGGGGACTGGTTACCCCTATACCCCGAGTGTACTATGTCTGTGCCTAGGTTAGAATCAGCACAGACTTCTTGTAGTACCCCCGGGGGGATCATTTGGTACAATGAAGTAGTTCCAATAAAAAAAGAAATATGGGGCGATAGAGAATAAAAAATAAGAAAAAATATCTAGTGAAAAAATTGGCTTTCGCCCATATTTTCCGAGTTACGGGCGTCTGAACTTTTCATAAAAAATTGCGATTGTCAATATGGGTATCATTTGAAAGCTTATGAACAGATCTTTTAGGAAACACTCAAATTTTTAACCCATTAAGAGCCGGTGACATTTTTATGTAAAATTATATGTCGTACTTAATTTTTGTTTTTCTTATTTTTTACACTTCACTAGATTAAATACATGGTGAAGGGCAAATAAAATTCAGCACTCTTACTTGTTTTTTAGTTTTTACAGCAATAATATTTTAAATTTTTATAGCATTTTCATAATAATTACGATGTGGTGATTAACATGAGAAACAAGTAATTATCTTTTTAATTTCGCTTATTGATTTATATATTTTTTTAAAGCGATATTCAGAGTCAAAAGCCAGTTAGAAAATATAATAAAATACGCTTCGAATGTTGGTAAAGTTTATTTGATAAGATAAAAAGTTAATAAAGTTTGTGTTTTCTTTTTTCATTATGGCAATTGACGAACATGTCTATCTTTTATTATGGATTAATAAAATATAGATATGAATTAATGTAAACGATTGGACTATTTAAACTGTACATATAATAAAACTGTAACTGTATTATTTCTGTACATGAAATAAAGTAAATAGTTATCGATAAAGAATACACATGCCTGTCTGCGTTCGCATCATGTAAAAACTGCTGGATTGATTTGAATAAAAATTTGTGAGAAGATCCCTTAAAATCCTTGTTTCAAATATCGAAAAATTTTTTTATTTGTAAAAATATGTCATTTCGTTCAGAAAAAAAGAGATACAAAGCATCGTTACCACGACAATTGAATCTTCGCTCCGAAACGACCCGAGTCTATCTCGGTCATAGATTGTCAAGCTAGCAACAGCTGTACAAACCGACAAAGTTGCGGGCACTGCTGGTATAATTATTAAATTATGGTTTTTGTGAGCAAATAATTGATTTTTAATCAGCCTTTTAGTTCAATAATTTTTTATGAATGAATTTTGTTATTATTTGTTGTAAAAAAAGCTGCTAAAGTGCGAACAGTTATTTAATTGAATAAATTATTTAAAATTTAAATTCGATTCGAAGAAAGCTAATCACCAATAAATCAAATTTTAATTTAATTATCTTTCAAGTAAAATCTTATTAAATTCATTAGAATTTTGTCCTTGACCCTGAACACCGCTTTAAAATTAAGAAAATCTTCATCGAATATACACGACTGGGTCAATATAAGAAATAAAAAAAAAAATAAGTATTTTTGCTCTAAAAAGTTCAAAATTTTCTGAAATATTAATTTATAAAAAGTAACTTTTTTCTCTTTTTGTAACGAGATCATCTGAGTAGCTTCACTTTTTTTAAGCAACAAAGATTACCATTTGAAGGTATTGTGATTATTTGCTTTAATATTTTACATCATCTAGACCCTTTGCATTGGTTATAGCCCTAATCTATAGGCTTAAAGAAGTTTTTTTTTTTAATAAGTTAAGACTTAAATATTTATTTTTGAATTGATTTTTTTAATAACATTTAATATAAAAAAAGTTAATTATGCAAAAATCAAATCTCATTTTTCCCTTAAACTATTTCTAACTTTTTAAACTTGTTTAATCAACGTTTTATGCATAAAACGCAATCTTCTACTCAAAACATGAAACGACAGTATAAAAGATTTGTTAATGTGATTATTTTGTATTTGCGTGTTAAAGAGTATTTATTTTTCAGTAGGTACATGTAGTTGGCCACGTTCACAATTTTTTTTTTAATTTTTTATTATTTTATTTATTAAAAATGATCTATAATTATTATTAATTTATTTATTTTACAAAATGTTAAATCTTAAATCAATTAAAATGCTGGCACAATGAAAATAAAGTAATTTAAAATTTTTATGATTTTAATATTCAGATTTAAATATAAGATATAATGTTAAATAAGGAACTAACACTTCTAAATGAGAAAAGTTATAATGCTCTTCTACCCATTATTTAATTAATTATATTAAGTAAAACAGAAAAGTTTGAATTTTTGTCAGTTTTGATTATTAAAAACAAAATTTAAATTGATAGCTTTTGCACATACATATTGCATAAACATTTTTAGAATGTATTTTGTAAAGGATTGCATACATACATCTGCTATTGATTAAACAAATTTTCCATTTTCTTCCGATGTGACCTTTTAAGCAAAAAATAATACCTTTACAAGTTTTATTGGTTGGAAATATTTGTTCTTTGATTTAAATTTATTTATTTTTTAAACTTTATTACGTCATATATTCAAGCATACTTCTTTCTTCATATTTTCAATGTTTTCATCTGTCGACTAATTAAAAATTATGAAAAAAAAAAACTTCAAGCAAAACATATACAATAAAAATATCTAAAAAAATGGGACATAAATTGGAGGCACGTCATCAAAAAAAAAAGTAACGTGCTAATGCCAACACATTTTTTGATGCGGAATTAATTAAAACACTTAAATTTAAAGTTTATAGAAAAGCACACGCCGTCAAATGAAATAATAAAAACAAAAATACTCACACCATAAATATACAAAGGAAGTAAGACAGCACAGTAAAACTTATAAAAAATAGTTTAATGAAAAATAGCAGACATGAATGAAACAAAAAAAAAAAAAAAAACATCATATTAAAATAAGTTATGGAGGCAGGTGATTGATATATATGTGTGCATGTATGAATATGCATATGTATGTAAATTTGTGTAAAAGAGGGTGTGCGGCTGAATTAAAATGCAGAAAAGTGTTATTGTAATAGAAAGGCCACTTAGAAAAGAAAATTTGGGTTAAAGCAAAATACATTGATTATATGACAGTTATGTGATAATTTTGTGAAAAGTTAATAATAAGTTTTCAGTTTTATGTGTACTTTTTGCTTATTACTTATGATATTGTATTTATATACAATTTATGAAGGAGTACACCACAATAATATTATTTTGAATGACCATATAAAATAAATTGTTTAATAATTTTTACAGAGTAAAAGAAATAATTTAATTATTTACCTGTCTTTTGATTATATTCTTTTTTGATGTGTTATCAAAAGTCGTTCTATGGGTACTTTTCTCTGGTCTTTTTATTTAATTAAATTACAAGTTCTCACAAAATTTATTGATATGATTCAAATTGTGTTAGAAACATACATATGTACATAGTATGTATGTATATTTTTTTCAAAGAATCTTTTTACTTTTAATGTTCGTTGAAAAATCAATATTTGTGCCTTCTTTGGTACTAAGCAAACACAAAATACACACTTAAGCCCTTTAGTACTGCAACTTTTTAGCTTTTTTATAATTAATTACTTAGATAGTTTGAGCTTTTTTCGTTGTTTACTTTAATTTAATGCAATTAAAATATTATTACAAAACAATTTCTTCGCTTTGTTTTTCTTAATGTTAAATGCAAATGCCAAATGTTAACCGCACGCTCCTATGACAAGTTGAAAACTATTTGCAATTTGAGAGCAATGAGTAAAGTCTAATAAGAAATATGACAGTTGACAGCTGACAGACATAGTAACTGCAGCAAAAAACAACTCTGCTTGCAGGGTGTTTCAGAAATAAAAACGTTTTATTGATACTGCAGTAGAAGCTTAATACTTTTCTTCGGCAAACTTTTTGTTTTGTATACCTCTTAGTTTTATATCATTGACGGTAAGGCAGTTCTTGTTAAGATACTATAATCATATTACCCAAGACAAACACTACATAGTTTTATTTTCGGTTTACTGTGCAGGCCTGCCGTATTTGATTTATCGGCATTTAGCCGATTCTTTGCCTCAAAGTTATCAAAATTCCGACTTGTCGATTTTTGCTTCAAAATTCCGGTTTTTTCGTCAAACAATGACAACAATTAATTTAATTTTGTTATCTAATTATAACTTTCAACCTTACTATCTTGATTTTGAATTAATAGAAATTAAAATTAAAAAGGTAGAATTATTTATGCAACGCTGACCATTGTTCTGAATGGATTTAACAGTCCAGCGAAGGAAATATTTTTCCGTTTAACGAATATCTCAGCAGTATTTTATTTTAACGAAAGAATCAATAACAAGAAGAGTAAAAAGCCTCCAAGTCCAGTGAAAAAGATTTCAGAAAAATTAACCTTTTTATTTGTTTTATAAAACTGCTTCAAATGACTCTAGAGACTTAAAATATTTAGTAATATTGGATTATTTCCACTTTATACGATCAAAAGTGAAACGGTTATTTTTATAGATTTTTAAAGATTTTATATTATAAATCAATTAAAATTTTACTTTTTCGGCTTTGGTTCATTTTTAATTTAACTTTTTAATAAGAAAAATTATTTTTCAAATGTACGCGTACGTTTTCCAAAGAAAACAAGAAAAATTAGACGCTGGCAGAATGTAATGCTGCATTTTCAGGACTGCCAAATCCATCTTCAGCATTCTTTGCATCCAACACCTTGATTTGCGTATACTGTAAATATCATCCATTTAACCAACTAATCAATATTAATTTGGTTGGACGAAATTCACACACAACTCAAAGCGTACATTTGAAAAATAATTTTTCTTATTAAAAAGTTAAATTAAAAATGAACCAAAGCCGAAAAAGTAAAATTTTAATTGATTTATGATAATCACCGGTTCAACCCCTGGCTGGGACTAAAATTAAAAATGATTTTGTATTATTTTATATGTTTTCAACATCATTTAATAGTGAATTACTCTGTTTTTTTTTTATTGTATTTAAAATGTGTATTTTTAATTTGCCGATTTTATAAAAAAAAAAAATTGTCGATTTCTAGCAAAATCATCTGGCACCCCTGTTACAATGGCGTTGACATTTCTGCGAAAGATTTAAGATCTAGGGCTTAAGCAAGTTTGTCCTACTGTGCGAATGAACACTTGTGCTTTGTTTGTTAAGTAAATTGACGAAAAATTAGCTTTTTATATAATTTTACTGTTATAAAATGCAAAGCTGTCTGTGAGGCATACATACGTACATATGTAGCAGTAGGATTCATATTTCAAAAAATAAGTCGTAAATCGTGCAATTTCGCTACTGCTCATGTGTGGAATCTTACCAAATTTGATAAACATAAAAAAAATTTCTATTTAAACTTGAGCTTATAGTTCATTTTAGTGGCTGCTAACATCTAGCACCACAGCATAATAGAGCTGTAAAGAAAGTAGTTCGCGAACAAAAGAATACTAAAAGAGTTTTCGAAATTTAATATAATGATATTTGCATTTCTTGCCCAACTAAAACTTTTTAAATTATTTACAATTTATTTTCCTACCTTTCATATGTTATTTCATGCTTAAGCTTTGAATTAGAATTACCGTTTGATATTTTATTGACCAAGACCTTTATTCGATATTCATTTTTAAATAATTTTTATATTCTTATAACATTTTAGTTAGTAATTTTTCGTAAGTTTTTATTTTAAAAATGGATACATAAACTTTTTTATTTTAGTGAAATACAGGGAATAAAGGGATTAATTTACAGTCATTAAAAGAAGTTTCATGCTATTATACCGTTAACATTGTAGATGGTATAGAGAAGGCCAAGGAAACATTCTAATTATTTCCAATATAAAATACTAAAACATCAAGATGTTGAACCCATAACCAATTAACATTGAAAAGGACCCTGTGAAAATACCGTTGCTATTGGGACACCTTTTAGTTTTCATTTTTTATACTTGCTTTTTTAGCGAACTAGCAGAGCGGCATAATTCACTTAACTTTTGAGCTGATGCACCAATTATCTTAGGATGCTTAGTTTTTTCCCCAATAAAAACATCGTTCAACATTTAACTGTAGCAGCTCTTAATATTTAATTTTTTTTTTTTTTTGTTGTAAAAGTGACTTGTGCCAAAATAAACGGCTAATATGTATGTATATGAAAAACCGTTACTATCTGGTCATCCTAAATTTAATTTTGTTTTTCAATTTTTCCTTATAGCAGACATAGGAGTACATACTCTGTGCAAGTTTCAGTTGTCTGCCTAAAGCAGTGGAAAAGTCAAAATTACGGCCTCTATGGAAAAACAATTTTATTTTTAAATTTATTATTTTATTATTTATTTTATTTATTTATTTTTTTGTTTAATAGCAGACGGTTTAAAAACAAAAGACGTATACGTTAAAATCACGTAACTTTTACATTTTAGTTTTAGTTTTTAATTTATGTTTTATTTTTATTTTTTATTTGTTGCAATAGCGCACATGGTTTTACTGACACTGTAAAAATTTGACTTGCAACTCACCTTCTAGCAAAATTTCGATAATTTGCCAATTACGTTGCCAGAGGTAGAAGGATGTGACAGACAGGCGAACATTGCAGCGAAAACAATATGGTTACGTTTTTACCATTTAATTACGACACCCTAAAAGCGATTAAAGTTTTAAATCTGCTGTTTTCTAGTTCATTAAACTTTTCTCTTAAAAGTTATGAATTAATAAAAGGTCAGCAGGAAAAGTAAAAATATAAAAATTTTAATTTTTAATTGACATAATTGAATGATGAATGACAAAAATGAGATTCTACCAATTTCCAATAATACAAATCAAATAGTTATTTGATCTTATTTGTTTAACTTAAGTGTAAGAAATTGTTTATTTGTTGTTTTTTTTTAATTTTAGATTATTAAATTTAGATGTTTGACTTGTACTAAATGTCTCAGGACAATAGTAACGAAGGCAATTGAATCAAAATCAATATTAGAAAATTAATATAAGGAGCTCTGTAAGTTTAAATAAAAACAAAAACAAATATTTTAAACAGAAGATTTTAAGATGTCTGGCAAATGTTCCAATTTTTTAATTGAGATTTATTATTTGATTTTTAAAAGCTGCACAATTTGGCAAGTGAGTTTAAAAATGACTGAACATTCAAGAATGAAGTCTACTGAGAAAATTACTTTGGAAATTATTGATACCCGTCGTAATTATTATAATAAAAATAAAATACTTTTTATAATTGAAGAAGCACTTACTCTTCTACATCTGGTTGATAGCCAGGATTTGCAAAACAAGCAATTTGAGGAGTCATCGCAGCAGTTGTTTTAACACTTCCAGTCCGCAGGCCTGATAAATTATTTAAAAGCTGATGAGTTTGATGAGCAAAATTTAACTTTAAGTTTTCACGTTTATCCATAATTTCAGACATCATGATTGTTTCACTTTTAATATGATTTAATTTTGTATTTTTTATTTATTTTTTTATTCTTTATTTCTATTTCGTTGTAGGGTTTTGCTAAAAATACACAACTTTAGTTAAATTGTCTTTAGAAAATCGTTAAATTCCTTATGATTTTTGATGTGATCTCGTCCAGAATTATATCCGAATGATTTTATAATTTTATTATTCAGTAACAAAGCCAATGCAAATTTGTCATCAATTTAAAACCACAATTCTACGAAGTAAAACCGTCATTAAACTTCGGATACAAACTAAAATTAAAAATACGTTTCAGTTTATTTTCTCTTCGTAGTACGAGTATTTGCTTTAAAATAATTATTGCATTAAATACTTTTAATTAAATTAAATTAAATCAATTTATTTATTCCATTGTCTGAAGCTGATGATGTGTAACGAGAAATGGTGATCATCTGTAACATGAATTTGAAAATCCAAATTATTTGGATGTGTCAGTGTGACCCACAACGAAGCAAAAAAAAAAATAATAAAACAAAAAGTTAATATTAAAAAGTAAAAAAAAACAAATAAATAAAATTAAAAGAATTAAAATAAAATATACAAAATAGAAACTTAAAATAAATGTTTATCATTCGTTTTAGGGGGCGTCTTGACATCCTATTCAATAGGTTTGAAATAATTATTTTATTTGATTTGTGAAAGTTGATCTTAACATTCGTTTGTATACTATACTATTTATCATTTCAACTTCTATGTTTATGAACTTTTTACGCTTTTACGTTTGACCTCAAATTAGAAATTATTTTAGCATTTGAAATTGCTTATAAATGGTTTAAAAATAATAGTATTCTTCAGGCAAAAGGTAGCCTGCATTAATTTTTATTTGAGTTTTAATAAAAAAAAAATTTAATAATTTACTGTTTTCTTCTTTGCTTGAAAAATAAAAACACTTTTGTTGAGCATATATCGATCTTAACCTATAGTTAACTAATTTACGATCAAATTTTACGAGCAAATTGTGTAACTAAAAAATTTACAAACATAAAAAACTAAATAAACGATCATTTCATGCCATGTCATAGTGTCCGCGTTAATGTCAATGGACTTTATGTCACACTCCAAAGCGACATGGACATGGATATTGTGTCATAGTATCCGCATTAAAAACTACAAAAGCTCCGTTTATCAAATATTTCCTGCATAGCCAACCTTCGTCCAGACGCAAGGATTTTCTTCTTTATGGAATAACCAACACCGGCCTCGCTCACTTCTGCAAGCCAGCTTATGAAACATTTACATCTTTCTAACATAGAATACTATAAAATATAACTATAATATCCATGAACATTATGTGATGTTCTGGTGCCACAAAATGTCTATGGGTCTATGACAGGCCATCAAAATAAAATTAAAAAACTGTTTTCTAAACAAAAGATTAAACTTTAAAAAAAGATTTATAATTTATAAGTGTATTAAGTCCAACGATACCGATAATAATAAGAAAAAATTTTCAAGTGCTTAAAAGTATTAAAAAAAATCTGGGTTCTTTTTTTTGGAAATATAAAAAACGCGTTTACGAGGGCTGCTATATATATTTCTGGCCTGGCAACACTGAGTGCTTCCAAGTGCAATCTGACATTTCCATTGGAAAGTTTGTCATTCTTAAGCATAATCGTACTCAAAACGTTTTGACGTACGACCATTATTTGTGTTGTTTACAGTGACTTGAAAAAATTTATGTAGAAAAAAGTGGAACTAACTCGTGAACATTTTCGTGCCATCATTTTCACAACTTTCGACGTGGATTATCACGACAAGAGTGCATTGATAAACTTAAATCTTTGTATGGCTATGAAGCACCATCCTATAGCACTGTGAAAAATTGATAAAATGAATTTAATTGTGGCCGAAGCTCGCTCAAAGACGAATTCCGTGAAGGTCGTCCAAAAACGGCTGTTGTGCCAGCCGACATACCGAGAGATAGAGACATCCTTGGACATGTCTTCCACCAGCATACATTCGATACTGCATGAACACCTGGCCGTAAAAAAGGTTTGTTCTCGTTGGATCCCGCACAATTTGAAAGCCACTCAAAAAGAGGCTCGTGTCGATTGGTGCAAAGAAATGTTGCAAAAATACGATTGCGGTGCTTCAAAAGACGTTTATAAGATCGTCACAGGTGACGAATCATGGATCTATGCGTATGAGTACGAAACGAAACAACAATCGACCGTGTGGGTCTTCAAAGACCCAACGAAAGTTGTTCGTGGAAGAAGCACTTCGAAGCAAATGGTCGCCTGTTTCTTCGGCAAAACTGGTCATGTGGCGACTGTTCGCTTGAGCAACGTAGGACGGTCACTTCTGAGTGGTACACTACAATTTGTTTGCCTGAAGTCATCGGAGAAATTCGAAAAACCAACAACAGAAGACAAATCATTGTTCACCGTGACAATGCGAGCTCTCACACATCGGCTCAAACCAGAGCGTTTTTAACCGGCCAAAACGTCGAATTAATGGGTCATCCGCCGTACAGCCCTGACTTGGCACCTAATGACTTCTTTTTGTTTCCGCTCATCAAGAAAAAAATGCGTGGTCAACGATTTTTGTCGCCAGAAGAAGCTGTTGAAGTGTTCAAAAACCATGTTTTGGAGGTGTCTCAATCGGAGTGGAAAAAGTGCTTCGACAATTGGTTTGAGCGCATGCAAAAGTGTATAAATTATGCTGGAGAATACTTTGAAAAACAATAAAACCATTTTTGATTATAAATATTCGCATTTTCACTATTAGGCCAGAAATATATAGAGCAGTCCTCGTATTAAAATTTAACAAGAGCGCTTTATTTGGCTATGCCGAATCTTATATACCCTTTACCATGTATGTAAATCTAAAAAAACAAATATTCGGGTAACTTCGGTAAAATTAAGAAAATAAAAAGAAAAATTTAGTACTACATATAATTTTACATAAAAATGTCACCGGCTCTTAATGGGTTAAGTATTTTAAAAAAAATTTTTTTTTGCATTTTTTCAAAAGATCTCTTGCCTTTCAAAGATACCCGTATTGACCATTTGACAATTTTTTTTTGAAAATTTCAGAGGCCCACAACTTGGATAATATGGGCGAGCGCCAATTTTTTCACTTGATGGTTTTTTCTTATTTTTTAATTCTCTATCGCTCCTATATTTTCGTTTTTTTTTTTTTTTTGAGTACTTCAATGTTCAAAATGATATGGGAAAATTAGATCTGGGCGTGTTGTTTCGCCCACTGCCCCAAAGGGAATGAACCGAACTTGCTTATTTTTGAAAAAAAAATTTCGAAACTATGTCTAATCGATTGGCGAATTTAAGCTTTCTCTAGCTTATTTAGTGCGTTAGCAAAGTTAACTTCAAAACTAACACGGACGGACAGACTGAGTGAGAATATATACACTTTGCGGGGTCGGAAATAGATATTGTAAAAATTAAAGATTTTAAAACAATATGAAAATAAAAATAATTTTACTACGAGTAGTGTAGGATTTTAAAATTTCAATTACTAAACAATATTAAATTTGTTGCAATACTTTAAAACTTTTACCCAGGCTTTGAATTGATTCACTCTTTTGAAAAAGAAAACAGCAAATTAAGAGCAAATAAAACCAACAAACACAAAAAAGTAGTTTACAGTTCAAATTAAAAAGGGTTCAGAAAGGTTTGTTCTGTCGCCTAGTATTATTCGTCTCAACAATGAAAACTTTTCTTAAGCAATGCCTGCTTCTTAATTTTTAACAGCTTTCACCTTACTTTGCTTCCAAATGGACTTACTAATGGTCAGCGTCCAGTAGTGGTTTTTATTTAAGTTTGGTTTTAAAGTGATGGATATTATTTTTGTCCATTTTTTGAATATTTAAAAATGTCCCACTGTACGCATAAAACTAAAGTTTAATAAGTTATAAAATACATTTTTGTTTAAACAAATACATACCTGCATCGATCTTCTGTAAAACATGGATAAAAATTGTTAAAGCTTTTTGTTTATAAGGAAAAATCGGAGCCGAAAAATCAATTGTTTCGGTGAATGCACTTGTTTTAATAAAAAAAAATCTCAAATGAAAAATAAACTTTTTGGGATAATTTTTACCTTTTCACTTGTTAAGAAATAAAATTCATATAAAATATTTATTTATTATCAATAAAAAAGGGTGTTGACAAAGGAAAGTATGTTTAATATTTAATTGGTTTAAATAATATTCTGGTGCGCATGACCGCAAAGGTGGAGTTTATTTTCCTTGCAAAGCAACAATGTTTATAAACATTTGTTTACCTACAAAAGCTTTATGGTATCACAATCATATGTTTGGAAGAAGTTCATTCTGTTCTTGGAGCTTGAAATAAAGGATTGTTCTTATATTTAAAACGAATGTAAATGTTGATACGCATTTTTTAAAAACAAAACAAAAGCTCAGTTCTGTTAAATGTTTGATTAAGTCAGTGTTACTTGAAAGCTCATAAGAAAAGGTTGTGTTGCGTCTACATATGTAACGTGCTAGAAAACAAGTGTTTGTTGTTTTTATTTAAATAATAATAAATATTTGAAAAATTCGAACTTTATTTAAATCTAAGATATTTGTTACGAAATCTCAATACGTTAATTGGTATGAATGAAAATAAATCTTTTGTCTAACTTTTAAAGATTTAAGTTTAAATACGTAAACGGTTGAAAAAAGTTAACTCAATTATAATTTAAATTTGAAATTGTAGTTTTGTGAAAAAATCTTTTTTATTTTAATCTAAAAAACTAAATTAAGTTTTCTTGTATTTGCAAATCGATTAAAGATAATATTATTAATCGTTAAATAATAATTATTTTAAATTAGGTTATTTTGATGAAGCAAAAAAAAAGTAATAATAAATAACTATATATGATATTTACAGCCATGTCACAGAGTGAAATTTTGTACGATTTAGAAAACTAAAACGTATTTTGCTTCTCTAGAAAATGTAAAACGATCAAAAAATTCATTTTGAAAACGGTCTTGAAATCTAAAATGAAATTGATATTTTTAACAACTTAAAGACGAAAAATGTGGAAAACTGTACTGAAAATTAATTATAAATATTGTCTATATTAATTTCGCTTAAAAAAATTTTATTTAAATACTTCTAGCATGAAAATTTTAATATTTTTGTAAATCGTATAAAACATTGGTCACAAACTGAAAACGTAATTGATGTTCCATTGCCACCCGGGTTTCTGATAACATCCTGCCATATGTTTCAAAGAAAAAAGTGAGAAGTGAAATGGATACATTTACTTACACTCCACTTGGATAGGACAAAGGATCTGACGCATCCCTCAAACTTCTGCGATTTAATTTGATTGCTAAATGCATCTTTCTGTCTTCTTTCATCACAGCAACAATTGAAACACCAGGCATACTGTTCTTTTATTTAATGTTTTATTTATTTTTTGATTTTAGTTTGTTTGTTTACTTACTTTCTTTTAATTTGTCTGGAGCCGGACCGATATTGTTGGCGCCGGTTGCTGAACTAGCTGTTTTGATTTCAATGTAACCATATTTTTAACATAAATAATACGATTTACTTTTTTCCCGTTTTCATAAAAACGTACGAGAGCTGAAGAAGCAAAAGTAAAACGTTACGATTTGGAAATACGAATTCAAATCGATTTCGTACAAAACCTGTTGCATGGCTGTTAGTTTTATTTTAAATATCTATTTTGTGGCCGTGATTAAATTTGTTTAAATCCATCAATAATGTCTTACTATTGAAAAGATCTTTAAAATTCCTTAATTTCTTTATATTCGTTAGCATTCTACACATAAAAAATATCTAATTTTATTAAATTTATTTATGAAACTTTGTAAAAAAAATTAAACTGTGAAATTAAATATATCAGCCGTTAAACAATATGTCACAAAAAGAAAAAGTAAAAATTCTAATAAGAAATAGCACGCCATAGCTAATAGTTAAAATTGCTTCCATTTTATGACAATTTTCAGAAAGCTCTGAAGAGCCAATATCAGATGAAACAGTTCGTTAATTGAGAAAATAATGCACAGAGGCCAGATCGCTAAAATAGTGTTAGCTTTGAAAATGCTGTTCTATATTGTTCAAATCTTGGAGCATCTAAAAGGCAGGATTTTTTTTTTAATTATATAATAGAAGATTTGTCAACTTTCATTGTATTTTTTAATATATTGCAAAATGTAATTGCTTTTCAATTTATTTAATGTTGGTTAAAAATAAAACTTGAAATGTTTTTTTATCCATTTCTCCCTATTCTTAAAAAACACAATCCGAGTAAATTTTTCGGTTTTCAAACGAATACACATTTATAAACCTCATTCACTCAAATTTACTCGTTTTTTAATTCGAATAAATAAACCTGATCTAAACCAAAGATTTAGGTATTTACTAAGAACATGTTTTGGACATGTACCCTCTTCCCAGAAGATAAAAAGTAAAACTTAAATTATCTGTGTCTATAAATATATCTAACACTGAGTTCGTATTTGCTTAACGTCCTATATTTTTTGCAACAAAAAAAAAAAAAAAAAAAAAATATGTAAGATTCTCCTTGTAAAGATAGTTAAAGTAATATTTAGAAAATATTAATATTAACAGTTATACTTTAAAACATTGTTTTAACTTGTTTAAGAGAAATATTTTCTTTTTTTCTTATTAGGAAAAGCGCCACAATAAATAAGACTAGTATTTTATTAATTATTAATATTTTTTAAATGCAATGAAAATAAATACAAAACATATTCGTTAGTTTATGTTGGCAACACCATTTTTACTTCTTGAATTGTAATAATCTCAACGGGTAAAAAATTGTACGTTGGAAGCAAGGTATGCTTTAATGTGATTACGTGGACAAGACAACAGAGGCAACATCAGTTACAGTCAGCTAATAATACGGCTACCGCAACGAATTATAAAGTGATCGTGTTATCTTATTAACATGACTCTGTTTAAAAATTTCTTAGTTTGAGTTAAAGCTTTAGACAGTGCGGTTGGTTCGTTTATATTTTTGTTTAGTGCAATAAATTGTTACATTACATTCCTTAGAAAAACTCAAAAGGTAAATATTACAAAAAAGAATTTTAGGTCAAACATCTACCAAACAAAATAAAAAAAGATATTCTCTGTGAATAAAAAAGAATGGATACAAAAGATATTTATTCATGTAATTATTTATAACTCATATCTAAAAACAAATACATATTTTAATACTTAAACAAATTCATCATATACATACTTACTAATGTATGTATGTTTACATCCGCCAATGAAGTTTTGCTGCTTTTATTATTTTTACTCTTTTTGTTAACAAACGTCATTAAATGTATTTTCAATACGATCAAAAATCAAAATAGAATAAACATAAGACACATCACCACAGCTTGTATAAAAACCAATAAAATTGAGAATGCGAGAGGGAGAGAGAGAGAATACTCCTACATGCAATGAAATAAATTTAAATTTCTAAAAAAAAAGTCAAGTAGAAAAAATATTAATCCGGTCAGGAAGAAAGCAAAGAAAGCCACAATTTAAAAACGTGTGAATTCATTGATTAAATAAAAAATAAAAAAAAAACACACAAACAACTACGGGAAAAAAGACAATATTTTTAAGTAAACGAACATAAACGCAGATATTTGCCGGGTTATTAGCCCCAAAATAAAAAAATTATTTAACCATGAATAGCAGGCAACTGCAATCGTTTAAGTGCATTTTTTTAAAGTTATGGTGCTGATTGCACTTTTCAACAACCAATTTGGATGCCTCGCTGGTTGACTAACTAAAGCATGAACTTGATTTTTTAACCGGCAACTATAAATATAAAATTCAACAAACTCAAAAAGCATAATTTTATAAAAATGATATGATAATAAATTAAATATACTAAAATGTTATCTTGATCATAAAAAATTATTATCTGATGGTTTTCTGCAGAAGTAGAAAATTGTAAAAATTTTAAGATATTGAACTGGTTCTCCTCATGCCAGCTCATCAGGAAATTTAAACACGCCATTTAAGGAAAGAATGCTTAACATTTGCTTTTCGTAACATCCCCTTTGATCTCTTGTTAAATTAATTTTTTTTGCATGTTCCCAAGCGCCCACTTTATGCTTGAACTATGCGAAAATCTACTTTACTAAAGTATAAATGTAAACATTATAAAGTGTTATTTAATTATCAATTTAAATAAAAACGCTATATTCGGCCATGTTAATTTTTATATACCCTTCCCCATAGTGATTTTTAATATTTCTATACTCTGTTATTCCTTCCAATTCCACTGCAATTTTTTCCGGTTTTAATTCTTGTGGTTTTCAATATCGTTTTTGCATTTAGAATATAAAACAAGTAAAAGTGCCAAATCTTATAAAAAATTATTTTCTACCATTCAGTTTTTGTGTCAAACATTTTAAGTTTTGCTTGGGGTTGTATCCAGCTAGTAAAATTGTGGTAAATGAAATGGTTGTCTTTACTACTTTGTAAAGACTTATTATACTATCTGGCAACTCCCTAAGCAAATCGTACAGTTTTAGGGAGTAAAGGCAAGGATTCACTATCATACACAATCGTACGATTTAATCACACAAAAATCTGACAGAATTCTGTCCTACTTTAAAAATCGTTTCTAAATGGCTTCGTAGGTGCCACATTTAATACAAAAAAGATGCAAAAAACAGATGCTTTAATATTTTGTTGTTGCTTTCTCCTTATCTTCAAGAAAAAAGAACTCTGATCGCATAGAAAAAATAATTTTATGAATTATTTCAAAAGATTTTAAAATCGTACAGATCTGTCAAAATGTCTCACACACAAACACTTATCCACATTATCATACTTTTTGAGTACAAATGTTATTTTTGACAGATCATACAACTGAGTATGATAATCAATCTTGGCCCTAACACTCTTCACCATATGAGTCGTTTAATTTAAATGTGGCATAAATAGCTTTTGAAAAAAAATATATGAAAGCTGCTACGGTTTTTTGTTGACCAAAGTTTTTATTGGGAATAAATAAGTATCATAAGATAGAACTACAAGTATGTCTTCTCGAGATTAAGCCTCAATAATTTTAAAACCTTTCACACAATCCTTTAAGTATGTGCATCAGCTAAAAGCAAAGTGACTTATGCCACTTTCAAAATAAACGGCTTATATATGTATGGCCACATGTACTATACCTCAGATTTCCCATTGAATAGTTTAAATAAAAATCGGCATAAGAAAATCCTTCCTACCATAAAGTTTTTCTATTAATATAGATTTTATTTGACCTCTTAATTAATTATTATTATATTTCGCTAATCCATTGTGTAGCTACTTCTGATGATGCTTCACAATGAAGAAGCAAAATATCGAAAATATATATAAAAAATAATAAAGAACTTCTGATTAAAAAATTAAATAAAAAATAATAAAGCTTTCCTGTTTAAAAAAGCTTTTCTTCTTCGGAAATTTTAAGTTTTGCTTAAAGTTGCCGTCCCAACTTAGTAAATAAAAAGGTTGGTGTATTAACATAAGCAATGACAACCACGAAAGTTGAAAAACTTAAATCTAGTTTAGTGGAGTAACTCCAATTAAGTACGATATATAATTTTACATAAAAAAGTCATAGGCTCTTGATGGTGTAAGCATTTTTTTTACAATTTAAGTATTTCCTGAAAGCTCTCTTCAAAGGCTTTTAAGTAATATCAATACTGATGTGCACAATCGTACTTTTCTAGGGAGAGTTCAGACGCCCATAACTCGAATAATATGATTTTCAATAGCAAAATTTCCAAAACAATGTCTGATCGATTGGCGAATTTATATTTTCTCTAACGGACGAAAAGATGGACATCACTTTATTGACTTCGCTATGCATAAGAACTCAAAATATATATACTTAATGGGGTCGGAAATGGATATTGAAGAAATTAACAAACGGAATAATAAATTCCACCTGCGGTGAAGGGTTTAAAACTCATTCATTTTGAGATTTGTGCTTATAAATTTGAAAGCCAGAGCATAACATATGATGTTAATGATATAACAATTAAGATACAAATAATAAAACGCATTCCCAATTAGACAAACAGTTTTCAATTCTAATTATTATAGAACGTTTTAAAATTAATTTGAAGTTGGAAAGAAAGAATTAATTTTATATTAAGTTTCATGCTGACTGCAAGATTTTCTCCAGCGCCAAAAACGTTTTTATAAATACAATAATGATATAAAAGGAAGTCTTGTATCTGCAGTGGGTTGAACTGTGCTTTCACTTAAAAAATCTTATCAAAATTGGATTTGAATTTGGAAATGTTACACTTTATAAACACGAAAAAGGTGACGATGTACAATCACAGATCATTAAGTTTGCATATTTTTCCAAATACGATACGAATGTAGGCATTCAAACATAATTTCGTAATTAATTTATTATTTCTTTTTTTGTTGTATTTTAGCCTTTTCACATTCATGTTTGTTCATATAAGAAAGATTTCAACATTTCTTTCTCTCCAAAAAGCAAAAATTAAATCAATAAATAAAAACAAAAAACTTTAGCAACAGGTGAAATGGTGCATGATCGATCCGACCGACTTTTTTTTTACTTTCTCAACACCAAATTAATGTTAAATAAAATGAGTTTAATTTCAATACAAGTAATTCTTAGCTTTATTTTAATTGATTTATGTTTATTGCGAAATTTTAATCAGTTTCTTTTTCGCAATTGCACGAAAATACAAAATTATTTCTTTTATCTGTTTATTTGGAAGATGGTAGTGACGACCATCAGCCCAGACAGACAAAGAGAGTGAGAGACAGAGAGAAAAAAAGAAAAGAAAACGATTACATAATAACTATTATAAAAGCAACTGGACAGACCGGCAGACAGACAGACAGACAGACAGTAACAAACTGTGTCATTAATGTTTTCTTGTTGAGCTTTCGTTTATTGTAATTCATTATGGTTTTTTGCATTTTTGCAATTTTTGTTTTTAACGTGAACGAAGATGCATTAGTGCCAAACCGATTGATGGCCGCAGTGTTGTAATCAAAAGCGTTGATCGTTGAGTATTTATGATTGTGACGTAACTTTAGATAAAATTACACAAACCGATTTCATGTAGTTTAAGCTTCATGTTCATGAAAATCCCTTGAATTAAAATACAAAATTGGATCATTTTTATGTATGATTTTTTTATGATTTTTTTTTTTCTTTTTTAATTATAACTTCTTTTACACTTATTTACTTGCAGTCATGTTGAAATCTATGCTTATTGTAACGTGCCTTTTAATGGCTGGCGTACGCAGTCAGGATCTCAAAGTTGATGTCATCAGTGTTCCAGAAATTTGTGATCAAAAGTCGAAAATTGGAAATACTGTAAGTACTACTTTTTGTACCGACGTTACCATTATTTAAACAGAAATATTGAATAATCATTCAAAAATTCGTTATTTGGCTTATCATCGCTTTAAAATATTATTTTATTGTGATTTTATTAATTAGAAAAAAGAGTGTCCAGGCACTGATAACTAACAATTTTAGAATAAAACAAAAGCAATAGAAGGGCCCTAACACGAATTCCTACGACTTTGAGTTTTGTCATAATTCCAAAAAATTATGTACAGAGGCACCTCGTCACAAAAGTTGAATGCAATAGGATCACAAAATAGTTATCCGAGTATCTAAATTTTGAAAGTTTTTAATTTCTGGTATTTTTGAGAACTTTGTTTCAGCAACACTTCCGTGATGTAATTTGTAATAAAGATGTTAAAAAGCTGCAATTAAAAAGAGCACAATTTTTTATAACCTTCACCACAAAAAGTGGAAAAAGGGTATATTTAAGTTTGTCATTTCGTTTGTAGTTTCTAGCATATCCATTTCCGACCACATAAATAATTCTGAGTCCTTATGCATAGCGAAGTCAATTGAGCAATGTCCTTTTGTCCGTCCGTTTTAGTGTTAAAATCAATTTTGCCAAGGCACTAGATAAGCGAGAGGAAATCTAAATCGCCAATGGATCAGACATAATTTCGACAACTTTTGCTACTGAAAATCAGTAAATCGGTCCATGTCCTTCGAGGCAGCCAGCAAAACACCACGCCTGCCTTTAACTTTTCCACATCACTTGGAACAAAGAAGTAACTTAAATAAAAATATATGGGGCGGTAGAGAATTGAAAAATAAGAAGAAAAAAAAACATCAAGAAAACAAATTGGCGCTCGCCTATTTTTTTATAAAAAATTGCGATTGTCAATATGGGTACCATTTAAAGCTTTTGAAGAGATTTTTCAGAAAATACTAAAAAAATATTTTTTATATGCTTAACCCATTGAGAGCCGATCTATTTTTCCTATTTTTTTATTGTCTTTCACCCCAAAATTTGTGATTTTGATTGGAGTTGCTTCAATAAACATACGTGGTGAAGGGCATATAAGATTTGGCGTAGCCGAATATAGCACTCTAACTTGTTTAAATTGTACTCTCGCCACAAATGACTATACACTATTAAAGAAGACGCCTCGATGAATAAAAATCGCCAAATTTTATTCATTAAAGCGTCTACTTTAATAGTGTATGGTCCTTTGGGCCGAGAGTATTATACTTTTCATAAAAAAAAAATCATATTTTTTTTGTGATCAGTAAAAACGCATTTTTATAATTAATACACAAATGTTTTGTTAATTTATTTATAATTTACAAAAATTCTAATTATTCTAGATTCCACAATTTATGCTAATTTAATTTTAGATTTAAAATTACCAATACCAGGGAATTTTTGCTTCCCGGTTTTTTCCCGGTTTTTGAATTCCCAAAATCGACGCTATTTTTTCGACTCTATCTTGGCGCACGTTTATTTTTGTATTACTTTGTACTATTAGGAGTTATAGTAATGTACACTTTTCTTAAATCTTAAATTGGCGTCTTTTGGGATTCATAATACAAGCAAAAAATATGTATGTTGTATGGGGAAACCCTTTAATTTTTTTTAATTGTTAACAGCTTTTAAAACGGGACCAATCTGTAAGCACAACCTTTTAAATACAAAAAAAATTCAAAATCTCTTCAGAAGTGACTGAATTATGGAGGCACAAATATTTAAAAAAAGCAACATTTACACGAATTGATAACTTCCTTTTTTTTAAGTCGGTAGATTTTAAGCCATTAACAAACACTATTTTTGCACATTACCGTTATCTAATATTTACTTAATAAAAGACAATTTATTGAAAATATTTATTTTTTTCTTTTTTTTTTAATAAAATTGGTTCCTAATTTTTTACATTATTAAATCGATAAAAAAGTTATAAGCGATTAAATATGTAAATATTTTAATTATTTTTGTTTTTGTTTTTGTTTTCAGCTTACAATGCATTACACTGGCACATTAACTGATGGCACAAAATTTGATTCTAGGTGAGTATTTTTTTCTATCTTCAATTTTTTATTGGTTTTTCGTAATTTATGTTTCTGATTTTGTCGCGAAACAAAAAAGCTCTCTCTACTTTTATTGTTCTGCATTAATGCTTCATCGTAAATTAACTGCAAAAATTGTGATAACAATCTCAATATTATGCAGCTTTTGTTGGTCAAAAAACTGTCATTCATAGACGATGTGCTGCTATTCTTTACATTCTTTTATGTATAAGGCGTACAACATTCAAGTCATTGTTGTTGTTATTATTGTTTAAAAGTATAAATTTTGAATTGGGAAGTTAACTTACAATCATCATTATAAAATCAGAAAATTTTATTTAAAAAAAATCAATAATCATTAAGTTTAAAAAAATATTATGTGTGAATTGTTGTTGTTTTTTCAAGTTTTCGAAAGTTTCTCACTTTTTTCCGATCTATCAGCTGACGAACCTTCCACGTCACCAAAAATTGAATGAAAATAAAAATTAACGCCTGTGTATTCAAATAACAATCCTAATTTATTAAGATATAAAAATGAACAATAAATTAAACGGAACATAAATTATAGTCAAGTGAATATGCGTTGAAGGCACACAATATGCAAACCCGCCAAATGGAAACCTGATAGCCACTAGGCCCAAAAATAACAATTTAGAAAACTAGTGATAACAAAAACCTCCGCAATTGTTAAAACAATAAAAATAAGTTTAGTGAAGTGAAGTGAAGTGATGAAGTAGGTACGTTGAGACCTGAAACTCTAAGAGAGTCGATTATAAAGCGAACTAAACTCATGTGCTCGTTTACAAGGAACAACACAAATGCAAACACAAGCACACTCACACAATTATAATTTGAGTAGTTTTGACCCTTATCAGTGATTGTAAAAACATATTTTAACTGGCAAAAATACACAACTACGAGGGGTGCACGAAAATTGTTCAGAATTTATGTCACACTAGAAATTAAAAATAAAAATCAATAGAACTGAAGGAAGTCTTTACAAACTAAACGAGAAAAACATTTTTTTTTCACATTTCAATTTAAATTTTGTATTTTTGATAGTTAAAATACAAAATCGCTGTGTGATTCAATTCTTTACTTCTTTACTTTTCTTGCACTAACTCCATCTTTTATTTACAAAACATGCGCTTTTACAAATGTACGCTACACGATGTTTTGCTTAGCAGGAATTCAACTTTTCATAGCGTAACAATGAACGCCACAATACTCTGCGATTCAGGCACTTCGACCATCTCAGACACTACTACCACATACTGCTGCGTTGTTACTATCCACTCTAACCAGGGTTACCACTCGGAATTTTTCAACAATGGCACAAAAGATCGTTTTGTAAAAATAAGTCCCAGAAAAGAATCATTTAAAAAAATAATAGTAAAGTATTTTTGGAATAACTACATATAGCGTTGATGCAATATTTCGGCTCGGAGTCAATAGTTTTCTCTAGTCTCATGTAGTTTTATTTTCTACAAATCGATAATCATTATTTCGAAAATTATTTGTAAAAAAAATAAGGAAATTTGTAGGTAAAGTTAAAAAAACGGGGGAAAGATCCAACAAAATAAGAAAAGTCGCAAAATTGGTAGAGTCACACACCGCAAAAAAAGATCAAATTGCGACAAACGCTTACGCTGACTCTAACTAAGGTTCAGTCTGCTGTTTTTTTAACACAGGCAACTTCTCTAACTCACCCTGGCGCGAAAACAACAATAGTTTTTCTTCTTCGTATTTTTCTGCCGCTTTAAAAAAAAAAACTTATCTACCGCAGATACTTAATAAAAATTATTTATATTTTTATCGAAAAGTTCTGTTGAGATATTAAATTATTCTCTTGATTTTCTTTTAAATAAACAAGCAGACACTCCTTTTATCTGGTTAACACGGCTGTTCAACATCTGTTAGTTAATTTTACTTTTTAGTTTGTTCTTACGCTTTATATCAATTCATCCGAAAAACTTGCTATCACATTAGAATCGAACGATTAAAAAGAAAATCTATTGTTTCCCTTTACTTTTGTGACAACATCAATTTGACAAACTTACTTTTGTGAAGAAGTGCATTGCCCAGTTAAGAATAAATGTCTCTTCAATCAACCATTTCAAATCCATTCACTTGATATTCGGTTAAACGGTTTGACTGCATTGAACGCTTTTAATTCTCAAAAGGTTAAAGTTTAGAGTAACTGAATTTAATCTCCAAACATTATTTATTTGTAAAAAAAAAAATGATTGATTGAATAACTCTAGTTGTACAAAAAATAGTCTCTTGCTGATCAGATATTATTTCTTAATAATTTTAATGACATTTTGCAAGGTTTGATTTTATGTTTCTTCTAGAACTATGTTGCATTGATCTACAAATCTACATTTCATGTTTTTTGTTTTGACAGTCGAAAAGTTTAAACGCTTGACGCCTGTTTTTACTCGTGGATAAAGAGAAGCAATCGAAATGGGCCTCAGTCATCATTGTCGAAATTAAACGTGAATAATTTTCCCCTGTTACGTGTCCACTTTTCTGAGGTCCAGTAATTTAAAAGAGTGTATTTAAATATTGCATGAAAAGGTTTATTTGGAACACACCTCGTAAATTTGTGTCTCGAGTTATTAAATTTCGTAGCTGCTTTCGCATCTCTGAAAATAATCGTTTGCTGCATGTGAAACAAGCAACGTAAAACAAAATTTCTTTGGAAGCAATTTTTACTTCATTTTTATATTTTATTTATAATAAATTCAAATGGTTGTCGTCAAACTATAAGGAAACTTCTACTAAATACCAACTACAACATTACAAAACAGAGTCTTAAATTTTATCTTAAAATATTTAAATTGAATTTAGAAATGCTTTTTGTTGTTGTCTTATCCAACTAAAAAGGGAAATGATTTGATGATTTTATTATTATTTTAATGCACAATAAATTACATTCTTGATTACTTTTTTTTCAAATGCTTCAATTCATCACATCATGGTCCAGTTGAATATTTTTTATAAATTTTTACAGTAATAAACAAAATTTTTCGCAATAAAATTAAAAAAAAAATAAAAACTAACTAATTTATATAATAAAATCAAAAACAAAATCTTTTAAACAGATTTCATCAGGCTTTAATATATGTCTTGCAAAAAATCGGCTTCAAAGGAGACTGACTGAAGAGCAAAGAGTCATTAAATATGAAATGAAAATTGACCACTTTAAACAGTTCAAAAAAAAAAAAAATTAGGAGACACCGTTTAATGGCTAATTTAAAATTTTATACTTTTTGTTGTTTCACTACAATGGTTCAAAACATAGGGTCATAAAAATCAAATAACGTGACCTTTGGGGACAGCCTTATCATTTAAAGTCAATATTTTTATTTCTTTCTTTTATTGGGATTTATGCAGATACCAACTTTGTCAAAAATGGATATCAGTGTCAGTTACGGTTCAATAGACACATGTAATAATAATGTGTATTCTATAGGGGTACCCTTCAAGTTTTAAAATGGACAACCTTTTTTTAATGGAGCCATTATTTTTTACGTTTCAATTTAAAAAAATCAAAATTATTTCAGAAATGGCTAATTTTTGCGATCAGAAACACAAATAATGCTTGCAAAAAAAAACCGTCTTCAGATTTTAACTGTCAGTCTATAACGGTTCAAAAGTTTGGCCACATACATTAAATTACATCAATTATTGGAACTCCCTTTAGTTTCTAAATCCAAAATTTATACTTGTTGTTATAGCGGTCTTAGAAATACAGGTTCCTTGTAAATTTCAACGTTTCAAAAGTATAGTCATAAATATTAAATTTAACGCACTATTGGGGCACCCTTTAATTAATAATTTTAAATACTTATACTTCTTAATATAACAAATTAGTGAATATTCTGTTTAATATTCAACTGCTTGTATATAACGGCTTAAACGCTTGGCCCATATAGGAAAATATACATTAGTTTTGGGAACACCCTTTAATTTATATATTCAAATTATAAACTTGTTATACCGGACTCAGCAATACAGGTAACTTGTAAATTTCAGCTGTCTATCTATAACGATTCAAAAGTCTTTCCACATACATCAAATAGCATCATATATTGGAACACCCTTTAATTTCCAAAACCAAATTTTATACTCGCGGTTGTAGCAAACTTAGCAATAGAGGTTCTTTGTAATTTTCAAGCGTGTGTCTTTAACGGTTCAAAAGTATGGTCATATATATCAAATTAAATGCACTATTGGGGCACCCTTTAATTTATAATTTTGAATATTTATACTTTTTATTATAACGATCTTAGTAATAGACATTTTGTTTAAGTTCAAAAGATGGGCCTATATAGGGGGACACCCTTTAATTTTTAGATATATTTTTGCACTATGTCTTGCTATTGGGAACTTTAGTGATTCGCATTTTTTTTTTTATTTGAAAGTGGTGCCAAAGCAAATCTTTTATACGGATTCTAAAGTCTTGTAATTAATTTTTTTTTTTTGGTTTTTCATGTGAATGAATACTTCTGTTGTTGACTGTAAAACCAAAACCAAAGTCAGAAGACACCTGTATTTGTTCGGTTTTTATTAAAAATGTCATGTTCAAAATATAACTTTTTTAAATATTTGCCAAGTCTGCAAATTGTTTTTAAATTATCATATGTTGGTCCTTCGAAAGAGATTTTTTCCTGTTTTTTTTTTTTTTTTTTTTTTGTTAAAATAATTTTGTTATCATAATTGGAATTAAGGCGCTCATAAAATTAAAACTTTTTCTAAAATCACTTCACATTTATTTTGAAATTGTTTTACATTCACTTTTGTACAACTTTTTTTTAACATTTTAGCCATCAGCCAGAATTTTTGATATTTTGATTTCGTCAACTGTGTGAACAATCATTGACACTGGTGAAAATGAGAAAAGGATTTGCTTTGCTTAGTGATGGCAGTAGAAAAAGTTTTTAGTTTATTGTCTTCATAATGATTTGTATTTAATTTAGCGTGATTTTATTTTGTTTACTCCCATCTTAACGTCAACTATGAACGGCAAACAAAAACTTTTATTCATCTGACACTTGTTGCTTCAGCTTTAGCTTTAGCTTCAGCTACGACTGCGAATGTGTATGTGTATGTGCATGTACAAAAGTGAAGCGTGATTAAACAGCACTTAATATTTAGTGTTTTTAAGCATCCTTTAAAAGCTGCTTAAAAGTAATTTTTCTTTTCGGATCACAAAAAGATGCAGGTGTATAAACAGTGAACGCATACAGTTGGCAAAATGCAAAATGTTAAAAAATCTTATTTATTTTTATGTTTTATTGCTTCAGGCCATTAAAAATGTGAAGGTACTCGTACATTATAAAGAAAACCTGTAAGAGTCTTGTCAAAGTGCCTTTCTTGGCTTGTTGTTTTACTTGCAAAGAGCTGAAAATCATCCATGCAAATAAACTAAATTTGTTCGCTTTTAAGTTGTTGTTTGTTGTTGTTGTACTGTTGCTTTACTAGAGGTGAGTGATGTCTTTACCGGAAATTACCACAAACTGCAACAATTTTATCATGAAAAAAAAATTATGTACGTACGAGTGAGTATGTGTGCTTGTATGTTTGTATGTATTTGCACTAAAGATTATTATGAAATTTACAAACTGAGCTGTGCAGCTATTTTAACTACAATATTTTTTGCTGATAATGACTTTGTCTATTGCAAGAAGAACGAAAAGCGATGTTGAGATAAATACACAACGCAAATTCATCCCTGAGCATCAACTCACTCTTTTAAATAAATTAATTTAATTTTTATTTCTATTCCCGATTAATGTTTTTGATGTTACGAAAATAAATTCAAAAGGCTCTTAATCTTCTAATTGCCACACTTAACCACTCAGCCCATTTACAGCATTCTAGTTACACACACTTACATCCATTCATTTGAATTACGTAAAAAAAAAAAATTTAAATTTTTCTGGAGAATTTTATTTGTACTCATTAATACGAGTAAATGATATGTTTTATGTTGTTCTAGTTGAAACTTTAGCTAATGAAATACAATGACCTTAAGAAAATGTGGTTTGCTGTGTTACCTTAAGAAAAAGAAAAGCAAAAGCAAAAACAAAAACAAAAAACAGTGCTCGATAAAATTTTTATTCATTTCTTTAGTTTTTTTTTTTTTTTTCTTTTAATAATTTTCATCTGATAATGACATCTCTGTTGTTCGATTTGTATTTATTTTCCGGAGTTTTTCTTTGGAGAATGTTAATCAATTGCTGGCACGTCTACGTCTAAAACATTTATTCCTTCATCCCTTTAGTTTTACTTCTTGTTCTGAAATTTCTCATCATTAAATTGATTGTTCTTTTTAGAAATGTTTCCGTTACTGAGCATCAGGACAAAAGAACTTTAATGTTATTTTAACTGGTTTTCGTTTAACAAAAATTATCTTTTGTGTTTTTATTGGCAAACGTGACTGATTAATTATAAAAAGGATTAAAAGCAATCATTTTTTTTTTTTTTTTGCCAAAATATAGATAGAAATGTGATATATTTAGTAGGTTTGTTCTTTTGTATTAAAAAATAATTATGTTGATTTTTATGGCAGCAGTCTAATTTTTCAGTTGTTGCCCTTTAAAAAACGTTGGCATGAAGAAAATAATTTTAATTTTTCATTCTCGCAAATGTTGCAGACACATTAAATTTAGCAGCATCTTAAAACTTCTAGGCTCCTTTCTTTTTTGTTAGTTTGTGTTCTTTACAACTTTTATTTAACTCTGCGAGTATGCTTTCTTTAACAACAACAATAAAAACTAGTAATACATGGAATTTATAGTTCTTTGTACCCTACACCATTTAAATACAAAAAAGGCGATATTGACAGAGTCTCGCTTAGCGAAATATCAAAAAATTATCAAATGTAAACATCGTTTAATTAAAAATCTTCAGTGGTAAAATATTTAAATCAATATCGTTAAAAAAGAATAAGTGAATGAAGAACATAAAAATATAATGGTGATGAGATGAAAATATTTTATTCAACTTAATTAGTTTATTTTATTTAGTTTAATAATTTGTGGGTTTTTTTTTTTTTTTTTGGAAAAAAAAGTTTGGAAATAAAAAAAAAAAATACTCTACAAATTCTTGCTTAAGGTCATCCCGATTTTCAGAATAAAATATTGCGACAATCCAAATGAAAAAACTATCGATTTTGGAAAGCTGTTGAAAAAATTTCGAAAAATTAAAACGAGTAGTTTTTTGTTTCTTTGGTCATTCTGAAACAAATTATGATATGAAAGTGATGGGTTATAAAATCAACACAGAAAAAATTATTTTTCTAATTCAAACAAAAAAAATGCAAATTTAAAACAATTTTTGTTTGAAAGTGGTCCTATAAACAAATTTGTGAATTCAATCAATTATTTTTAAATTAGTTTATTGAAAAAATTTCACGATATTTTCAAACAATTAATTATTATATCCCGTTAAAACTTTTATTGAAATTATAATAAAAAATTCAAACAAATAATTTATCTGAATTAAATAAAAAAAATTTTTGTAAATTCCAAAAAAATATAAACAAATAATTTATTTGAATAAAAAAACAAGTTTACTGAAATTGAAAAACAAAAATCAGTGATATAATTTATCCAAGTTAAACAAAAAAGTTTACTGAAATTTAAAAAAATGTTCAAACAAATAGTTTTATCGACCCAAACAAAACTCTTTACTGAAAATTAAAAAAGAAACAAATCAATAATTTAGCTGAATAAAAAAAAAAAAATTTACTAAAATTATAAAAAAATTTTCAAAGAAATAACTAAGTTAAATCAAACAACAAGTTAACTGAAAATTAAGAAAAAAAAAGTTGAACAAATAATTTATTTGAATCGAATAAAAATGCTGACCGAATTTAAGAAAGTAAATAAAACAGATATTTGAACTTAACCAGTTTTTGTTATAAACCACCTATGTACTATTTATTTTTAAATTAATAACAAAACAAATGTGAAATCACATCTACTAATCTAACTAATTTGAAATCACGTGCTTAAAATATATTTTATGTGATTAAGTCTAAGTTTACAAAAGGTAATTAATAGCACAAGCCTGATAAGATGATTAAACTGAAGTTTAGGAGACCACACGAAAAATTACTTACACCAGTTTCCAAAAAGGTAAAAATTATTTAAATAGTATATTAACTTTCCAGCAATAGATTTTTATTTAATATCTTATATTTATATTATTCGTAAGCAGTTCGTATGACAAGAATAATGTGTCTTTTAAAAGACAATAAACGACATCAACAACAAACTAAGTACATATACTTATGTATGTTTGAAAAAAATTATAAATTTTTAGACAGTTACAAAGATTTTAATAATACTTATCTTTAAAGAACAGTCGTATAAGCAAAAATACAGAAAATGTGTTATAAAAACTTTAATTTAATATTTAAACAAAGTTTTATTTTAAATTTAGTATTTCGTGTTTAAGAGTTGATATTCTAGTGCACTTTTTAGTTGAATTTAAATCATAAAAAAAGATTGTATGAAATTATAGAACTTATTAGATTCTTCAGGATATTGAAGATTAAATAAAAAGAAAACTTTAAACAATATATCAAATGCGTCCAAAATGGTTAAAATATGATACTTAACCTCGTCAATATACACAAAAATTAGTTCCATTTTCTTGAATTCACCGACAATTAAAAGTCTTGGTTGAATATTACGACGTTGCAGTTTTAGCAGCTTAAGCTTTACATCCAGTTCCTCACTTGTAGGTGCTATTACAGCAAAACCTTCTTGAGAATCTACGATTGAAAACTTTTTACGTATTTTGGAACCACTGGGCTCCGCACAAATTGTTTGTTGGGGTGGAAGAAGGTTATGAAGAAACCAGAGCATCATAAAAATTCTACATTCTGCGGTAAACCTCAGCGTAAGTTTCTGAAAATTACTATATTATTTATTTTAAAAATTATATTTACCTTTGTCTACATAGTCAACAGTCTGTAGTTGCTTGGATATTTGGGCATTAGAAATTTTTGACTTTAGTAAAATTAAAATTTTATCTTCATATTGAGACCATCGCTCTTGCAAACTTTTTGTAATGGGATATTTAAGAAGAAAATCTATATTAATCTTAAAAAAAATGTTTTAAATTAATAAATGTATACTTAAATGTCATTACTGATGTAAAGAACTTACCAAGTGAAAACCCGACGGTTTTAGATAATCCGGTCATAACTTAAAAATCTCTATTGTACTTTTAGAGTCTGCAATTTGTTTAAAACGAAATGTAGCACACTTACGCCAGTAGATATCAAATTCCTCAGTCGTAATTGAATCTTTTTTAAGATGCTGAATATATAAAATATTATTTTCCTCTGACTCTAAACAAAGAAAACTAATTTAATTAAATATTTATCAGTGTTTTGTTAATTAATTAACCTTCTATAAAGCTTTCTGGATTCGAATCTTCTTCTTGTTTAAGAATATCTTTTGACATTCTCTTTAAATGTGCTAATTTGTTGTATATTTTTCCTCTTTTTTCATTAGCGTAAAGCTCCTTAAATATTAAAACATAATATTAATAAGACTTAGGAAACTAATAAAGTATATTAAGCATTGATTTACCAAATTTTCTGAAGGAAATATGGAGCAGATCTCTTTTTCCATTGCGGCACAATCGCAAAGATTACATTCGAATCCACTAGCCTCAATATATTTGGTTATTGTATTTATAAGAAGATTTCTTTGCTCTTCGTAAGGTGTTTCATTCTTTTTATAAAAGTTTAAAATTTCTCTGCCGTTGTACGTATTTGTTAAAATATCCAACACTGAAACACTTTGGAAGGAACGTTGAGATGAAATTTTTGGAAACAGTCTTTAAAGGTACATTCATATAGTATAATTTTTGACGACAGGCTACAATTTCCCAAATGGTCTAGCAATTTCTTCGGGGAATCATATGAGTGTTTACACAAAAAGCATTCCAATTCCATTCTTCTTTTTTTTTTTTTTTTTTTGTTAATTTTCCCAAAATTATTAAATAAAAATTGTTGGATGGTCTTCAAAATAACAATTTAGATTAAAAATTAACACAGGCAATGCTTTGTTCCAATTGCTGACAATAACGAAGGTATGTAGTTTGGAAGACTTGCACTAGTAGGAATTAATAATTTATTTTTATATTGTTCTTCGACAGGAAAACCTAAACATTTTAATTTTTTAAGAGTAAAAGAAAACTTACCAATTCCAATTTAGCACTTTTTGTAAATTATGTACATACATATGTATGCATGTACACATTTGCTTAAAACTCACTTCGTAAGACAAAATTATTTTGCCTAAAAGTATAATTAATAATTTTCTCCCAGTTTTTTATGTAATATACATTTATTGCAAATTTATTTAAAATAGTATCTTTAGCACTTTTTCACACTTCTTAAGTTTAAACTTTCCACAAATTTTTCACAAGGCCAAACCTTTTTGATCTACTCTCAGCTTAATAATGAATTTCTTGCAAAATTTTGGCGGTTTCCACATACATATAACACTTATGTATGTACATACGCATGTGTGTTTTTTCCAAGCCTACTATGTTTCATTTAATTTAAAAAACATTTTCTAAACACAATGAAATTTGCAGACAGCTAACTATAGAAATATGCGTATATATTTTTGTATACCTTTCAATGTTAAATATACATACATATGTAAGTCGCCTGTTGCCTGCAGTTAACAAAATAAATATCCAAATAATAACAAGAGATTAGAATTACGTATTATTCTCATTATCAGACTTTGCTCTCATTTAAAAACACAAAATTGATATGCTAACGGCATACATCAGGAGTGGTAAACGAATTTTTATTAGTCTACCAACAGGTTTCTCGAATTGTAATTTTCGGGCTTCAATTGTTTTTAACGTAATCTTTTAAGTTAAAATTTTTCTATATTAAATAAAAATAAATTTGTTGTAAATTTTACTATTTTACATAGAATTCTAAGTTAATTTTAGCAATATTTTAAATCGTCTGTACTTTTAAAATAAATGCAAAGAAGTGACCTTAAAAATTACATTATCTAACTTTTTTTCTAATTTATTATTAGGGTTATATTTTTCTAAAATATTTTGTAAAAAACAAACATCAATATATTTTGATGTTTTTAAAAAGCTCTTTAAAGTACTATCCATTTGTTGTTAAACTTTACACAAACAACATAAGATTTTTGTCAATATATTCACTTATATTCCTAAATAATTTTAGATTCTGTCAATGACATTGTACGTTTTATACTCAAATTTGACCAAAGAAATAGAGGTATACCAAGTGAGCCAGTGCTGGCATCCATTCATACCTTTGTGTTGTTGTTGCTATTTTTTACAATGAATGGCATTCTTGCGTCGAGTAGTATTGCCGTCTTTGAGTAATTATCAGTAAATTGTACAGAAAGCTTTTTGATAGCAAAATTAAAACATGTTTTAAAAGGCTTGTGAAAAATATTTCCCTCAATATGGTAATGACTTTTTTTGCAATTCCTTGTGAATGCAGTTACTTACGTATGTATATATTTACCAAGGCCAATTAATTTTACCAGGTGAGAGCACTACGGCAACAAATTTGGCATTGTATTACCCAAATTTTTAGCAAGATATTGGAAAAAAATAATCAGCTGCTCTATCGATCACACCTGCTAAAATCAGTTCGCCAGATAAAAAGCTTTTCTTGCTGATAACTGTCTTTTTTGCAATTAATTTAGTTTCGATTTAGTTTAATTGGATTGTTATATAAGTTTAAGGTTATTTTAGATTTCCGATAATTCCTTATCATTGGCTACTTACGATGAAATCGTGGGACTGGCAACACTGGTAATGTGTTTTGTATGAAGTAAGCAACATTTTATTTCAAAAGCTGAAAATCAAACAAATGGATTATTAGATCTAAATAAAAAAGTTTTTGAAAACTGAAAAAAACTCAAGGCATTTATTTGTTTGAAAAAATTTTGGTAATAATTTTTTCTGTGAACCGTTTGCTCCTGATTTTATTCACAATCAAATCAAGGCACAAAACTTGGGCAATAACAATAATAACAAATAATAATAACTTTGTATGTAGTTGGACATAATTTGGTGGATTGAGCATTTTCTTTCTACTTCTTCTTGATAATATTTGAATAGTAGCAAGGCAGGCTCTTTTATTCGAAACTATAATCACCTCCATGCTAAATCAAGAGATATTTGGTCCATTATATATTGGCATAGGTTTTTTTTAAATTATGCGGCTGCTATGAATGGCTTAAAGTTTGTATTTCTTATGGTCCACCGTATAATCCGGCCATACCCGCACGACCACCATCTTTCTTAAAATTTTCTTATTTTCGTTTTTACTTCCACGTTTGTATCACCTGGGAAATGTTACTTTTATTTCTACTTTCTACATTTAAGACATTTCTAAATGTAGTTTTAATATTTCATTAATTGTTCGAAATTAAAATGTCATTTGTATTTATTTAATCAAATCGTATTGAATATTTCTGCCTGGTGTTTTTAAAGGTCAGGAATCACAATCACTATCTGTCCTACTTTCAAAAATCTTTCTAAAAAAGATGAAAACAACAAATGGGTTTACTATTTTGTTTTTTTTTGTCTTGTCATTAAAAAAAAATCAACTCTGATCGCATAGAAAAAAACAATTTAAGGCTAGGATTCACTATCATACACAATCGTACGATTTAATCACACAAAAATCTGACAGAATTCTGTGCTACTTTAAAAATCGTTTCAAAATGGCGTCGTAGGTGCCTCACTATTATACGAAAAAGATGCAGAAATAGTTGCTTTTAACATTTTGTTGTTTTTTTCTCTTCATCTTCAAAAAAATCAACTCTGATCGCATAGAAAAAATTATTTTATAAATTATTTCAAAAGATTATAAAATCGTAGAGGTCTGTCAAAAAGTCATATTTTTGAGTACAAATGTAATTTTTAAAAGATCGTACGACTAACAGCCAAACCTAAATTAACGCTTAAAGCGGCATCTATCTGTCAAAAATTCTCATGTACATACAGAATATATAAAGCAGACCGTAAAAGCGCATTAATATCTAATTTTAACAGTGCGTTAGGAAGTTTTTTTTTTTATTGTTGAAAATTGATAACAATTCAGTTAGTTTCAGGGCAATCTAGCTTTTTTATTTCTATATAGTGAGTTTTATAAAATAAATTAAGTGAACATTAAGCTGGATTCACCCATTGTTTCCGAACAAAATTTTTGTTGCAAAACATTTTTTTTTTATATGAAGTTTGACGTGTTTCTCTCTCTCTCTCAAAATAAAAACGTCGAACTACATAAAAAAAATGTTTCGGAACAAAAATGGGTGAATCCAGCTTTACTGTTTAAGACACAAAGTTGACGCTCTCATTTAGGTATGAAATTTCAGCGCGAAAGCTATCGGCCAGTGAGTGAGTCAACGTATACGTCAATGATTATTTTTAGGCTCCTAATGTCTTTTTATAACTTTATTTCTTTTACTTTAAATAAATTCACCACAAATGAAAATCGAAATAAACGAGCCACTTAATATTCGGTACAACTGAATTTATTTTATAAATCTTTAAGTGCTAAAACATACGATACAATTCTACTCAAATAATTGCAGTAGATATATTACATATAAACATACATATGTTGTATATATGTATTTTTAAAAATATCGCAAAATATTTTGAATAATTTAAAAGCTAAAAAAGCAATAACGCTAAAAAATGAAACAAAATTTTGTTTTAAATTTCGTACACGGTACGTGCAAATGGCTTTCTTGAATATTATGCATGTTTCTTTTTCTTTTTGCGTTGTTTTTTATTTTTTATTTTTAATACATTACACTGTCTAACAAGCTGAGAGAAATTTATAAAGGTTCTTTAAAACTTTTCGGATGATGCCGCCATGCCATGGTGTTAAGTGTTAAAGTGATGAACAAACTGTCCAAATTTTATATTCAAGTGAAACGATTAATCCCTTAGGTGATGCGGCCAAGACTTTATCTTAATCACAGTGCAGAAAGAGTTTGAAACTGTTTAACCAAAAAAAAAAAAAAACACACACACACACAGACATAACGATGTAGTAAGTGTGGTTAGTGTTTACTCCGTTAAGAATCAAATAATAGACTCATGTGCTAAATTTGATTTCTTTTTATTCATACAAAAAACATGAGAAAAAATATTCCTTCGATACGTTTTTTATTATGTTGTGATAAGATTCCTTCTGAAATGATACGATTTTCAAGATTAATACGAAATGTTTAGGATTTTTGTTTTTACAAACACATACACACACACACACAAATATGTACACATATATGTATGTTCTATATGTTTATTTTGTTGCATATTTACCACTGGTTATTTTGGTTTATTTATTCTTTCATAAAAATATCAGATGAATGGGAAAATAGACAAATAATACATAATTATGTTTGTGTGTGTGTGTGTGTGTGTGTGGTTGAGGAGTTTGTTTTTTTAACATCCTCCCACCTTCCTCATTTTATGCGTTTTTTATAAAGAGGTTTGTTTAAATATTAAATATGTTGTTGCTTTCCTTTACACCCCGCAAAGGGAATGTTTGTAGCTTCAATGAGGCAAATCATTGAGGATGAGGTTGTTTGTGTTGCAATCAATTTCATCCTGTTTAACATTTTACAATCGCATTACGAATGTTAATGGTATTTTGGCTTTTCGGTATCATGAATTCCAACATAACCGCCCCAACATTTTTTAGTAAAAATCGAATCTTATAAAATATTTAGAATTTAGTTAAAAAATTACATGCCACTGGGAGTTACGAAGAAGAAAAAAAGGTAGCAAGCATTGAATTGACTTTATGTTAATGTTATGATTTTCTTTTTTAATCCCCAAATTCACACATACTCCTTTATTTTGCATATATGTACAGGTAGTCACAAAATTGTTTTGCCAGTGCAAAATAAAATAAACTTTTAGTCGGTTGATTATTTTTGTCTTCTTTATGCTTAAACATAAAATTTGTATTTTATTACTGCAGAAAACCAAAAGGTTTCAATATTTCGAAAATGTTGTTGTTTAAAACTGATTTTATGACTCCTACCCGGATAATTATTTAATTTGCGACTTTTTAATGTTGTATTGGCAGACCATTGAGCAACGTGTGTGACATTTTTTTTTAATAATTATATCCTTCAAAATAATAATTCTTTTTAAAGAAAAATGAAAAATATGCTGGAAAAACACATTCACATATGGATCGGCATAAAAAACTATTTTCTACCATTGAATTATTCTGTGAAAAAAAAATTGAAATTATTTCTTCTGGTTGTTGTCCCAGCTAGTATAATTATGGTGAATAAGTAGTAAACACAACCACCTGCAGAAATACAGACGAAAGTTAAAAAAAAAGCTTAAAAATTATGGGGCAGGCGTGATGTGTCGTCCGGTGCCTGGAAGAGCATGGACCGATATTGCTGATTTTCGAATCTATGTCTGACCGATTGGCGTATTTAAGTTTTCTAGAGCCATTGCAAAGTAGATTTCAATACAAGCATGGACCTACAGATGGACATTGCTCAATCGACTTTGCTATGAACAAGAACTAAGAACATATTTACTTTATGGTGTCGGAAATGGATACTGTAAAATTTACAAACGAAATGACAAACACCGCGCCTGTTCCTAATTTTCCATATCATTTGAAACAATGAGATAACTCCAATAAAAAAAAAACAAACATATGGGGTGATAAGAATTAGAAAATAAGAAGAAAACATGAAGGGAAAAAATTGGCGCTCGCCCATATTTTCCGAGTGATGGGCCTCTGAACTTTTCAGATTGTCAATATGGTCAATGTGGGTATCATTTAAAAGCTTTTCAAAAGATCTTTCATAAAATACTATTTTTTAAATGCTTAACATATTAAGAAATTTGTATGTAAAATTTTATATAGAAATAAATAACTTTTTTCTCTAATTTTTAATTCTCTGTCACCCCAATATTTGTTTTTTTTTTTAATTGGAGTTACTTCACTAAACTAGATTTAAATTGATGTGTAACTGTAATTATTTTATTATAAATATATGAACTTTAATGTGAAAAGGAGAAAATTAAAAAAAATTTAAGCGATGCATTTTTTTGTTTGTTTTTGTACTTAAATTGATTTTTTTAATGATTGATGCTTTTTCACCTGCAGCTTCTATACAACCGTTAAATTTTCATGTTAATTTTTTTGTAGTATTTCTACCTAAAGCCTTCTTTTGTTTTTCAGATGACTATTTATTTAAGAAAAAAATGCAAAAAAAAAACTTGACAAATTTTAACAAATTGTAGATAATTAAAAGAAGCTTAAATTAAAGAAACTGCTACAAGAAGTGCCATTAAAAGCAACATGTATTGCATTTACAAAAAAAATCCTTGAACAATTTATAAATTATTTAACGCCATCAAATGGTTTTGGTCACGTTTTTCAGGTTTTTATAACATCCACTCACACACCCCTACACACACACAAACAAACACATATATGCATGCAGGCATACTTGAAAGTTATTCATATGAATATCCTTCCTTTATTCGTTCCATCAAAAAAGAAAATGTCATAAAAAACCAAATAATTTTACACTGTTAGTGGGCACTCAAACACACAAAAAAGGCGTCTAGAAAAAACATTAGAAACACGTGCTTGCAAACAAACAAGCAAGTAGATACATTGGTAGAGGTAACTTGTTCGTCATTGTTTAAGAAAGTGTGGAATGAGGATGTACGTACGTACATAAATACATATGTATGAATGTACAATGAATAAAATGATTATGATGAATAACTAAACAACAAAATCAGACAAGAGAAGCAAATTCAACAGGATTCCACTACAATTGAAATGGAAATAACAATGTTACAAACAAATAAAATAAACAACAACTACAAACCCTTTCGCAGATCTTTCTTCGGCATTTTTGCTTATTTTATAAAAAAAGGGAAATTTCTTGATTAAAAAGATACAGGTATTTGGGGTTGGCTCGAGTTGGCGTAGCTAATTAATTAATACAACCGGGAATGTGACCTGAAAACCTAAATTTCATCGTTTTCTTCACCTGCAGCAAAACTTTGAAAGTGCTAATTGTAATTTATTATTGAATTTATAACCTGACACTTTTTTTGGACAAAGTTCTAAGTAGGTTGACATTTGGTGTTCGTAATTTAAAATGATTAACGACACAAAAAAAGTCCTCTCTTACTTTTACTTCTCAGTTGACTGGCTGCACATCTTTCTTTTTCCATACAAATTTTAAACTCATACATATGTACATATGTACGTACCCATATAGTAGATATCTAAATTTACTTTATAATTGATCCAATAAGCAAAAGTTGCTAGAAATCTTTAAAACTTTCTTTGTTGTTAAAAGGAAAAACAATTAAAATATGTATCGAACGACATATTAAAAATAAAAAAGTGAAACAAACAGACATAAATGCATTTAAAGATTTAAATTTTGTTTCATCACTTTGCGGGCCATTAAGACACTTTTATTTGTAGAATTCACACGTTCGTAGATAAAACTCATAGTTGTTTGTTAAGACAGACGTTTACTAATGAAGAACATTTCTGCATGCTCAACTCAAAAATTTTAAATTTTGAGTTATGAGTTATGACACCCTCTTGAAGGAAATATTTTCATGCATGTAAATATTTTCTTTTCTTATCTATTAAGAGTGCAAAAACTAAGACATTTGAAACGTTACCAACAAAAAATATAAGAAAACAATTTAAATAGACTGAGTTTTTTTGTAAAAAGTATGAGGCGTTAAATGTGAGAATAATTTACAACTTGTGTTATTTTAAACCGGGCCGACAACGAAAAAAAAAGTTTAAAAACAAAAATGCAAAAAGAAAACCTTCTGTCATAAATTTCTTCCATTGCAACCGGTTGGTGTTTAGTTTGCAACGCTGCAGCAAGTTGGTACATAAATTGGCCATCTTTTTTTTTATTTTTTAATTTCATAACATTATTCAGCATTGTTTTCTTTTATAATACAGTGACTGTCTAAGATGTATTTATTCACCTTCAGCCAGTCTTACATGCATGTAAGGAATGCTGGCATTATAAGTACAGCGACAATGCTGCAAGTCATTTTTTTTTTCAAGTACAAGTTACATTATAAATTGCCTTTTTTTGTTTTTTATTATATTTTCTTGTATTTTATTATATTGCGTTAAGGAGCTAAAAAGTTGTCAAGTGAAAGTTTGGCTTGTTGCCTGAATGTTGTTTGCAAGTTGAATGACCACAATGAAAACAATTTGAGATGATCTATTTATACACACAGCCATCCAACCCAACCCAACTTAAACTTAACCGTTTTTTCAACACATTTTTAAGGCCAAATAAAAGCAGTATGAAACGTTGACCAATTTTTATATTGTTTGCCTTTTAAACGCTCCAAGCAAATAACTAAAAACAACAACAACAACTTGCTAATAAACAAAACATGTTTGTCTTTAATGTAATTGTTGAAAACCTAAACTTTTTCTTATGACTTTTGTTTATTTTCGTGCTTTTTATATGAAAAAAACATACAAATCTTTATTCACAATATGAAAAAAACCCAGATACAGAATTTTAAAATTGATGAAATTCTGCCTTTAAATTATTGCAATCTATATTTAATAGAATAATGAAAACAATTGAAGGGAAGACGGATGCTTGCACCTGTCGAGTTTTTTTTTTTTTTGTCAGTCAATCAGTCAATGTATCATCAGATGAGGAATATGATGAATACGATGATAAAATGATGAAGCGGGAAGTACAAATAGATAGAGGGATGAATAAAGCATTTATGCAAACAGAGATGATTCCAGTTTATGACGTAGTTATCGCGACAACAGCATAAACACATGTTGCAAATCAATTATTTGTTTACAACAAGATTAAAAATTTATAACCCACCATCAATAACAAATTAATTCCGGCAATAAAACAATACAGCAATTTTTAGCTCATAATAAAAAACAGAAAACGCGTTTCTTTGTAAAAAGTTGAAAAAAAAACTTTTAAATCTCCAACATTTTTTTTAAAGTAAATCGAAATATTTTAAAGTTAATCGCAAATTAATTGAAAGTATTTAAAAAAAGGCGAATTAGAAAAAATAAAAGATAAGATGCATTTTGTTAATACAAACTCTATACCAAGGCGAATCAATTTTAAGGTGAAAGCGATGGCGAATTCGTTCATTTTCTCCGCTAGCCCGAATATGAAGAAATATATGCAGATTTTTTATATATGAAGTTTGACAGTTTGGCTGCCGGCGAAAGTCAATGAATTCATCATTGCTACCACCTTAGAATTGATTCGCCTTTTGTATCTAACAGAAATCGATCGATTTAAAAATAGCCGTTTTTTAATTTTTTTTTTATTATTTTCTTTAATTATTATTTTGTAAATCGAAGGAAACTTGTCGCACCTTGTAAAAACAATAATTTTCATTTCAAATCAATTATTTCTATTAGCGATGGCGAATTTATTTATTTTTGCCGGTAAAAATAGTTTAATGATTTTTTTTTAAGGTGAATAAACAACAGGTGGCCTTGACAGCCCAGGTATCTATTTTTGGTACTTGTGATTTTCTTCGAATGTCAAAAGTTACAATCTTCTATTGTATTTCTTTATTTTTGACAGCCGAAAATGATTTGTGCAAAAACAAAATGTTCAGATTTCTTTTGCAGTGCTGTATTCATTTTCGCCGCGAGTTTACCTGTTATGAATTCGCCTTGGATTTTCAATAGATGGAGCTTGACAGTTAGGCTACCGGCAAAAATCATTGAATTCGCCATCGCTACCACCTTAAATTGATTCGACTTGATTTTTTTGTATGCAGGTTTGATTCTTAAGGCCTCATTAGTCTTTACTTTCTGTTGCTGTTCTGTGCCGTGCCGTTCTGCTTTTTAATTTATTGTAATTAGTTTTTCTGTAACAACATATCAGCTGTATATAATAAACGAAGAATACACAATACACAACACAACAAAAAATAAACTACAATTACAATGACGAAAATGGTTTGTTTACAATTTTGCACTCACACTACCAAACCACTTCCAAGTAACTTAACGTTGAATTCTATTTTCTACTGATTCGAACGGAACAGAACAGAACGTCAAAGTAATAACAAACCACAAATACATATTTCCCATTCAACAGAAACTGATCAGCTGATTCGTCACGGAACGGAAAGTAAAGACTAATTCTGCCTTTAGGTTACTGACTACCAACTGGTGTTTAATTTGCCTTCTCAATTACAAATCTGGATATCAATGGCAACACAAATCAAAATCAATATTCGCTTAAAAATTACTGCAAAATGTTTTAATTTTTTAACAATTAATTTAAATTTAAACAAACTAAATTGGAACGTATACAGCAATAAACTTTTGCAAAATTTTCTTCAGTTATGAAACACATAAAATACAAAAAAAAGCAATTATAACATTTGCAAAATAAATAAATCAATCAACTGCGAGATGGACACACACACGAAGGAACACTCTTTTGTTTTTAATTAAAAACTCAAGGCCGTGTCAGATAAAACTTATATGAAACATGTCACATAAAGCACTTTTAACGCAAAGCAAAGCGCAAAGTTGGTCAACACTCATCTTTTGGCGCGCTTTGACAATTAGCTGCTATACATTTGTATATTATTTTTTGCAAAATCTAAAGTAAAAGAGGTAAGTATTTTAAAATGTAATTTTTTTATTAAATATTATTCCTTTATTATTTTTGAAAAAGGCTTCTAGTATTAATTTGTAACAAATTATTTTAACTATAGGAAATAGTTTATTTTAATATTCTTATGTATACATGTAGTTATATAAAAATGCTTCATTCATTAAGATTAGGATTAGAACCAATTCCAATATGTCCTCCAATAACATTTTTTAATATTATTTTAATGAAAATATAAAAACTACTATGCACTTTTAACGTAAACAAACAATAATTAAGCGCTGTCAAAGTTTTTATTGTGACATACCTCTTGCGTTTTACACTTTTTTTTCAAAGTTTGAAATGTCACGCAAAGCGAAAAAGTTCTATCTGACACGGCCTTCATATTTTTGTATTTGCGCTTTCAGCAGAGATAACAATCCATACTTTGTTTCATGTTAACAGTTTTATTTTAACAGTTTAAAAGATACGGCAATATTCATCAAAAACACACTATTTTTATAGCAGACACATTTCTACAAACGCTGTGTAAATTCTATGTGACTTCCTACTAAAGCTGAATAAAATTATATGATTTAACTTTAAGTGTCTGCTTATTGCGGTTCAAAAACAAGGCCACATTGTTCAAAGTATTTTGCTGCTTATTTCAGTTAAAAAATGACAATATTTATATAAATATTGCGTGACTTTGGGAACACCCTTTATTTTTGTTTTATAGCAGCTATAATAATACACCGTCAACAGTCCATCTATAATGATTCCAGAATAAGATGACTGTAACAGACGGACAGACAATGTAGCGAAAACAATAAAGTTACGTTTTTACCCTTTGGGTACGATAGAGGCCACGAAAAAAAATTGGTCAAAACCCAAACAAATATATAAAAACAAGTAGAATCAATTGCATTTTTTTATTAATTTTTTATAATTTAAATTTCTAGCACAATCACTTTTCTTGCTTTTTGAATTGAAATGTTGTAACCTTGTTTGTGCGTAAATGTTGCAACTTTTGATGCCACTTTTGACATAAAAGCTTTTTGTTTTGTCTAGTAACCAATTCGTCTTGATTTGTTCATATCACAACACAATAAATGATTAATAAAATTTTGTTGCACATTTGTATTATTTGTTTAACACTTGTTTTAGCATTTGTTTTTTGATTAATGTTGTATAGAAACAAAATTGAAAACTTGTTATTTTTTACCGACTTCAAAAAGAAGAAGAAGGTTATCAATCCGACTGAATGATGCTTTTTTAATGTTTGTGCCTTCATAACTCAGTCATTTTTAGAACGACTTTGAATTTTTTTTTAAAGGTGATGCTTACAAATTGGTCCCGTTTAAAAAGCAGTTCTTATTCTTAAAAATTAAAGGGTGTCCCAATACAACATACATGTTTTTTACATGTGTTATGAACAGTAAAGGACACCACTTTAGAATTTAAAAAAAAAGCGTATCACAATAGCTCCCAGTGGCAAAAAGTAATACAAAAATAGATCTCAAAGGGTTAAAGGGTGTCCTCATAGGTGACCAAAATTGACATATAAGAACTTATCTTATGAACCGGGTTAGACAAACGCTTGCAAATTAATTAGAATATCGATTGTTATGACCGTTATAGTAACAAGTATTAATATTCAAAATGTTAATTAAAGGGTGCCCCAAAAGTTCATTTAATTTGATGTATATGGCCATACTTTTAAACAGTTGTAACTTGTAATTTACAAATAACCTGTATTGCTGTATTGTATCCGCTATATCAACAGGTATAAAATAGAAATTTCAAAATTAAAGGGTGTTCCAATAGTTGATGTAATTTAATGTATGTAGCCAAACTTTTAAATCTTTATAGATAGACAGCTGAAACCTACAAGGGTTCTGTATTGCTAAGCTGCTACAGCAACAAGTGTACAACTTGAATTTAGAAATGAAAGAGTGTTCCCATAATTGATGTCCATATTTTATGTTTTGAACCGTTATATACAAACACTTGAAAATAAGTCAGATTATCCAACACTTTGTTTGGTATAATAAAAAGAGTAAAAGTTTAAATTATAAATTAAAGGGTGTTACAATAGTTAATGTAATTTGAATTATATGGGCAAACTCTTGAATCGTTATAGACAGAGGGTTGAAATTTACAAAGAACCTGATTGCTAAGTCTACAAAAAGGCAATTATAAAATTTTGAATTTGGAAATTAATGGGTGCCTCTATAGTTGCTGTAATTCGATAAATGTTGCCAAATTTTTGAACAATTTTAGGCAGACTATTTAGATTAACAAGAAGTTATAGTGCTAAGTCTGTTATAAGAAGCATAAAGTTTGGAGTAGGAATATTAGGGCGTCCCAATAATTAATAAAATTTGATGTGTGCGGCCATACCATTTAACTTTTATAGACAGGCAGTTGAAATCTGTTTTGAAAACGGTTTATTTTGCAAAAATTATTGTATTATGTGAACGCTTCAATTGCCAGTGCGATTAGCACTTGATTACCTTAGTTGTTCGTCGTTTCATCAAATTAATTATTTAAAAAATAATTCTAAAGACGGCGTATACGCTTTTCTAATCAGCATTTTTTTTAACAGTTGAGATAAGACTCCGAAAATAGATTGCGAATGAAATTAATTTTTTATAAGACAAAGATAATAAATGTCACTTAAACTCGATTTAAAATTCATTATTTTGAAATTTATTTGAAACAATAACAATTATTATTTTAATGATCATAAATCATCGAATGGAATACTAACAAATGCACGTTACATGAAGAAGAAATCGATATGCCTGGGTGTATATTTTTTTCTAAAAAAAAAAGCAATAAATTCTGGTCTGCTCAGAAATCTTAAATTTTCTTAAATTTTCAAGATAACAAGCTTTATGCACACATTTTGACATAAATACTCTGTACGTTAAGTATAAAATCATAAAATTAGATATGCATTCACAATAAAACAAAATATAGAAAATATTCTTTAAGTTAAACCAGTAAACACTTCTCTGTCTTTTGAAAAATGTTCCTATGATTTCGTTACCTTTTAAAATCTTGAAATTTGTAAAAACAAATGTCATTAGAATTCTGAAGAAAGAACTTCTAGTATTTAGTTTTAAGGAAAAGTCATAAGATTTTTATAAATGTTATATTTTATTTAAACTTTAAGATAATGTTTACTGGGTTATTTATTACACAAACATTTATACAGTGTGTGTTTGTTGTGATAGACAGCACACGCAAAATATAAAACACAAAACACAAAACAAGTTATTACATTTGTAAATAATAAAAATTTGTAAGTCTTGCAAACGTCTTAGAGTCAGTCGTAGAATCATCATTTTTAACACCATCGCCACAAAACACCACCGACAGATAGATAATCTCTGCTGTGAAGACTTGAAATAAAAACCGGAAGCCAAGTGTCGTGCTTTAAAAAAGTTCACATTGAAATAGAAAAACAGAAAATTAACAAAACAAATGCAATAAAAATTCAAGGTACTTGTACATACATACATTAATTCATACATACATAAATACATATGTACATAAGTATGTAAATATTACAAAATAAAATATAAATGAATGAAAAATAAAATGTGGATAAACGCAAAAATGTACATTTAAGATACGTGAAAGATCCAGCCTAATCCTGTAAAGACTAAACAAAATAATAAATGTTCATATGGGTTACATACACACATACATTCATACATAGATGCATACCCATACAAACATATCGTTACCTTCGCTTTAAAAAATATACAAAACAATTTTGAAAATACAGCGAGCACTTCTTATTACAAACAAAACTGAAGTAATCATGCTGCTTTAGGTGGAATCAAATCATATGTATACGGTCAAACATTTGACTTATTTGATTTTTTAGGCTTAGGTTCATTTTTTATTTTAATTTCTTAAAAGCTTTAGATAGAAAAACTATTTACAAATGTATGCGAATGTTTTCCAACGAAAACAAGAAAAATTTGACGACAGCAGAAAGTAATGCTGGATTTTCTGTATCGCTACATCCTTCATCAGCATTCTTCGCATTTACCTCGATATGTATAGCGTGTATTATATATATACAAACCATTAAAGAAATTTTCATTAAAAAAATTACAACTTGCATTTGAGCTCCAATCAACTTTAAAATTGTCTACACTGATTGTAGTGTTTCGCGATTCCGTCAAAATTAAAGACTTGCTTAAAGTTATAAGAAATATGTCAAACCTTAATAAATGCTGTAAGTAGCTTTTTTAAATTTTTTATTTCTACCACACCTCCCGCCTCTTTGTATCGTTTAACTCTATGATTAGTGTTCTTTGATTGAAGCCATGGGAATCTCACATCACATCTTGCTTTTCCTTAGTGCACCTGAATTGAAAACCTAATAAATATATTTTAATTCGAACACATAAATACACATGATTAGTAGCATCCATAAACTGGAATACATTTTTGTCTTTTTGGTTGTCGTAGTTAAAAAATTATTAATTTGTTTTCTTTTATAATGAAACAAGCACTAGGTCAGTTTTATAACAAAAATAAAAATATTGTTTATTATTTTTTCTTTTTTTTTTTCTTTCAATAATTCGCCACACCGTTGGGTGGCATCTTCAGAAAAAAAAAAATAATAAAAATTATTTTTATTTTTATTATAAAACTGACCTAGTGCTTGTTTCATTATAAAATAAAATTAAATATAATAAAAGGCCAAAAAACATTAACATTTAATTAATTTATTTTCGTTGCTTTAAAACAACACTTTCTTTAATGAAAAAGCCAGTTGCATCATAATCCTTCTCGGCGAATATTTCTCTACTATTACAATTGTCGTTTTCAGTGCAGAAGGCAAACAAAGGATATTCCAATGTAACAGGTAGATTTAGTTTTTACTTTCAAAACTCTTAAGCCCTTTTCTTTTCTTTTCTTTTCTTTTCTATTCTTTAATTTTTATTTTTTATAAGATAAGACAATCTAATTTTGAAATATTATTATTATTTTACCACATATTGATAACGCATTCTGTCACAAATAAAAATTTGAAAAATTGTAAGTTGCGCCCTTTTCAAATTTGTGTGGCGATATGAATGTTTCTTGCTAATTTTATTTAGCGGATATTTTTAAACACATTTATTTCGTTCAAGTGCTAACGACAACAACAACAACAAGGAACCCACACACTGAATACTTCTTTAACATATAAAAGCATATTTTTCATGACATTTGATGCTTCTCATTTTGCATGTGAGTTATCCTTATGGAATTTTTTTCTATTTCTTCTAGAAATTGTAAAAAAAAAATTTTAAACATTGTGCCCTGTTAAGATGCTTTAACATTTTATGCGGTAACTGTTAGTTAAGCTTCTCATTTGTTACAAAAACAACAGCTCTATTATTGTTTGATTATTTTGTCGCGTTACAAATTTGAATTGTTTGAAAAGCCCAGAGGAAAACATTTAAAATATTTAAAGCCACCGCTTGTATTTTATTTATTATTAAAACTTTTTACAACGTTTTTTTTTTAATACACTTACACGAAAATAAAAAATCTATACTTTTTCTCAGTCTGTGTTTAAATGCAAACAAACAGGGACATCATGTTCTGTCAGTTGTTTGTAAAACTTTTGTAACTTGTTTTCTTTTTTCAAGTGTTGCACTGGGAGGCTGTGCTCTTTTTGCATTTAAACTTTCTTTTCCATAAAGTGATAATCGTAAGAAACATTTTTTTAGTGTTAAGCTTATAGGCAAGCAAACATTATATTTTTTATATCTTGTTCGTATATACATACGAGTACAGCTGTGGTAGAACAAATAGCATTAAAGGCAACGAAAATTTTTATGTATTAATTTTAGTAATAAATTTTTTTGAGCAACATATAACTGCAATAAGAGTAACATTCATTCTACAACAGAAAAATCTTGATTACATTTATTAACTCTTATTGAAATAAATAATACGGCTGAGATTGAGAGTCAACAGTTTTGACGGGTAAAAAAGTAACGCCATTTAGATTAAGTAACATAAAAAGTAACAATGATGAAAATACACACTTTACGTCGATTTTGGAGATTTCTTAGGGTACGGTCAGACAAGTCAAATATTTGACTGAAAAGACGTAACCACTAAATTATGAAAAAAATTTTTTTTTCTTTTAAAATACGTATTAAAAAATAAAAGATCATACTCAATGTAAAATATCAATATATCGTATTTATTATATTATAAATCGTCATTCGTAATGATACTTGCCAAAGAAGATTAATTAAACATTTTTAAAAATAGTGGTAACGCTTTTTTGGTCAAATATTTGACTAATCTGGCCGTACCTTTATTTACAACTTCCTTACCACTGCCCAAATTTGCTTGCTGTAAGTAGGTTTTGATCCAAATATTCTCGTGTGCTTAGGTAAGTTGACTGTGCAGACCATACTTCCGTGATGTTTATATTTGTTGTCGTATATTTTAGATCGTTGTCTCATTGGAAGACTCAAAACAAAAAACATTTCTCCTTCTATATAAAATATCACCACATTTTTTAATATCTCAACGTAAAATGAATTTGTCCCACTTTATTGCCTTATGGTCATGGACTTTATACTCTGAGAGATCTTCTAACATGTGAACGAGAACCTAATAAAAAGATCTTGATCTTGTCCGTTTAAAAAATATTGTTCACATGCTAAAAAAAAAAATCACATAACTAACAGTGCTATAATTTTCTCCGCCTCTGTTTTTTACATTTTAGAAATAGCAAGTTTAATAATTAACAATTTGTAGGGAACAAATTGTTAAGCAAGTTTTTGTTTGTCAATTTTAATCTTCAGTCTTCCTTAAACTTTTCAATGTTTTTTTTTAATTCCTGATTTAATTGGTTCACATTTTAGTTTTTTCTTTTATTTATTGAGGAAGTTTAACTTACTTCTCTTCTTCAAACAAGAAACAAATCTTTAATATGGTCATCAGGCTTCTAACTAGCTTTTCTCCATAAACTTGGTTAGTCTCTATACACATACATACAAAGATTTAATGTGTGTATGTACGTATGTAACTAAGTCGATCTCATATGGTATGACAACAGTCTATCAAAATATTTACTGCTGCCATATGTAGGGTGAACGTTTGCATTGAAATATTTTATTTAAAGAAAATAAAAAAAAACTTCTTACAGAATTCTTGCAAACCAAACATCTTTGTCCTTGGAGACAAACAACAAATGATGGCAACAACATGTACAACTCCCTCTTGTGTATGTGATAAGTTGCAAGTTATGATAATCATTTTTTATTTACCCTGGTGTGTCATTTATTTACAGAACATTAACGCAAATACTGTGACAACAAACTAGCTTGATTTCTTGTTTTTTGCCATTTAAAGCCCAAAGAAAATTTTTTTTATTTTCGATATTTTTATTTTATCAAAATGAAAATTTGCATGTTACAAGTCATAATAAACATAAACGAAATGGAACACAAATTTATTCCACAACAAAAACAAAAAAGGAAAAATATACCATTTTAATTCTCCACATATTTCTTGTTTTCCCTTTTCCATGAAGCCAGTGTATAAAATTCCCAGCACATCCATTCCAAAGATCGAGTGGCTATACGTTGCAAGTAAGATTTTACGCTTTTTGCTTTTTTTTTGAGCCGATCCATTTAAAAATATTTCGCTGACCTTGAGGTAAATCAACTGATTTTCCGATGGCGAAAATCCTTGAACAGTTACTGATTGGATCTCGTGATTGTCTTTGTTTTAGATTTTGAGATTTACACCCAGATTTTTATGCAAAAACTGAAAAATGCGATAAATCAGTACCTCAATTAGATCGAACAATTTAACACATCAGCCACTTAAAACTATATGCTGAATCGTCCTGAATGCATTTTATATTTTTGAAATGCATGTCGTCGCAAGAACTAAAGAACGCTGTAACTGACAAAAAATCGAAAACACGTTTTTTTGCATCATTTTTATCAAAAGAAAATACTGCATCGATTGGTGTCTGTCCCATATTTGTATGATGAAAAAAACATTCACTTTAGCCGTCTGCGTTTTGAAAAATGCCAGTGTCTTCTTTGTCGTAAACCTAACAAAAACTAGTATTTTTTACATTTGTTGCTTACGACACTTTTGCGTCAGCTAAATTTTTCCAACTAACACTTACGCCTTTCTTTGCATTTTGTTCAAAAATTATTTTTCTCACTTTATTTATTCACTCGAACTTACAGTGACTGAAAAAAAAAACAAATGCGGCACTTAAAGCGTTTTAGAATTCTAAAATTTTGTTTGTCTGTGGTCTGTGGAAGAAAAATCTTTTACTGTAAGCCACAGAATCACCGGGAAAATAGACCTGAGAGAAAATGTCTACATCCAATATATAAAGCAAGAAAAAATAAAAATACGTTTTTAAAATCATGTTCCTAAGTTGTATAGTTTTTGTGATATGATATTTTTTTTACTTTCATACAGGTTTTTTTGGCTCTGGTGAACATTTCACGTTTTGTCAGTTACAGCGTTCTCTAATTCTTGCGACGATATCATCATAAGATTTTAAGTACAGGTGCGGATGTCTCTTAATTTCGACCAACTAATTTGGGTTTAAAACTGCTCGGAAATCTATCACTGCGTCTTCATAAGTTTTCCATACTGCGAAAGAAAATTGTCTTAAATGTGTCACGTGAGGAGATAATTTGCAAATGAGTATCAGCTGAGTTGCATACGGACGTTTTATTTTTTATTTATTGAAAAATTATTTTTAATTTTTTTCCAATCAGGGATTGAACCATGGATTATTATAAATCAATTAGCGTCTAATTTTTCTTGTTTTTTTTAGGAAAACGGCCGCATACATTTGAAAAAGAAATTTTCTTTGTAAAAATTAAATTAAAAAATTAACTAAATTTTAATTGATTTATAAATATTGAAAAATATCAAATTTCGTTAAACCTCAGCGTGTTTAAAATTTTTAGTGTTTTTTGAGTTGATGATTTTAAACTTTTCCTCTTTTGTGAAAAGTGTTTTTTATTTAAAAAAAAAAATACATTAAAATAAAATTAAACAAATATTAAACAAAAACAAAAACACAACTTTAAGATACAATCACCTTAACGGTTTAATTTGATTTACATATACAAATACTTAGTTTATGTCACGACATGACAATTTCCTTTAATTTTTCCCACACAATTTTAAGTGAAGGATTGTTGAAAATACTTTTTTTATTAACGTTCATACGTAACGTGTTAAACGAACGTAAAAATCTTTAAAAGTGTTAATTGTAAAGTGGAGAGCTCTTATCAACCTTTTTCTAAGGACCCTTGTTGTTTATGTTTGAGAATGCAAATGGTTTTTTAATCCTTTTATTTTTCTTACTTTTCCAATTTTTAACTCTTTAATAATTTATTTTCTTTTTACAGTTTGGATCGAGATCAACCATTTACTTTTCAGTTGGGATCCGGACAAGTAATCAAAGGCTGGGATCAAGGTCTAGTTGATATGTGCGTAGGTAAGTTTTGAATCTTCTCGATTGTTTTATTACTTTTAAGAAACCCTTATGATTCATTCGTTAACGTTGCAACATTTTAGGTGAAAAACGTAAATTAACAATCCCCCCAGAATTGGGTTATGGCGATCGCGGTGCCGGTAATGTGATACCACCCAAAGCTACTTTGATATTTGATGTTGAACTCATCAACATAAGTGACAGTAAACCATCCAGTAATGTGTTCAAGGAAATCGATGAAAACGGTGATAAGCAATTAAGTCGCGAAGAGGTAAACCTTTATGTATGGATCGCACTTTTTTTCATTTTATTTTAGTTGTTCGTTAGTTTCACTCACTTAAAGGTGTTTTTGGTTGGATCTATTGCCAAATGCTAACATTTTCCTTTTCACATTAATTTCGAATATCATTGCGAGCATTGCACTCTTTCAATATTTCAACTTGTTTTGATTTAATCATTTTTTTATTTTTTTATTTTACTAATTTTTAAGGTCGGTGAATATTTAAAGAAACAAATGACGGCTGTTGAAGGAGTAGAATCGGAAGAATTTAAAAACATGCTTAAGGAAAATGATAAATTGGTTGAAGAAATTTTCCAACATGAAGATAAAGACAAAAATGGTTTCATTTCTCATGACGAATTCTCTGGCCCAAAACATGATGAACTATAAGGCCTGTTAACTAATTTCAAAATCTCTCTCTCTTATTTAAGCTTTCAATATCATGTTTGTATAAAAGTTATCACAACTCATACTGCGCACGAATAATTGTAAGCCTAACTAACATCTCTATTTCAGAGTACTAAACGTTTCTTTTTTCTTTTTGTTTTTTTTTCTTGTTTATTTTAATCTTTTTACTAAAAAAAAAAGAAAACACATAAATAATTTAATAATAAAAAAAAACTTGTGTGCTAAAATCGATCATATAAAAATTGTAACGTAAGTTGTTCAAACCAATAAAATTTAGCTTAAAATATTAAAAATTGAATTATTTTGTAAATGAAACTGTAGAAGCAAAAATTTTAAAAGTTAAAAAAAAAAAACACAAATAAAAATAAAATTACAATAGAATATTGGTAAGTTTTTTACGTTTGTACGAACATAAGATAACTTAATTTTAAGACTCAATTTTTCTAAAAAAAATGTTTCTAAACAATTTTTTTGTTTTTTTTTTTATGAAAATAAAGTAATTTATTTGAACAAAATATTATTTACCAAAACATCTTCTAAAAATAAATTAATTTGAAATTTTACATTTTTTACATTGTTTTTCTTTTATCAAATCAAAATGTGGAATAGGGGATATTAATATTCATTCTCGCTTGTTAAGTCTTCGGATTCTACCGTAATTTCCTACCAAATTTAAAAAATTACTTTTAATGATTATTTTTAGTTTTTACTTTTTGCTTGGAAAATTATTTTTATTTTTTAAGTTTTAATTCTTGCTTAGAAAAACAATTAATTGTCAAGTCAAAATTTTCCTTGGAAAATAAAAGCTTTTATAAGGACCCGAACTGATATTAGTTTGAAGTGGATTCACCCATTTTGTCTGGAGAAAATATTTGTTGAGACAAAAATTTTTTTACTGAGGATTTTCTGCAGCACGATTTATCTATTTCGAAAATTTTTTTTTCGGACAAACAAAGCTGCCATATGAATACATAAGTAAACAAGTCATATTATTTTACAACGTGTTTTCTTGGTGAGAAATTTTATATTTTTTTATTTTGGCATTTTGGTTATTAAAACATGAATAATAAAAGAGAAAAAGCTCGTTTACTTGCTAAATATATTTTTTAAAGAAAATTCTAAAGAGATATGCAGTAAAAAAATATTAAATCAAAGAAGAGCAATGGGCTATTTTCACATATTGGCTCCTGAGATACGCTTAAATGATGTGGAATCCTTTGTTAAGCTTGAGGGCAACTCCTTCATTGTACTCCATTTTGTAAAATTAAATTTAATAGAAAAATTATTTTTTATTATAAACACAAACAAATGCCACAATTTTATATTATTTCATTCAGGTATGTGATAGAAATCGATTTCGAAATCGAAACGATCTTAAACCGAAAATAGTGCTGGTATTATTATCGTGTTTTAAGCATCTTCAATATAGTTTTCTATACCTTTTCATTCATTATTATTGTTTAAAATACATCCCAAAACGACTCGTTTTCAAATCTATCGATTTCCATCTCATACCTGATTAATATGAGGTTTCAATTAAAAAAAAAATTAGTGGCAACTCAGTTCAATTTTGTCCAGACAAAAATTATAATTAAACCAAATCAAGCTGAGAGTTATCTGAACAAAATCAATTTTAAAAAAATGTTGATCGCACAAAAAATTTGTCAGTACAAAATGGGTGAATCCACTTTATTATTCTTCTCTATTTGGTATGAACATCATGTCGCACATGAATTCGGCTAATGTTTCGTTCGTGTGCAACCATCGTTGGCCAAACAATAATGTTCGCCATCATATATGACTTTTAGTATGAATACAAACAGAAAATTGTGGTCAATCAGAACATAAACATCAACACGTTTTCGCCACATACAAGAACATATAAAATTAATACCGTTGTGCCGGCATGATCAATTGTGCATGGCTTGATCAATTTGATGACTAGCGGAGACGTAAGATTATAAATACGTTTGCACCAAGTACACAGCAAGACGAATTAGTTACTAGGTGGTTGCGATGGCGAATTCATTAATTTTCGCTTAAACCCTAAACGTCAAACTCCATCTATAAAAATTTTGTGCTTTGGCGAAAATTAATGAATTCGCCATCGTGACTCAATAAGATGAATTAAAAATAAGTCAAGCGAAATGCGCATAAAATTGAAAGGGAAAAAGCTTCGTAAGCTTAAATTATAAATGTTATCTGAAAATAATTGTATAAAAATTTAAAATCTAATTTGCAACCAAACCTTTTTCTATTTTTATCATGATTAATGCTAAAATTAGCACGAAAATCACTAATTAGATTCAAACAATTTTTTCATCGCAGACCTGTGTAATTTTTAAATTTAATTGCTTTTTTTCTTTTAATGGAACTGAAACAAGTTAAAATTAATGCAAGAAAAGGAAGTTCGCGTAACAACGATCATGTTGTAATTCTTCTTCTACCTTCTCGCCTTGCGATTTTTTCGCCTTAATAAAAATGAACTAATTAATTTTGTTTGGAAGTTGTATTGTTGTTATTATTATTATGCTTTAGTAGATTTATAAATTAGTAAACCTGACATTTTTAAATAATTATTATTCAAAAATCAAAAAATAAATAGTAACAATGAAAATAACAATAAATATTATTTCGTATCTATAATTACACATTTTCAAATATTAATTTTAATTTGACTTATAAGTTCAACAAAATTATATTGTTCTGTATAGGAAATTCGAGTTATGATATTTAATATTTATTTAGATAATATTTAATATTTATATATCAAAAATTATCTTTACATTTATATATTGTTTAATATAATAATAACATTTAAATTTATTCAATTTAAAAGAGACGTTAAGCAAAATAAATATCAAAATATGATGTAATTTTTGCTTTATTTTTCATCATTTAAACTGCATAAGAGCCGGAAAAAGGTTGATAGAAGAAAATAAATTTATAGTTACTTATAGTTCGGCTCAAAGTCGTTGTTTCTTTATTCTATAATTATAATTTTATCAATTGGTTTCGGCAAAAATCTTTAGCAGATTGATGGCCACAAAGACGTGCTCACACCTACAATAATCAATATTGTCAAAATTAAATTTTTTAACAGGAATTTATTTACATGATTTATAACGCAGACAGACGACAGCGTTAATTTGCATTAGCAGTCTTAATTCAAATTAACTTTTGAATTATCCTTATTCTAATGTGAATTAGATTAATCGTAAATGCACTAAATCAAACTGAATTTATACTGAATTTAGCTATTTCAATGTGGCAACACCGTCGATAAACAACAAAAGGTTGTGAAATTTTCTACTTTTAAAAATTAAAATGGATTCAAAGGCATAAAAGGTACGTTATTTTAATTGTTTTTAGTAAAATAAAAAAAATCAAAATTTAAATCAGTACAGCTTCAAGCCATAATTTCTGTCTTCTATTTTATCGTAATGTAAATGATTTCTAAATGCAAAAACTGTCGTCTGTCAGAGTAAAATTTTAATTCACATTAGTTAGCTTTTAATTCAAATTAACTCTGTCGTTTGTCTACGCTTTTAATTTCACTACAATACAAGTACTTTTATTTTTAATTGCAATCTCACATCTTGCAGCTCCGATTTTAGTATCATCATTGCTATTACACACACTGTGCGTTCATAAGATTATCCCTTGCAAAAAAATAAATATTGTTTTTATATACGTATGGACCAAACATGTAAAGGGTGGAACATAAAAAGATCTGATTAAAAATAATATTCCAATGGTTTAACTTTTGATAAAAGGTACTTTTTTCTTTATTAGTACTAAAATATAGATTAAATTAATATACGATATATAGGTGTGGATGTGTGTGTGTGTAAGTATGTAGGTATGTAAACAATAATATTGGAATTACTATTCAATATACTTTTCATTTACAATACATTTATGTATTCAATACTAAAACTAATTTAGTAACTAAAATAATTCTTCCTATGAAAAAAAAAATGTGAAGAATAAAGAAGAACACCGTAGAACTCAAAAGAAACAAAAAATATATTTAGGCTTAAAATACTTTCACCTCATTTGGAGTAAATAACTGTTTTTTAGAAGAGCGCCCGCTTAATACTCTTTTTCTATAACACATTTTTATTAAATTGCACTCGTTTTTAAATTTCTTTAAATTTCAACATACTACTTGTAATGATCAAACGATAATTAATATTTCTTACTTAAATTATAATACACTAAACATTTAGTATGTAAAATATTAACTCTAATATAATTGCTTCTTCAATGCTAGAAGAAATGCTATGCAGTGTAGGAATCAAATGGTTGTCCAATGCGTTCATATACAGCGGTGGAAATTTTGAGCCACGCGTTCCAGCCTCATAGCATACCTAAAAAATATAATATTATTATTAATATTTTTTTTTATTTATTTTGGTTAAAAGGCCTAAATACAACATTAATACGACAAGAAGAGATTGTTTAATATTTAACCCCACTACAATGACATGGAACAGGCTAAGTGTAGTTTCTGTTCTGTTAATCTTTCAGTTGCACATATTTTAACGGAGCGTGAAGTATACAAATTAAACAAATCCTTGAACACAATCATTGTACTTCATACAATTATCTTGTATCCAAAAAAAATAGTCTAAAGACCCCAAATGTATAATTTTATTTTATTTTCTTACATCGTTAGGTGTTTTTGAAATCTCTTTTGCTAATGTTTTCCATTTCACGTTTACTTCTTAAATGCGCGCATATGGTCTTGCTACCCACCGCCTTTTTATTTGTTATATTATTTTGCTAAATTATTTTTATACCCTTCACTACAAAAAGTGAAAAAAGGATGTAACTAAGTTTGTCATTTCGTTTGTAATTTGTAACCTTTTTCGACGCCATAAAGTATGTATATATTCATTTTGTTACTTTACAGGAGAAGGAAAAATGAGAAATAAATTGCGTTGCTTTTTTTATTAAAAATTGCATTAAAATTTTTGTTGTACTTAAAATTTTTATGATTTTATTAAATTTTTTCTTCTCCTTTTTTATATAAAGCCATCGATATATTCTGAGTTCTAATGCATAGCGAAATCGATTGAGCGATGTCTGTCAGTCAGTCCGTGTTAGTGTTGAAATCAACTTTGCCAAGGCACTAGATGGGCTAAAGAAAATTTAAATACGCCAATTGATCAGATATAGTGTCGAAAGAGGTGCAGCAAGATGTGTCCATTTCCTTCGACCATGCCTGCCTCCAATTTTTTCAAAACATTTGGAACAATGAAGTAACTCCAATCAAAAAACAAATATGTGGAGCAATTGAGATTTAAGAAATAAGAAAGAAAAACATCAAGCGCAAAAATTCACGCTCGCCCATATTTTACGAGTACGATTGTGCGTCATATTTTTTAAGATATCAATATGGATATCATTTAAGACTCATTCACACTATTATACAAGTCTTAAGATTTACATTCGATTTTTTAAGAAGGAAATTCAATGAGAATTGTTGTGATTGTCAAAAAAATCCAACGTAACATATTTATTTTCACACCATCACACTTTTTCATAATATTTAGGGATTTGATCTTAATTCTCAGTAAAAGCTTTTGAAAAGAGATCTTTCAGGAACGTAAATTTTTTTGCTATTTTTTTAATTCTCTGTCACCCGATAAAGAAAGTTTGTTTGAACTAAAGACCATACAATAAATTGGGTGGTTTGTAAATCCCATACGATTTAATTATCGCGTGGGCTTCACAGCATGTAGATCAAAAAATACCGACAATAATTGAACAAATAACTTGATCTTAATTTTATGGTAAAAATAGATATTATTGTTTAATTAATTATTCCATGTCAAAAAAAAAAATTTATAAAATATAAAGAAGGCAACATGACGATATTTTTTTTTTAAACTAAGTCTGTGTCATTACTGGTTGTCTTTATAATCTTTTAGATCTCTTTTTTTAATTACATTAAAGAAAACAAAGTACTCAACAAAAAAGAATTAAAAAGTTGAGTTAAGCTGGTTTCCATGTGATTTCGAAAAGGTAAAATCACATGTACGAGTATTATTTAAACTGGCGATCTGAATTCCTACGACTGTTAGAATAGTTCCGATAAAGTAAGACTGTTTCTGTTAACTACCTTATGTTCATAACCCCCCTACGTGTCCTCGAGCCATCAACTCGGTGTGAACATCATGTCGCACATTAATTCGGCTAATGTAGACACCCAATGTTCATGTTTCGTTCATGTGCAACCATCATTGGCCGAACATTTGTCTAAGCAATGATGTTCGCCATCAAATATGACTTTTAGTATGATTTCTCTATTTCGAATTAACACCATCTGTTGATCAACAATGCGAACACTCTAATCCTTGTTGAAAATATTGAAACAACCCTGACGGCAAACAGAAAATTATGCTCAAACAGAACATGAATATCGACACGTTTTCGCCACATACAAGAACATGAATTAAATTAATACTGTTGTTCTGCCGGCGTTATGTGCATGTCTTGTTTAATATGACGGCTAGTGAGACGTGGGGTAAAGATTTAAAAAGAGATGACGGCATGCAAAGTTATAATAAAAATTACTTACATTATCCTGATGTAACGTTGCTCTAAGTCCAATTTTCGTACTTTTACTGGCTGCTAGTAGATCTAGAAAAGGTACTAACGCCATTGATGTGCTTCGAGCGATTTGTTCAGTCATACGTGTTATATCAGAGGTTGTAGATGCGCTAATAGTCGATGAGTTAGTATTGTACCAATTGTCATACTAAATAAAATTTCATTAACAGCAAATATTAACAAATATTTTTGTATTTTAAAATAATACAATAAAATACAAACCTTAACTACATAAATATCAGTTAAACGTATGGCGTAGTTTGCATTCGAAAAATTAAAACTAGCATGCACTCGCATACTTGATATTCCATCCATTAATCGACCATCAATCGGCGACTTAACACTGAAAATAAAGAATTATAAATTATTTAAGCAAACAAAAAATAACAGGGGGTTACTCTGTATTTCGATTCGAAGAGAAAATCGTTCGAATTGTGTTTCCAAGGTCTTCTCTTTCAAATCGACATATAGAGAAACCCTCAGCTTCAAAGCAACAAAACAACAACAAAAAATAAGATGAGCTAAATATTTACCCGATATTAAATTCCTTATCATTCTCCACCCATTTGAGACAAACAATTTCGTTGTGTTGTTCATCGGCATCCACTGGACCGCAAATGATTGTAACGTCATTTTGATTTTTTAAAGAGTTGCGTACTTCTTCCATTTTTGAAGGTAGAATTTGAACCATAAGGCCATCTTCGACTATACTACATTTTCCAGACAATCCGCTTGTAGTTTTTAAGGATTCATTTAAAACAAAAAAACTTGCCCCAGTAACTGCAATCAATATTAAGTATTAAAATAAAAACAAAAACAAAATAAATAAAACTTAAATGAAAATTTACTTTTTCTAGGTTGCCCTTGTATATTGATTGCCTGTGTAGAATAAGCATACATTTCAGTACGGTTGTCGTTTACATTTTGCATACAGACTAAGTGGCCATCGGCAGACTTTGAAAAGTTTCCACCAAAAGCTAAAATGTGATCGCTAGAATTGTTTATAGCTTTTATAACGTCTTCTAAACGATTTCGAGGTATCACCACCGTAGTTTGACGATCTTCCATGTGTATGTACATTCCTCTTATAAATGGCAGTGTATATGTGTAATTACGAAAATCCTAAAAGCAAAACAATTTGTTATGTATTTCTATGTTCATTAATTTAAAAGTCTATTCGATAAAACTTACTGCCAAAAAGTTAATTATTGTCTGAGCGATTTCAGCATAAACAGAATCTCTATTCACCATCGATACATGAGGACAAGGATAGTAGCGATATTGAGCTCCCAATCGTAACATTAAACGTAAAGGAAATACTTTAGCCCATGGAACTTCATAACGATGAATTAGTATTCCAATTAAATATGGATTTTCCGGCAGAATTATATCTTGCATACATTGAAATGTTGGTCGAATAAAAATGAAACCGCCATAATTTCGCGAACCTAAGAAAGTTGTTTGTTGTGGACTGGTGTGACTTAAGTCTTGAATTGGACTTCCTGATTCAGCATTGTTATATATTTCGTTCAAGTGAACAAATATGTCTTTATGTATAAGATTTTCAGCTGTTACATCTTCTTTTGAGGCTGGTGCTTTATATTCCAATAAAATAACAATCTCGTCATTGCCGACATGATGCATACCGCTTGTTGTGAAATTAATGACCAAACGATTTAAACAACATTTTACTGAAATAATTATTACAATTTAAATATTATTCCTCTTCACTAATAATTTCATATAAATTAACTAAAGTGTCGAGAAAATTAAAACCACAAAAAAATACAATTAAGTCCTCGTCCACACTTTTCAATTTTAAGTTTTATAAGAGAATTAAAAAAAAAATTGCAGAAACATATATTGCACGTCTAGGCGCGGACTAAGTAAACTAAATTACGGAAACAAATTTTTGTCGTTCTCTAATACTTTTTTAGGAATACAAGATCTTACTCAACATAGAAGGTAAGATGTCACATTTATTATATTATAAATCATCACTCGCAATGATAAGTTTTAGGAAGGACTGAATAATAATAATATTTTAATAGTTAAATTTAATACCGGGTAGATATTTTCAAATAATCGTCTTGAAGGGGAGAATAGGGGGAAGTAGACATTTTTATGCGTCTGAATCAATTTTAAATAAAGTCTCGGATATTTGAATTTATTTAATAAAACTCGAATTCTAGATAAGTCCTCATCTATAAATTTCAATACTTGGAAACAAGACTTCGACAAGGGAAGAAAGGGGGAAAACGGGCATTTACGATTGAGAAAATTTTTATAAGTTTTTAAACAGTGCCCACCACGAATTCGCCTGCGTGGCATTTTAACTTTTTTAATATACAAAGTTTTAAAGCACCTCAATTCAAAATTTTTTTAAAATCAATCCCGAAGTTTCTACGTGATGCGAACACAGAGAGAAAGATTTTTGTATTCTATATCGATTACTATTTACACCAACATCAAAATTTTCAAAAAATATTTCTCTATTTGAAATGACCCTGTTACATTTTTATTATATTTATTGATACTGTTTGAGTTGTATTGGTGAAATATGTGACATTGTAGGAACATGCATATACAGATATCAAATCTAAATACATAACAGGAGTTGTTGTTTATTTAACACAAATAAATAAATAAAAAAATTTTACTTTAGTTTAATTTTTTAACGCAAGTGTTGGTTTATTAATTTATTTACAACTTGAAAAAAATAATTTGGCAAAAAAAATGGAGTTAACTCGTGAACATTTTCGTGCGATCATTTTTCACAACTTTCGACGTGAATTATCACGACAAGAGTGCATTAATGAGTGCAATGTAAAAAATTGGCATAATGCATTCAATCGTGGCCGACGCTCGCTCAAAGACGAATTTCATGAAGGTCATCAAAAAACAGCCGTTGTGGCAAAGAACATTGATGTCGTGCGTCAACTCATAACGCAAGATCGTCACTTGACATACCGTGAGATAGAGACATCCTTGGACATTTCACCCACCAGCATACATTCGATATTGAACAAACACCTGGCCGTAAAAAAGGTTTGTTCTTGTTTCATCCCGCACAACTTTACAATCGCTCAAAAAAAGGCTTGTGTCGATTGATGCAAAGAAATGTTGCAAAAGTATGATTGCGGTACTTCAAAAGACGTTTATAAGATCGTCACAGGTGACGAATCATGGATCTATGCGTATGAGCCCGAAACGAAACAACAATCGACCGTGTGGGTCTTCAAAGACGAGCAAAATCCAACGAAAATTGTTCGTGGAAGAAGCACTTCGAAGCAAATGGTCTCCAGTTTCTTCGGCAAAACTGGTCATGTGGCGACTGTTCCGCTTGATCAACGTAGGACGGTCACTTCTGAGTGGTACACTACAATTTGTTTGCCTGAAGTCATCGAAGATATTCGAAAAACCAACAAGAGAAGACGAATCATTGTTTACCATGACAATGCGAGCTCTCACACATCGGATCAAACCAGAGCATTTTTGACCGGCCGAAACGTCGAATTAATGGGTCATCCGCCGTACAGCCCTAACTTGGCACCCAATAACTTCTTTTTTTTCCCGCACATCAAGAAAAAAAATGCGTGGTCAACGATTTTCGTCGCCAGAAGAAGTTGTTGAAGTGTTCAAAAACCATGTTTTAGAGGTGTCTCAATCCGAGTAGAAAAATTGCTTCGACAATTGGTTTGAGCGCATGCAAAACTGTAGAAATCATGCTGGAGAATACGTTTGAAAAACAATAAAACCATTTTTGATGATAAATATTCGCATTTTTATTATTAGGCCTGAAATATATATAGCGGGCCTCGTATCTCTTTCAGCGTTCTATCCCCAATACTAGACAAGTTGAAAACAAACAAGGAACATAAAGTGAAACATTACAACTAGAACATCGGAACAGTTTTTTCATAGAAGTGTTTCGAGTTAAACTCCTCTTCGAGTTAGCTCTAAGTGGATTTATAATGGCTTTTGAAAAAGAAGGGGTTTTTGTAATTTGGAAAAAACTCAGAGCGCTTTAAGCACCAAAATCAGCTAGTTCATTGCCTTTAATTCCAATTTGCGAGGGAATCCATAGTACCAAAATTTGATGAGTACCATTTTCCAACTGCAATATATCGTCGCAAATAGCCTTGTGATTTTTAATTATAGCCTGTGTTGCAATTAAACTCTCGGTACAAATTACCGCTTTACTATGATGATGAGTGGCAAGATAATTGGCTGTTTTTATAGCTGCAGTAAAAATATCCGTATAATCTAATAATCGACACTGTTTAATAATTTTAAATTAAGTGGTTGATGGCATATTACACTATTATGAAAAAATTAATCTGTAAATAAGTCACATAAGGGGATAGAGATGACAATTTCTGAGAAAACAATTTTTGAAGCACTTTGGATTAGTATTGTTGTTGACGAAATGGCTCAAACTATCGTCTGTCAACATGTTTGAATTTTACAAAACAGAGATGACGTTATCAATGACAGATGGTAAACAGATTGTTCCAAAGCTAAGATTTTTCAAAAAAGAGTTATATAAGCCATCAGATGATATAATAGCCGCACTGGAAAATCTGTGAAATTTGCCTCAGTACTCAATTTATCAAGCGGCATTTTACGAAGCAGACCAGAGGCTGTTCTAACGCAAAAATTCATGGAGGTATTATTTTATCTACTTTTTTTTAAGTCCAGCCGTAAATGGTTAAATCTTATGTGTGGACCTTTACTCAATTAACAAGTTAACTGTTTAACATGACTGATCCAAAGAAGATTTCTGGTAGTCTAGTCAACTTGGCCAACTGCACGTACGACACATCTTAAAATAAAAATAAACAAAAAGCAAACACAAACTTCTTAGTTGGTCCGAATCTTAAATTTTAACATCTCTTATAATAATTGTTTTGCTCTTATCCCAATGATGCATTTCCATATCAAGATTGTTTAGATTTAAGCAAGCTACTTCTAGATTTCCCGAGACACTGTCAAGACATTGTCGGCGTAAATGCCAATGTAGTCGATTCCTGGCAGGTTTTCCACAGCTTTAGCTAATGAGTTTGCATACGTAGAGTATATTACCACCGATTTTGGGGAACTCTGAGTCATTTCATTATCCAGCGAATGCGTCATTGAGAAAAATCCCATCTACTTTAACGGCTACCATGCGGTTACTGAGAAACGAATCTATTAATTTAAGAATACAAATTGGGATACTTCATTGATGAAGCTCCATTATGATGTATTTGGATGCTACTCGGTCAATACCCTTTTCAATATCTTCTGAAAGTACGAGCTTGAATATAAACTCAGCAGCATATTAAAAAATAATGATTCCGAAATGAGAACTTTGGAATCGTAGATCGTAGTTGTACTTGAAAAATCGTACTATAGCTTCCCCTATGCAAACCTACAGCGACTAACCTGTCATTATTATATAGTTTTCGACATTCATACATCGTCAACTACTATCAATTTTAATCCCTCCAAAAGTTTGTATTTATTTAATTTTATTTTAGTTTATGGTGCTCATACGCCGAAACATTTAATTTTAGGAAAAAAAGGTTGTGACATAAATTGTAGCCAATTTTCTCTGCAATTATTTTGTGACATGAGTAAGGAATGCGATCGCTTTATTTTTTTATGAATTAGCGAGACACAATTTAAATTATATGCTGATATGTGCCTATTAAATTTGAGATCCCACTGAACGGAGTCTACGAAATGAATACGTACATTATTAAATTGAATGTTTAAAATATCATCAACATTTCCAATTGATTCAAAGACAAGGGCACTTACTTATTTGGGTTAAATTTGAGCTTATTTTAAGGGTACTAGAGAGAAAACTGTGAAGGAACATAATTTATAGTGGTCTCACATCAATCAAATAATTGCTTATCGATGGTAAAAAGTAAATTAAATTATAAAAATTTGACATTGCAAAATATTGACATCGACAAAATAATTTATTTATAAAATAAATAACAGGGGACCAATACTGAGCTTTGAGTTACACAATTAAATCACAGCTCAGGCGATAAGTTTTTCCTCTTAAAAGCTGCAAATTTACAACTACCAGTTATAAACTAATATATGAGCAATCAGAAAGTCGAAGAGAAATTATATCTAGAATATAGTTTTTGTAATAAAACATTATAATTCGCAGTGTCGAACGCTTTACTTAGATCAGGTGCACACAATGTAATTATTTTAATTATACAGTCGACTTTTGATAATTTGAATTTCAAGGGACCAGAAAAAAAGTTCAAATAATCGCGTTTTCATATTAACAAGACTTCAAAATATCAAAAGAAAGATAAAAAAAATTTTAATTAACAAGAGCTTATAGAGCTGGCATAGAAACTAAAGAAAACGGTTTAAATTTCTTATGAGGTGGAAAACAATCGAACTTCAAATTATAAAAGACAAGATGTCATTTTGTAGCACATCATAAAAAACAAAAATAAATGATTGTTTTATTTTTGAAAATTAAAACAATTCAAATAATAAAGCGTAGAGCTAAAAAATTCAAATTATAGAGAGTCGGCGATCAAAATTCGCTTGAAATAGTTTCAAATTATTGAGGGGACCAAACTACAAGGATTTTTTTCAATATATTGAGTGTTTTTAAGGGACCTGGAAAAAAGTTCAAATTATCGAGAGATTCAAACTAACGAGTTTCAAATTATCAAAAGTCGACTGTTTATAAAAAATTGGCTTCGTATTACTTTTATGAATAAATAAATAAAAACAATTATAATTTAAAAAACCAGTAGCATCAAATGGTAATAAATTTGTTTGTCATTGTAATTATTTTAAAATGCCAATGAAATTGCAATTGTAATGAATGAAACACAAGTATCGTATTTTTAGTTCGTTCGTTTTTTCTTGCTTATGGGTTTTCTTAAAAATATCGTAAAGTTATAATTATGTACTTACAATCGACGATTTTCACAAAAACGAAGAAATTCTTTTGCACTGCAAACTTAAGAGTTTCATTTTGTAAACGTTGAATTAAATCATAATTGTTGGAGATATCTTTGTATTCAAAATCACAGCCGCTTTCATCTTTCGTTATTACAATCGGTGGTAAACTTGCTTCATTTGCTGGTATAAAGCAACCATTTTCATCGCATTCTGATGGTTGCATCCGTTTGGCACCACTATTAATCTGGGATTTCGTTAACGCATTAGATGCATTATTATTTATTGAAGATGTAATTGTTTGTTTAGAATCTAAAACAAGTGTTGAGTGATTGTTTTTTTTATTATTTTAATTGAACATATTTAAATACATTTAATAAAATTTACCTGCTGTTCCTTTTAACGTACTAGACGCTAAATTGGATTGAACGGTATTAACAGTTGCTGCTGCTACCGAAGGTGGAATCGAACCTCTAAACAACTGAGCCACTAAGCCCATGGTAGTTGCATCCGTTATGTGATCTGAGCGTACTGGTGTTGGTGGTTTGAGGTTTCCGGTTGTGTTTTTATTTAAACATTCAGTTTGTCGCCGAGCTTGCTTAGGCTCATTCCATTGATCTATATTAGCCAGATCACTACCAGGCGCTATTCCATCGCTAAACATTACAGATTTTCGCTTACGAGCCTTTTGGCCGCTGGAATTAGAAGAATTCGACGAATAACTTCCGTTATCTTTTTTTAATACCCCCACAGGTACGATAACACTTGGGGGCGTCTTTGGCTCTGCACTGACTTGGCGATACGGCGGAATAGTAGAACAATATTCCATTGGATTATTGGGATTCGGTGATCTAGCTGTCGAAGGTAGGTCATCGTTTGTTACGGCATTTGATTCTTGTGTAAGAGCAGTAGGTATCGTATTATTTGCTTTTGACTTAATAAAACTTTGTGTTTCTCTTTGGGTAAGTATTAAATAACACTGTACGCAAACTCTAGATTCCGGCTCAGTAAGAAAATCAAGCTTGAATTTTTGCGAGCAGCAGACAGAGCATAAAACTTTACCACATGCTCGACAATGATGTCTACGTTTAATCATTGTAAATCTGACTGAGCATTGCATACAACCTGTTGCCATATTGTCGGGTACCCATATCGGGGGAACCTTGCCCAAATTGGAATTAGGATCTTCACTGTAACCAGTAGCTTCAGCAACTTCATTTATTATTGGATTGTAATGAGCATCTTCATCATTTGATGAAGTTTGCAGTTCAGATTGTTCTGCTTCTGGCTGAGGATGCGAGATTTGAATTTGCAGATCGTTACCAGGTGGAGTTTGACCTGCATTTGCATACAAGTCCAATGCTTGTAGAGCTGGTAAATCCAACGAGGTTGGTCTTTGGGGTCGTGATGCCTCATTTTCGTCATCTATTGAAGATGACTCACTATTACTATACGAAGAAACTCCGGAATTTATCACCATATTATTATCTGATTCCACAACATCGTTATCATTTTCTAATTGCGGCCTTATCTCTGAAAACTCTACTGTTGACGCTTGCGAAAAACTGTCATAGTTGGGATGATCTCCCGTACTATTTGTTGATACATCCTCCTTATCATACGATTTTGTACCAACATCTTGTTGTTCAGTTTTAACCTTTTGGTTTTCTAGATTTTCAGAAATTCCAGAGTTTAGGATAGCTATGCAATCAAGTTTAGGCTTCACTTGATGATCTGCATCTGCATCCTCATCATCGATATCCATTTCTTGTAGCATGGAATCTAGTTCCGTATCTGAAATATCATCCATTGTGGAGCAAAATGTTATTGGTTGTTGAATTTGTTTCGGAGCTTCTCTATGAGCCTGAATATGACCAAATGCCTGTGGCAAATTGGCTGCATTCGGTAAATCAGATTGTTCTGGCTGCCGAAACTGAAACTGTTGTTGTACAGATTCATTTAAAACTTCTACGGATGTGTTGGGAGGTTCAGAAACATTTGAAGTTATTTTGTTTTCCGACGTCATTATTTTGTCGGATAAATCCCTAATTTGACTAAGCACTGATGTATCCGCATCCGTTAGATTATCTAAAACTTTGCCTAACGACGACGATGATATCGATGTCTCTAAAGGTAATATTGATTGCGATTGAAAATTTACACTTGTTATAGAAATCGAAGATAGACCTTGAGCTAAGTCCTCAATGTTTTTTATTTTATTGTCCTTATATAAAGATTTATCCTGCACTGATGCAGTTGCTATAACATACTTTTTTTCTGAATCACACTTTTCACTGTTTTGAGAACTTGTTGTTTCTGTCGGTGAATCCTCTGCAGACAAGCCTGTGACATTACATAATTGAGATTTTTCAGTATTATTCACCACATTAAGTACGGGTTTATCTATAGAAGACTCAATCTCAAACGAAGGTCCCGAGGAAAATGTAGAATTCGATGATGTGGTCAAAGATTCTGATGACGAATTATTTGAATCGGAAATATCCTTTTCTATAGTGCTGTTATTTGCCTTTAATTTGCTACGTTTTTCCTCCGTAAACTTATAAATGTCTTTACTTTCTTCAGCCTCATTTTCATACTCTTCTAATTCCTTTTTAGACGAATTATCCATATGATGCGGTTGAAATCTGTGACCGCTGTCATAATTTTCATGAGACTTTTTACAAGTTTCTGAAACTGAAGCGGTTTGTTCTTTACACTCTAAGGAAACGGCAGTTTTGCAGTAATCGTCCAAACTGTTAAATACCTGTGAAACTACTTTAAAACTGTTTTGTTCTGTTGAGTCATTTTTGTTTTCTGACAAATAACCGTTTCTTATTTTTGAGGATGATTTAGAAAGATTCTCCTCTGCTCTTCTTTGTTTATTTTCTGCCTCTTCGGTTAATTCCAAGTTATCTAAAACTTGGTCAATATCAACCAAATCCATTTTACAAAGTGGTTTAAATGAATCAAATTTGGAAAAAAAAGTTTTAAACAATTAAAGCAGCTGATATCCAGCTTTACACTTGTAATCATTTCACGCTATCAGCTGCCGGAGGTTTTGCCTTGTGTATAGAATAATAAGAAAATCACGAAATCAAACAATCAACAAAACTCATTTTATTTAATTCACAAACGAAAAGGTGCAGCAAACACTAGTGCAGAAGTTGTTCGAGCAATAAATCGAAAATTGAAAAGTTTATATATTATTTTTTTTTAGAGTGAATCACCTTTCTGCTATTATTTGTATTATTCGTATTTTGAAGACAAAGTTTTATCAGTTTTTAATACCTTTTCGCTTCTGTTATTAAATTATAAAATACTTTTATGTTGCTAAAGTATTTTTTCAATTTTCTTTGTTTTTGTGTCTTTATACTTTGATCTTATCGTTATACAGCGATATATACAATATTTACATATTTTTATTAAACCTCATTATTTTCATAATTTATTTTGCAAGAAATTTTATGTCTAAAGCTAGCACAAATCATTATTTAATGAATATAACTCGTTCCACAATTTCATTTTTTTGACACTAAACCAACATCAAAAACAGAGCTCGTAGCCGATCGAGTAAAAGTCAAATTATAGCCGCCGCCAACTATAATTGATAAAACTTTGCCTGATTCTTTTTTACCTTCTTCGACGTAGCACAAAAATTCGTATAGTGAATGCAGCAGCTCTTTTTTGGCAAAATACTTGGTTCAAAATAGTTCGTATATAAAAATTAATAAATTATTGTTCTATGCTTAATTTTATTTTCTAGTTTCTCAAGCACTAGGTCAGTTTGTAAAATAAATATATGGTTCGTTATCTTTTATTTTTTCAATATTTCGCCACACAGTTGGGTGGAATCTTCAGGAAACAGGAAACAAAATTCTTTAAGTTAAGTTTTTTCAAACACACAAAGAGTAAAAAATAAAGTTAAAAAAATATTAATATTTAATTGTTCTACGATTGCAACCATTGTATTAGCTGGCCATTTGCCTTACCATTGACAACGAACACAGCGTTTGCCATGCATAAATCTCTAGTCCCGTTTAACGTCGAATAAAAACAATTTGCTAAAGAAAATTATTTAACCAATTAGTGGTTTTATAACAAACAAACATACAGTAAAATCTTACCGTGATTCATTATAAAAGTAAGACTTACCAGTTTTTTTTTTATTTAAATTAAAATCTTAAATTATGCGGTGCACTCCAATTGTATTTTATGCCTAGTATTTGCATATAAGGGCAAAGAGACGAAAAAACGCCTTATATTAACTTTTTTGAAGAGATGCCGTTCTCCAAATTAATCAGTTTCCGCAAAAGAGATGTCGTACGTTGATATACTTTCATGCCGTTTGATGAAATGGTATACTTCGTAGTGAAGTAGCACATAGTTCTGTTATTATTTTTAATATATTCCTTATATTTCCAAACGTGCAGTTCGATCTTTGATTACGGTTAATATAATCATTTACAAATCGACGGCGCATAGAAAATAAGTGCATTCCTATTTCTTTTATTTTAAGACGCCTAAGCTTTACTAGTAAATTAAAACCACTCTTCTTTAAAAAATCTTTTTTAATAAGAATTTCAATTTTAAGGCATAAGATACTAGACTTTGATAACTTTTTTATCCAAGATTTCCCCACATAGAATTATAAATAACTGTATGTGTATATATTGTTAAATAAGTTTCTAGTATTTAATTAAATCTTTTATATATTTTTATATTCTATACATTGTCGGTTATAATTTTTTTCCTTAAATAATTGAGATTCATTCTCGGCTTCGGACATTTTAAGAAAAACAATTTTCATTTACTGTACTTAACAAATTAAACTTGCTTGCGGTTTATCATAAGAATGGTTTAACGTTACGATACGGCGCGACTAATTCAAAATAATATACTAAAACAATCATCTGAAAAAATTTAATAAACACAACTGCAGAAATCACAAAGTATCTCGCTGTATCTGCAAGATACTCGTTAAAAATCCAGAAATCAGTTCATTATTGTGTATATTAAAGATTTTTCACTGTGTGTCTGCCTATAATAGCAAAATCCATAAAGAACTTTTATAGAATATTCATTAAATATTCGAAAGTTTTATTTTTGTTATAGAATTGATAAAAACTACAAACGAATTAAACAAATAAACGATACAAATTGCATATCGAAAATGAATTTGTTAAAAATACGGGCTATGACAACTCATTAATACAGAATAATTTTGAAGATGAGAACACATGCAGAGTAAAAATATAAATAAATTTAATAGAAATAGAATAAATACTTAATCATTCAGAAGGAACCTAAAACGATTACAATATAACATTTTTTATTCAATAAGATGTAAAAACTAGCTTTAAAGGAATAAAAAGACAAACCACAATATGGATTGGATTTGGAAAAAGTTTAATAATAAAGATGATGAACACTTCATTGAACTTGAGCTTTTTTCTTATCACTACCTTCACATATTTAATAAAGTCGGTTTGTTGTGTTGATCGGATTATTTAAATAAAATTATTAAAAAAAATAGACATCTATTAGATGCATAAAGTATTAACGAATCATATTGTTGCTGCTGATACCTACCTATCTTGGTAATATTTTTACTTAATTATTGATGAAACTTTGTATAAAAACTTCAACAACAAGGCGTACACACATACATATGTACAAAGTTTTTAGAGTACTCCAGTTTTCTATTTTGCATAAAGTGATTTTCATAGAATTTAAAAGCAATTTGTGATCAACAAAAACACAAAATTAGTGGATACGTCTTATAGCTGCCACCAAAAATGTTCGAATCATATTCGAAAATAATATACATATGCACAACAAACCGATCATATTAAATAAACAAACTCATAAGTAACCTTAAAGGCCGACTTGCCAATAATAAAACAAAAATACATGAGATTGCAATACCTGCAACCTACAGATTGTGTCTGGTAATAAAACTAAAGGATATAAGTTGCAGTAGCCAGATGTAATAAGATGAAATAATTTTATATTTCTTAGAAGGATGATTTTAATTTTATGTAGATTTAAATAGTAAGTATGTGTGTATGTTATACAAACATACCTGCTTTATTGTCATTTCGCGTTAAGCGTACCTAAACTCGTATATGCATATGTAACTATTTACATGTTTATCTTCACTTTTTTTAGTAATTTTAATATGCTTGAGAGACATAGAAGCATTTATAACACTTTTAATAAAAAGTAAAAAGTAGCAACAATTCGTTATGGAATCAACAGGGAATAATAATTTTGAATTCGATACTATGCAGCGAGGCGAAAAAGATTTTATACGTACTGCCTTTGAATATTCATTTCCCACCAATGACGACGATGACACCGAAAGTAATAAAAGTACACCGTATTTTACACCAATGGAGTTTTTACAAAGCCCATTTGAATTCCCAACACCTTTTCTAGTGGACGCAGAAAAAATACATAGTAGCTGTGCTTCGGCGACGACAGCAGCGACGGTGAACGAAGTACCTATACCGGCATCTGTTGTTGACCAACCGAGAAACCTTGAATCTGAAAACATCCCAACCATGCTACCATCAAAAGAGGCAGAAGCTGATAAACAAAGTCCGAGGTATACGCAGACGTCTGCAAAATCGATAATCAAACACTTGGAACAATCTTCACCGAATATTCAAAGAAAATTTCGAAGATTTTCGTTGTATGAGCGCAGATCCTGTTCACCACAACATTTGATTATAAAGAATGCTTCTTCTGTGGAGTGCACAGTGGATACAGATAAGGAAAATGCAAGGCCCAAGTTGAAAATTGATAAAAATGATGAAACTGGGAGTGGTAATAGTTCGCCAATTATGTTATTGGACGAGACCGGTTCTCCTAGATTGCCAACGTCATCGGAAACGTCCATGTTATCTTCGGGACGTTTAACGTACTCGCCAAAATTATTAACATCGATAAATAATTTACATTTGGCTTCACCCTTGGGTGTTATCAGTTCGGCAGGATACAAAAATGGAAATTATTTCAAGTTTCCTGAAATCGATCATGTCGTACAAGATGTACAAGTCCAACAGGTTTCATCGACACTCGTCGACGAAAATAGCATATTACAAAATGACAATCAAATGCTTACGCGCCTGCGTACAAAGAATGTACCATTTTCATCCTCGGAAACAGGAAACACAGATGTAGATGCAAAAGCTTTGTCGTTTAGGAATTTAAGCTCTGCAACTTCAACAAGTGCAATTCTACCTAAAACAGAAACCAAAAGAAATCGTAAAAATAAAAATAATTTAACTATAAAAATCATAAATAACTCATTGTCGTCAGCAGCGGTCCAATCTCAATACTACTTTAATAACACCATTGCCCAATGTAAATTGCCAAACTCACCAAACTCTTCAAATAAACCGAAAACTCCAACCATTAAATCTACCAAAGAAAAAGCCCTGTCGCTAGATTCGGCGCCAATAGCAAAAGACTGCATGAAACCGATTCTATTAAAACCAGAGTTAAATTTAAGCTGTGATGATATCGATTCCAATTTGGATGCAAACAAGCAGACATTACAATCCAATGAACGGTTAAAAACAAATTTGCAAATTAGTATGTCAAATTCATTATCACAATTAGTTGCACAAAACAGTAATGTCGTTAGCAAGCTGAACAAGGCTCTAACTAGAAGAAATATACCGACCTCAACTAGTGTGGATTGGCAACTTCATCAGCGTAAGCATACTTCGTTTAATATACCCGACATTACCAAAAAGATGTGTGAAAATCGCGATGACAAAGCATCAGTGATTTTAAAAGAAGAAAAGAAAGATTCGCAAAAAAGTTTTTCCAGTTTACAAACTAATAGCTCGGTTAGCTGTGCGTCGACTCCGTCAGCCCATCGGGCACCTTTTAAACATAATCCATTGTTACACAACTCCAACACTAACTTGAAAACATTACCTGAATTTCTTACACTGGTGGAGTTTTCAACGCCAAGTGGAGGGCAAACTGATCCTCCATTTAAACAAAAATCTATGGATTTACCGAGCGCAACAGCTCCTCCTGCGGCTGTTGCTGCTGCTGCCGCTGTAAAGGCTGTTAACGTAACATCTTCATCATCAACTAATTTGTTGCAGCGCAGAGGTTCCAATCATAGTCTCACTTTAAATCTCCATGGATCCTGCAGCAATCTTCTAGGATCATGTCGTTCCGGTTTGAGTGTTTCCAATTACAGTCTGGGCTCTGTTGGAAACTCCACAAGCAATTTAAATTCGAAATCTAGCGGCAATCTCGATATAACCACATCACAAAATTCTCAAACCACTAATGTTGCATGTGTTAATACCGCTCAAGGAGCCAAGCAGAGTATCTTTCGAAGGAGAGGTTCTAATCAAAGTCTAACTCTCACTAACCTTACAGCAACTTCTTGTGGTAACCTGAATTCTTTCGCTAGTCAAAATTCGCTGAATGTAGATCGAGCTCATTTAACTACACTGGCAAGACCAATAGTCAATGCATCTTTGGGTGCAACTCCAAGAAGAGGTTTGCTGGAAAGACGCGGCTCGAATCAAAGCTTGACATTAAATATGAGTAGTTCATTTGGTGGCATTGGCAGTGAAAAGGGAATATTAGGCAACAGCAGCATCAATTTAGGTGATACAAAACCTGAAGAGGAGATGAAATCCAGCCATCAATCCATAGTCTCAAACTGCTCTATTCATTCACACCAAAGAAGATTCTTCAGCAGCGAAAGCTTGAATCGCAACAACACACAATATTCCGATCTAAGCCAGACTCACAAAAGAAATGCCAATCAAGTTTGTTTCGGTTCTGCAACAGACCTTAAACCAAATGAATCGGATGTCTCTAATCAAAGTTCTGTCGGTAGTGGTAAAGCACATCCTGAGCGTTTTGATTTTCAAGAATCTTCCATTTGTACATGTACTAGCGTTCGAAACATAATGACAAAACCTTTATCACCCCAAACGACTAGTGAAGAATTTAAAATATATTTGGCCAACATCCAAATGTTACAAAACGCCTCAAATGCTTTAAACCAAAACGATTTGGTCAAATTAAATTACATCTTCGATAATAGTTATGCCTCCACTTTTAAGAGCATAGCAGATCAAACCATACCTATATTAAGCATGCCCGCCGCCAACAAAGAAGCCGAAACCCCTCCCGCTCTGATATCAAATTCTGAAGATTGTGAAATTATTGAAAGATATTCGCATGTTGTCAAGGAGATACTGCAGACCCTGCAACTAGATGACGAAGAACAAAAACGAGTGTTTCGAAGTTTGCATAAGGAATTTTGGGACCTACCCTTAAATCATCAAGAAAAACCAATGGTTTTTGGTTCCCAAACAAAAAATCGTTACAAAACTATATTGCCCAACGAAAATTCAAGAGTCATATTGGAAAAGGAATCTAAACAACTGATAGAAATGGTACAAAATTGTTCAAATATCGATGAAGATTTTAAAAGCGAACTAACAAAACAAATTTCAACGTCAGATGAAGTGCCATATATTAATGCCAACTACATAAAAGTGAGTACATATTTAAGAAAAAAGAAGAAAGTTATAAAAATTTTAACACAACTGCTAATTTTCACTTTATCGTTTTAATATTTCAGGGCCCCGATTACACTTCGAAATGTTATATAGCCACACAAGGTCCTTTACCTAATACAATCTATGAATTTTGGCTTATGATTTACCAAAACACCAAGAAGTATATTGAAATTTCAAAAGGACCCGAAAGTCCAAGTTGTCGCCAAGGAAAGAATTTACAGCAGTACTATCAAAAAGTTGTAATGCTAACAAATTTCATGGAAAACAACAGACAAAAATGTTCAATTTATTTCCCAGTTGATTTAAATGAAATTTTCATTTGTACATCCAGAGATGAAGTTGTAAAGTCAAGCGATATGTTTACAGCTTTCATTGATAACATTTTGCAGCCAAACATTGACGATGATTGCATCACAATGCCTAAATCGAAATTCTTGGGACAATCTGCACATATAATAACAATGGAAACTATAAAGGCAACGGTGGGAACCGAACTCGAAACTCAACTACCGCACAGTTCGTGTTTTTTTGTTATAAAAAACATAGGAATTGTGCGAAAAAATGGCTTCTCCATTAGAAAACTTATAATTTTATATTGTTCGAAAATCGCCAAATACGCTAATCAGTTGCTAATAAATAAGTTCCTCTGTTATCACTATTGGTATCCTGACTGGCCGGATCATAGGTCTCCGCGCGACATTAATACGTTACTTGACATTTCGCTACATGTAATGAACTTGGGTAAATGTGAATCAGAGTTTGAACTTTTTAAGGAAGCAGATGCTACTCCCTCCCATCACATTAACGCGCATTCAGTGGAACTCTACCAACAGGATATTTTCAATGCAGTACAACCTCTACCAGTGATACACTGTTCGGCTGGCATTGGTCGAACGGGATGCATGACCGCCATTCTGAATGGCATCCGTCAGGTACGACAATCTCTAGCTTATTCCCTCACTACAATGGCAACAAACGCCGCAAAGCAAGCAATTTCTTCTCAAACTTTAAGTCCTGTCGATTTTCGTCTACCCAAAAAGTTTCTGGAAGAGGACTTAATATTAGAAAATATGCCAGCTGATATCGATTGTAGTTTCACTCGCAACACACTTATCTATATTCGTTACATCTTAAAGATGGAGCAAAATATAAATAAACGAGACTCTTCTAATGCTGATGGTATCACTAGCAGCAATTGCTTTTCACATTATGAAGAAACATCCTGGGTGCTACCTTCATTGGCTGAACTACCAAAAATGTCTAACATTTTTGTGGATATTTTAGGAATTGTGTGCAATTTACGACTGCAGCGTGGTGGTATGGTACAAAACTCAGAACAATATGAATTAATACATAGAGCCATATGCTTATATTTGAAACGTACATTTGCTTTAAAACGATTTTAAATCAAAGTACACTTGCAGCAGCGCATATTGTGCAAGGAAACTCAACTCTAAAATGGCTTGCTTTCAGCTTTTTCTGTTCTAAAAAAAAAACAATCTTAAATTAAATTAGTTAAGAAACATAAAAAAAAAAATTATCTATCTCAAATAACAAATTAAATAAATATTTAATTGTAGATGTTTGTAGACAACAAAATTCAATACGACAGCAAAGTATTTTAAACACCTTTAAAATACTTGTGAATGTTAATGAATTGTAAGCATTTTCAAATATTTTTTTTTAGATTTATGTATCTCTTTAAACGTAGATTTTATTAAAACTAGAACGAAAACACACATACAATAAACTACACTGTATATAACTATTATGATTGTATTATTACGCTTTATGTTGCAAAACTATTAAATGTGTAATATTTATTTATTTTTTATTTATTTTATTAACGACAAAATAACACAATTCAATCTACGTCGAATTTCGAATCCATAATTTTGTAATTAAAAAAAAAAACTCGAAAACCCTATTTATCTTACTGTATAATTAGCTCTTAATTAAAAAAAAAATAAAACTAGTCAAATAAATTAAAAATAAAAAAAAGGAAAACTTATAGATTAAATAAAAAGTACTAATTCATTAAATGTAAAAACTGCTTTTTTTTACAAAATTCACATTTAATGTTTTGAATAATTGTTTTTCATTTATATTTGTTTAAATTTATTTGGTTTACATCTGAGTTACAGTTTAGAACTTAACCGGGATGATAAATCTATAGGTGCGTATAAGTTATAAAGGTTTTTCCAGAATTCCATACGTTTTTGATCAGGATTCGTGTTCATTTGACATCCATTATTGCCAATTTCTAAATACATAAAATTTATTTCACCATTTCTTGTTGCTTTAACTGGCGACCAATGACAATTTATTGAAAGTGGCTTGCCCTGCGGAGTCGGGTTTGCATATTTGGCAAAGTTAGCCCACAAGTTGCTCAACTGCTTTATAACTCTTTGGTCGCGTTCGGAAACTGCCATGTTATTACCAGCCATTTGAAAGAGATAGAAAAGTTCATCTCCATGGCAAGCACCAGCAAGCTTTTCCATTTGAAAAATCCTCTTATATATATTTCGATCTCCAACATAATCGAAACGATAAAAGTATAGTGGAGCCTGGGGTTGCAACTGCGCATGCCATTTGACTGCATGCTGCAAGTCGATTACAATATGATAATCCGATAAGATATTCGTTAAGCTATTGAACAGTTCAGGTTTTATCGAATTGCCGTTCAAATAAAAATCTCTTATTTTTTCAGCGATCCATTTTGAATTATTATTGTCTACTTTAAGGGGAAAACTTCTTGGTACGAACCGTTGAAAATCATTTTCAATTTCTTTGAGTTTCTTTAAAGCATTTGTCATAAAAACTAAACCTTCAGCTGAATTGTAGCCCATAATTGAAGGTATCTTGATACTATTTGGTTGGTGTAGTCTATCCCATATGGGCAGATTAATAAAACTATCAGGACTACGACTGTCTTCTATGACGGGTTTAAAAGGCAAAGGCAAGGTACGTCTGCGTTCATCCTTAGTCATCACCAGAAGAAATTTATTTAAAAAATCTACAGGTTTAATTGCCGGCGATTGTAAAAAATCTAGCAGATGTTTTGTATCGTTCGCTTTAAAGCCCATAACTTCAGCTAGTTTTCGTGTTTTATAGGAAGGATTTTCTTGGAAAATCCATTCCATATTCGCAGTACCGCTTTGCATAATGGCCTTATGGAAAAGCTTATTAGCATGTTTAGACAAAACATGCAAGTGTACGGCAGCTGCCCCAGCCGATTCACCGAACAGTGTAACATTATTTGGATCGCCATTAAACGCTTCAATATTTTCTTGTATCCACTGCAACGCTAGACGCTATAGACAAATTATTTATAAAATCATTCAAATTATTTTAAAACAATATTCTAATACCTGATCTTTTAGACCTGCATTTCCCCAAATACCTTCTTCTGGTAGACAAAGAAAACCTAATGCCCCCAAGCGATAATTTAAAGTAACAACAATAACATTTTCTTCCAACAGGCTCAAGGGTAGATAGCTAAAAATTAAAATAATAAAAATAATAATTAAAAGTACTATATTCGACAATAATTTGTGGAAATATTTAAGAAATGAAACTTTTGTAACGAAAAAATCTGCGATCCTTTTGCAATAGGTGGTGAGAGATAAACCATTTTATAGACATAACAAAATCAGAGCGTAAAGCGCAGAGCTACCTAGCGCATAGCTTTTACGCTGAAATGTCATACCAAAATATGAACGTCAATTTTGTGTCTTGTTAACCCATTTTATTTTATAAAATTTATAATATAGAAATAAAAAAGAGTTAAAAGCGCTAGATTGCCCTGAAAATAACTAAATTGTCATTACTTTTATACAAAAAAAAAAAAAAAAAAATAAAAAATAAAAAATACGTCACTTTTTAACGCACTGTCACAATCGGATTTAACACATGCTACACGCTAACGCCGCGCTATTTAAGGCCAGGGCAACTGACAATTAACTTAAAATACATGACAACGTTAAGTACGAAAGACAGGCAACTTTTAACATTTGACATACATTTAAATAATTTGACTGCTATCTTTGGCTTCTTTTTATTTTGTTTTCAGTTGAATACGTAAAAGTATAACGTATGATGGATTCTTAGTGCCCTGGCCTTAAGGCTTGCGTTCATATACAGTTATGTGAAAAATAATAGGGACAGTGCCCAGCCAAACTTACATTACATTTACAGTCAATTAAAAAATCGGAAACTATTTCTTGTTCAAACGATTTATTTTTTCTTAAACGGTAGAAAAAAGATTACCAACAAAAATTTTTCCTATTCCTATAATATATTTTGATTTTTTATGATTTTGTATGAATTTATATAGTTTAGCGTGTGAAAAAAAATAAGGACACTTCATGAAATCTTAAAGCTATAACTAACTTAGGTAAAACTAAATAGATATTTATTTTGAATATTGTTGCGTAAAGCCTTATTGCCACATTAGTACTTTGTTGCGGATCCTTTGTTATCCAGAACAGCAGCACATCTTCTAGGCAGTGAGACGACCAAATTTTGGCACGCATGTAGCGGTATTGCGTTCCACGCATCCTGTATAAGATTCCGAAGCTCGTCGCAATTTGATAGACACTTTCCCCTGATTGCCCTTTAAACTTCGTTCCATAAATTTTCTATGGGGTTCAAATCAGGGGACTTTGCTGGCCATTCTAAAACATTGATTTTGTTGTCCTGGAACCACTTCTTTGTGTACTTTGCCGTATGCTTTGGATCATTATCCTGCGGGAAGACCCATTAGAGTGGCATATTTTCTTCGGCATACGGCAGCATTGTATTTTTCAAAATTTCAGTGTAATCAGCCGATTTCATTATATTCTGGATACGATATAGAGGACCCACACCATAATAAGAGAATGACCCCCATACCATGATGCTACCACCACCATGTTTGACTGTCTTTAAAGAATATCTTGGATTGAATTCTTGACGGATAGGTCTTCTTACATAGTGGACACCTCTATCAGAAGAAAACAAGTTTACTTTCGTTTTATCGGACCACAGAATGTTACGCCATTTTTCTTTAGGCCAATTGATGTGATTCTTAGCAAACTCTAGTCTTGGTTTTATTTTCTTTTTGGACAACAATGGCACTTTTCTTGCACTACGGGGTCTAAATTCCTCACCGATGAGTGTTTTTCGAATAGTTGATGTGTCAACGTCAAGGTTTAAATCATTTTTTATTTGTTTAGACGTGATAAATGGATCTTTTTTTACGCATCGAATAATATTTCTCTTTATAGTAGGTGTAATTTTTTGTTTTCTTCCACGGGTTTCATCCTTGGGAATCCATTTAACAGCATTTTCTACCATGGTTTTTGAACTACCGAGCATTTGTGCAATTTTTCTGTACGAATATCCGCTTTCACATAAATTTTTAATATTATTTCGAGTAGCGTGGTCGCAGTGTGTATTTCTACCCATATTTGCCTAAGCAGTTACAAAATTGTAATTTATTTAGCAATTAATGTAAGTCTATAAATGTGTTTTACTCACTTACTTACAAAAAAAAAAGTATTTTAAATTTTTATTAATATATTTTTACCAAAACGGAAAACTGTCCTTATTATTTTTCACAGCACAAATCGCGCACTTTACAAAGAAAATAATTTGTTATCAGAACGAAAGAAAACGAAGCACAAATTGTAACGGGATTTCTTAATGTCGTTTACAAGCATTGCAAAACAACTCTGTTTTATTACAAATTCTTTCATTTTTACATGAATTCGTAAACACCAAAGACGGTGAATACAACTGTCCCTATTATTTTTCACATAACTGTATTTTGTACGTACATAAAAAGTTTTGACAGATAGATTGCGCTTAGCGCGCTAATTTAGGTTTGGATATTAAAAAGGTAATATTTCTTTCTAAATATTTATTTTATGTTTTGAGGGGAAGGTTGTCTATAGAAAAAAAAATTTTTTTTAAGATAAAAAGCTTTACGAGGGCTTGAAAAATATTATCTGTACCAATGTATGCAATTGGGGATACAAAATAATCTTTTATTAATAAGGTTCTTTGTTAAGTTTTTCAAAACTAAATACTCACTAATCACTGTTTCCATTACCGAACAAAAATCCACCGCCATGAAACCAAACCATAACCGGAAGCGGGTTAGAAACATCCTCATATTTTTTTGGCACGTAAATATTCAAAAATAAGCAGTCCTCCGATCCGACCTCTTCCAACGTAAATGGATCACGTTGATGGGAAACGTCACGCTCCTTTAGACAAGATAATTCTGGAACTTCAAATTTTTTTAAAGGCAACGGAGACTTGTGAGTTAAAATAAATTTATTTATTTGCACGATCAATGTGTAATTAAGATTAAAATAGTTTACCTTAAAACGTAATTCGCCTAATGGTGGAACCGCATAAGGTATTCCTTGAAAACTTTGATAAAAATTTCCATTGGGCAAAAGCTTTTGCTGTCCAACAATAACACCTTGTTTCACATGAACTTTCACCAGTTGGGACGACTTGTTTTATTATTAAAATAAACGTATAAATTCTGTAAACTTGTGTATGTATGTATGTGATGTGTTTTGGTTAAGAATATATTTACCATTTTCCGAATAGAACTTCTAGGATAATGTTTAACAAGGCGATTTTTAAATAAGATTTGTAACATTATCGTTTTTCTTTGTGAACTGTCAGCTGCCGTCTGATTATAGCTCTGTTCAGTAACTAAACATTTTTAAAAGTTCTGTTAAGTAATTAAAAATTGTTATTAATTATTGCTAATTGTTACCTGTTCATGCATTTGAAAAAATTAGCTACGAGAGCAAAGTTTATTTAATTGATATTCCTTGGACGAGAGAGTGAAAAGAGAGCATTAAAATGTAAGAGAAAAAAAAATATGTTGCAAGTTTTTGCTAGTAAAATTTTCCTAGCAAGAATTAGTCAAACAGCTGATTTTCAATTTTATTACAAAATAATTTATTAAAAAATTACAAAAAAAAATATTTTTAGCATTAAAGAAAATGCAAGTATTTGGCAATTGAAAGATTAATATTAAATTGTTGCTTTGTAATTTTTTTTTTTTTTTTTTATTGATTTACTTAGCGGGTAAACAATCAAGTTTTGCCTTTCAAGTTTTAATGCAATCACATTTTTTTTAACAACACACTCATATTTTGAAAAAAAAAAGAAAAAAGTTAAACGATCTTGTATTTAACTTCTCTTTCAAGGGGAGAATATGACAAAGAAGTTTAAAACAACTGAAATTATTGGCTCAGAATCTGTAGGTTTGCAAGAGTTTTCGTTTTTTTTAAGAATAAAAAGTCAGCAAAACAGTGATGAAACATTGAATGCAATGTACTTTGTTCGGTACAAATCTATGTCTTTATATATAAAAAACAGTAACAGGGTAATTTTAGTACGTGAAATATTTTTTTTCTTATTTTTTGTCTGTGTTCGCATCACGTAAAAACGGCTAAATGGATTTTAATAAAATTTTGTGAGGAGGTCCCTTAAAACTTTGGTTCAAATATAGAATATTTTTTTTTTTACTGTTATAATGGTACTAGAACAGTTGTCAGTACAATTTATGTTTGTAGATGGAAAGTGTTTAACACTCTTTATAGAACTCTGCAAAAAAAGGTTTAAAAACCCATTTTTCTAAATATTAATTTTAAAAATGTTAGAAATGAAACGCGTACGAAGTCGTGCTGCTAGTTTAGTAATAAAAAAAGTAAAATTTTAATATACAACTATAAATAATTTATACACATGTAAATTATTATGCATTCAAATCAAAATATGAAAGATTATAAACTGTAAGTTGTATTTATAATTCGCTTAAACATCGTAAATGCTTATGAATTTAGTAATTGTAAAATGTTTAATGTTTCATGCATTATAAAGACTAATTAATTGGCAATTTGCTTATGGTTTTTTACTATTTTTTCACTAATGACGATGCTTTGTCTTCTTACAGTTAATAAATTACCATAAAGTGTTATAAGGAATAATTTTGAATTTATTATAAAAATTTAAGACACTTAAGGAAAATATTTTCTGTTTTCGTGTGAGTAATAAGATTTGCTACGTAGGGGGTTGGTTCTGTTATCATAAGATTAAAAGTCATAAAAACAATAATTTTTTTTTAATTTATAATTACAAAAAAAAAAAAAATACATTTTTTAAACAATTCTAATCAAAATTCTTGATAATGAAAAAATATCAAGTGGGTTATGTACATTCATACATATTTTTCTATTAGATTATTAAGAGTATTAGTTTTAAATTTTTCTTATGGTTGAAATCACTTTGCTCATATATTTTATATAATTTTTTGACTCTAGTAAAGTTGTTAAAAAAGACGGGTCTATTTAACGGTTAGATCGTACAGTTTTTAAGTCTTAATTTTCATTACCAAAACCGCAGCAATTTTCTCGCTAATTTCTACTAGTTAAGCGTTCATTTACATTTTACATAATTTGAAAATTTTTATTTTACTCACTCGTTGCGGGTTGTTGCTAGCAAAAAGTAGCAACGAAAGAGTAAAACAAAAATTTTCAAAAGTGTACGCTTTGAGCATTAAATAGTACAATTTTTAAAGTAAATGTGCTAAAGTGAAAAAGTATAAAAAACAATAAATTATTACAAGCCACCAAGGAACCAAATAGCAAAAATATTTAAAAACATTTCAAACATGCTTCTGATGTTGATGTTTAAGCGCATAATAAATATAATTTTTTACAGTTATTTCCAATAAACAATTTATTTAGATTTAAGTGCAAAAATATTTACATTCCAAGTTATCTTTACATTATACATTTGTATAAATTATTAATATTTGTACAGGGTGTTTTTTATAGACGTATAGAACTTCGAATTGAAATAAAACACAAGAAAATCGTTTTAATGTCCATCAATTTGGCTTTATTGGAAGGATAATTTTATGCCATTAATGTTTAAATATGATTTCGGGCATGTGGCCGCCGCGGCTGGCTCGAATAAAGTCAATTCTACAGGTCCAATTTTCAACCACTTTTTTGAGCATGTGGGGCCGTATGTTGGCAATAACGCCACGAATGTTGGCTTCCAAGTCCCCTAACGTTTCTGGTTTGTTGGCGTAGACGAGCGACTTCACATATCCCCAAAGAAAATAATCCAATGGTGTCAAATCGCACGATCTTGGTGGCCAATTGACAGGTCCATTCCGCGAAATTATGCGCTCATCGAATGTTTCCTTCAATAAATCGATTGTAACGTGCGCTGTGTGGCATGTAGCGCCGTCTTGTTGGAACCACAACTCATGCACATTCATGCCATCCAATTGGGGAACAAAATAGTCGGTTATCATGGCTCTATACCGGTCTCCATTAACGGTAACTGACTCTCCAGCATTATTTCGGAAGAAGTATGGCCCAATGACTTCACCAGCCCATAGAGCACACCAAACAGTCAGTTTTTGTGCATGTAATGGCGTTTCAAGGGTCTCATGTGGATTCCCTTCACTCCAAATGCGGCAATTTTGCTTGTTGACGTAGCCATTCAACCAAAAATGAGCCTCATCACTGAACAAAATTTTGCTATTAAAATCAGCATCGAGATCAATCTCATTTTCGGCCCATACACCAAAATCACGACGCATTGCATGGTCTCGCGGCTTTAATTCTTGCACAAGCTGGATCTTGTAAGGTCGCAAGCCAAGATCTTTGCGCAAAATCTTCCATAAAGTTGATGGACAAAGCTCTAATTGCTGTGCACGGTGGCGAATCGATTCATTCGGGTCCTCTTCAACACTTTGCTCTACAGCGGCAATTGTTTCTTCGGTGCGCACTGTTCGACGTCTCTGCGGATGCGTATTATCACATAGAGTAAACGTAGTGCGAAAACGATCCATGGTTAACCGAATTAATTGCTCTGATGGCCGATTATGTCGACCATAAAATGGACGGAGCTTGCGGTAAACTTCGCGAACTGAACCATTATTTTCGAAATAAATTTGCACGATTTGCAAGCGTTCTTCTTTTGTCAACCTATTCATGATGAAATGGCAAACCAAACTAAATATTAATCACTTGACAGCTGACAAAATGGCCGCCAGTTAAAAAAGTGATGCCAACTTAAAGTTCGATACGTCTATAAAAAACACCCTTTACATACAAACTCTACTATTCTTATTATTAAATTGGTACCGAAAAAAGTACTTACATTGAATGCTTCATCACTGTTTTGTTTACTTTTTATTCTTAAAAAACGAAAGCACTTGGAAAGCTAGAAGATTTTGAAACACCAACTTCAGTTGTTTTAAACTTCTTTGCTGTATTCTCCCCTTGGAAAAGAGATTGAAAACAAGTTTGTTTCAATTTTTAAAATAAAAGTGTTTGGAAAAAAAGGTGTGAATGCATTAAAACTTGAAGGCCAAGTAAATTAATTAATTAGCCCCTAAGTAAATTAATCAAAATTAACAAAGCAACAAATCATTTTTTTCTTATACGAATCTTTATAAAATATCAACTTAATATACAAATGTATGTAATAGTATGCGAATTTACTTAAAAGTAATACATCAACTACAGAGTAATACATCAAGACAGAATTAAGAAAAAGTTGTTTTAAAAGTTATAATAAAATTTGTTTAAACAATCACTAATTTAGATTTTTTATTTCCAAAATAATCTTAGCGTTTGATTAGTAAATTTTTTTAAGTTTCAAAATTATCTGCATTTTTCATTAAATGACAGCGTCAAGTCTTTTATGTTTAAAATTTGAAAGTAGTAAATCAGTAGGGAATCCACGGGAAAGGTTGTGTATTATTTTTAAGCTTTTTTCACAATATTTTGAAGTTTCTTTGTGTAAATTTTAGCAGTTTAGCCATATCAGACTGGGCAACCATAAGTCAAGATCGGTCCGATTCCAATTTTTAATAACAATATTTTTGTTTAGTAAAGGATACAGTGCTCATCCACATTTAATTGGCTTTTGACATATGTATTTAACATGTTTTTTATCTAGGATTTTACATAAATATTAATTTTTCCTTGGGAATATTAATGTCCGAGGCACATAACGAATAAAGTGTGAGAGAAGGAACAGACCCTTTTGGTTGAACTGGTATTAGCTTTTTACAAGAATAATTCCTATTGGCGCAAACGACAAATGATATATTCTTCGACAAGCTTTTTTTAAAAACTATTAAGTTTAAGCAACAAACTATTAAGCCAAGTAGAATAAAATGCCTTTTTAATATCAAGCAGGCCAGTACTTTTGCGCTGACCTTTATTATTTTAAATAAATTTAATTACCCTCTAGTTGTTGTATGGTAGAGTGTTCCTTACGGAATCTGTTGGTCAACAATGATGTAAACGAGTTTGAGTAATTTATTATTCTTTTGAAATTACTTTGGCCTTTTTTAAACTTTAAGAAAACTAGCTAATAATCAGGCATGGTTTTCAAAAACAATTCCATTTATTTCATCTTAACCTGTGGATTTATTTTTTTAATGAAAATAGATATGACTTTTCTTCAATGGCATTATGGTATTATTTCCACCACTGTGCATAAACTCATTGCTAAGACATCCCATGTAATTCGTAACGAAAGTACTCTTAGTTGATGTATTTATTTAAAATGTCACCGTTTACATACGGTCAGAAATCGGTAGATTGTTGCCTTTAAATACTTCGGTAAGCTTCCAAACTTCTTAGAGCCGGGAGGTCACTTAGAAATAAATTTTGATTAATAACTATTTCAGGGGTAGTTTATGTGAAAATCGATAAGTCTGTTGAACTGCTTCAGTATACTAATTAATTGTGTTCTGTAGTTTAGATCTCCACATCATTGTAATTTAAGCCTGAGTTTATTTCCTTGCGATATTAACATTTTAGATGTACGAGTATTGGATATTTCTATCTTCCATGTTTTTTTTTTTTTTTGCCAACTGGAATCAAAATATATATCTGTTTTGCAAAAGAAACTATTTGGTTTAGTGCCATATCTAAGTTATAAATAAGTGTTATTTTCAGCTCGATCAATAGCGTCGCGCCTGTTTACCCAGTAGTTAAGAACAAAAAAATACAAATAGTTTTTTATATAGCTTTTCAGTAGTTGATTTTTTTCAACTTTATCTGGTCAAGATCCGTTATGTTTTGTTGAAAACAGCAACATCTCGTGAAGGGTGTGGTTCTTTACCATGAATGACGGTCTTGAGTAAGAGGAAGCTTTAAATGTTTGCTACACTTACTTTTAGATTTTTGTTTGACTTCTTCAAACTATTTAAGATGTCATCCCAGTTTAAATGTAGCTTTTTAAATTTTAATACAATGCAATTAAAAAAGTATACGTGTGAACTGGGATAACAAAAACGTAGAAAATTTTGGTTTATGGATGTTTTTTGTGGGCTGCAGGTTTTGTGTTTAAGCTGCAGTTACACATTTTGGATAAAAAGACAGAATAATTGTGCATATGTTTGTATGTTGTATGATATATAAAGTTGTATTAGAATTTAATAAGATGTAATAGCATTTGCAAAAACAAAATGAAAAGCTACATAGTTAATTCAAAAAAATAACAATTAATAAAACAAAATAAAAATAAGTAAAACATTCAAAATGAATAATGACAAAGAAATAATAATTAATAAAACACAATTGTAAGATTAAAAATTCAATATGAATATGGACAATACAATAAGAAATAATGATGACAAAAATATGAATAAAAAAAAATAAAATAATAATTAATAAATGAATTAAAATTTTAATTTTTTCGGCTTAAATCTTTGTTTAATTTAATTTCTAAACATTTTAGAAAAAAAAAAAATTATTTACAAATGTATGCGAAAAATTAGACACTAGCAGAATGTCTCTCCTCGGCAAATTTTTAGCTCTTAATCAGATATAATTTTCTTTATTTTGATTTTATCTCAAAGCCTCTCGGGGGCTTGACTAACTGACATTTATCGAGCTATTTTACAAAAGTAAAGTAATAATCTTTGGAAACATCGTTTTTTTTAATTAAAGTAGATTATTTGTCACAGTTTATGTCATCTTTTACATTATCTAAGCAGCCTTAGTCCATTATATGATCCTTACTCTTACTAAATAGCCGAGCTAGTTAAAAGTAATAGACTACGAAATTTTATTATAACTTTTGCGATTTACATTAACTTCAGCACTTTAGCTTTTTTTTGTTTTTTATTTTTTTTTTGGACAGCAAATTCTGAAGTTCCACTATCAAAAATGTAGCTAACTAGGGTGTCAGACGATCAAGTTTTCATTCAAGTTTTAAAATTTCTCGCATTTTTTAACCAATACACTCACACTTTAAAAACTTGCTGAGAATTTGCTCTCAAGTTTTCGTTCAATTGAAGGCCGGGGCACATAGAATCCGTCATACGTTAAACTTTGACAAATTCAACTGACAAGTAAGTTAAAATACATGTTTTCTTATGAGCGTTGTCACAATCAATACGTGTCCGTCAACGCAAAGTACGAAAGTTGGTCAACTTTTAACTTTTGAATACTTTGACAACTATCAACTGCTTCCTCTTCTCTGTTTTCTTTTAACTCTTGTTGTGTTTCAATTGTGTTTTGTGATTTTAATAAAACAATTTTGGTGGCAAACAATAAAATACAAATTTAATTAATTTAAAAAGTGAATAAAATACAAATTAAATTTAAAAGTGAATAATAATAGAGAGCAAGCTTTGGTATAACATCCGTCAGCAAAGTATTCATTGTGCCAACCTCATCCGTCGTTACTTTGACTTTAGTTGAATTTGTCAAAGTTTAACGTATGACGGATTCTATGTGCCCCGGCCGTGAGTCTTTCAAATTACATTCAAGAAAACAGCTGATTGACGTGTTTCCCTCCAAATTTGTATTAAAAATTCTGTTGTCAGTGTTTTCTTGACATCTTGCTTAAAAGCTTGCTTTGAAATTGCATGCAGCCTACGTCAATTTCTTGAAAGAGAATTGAACAAAAACTTGACCGTGTGACTGCACCGTAACTGAAAAATGCCAACCGCATTCAAATATATTTTTAACCAAAGTTTGAACGCTTAAAATTCTAAGCCACCCAGAACGTCTAAAACGAACAAAAAATACCTTGTAAGGAAAATTTACAAATTATAATTAATGTTATTTTATAATGAAACAAGCACTAGGTCAGTTTTAAAATAAAAATAAAAAACAATATTTTTATTTTTACTCTAAAACTGACCTAGTGCTTGTTTCATTATAAAATAAAATTAAATATAATAAAAGGTCAAAAAACATAAACATTTAATTATAGTCAATGTATTATTTCCCAATTGAAACCTGTTTTATTTTTATTTGCACACACTTGAAGATTGTTAATAATTATTAATAATTATTAGTTAGTCTATTTGATTTGTGAAATGGCGGAATTATAGTAGCCTATAAAAATAATAATATAGAAATAGTTAAAAGGCTGTTCAGGTCAACACGGAACAAAAGTTTGTTAGTATGAACTAGAGGTAACAAAATTCAATTGCAAGATTAATACCACCTAGGTATACGTTTTAAGTAAATTGAACATTAAATTTCAATTTAACAGGCCCAAAACAACTTAAATATTATAAATTTGTTAGAAAATATTTTTAACGTTAGATAAGGTAAGGAAGAATCGACGATGTTGATATGGTATAACCGTATTTCATAATCTTGGGATCTTAATACCAAACGATCTTTCTATCATTAGTGTAGAATACGAAGGACATACTAAAAAATGTGTTCTATTGGACACACCAAATATGAACTTTTTTAATAGGTAATCAGGACGCCTATATTTAACGATTTTGTAAAGAAAAATAGCATCATTCTTAATTTAATATATTGAATAAAACTACATCCAAGTAATACTGTTTGATGAAATAAAACATGTTTTCTAAAACCTGTTTTAAAAATAAAACGAACGAATCTATTAAAACAAATTTTTAATTTTTCATTATTTAGGGAAGATGTACAAGAAAAAATCTCACGGCAAGCTTAGAGACATGCCAACTTTAAGTCTAAAAGAATATGGTAAAAAATTAATTCGTAATGTCCATGAAACACGAGATATTACTAAATTAATATGATAGTTAAACGTAATTTTAACAATTAGGATAAGACCGAGATTTTTATAATAAGAAGCAATTTCCAACAATTCATTTTCAATTATAACATTTAATTCCATAGGTTGCCTAGAAAATATCATTGCTTTACATTTGCAGGATTTAACTGCAAATAATTTTCTTTTGACTTTTTCTATTTTTAATTGAATTTATACTTTTACAGCATTTACACTATGCAATTTTTCATGAAACTACCATGAAATTTTTTTGTTTGTGGGTTGGGTGAAGCAAGAGGGGTAAGCAATATTATATTGCTTAACTTTGAAGGGATGTTACTGTTGCTTATGTTTATTTATTTAGTTTTATTTATTTATTTATTTTTTTTTTATATCTGTTTTTCGTTATATCTGCTTGAAAAATGGAAATTTTATATGCCCTTAAATTTTTCCAATTTGCAATATGTTTGCTAAGACAAAATTTCATTAAACATACGCATTCAATTGTCTAAACTATACTCTGTGGTCTAAATAAAATAAAATTTTGTACATTGACACAGCTCAGAGAAGTATAATCATAACCTCTTTTGTTTTTAGTGATTTTTAGCGATATTGTAAAGAAACTTTAGTGTTCATAAAGAGTATTTTTGCTGAATGGCACTTTGAAAAACAAATGCACTAGAGCCCCGACTTGTGTCGTCCCGATTTGCGTCGTTTCGATTCGCGTTGCTTTTTAAAAACTAGAAAAATTTGATTTGTGTCGTTGCAATTTCAAGTTGCGTCGTTTTTACCCTGATGTACATCCTTTTTATTTCGATTTGCGTCTTTTTGTTTCCGATCTGTGTCGCTAAAAACAGTTAAATTTTTTGCGTCGCCTTTCTTTGGTCCCCATTAACGACGCAAATCGGGGCTCTAGTGTATTATTATTATTATTAGTTTATTTAATCTAAAATAAATAAAGTCTGAGATTAAATGTAATTTAAGAGTATTAGCTAGAATGGCCATCAGCTCTGATTGGGAATACATATAAAAATAGCATGAACAAAAAACATACAAAAGTTAATTCTATGAATATATTTTATAAACAAAGTATTGAGAAGAGAAATTAAATTTTTAACTTTGAAAGTTTAACGTATTTATATTTTGTATTTATGTTGTTGGGAGATGGATCCATGAGAAGTTTCAGGGCTGAGATGTTCCCAAAAAAATTTCGTCTTTGTTTGGCAAGTATTGGGCACTCGAGTAAGATGTGTTTGATGCTGAGGTTGCCGTTGCAACGAACACGAAGGTGGTTGAGATTGTTTATAAAAAAACACATATTTTTAATGAGAAGGTTAGGGAAAACCCATTATTAATAAAAAGAGATTAAAAACTATAATATTTTTATTGCACGAGAAAGAGTTTGAATACCAAAAAAAAAATTTTTTACTTTTTCCCAGTTAAAGGTTTTATTGAAAAGTGCAGGTAAACTGCCTTAAACACATATATACAGAGATTAAAAAAAATAATACTTTAAAGAAATTGCTTTTCTAAGAAAAACATATCTGTAATTACATTCATAAAGTTTAACTTTTACCAGCAATATTGTGCTTATTTAAAATCATAAAATTGAAGGTAAAAAATCATAAAATTCTGTAAAACTATCGTATTTTATGTTTGTATACTGTTAGATGTAGAAGACTGTTTACCTGTACTTTGCAATAAATATGCAAATAAAAAATTATTGTAATAATCATAGAAAATTCTTTCCATTAAAACAAATCCAATTGTCCTTTTTTTAAATACATGTAGGTATGTAAACATGTAGAAATTTTAAGTTCAACTTTAAAAAAGATAAATAAAAGTTAAAAATAATTATTTAATTTCTATTTTTTTTCTAAATTGCTAAAAATATTCACAAAAAATAATCTTTATGAGCCTTAAAATTCCACGAGCAAACTGCTGGCTGTCAAATTCGTGTACGTGTGCCGTGCGCTTTGTTGTACACATGTTGAATGACCAGTCAAAAATCCATTTGATTTTATGCTGTCAACATCGTATTCACTATTGCGAAAATAGCATGCTTGAAAAACGAACACCATACACACATCAAAATGTGACATTCAGCATGCCACAAATCAAAATTATTTTGGATATTCATCCAGCATCGTCTGTGTAACATATACTAATACATTTACATAATTACTATCATAATACTAGACGAATATTTTGATCTTAGATAAATCGCTATACTAAAAGTACACTTATATGATATGATATGATATGATATGATATGATATGATATGATATGATATATATATATATATATATATATATATATATATATATATATATATATATATATATATATATATATATATATATATATATATATATATATATATATATATATATATATATATATATATATATATATATATATATATGATACGTATTTTTTTTCAAACATTGGTTTTAACCATAAACAATTTTGGACACTGGTAAGATTCAACTAAATTAAAACACACAATCCAATATTATAAAGGGAAATAATAAAATGTTTAAGGTATTTTGGCGATTTTTCGTTCGACATTTTTGGTGTTTCGGAGATTTTAAAAAATTTAGAGTTTGACTTTTACGGTTTGTAAGATACAGCAAACTGTCAAAACTTCATACATTAACTGGTAGAATGCCCTTTAAATTTTAATTGTTGCACTCAGTATAATATAGTAACTTTGAAGATTTTAAGAGTAAGTGTTTATACATAATAAATATTGGCTAAGGAAATATAGGAAAATTTTAAAAATACATAACCTATTAGAATACTCTTTAATTTTTTGAGTTTTAGCATTCACTTTTGTGACCTTTAAAAAAACTTTCGGTTTCCAAGATGCACTTAGTTTTTAATATTTTATTGTTAAAACTAAATTAACTGATAGAATACTCTTCAATTTTTATTTTGGAAAAATTACAGTGTTATTTTATGTAGTCTGTATAATAATTCTGTCACGTATTTGTTGTTGTAAAGGCAAAAGTTTTAATTTTATATATCATATTATATATTATCAGTCGTGCGTATCGTACATCGATAGCCTTTAAATATATCGTACATATATTTTTTTCAGCACACGAAACATGTTTCTTTTTACCGGACACATGTTTGTGTTACCACCTAATATTAATAAACAACACAAATATATGTATGTATTGTGTTAAGAAACACAAAATTGATACATACATAAGTACAAAAATATTTTTGTTTGTTGCTTTCAAAAGTACATACATGTTGTGTTTTTTTTTTTTTTTGAACCCTGACAAAACTGCTGGCAAACATTTTACTACTTGATAAAAAAATTAAAAAATACAAACATACTTTACCGGATTTTTTAGGAACTTCTTCCCAGCAGCTACTCCCCTATGAACCCATTATGCAGCGGCGAATCCTAAAAAAAAAACAAATTATTTTATTAAAAACTAATGTTTATTAAAAATAACTTTGTTTTACTTACATGTTTTTTCTTTATTTTTTAATTACACACAATCGCAGTTCTACTTAATTATTTATATTTTAAGCAAATTAAATTTAATCTAGCGCAAGGATATTTTTTTATATCTGCGCCAAATTTTGTAAGCAAATTTTAGCAAATAAATAAAATGTCAAATTCCAACAATAACAATAACTAAGTATATCTGAATCACAGGGTATAATCTGGAATCTAGCCACACTGAATTTTTCTTGTTTTATCCAAGTTACATTTATTTTACTAGTTAGTGTCGTCCGCCAGCTGGTTTGTAGTTGAACATGTTAAAAGTTGTTTATATTTTACACTTTTTGTTTACAAATTTCAAAAAACACTAACAACAAGCATATGCAGAACAAAGAAAGCGTTTGTTTTTAGAGCAATTATCTTTTATCTTGTCTTTCTATTTTTGACATTTCCACTCACAAAGCAACAATAAAATGACATGTTGTTTTTACAAATGTTATATATGTTGTAGAGCCACTATTACTAAGTAAAATAAATGTTTCTTGGTCTTATATATACTCGGTGGTCTTATCAACGACTGCATTCATACAGGGAAATTTTACTTTGGAAAAGTTTTGTTAATTTTCCTTTAAACTTTGTTTGGTGTTCAGACGCACAAAGTTTTCTTTTACAAATTTTGTTTCTTTTCAACCTTTCAGGTTTTTTTAATTAAACTTCACCTTAACACTGTGTTCTTAAGTTTTTTTTACATTTAATTATATAATTTGTAATTGGTGTAGAACATTTAAGTAAATTCTTATACGATGATTTTCATTAAATTTTTAATTTGAAAAAAAAATCGGTACGGAAAACTTATTTTTGTTAACTAAATTTTAAAATAACTAGGCACGATTTTTTTTATTTATTTATTCACCTTCTACAAAAACCTTTTTTTATTAACCATAAGTTGCTAGCGAATATTGACTGACATTTATTGCCACTTATATTGCCGGCAGTAAATATGTTATCTGTGATAAATATATACGATAATATCTTGTCTACATTAGAGATAACATAATTTTGACAATTACTGCTAAGGTACATTAAAAAATAAATGTACCTTGATTGCTGCAATACATATAAATAGATTTATTGCTAATCTAGACGGGGGCAAGGCGTATCAATTACCTGTTTTAATTTTTCATATATGTATTTTGACAGCAATAATTAGCAGCGAAAAATAGCGAATTCGCTTGCACTTCAACCTATTTATTGATTCGCTTTGGGCGGGAGTTACAACTTTTACATTGGCATTTTGGATCTTCGATACTGCTATCTTGTCTCTGCAATGGTATCGTTGCTAAAACAATTCTTTTAACAATTATATCTTAACACTTTTACATCGAATATTATTTCAGGTTTGACATATATTGCGCAAAGGAGCGCAACATTTATAATATATTTTTTATGGAAACTTAAGTTATTTTTGCAGACAAACTGAAAGCAGTACGTTCTGTGATTAAAAACATGGACAAATACTTTATTAAGCACATAAATACAAAAAAAGGTATAAAGACGATTTATATATATTTACGCAAAGCTAAGAAACGCACTCAACGACAATCAGAAAATTACAAAATTAACATGTTTTCTGTAACATGACAAAAACTTTGACAAATCTAAGATTTTTTCTTTGTTGACGGCTTTTTACTAACATAACAACACTTTTGCCAAGGTACATTTATTTTACTAGGTAAAAGCGGTTCTACAACAAATACAACATTAGTAAAAACAACATGGCTTTTTATTGTTGCCTTGTGAGTGGAAATGTCAAAAATAGAAACAGAAAATAAAAGAAAATTGGTCTAAAAACAAACGCTCTCTTTGTTCTACATATGCTTGTTGTTAGTGTTTTTTTAAAATTCGTAAACAAAGGTAGGAAAATATAAACAACTTTTGACATGTCCAACTACAAACCAGCTGGGCGGACGACACTACCTAGTAAAATAAATGTACCTTGACTTTTGCTAATCATGACGTAGAGTTGGCAACACTACCAGGAATGACGTTGTTGAACAATAATAAACTAAAAATATGGACACAGCTTTTTTGAGACATATAATTTTTTAAAATATTTACGTTGAATATAGATAAGAATATAGAAAATTAAACATTAATATATGATAAAACTTAAGGGTTTGTTCTTTATTTTGTGGAAACGTAGCCTTCTGGCCATAAATGGTGCTAATATATTATTTTTATGCTAAAAGCGTAGACCAAAACTATGGGCGGATTATTTTCAAAAACCAAAAAGCCTGTAAGCAGGGTAACGGAACAAGACAAAGCCGTTTTGGTAAGTTTGAAGAAATTATACGAGTGATTTTCAGATTCAAATTCATTCACTCTAATGTAGTTAAGGAAAACTAATATCTTTTTATTTGCAGCAACTGAAGCAACAAAGAGATCGGTTAAAGCAGTACCAGAAGCGTATTGAGCTATCTTTAGAAAATGATAGGCAATTGGCTAGAAAATGTTTATCTCAAGGACGAAAAGAGTAATGTTTGTTTTGTATGTAATTTTATTTATTAAGCATTTTTTATATATTTTAGACGTGCAAAATTACTTTTACGCAAGAAAAAATTGCAAGAAACTTTGCTTTTAAACACGGACAAACAGTTAGAGAACCTTGAAAAGTTGGCTGCAGATATTGAGTTTGCACAAGTTGAAACTCAGGTGCTTGATGGTCTTAAGCAGGGAAATGCTGCTCTAAAGAAAATGCATGCTCTATTAGATATTACTGAAATAGAAAAAATCATGGATGACACTCGGGAAGGCATTGAAAAGCAACAGGAAATTGATTCTTTACTGTCGGAAATACTAACACCAGAAGACGAAAACGATGTTTTAGTAGAACTGAATGCCTTAGTTGCTGAACAAGAAGAGCCAGTTGACGAAATCCACCTGCCAGAAGTGCCCACAGATGACATTATTAAAAATGTGGATGAAGAGAATGTTAAAGAAACAAAATCGGCAAAGGAAATTAAAATAAAAAAGTCATCTCCTAAAGTTTTACTAAACGCTTAATGTTAGCTGTAAAAAATTCATTAGGTCATAGCTTATTTTAATTGCACATTTTTATTTTTGCTGTAATGTATTTTCTTATAAACAACGTTTTCAATTACTCTCTACTTTAAATGTTTTGTAATTTTAATATATTTTTTTCCCCGATTTAAATAAGTATTTTTTAAAGACTCAATAAAATTTAAACTCTAATTAATATGAAACTACCAGTTCCCGGTGACCTTCGCTATCACAAAGGAAATGATCCTAATTTAGCCAGCGTATTATTTAATTATGCACACTAATATGGAAGTTTCTTGAACGAAAATTTTAGATCCTTCTAACAATTCTCTAGACCAAACAGTAGTGAGGTACAAAATGCGAAAATTCCAGAAAGATCGGTCTGTAGACAGCTGTGGCCTTCAGACAAACAAACAAATTTTGTGTTTTGTATACAGAAAGATGGATAAATATTTAATTATGCTGTATAAAATAAATTAATAAAGTATGTGTATTCCGGAAGGCGCCGGTCAGCCAGGCCACATGCACTCTAAAATAACATCAAATAATAGACTAAAGAAAAATAATAATAAACTTGAAATTATAATAAACACTTTTAGTTAAGGTAGAGAGATATAATTTTGAGAAAATGCATTTCCCTTTTAAAATTTATTGTTGTTGTGATTGATTCTATGTTCCTGCAGGAGATAAATTGAATTCATATGTATAGAAATTAGGAGAAAAACTTTTCATTTATTGCAATAAATAAAGAATAACAAGAGTTAAAGTTTTTCTAATACCACTAGATTCTTCCGAACACACAAAGTATAATCTCATTATTAAAATTTCGTTTAAATGCCTTTACATTGTTGACATTCTAGCAAATCGCATTATTTGATCATGATTTGAAGGGGTATCTGATGTTATTTGTACTCTCTGCCAAGCCTTCGATTCGCTTGATTTTCGAATTGCTTCTAAAACAGCCTGAACATAAAGTCCATCTTCAAAAGTAGCTGCTGCTTTTACAGGTTCTTTGATCCAAGAGGATTCTTTGCTAGCGAACGATTCTTTAAGAGCGCCAATCATCTTACACAGCCCTTTTATATAAAGGCGAGGCAGAAGAGACTCAGTGGTACCAATATGTAAATCTTGTACATCTACATAAACGGCTTCCTCTTTTAAATTTGATTCTGTTTTATTCTTGAACATAAACAAATCCCCACCTCGCACTGAAAGATGTCCTTGGCTACCACATATTAAAACTTCTTGAGAGAAGCTTTTGGCAGGAACTGTGTGGCTGTGTATTGAAGTTGTAATCAAAGTCCCATTAGATAGCTCCATTTGAAAATTACAAAAGTCAGGAGCTGATATCTGCCGTATCCCATTAACATTGGAAGTCGTTTTCGTATACGCTTTAACGACTCCATGCACACGCACAGCATGTTGATTTAGCAGGAAGCTTACTAAATCTACTACGTGACTTCCCACTAAGTTTAAAGCACCACCACCCATTGCCGCATCACACATCGAATCAAACTTATCCGGAAATAATGACCCCAACTGAACCCGAATATCAACAAGAGAAATATCGCTTAAAGGTCCAATAACACCTTCTTGTAGACACCTTTTCATATGAGTAAATGCAGGTAGAAATCTTAGCGAATGGTTTACCAGGGATATCAATGTTGGATAATATTGTGATGCTCTCACCATTTTCATAGCATCGCATTGGTTCAAGCCCATCGGCTTATCACAAACAACGTGCTTGCCAATGCCTAATGCTTTTACCGAAATTTCGGCATGCAGATAAGGTTGGCATACAATAAATACCAAATCTACATCTTTGCACAGTAAAACATCATCAATTTTATTTGTGTAGAACGTGATGCTTTGGTCTGTGGCTATTTCTTCCGCTTCTCGCAAAGTACGACCCCACAATGCTTTTATTTCAAAACCTTTTTCGCGCAAAATTGGCACCAGTACTTTTGTTATTGCACCTGTTCCAAAAACACCGACCCCAGGCAACATCTTTCAAAATTATTTTTTTAAATAAAATTTAAGGAATTGTTCAATTGATAATTGCATTTCAAGATAATATCCACTGACTTGGCCAACAAAAAAAAATTCTTACACTCAATAATTAGATGAATAATAATTGTCAACAAATTGCAGTATGGTGAATAAATTTCTTCTTCTTTTTAGAAAATAGTTTACACCAGTTTTGATAGATAGCAAATATCGAGTTAAAAATAGCGATTTTAAAAGCAGTATAAACAATTGATAACAAAAGGGTAAATAAATATTTATATAAGTAGTTCCGTAATTGTTGCAAAAAATATACTTTGATGTAATTATCTTTGGCCTTTTTGAAACTTTGAGGAAAATTATTGGCTATTTAATTATATTTATTATTATTTATTACTATTGTTATTATTATTATACAAATGTTAAATTTCATGCTCAATGTTTCGAACAAATATTTTTTTATAAAAATATATATGGATGGAGTAAATTATTTTTTACAAACTCATAAAATAGGAAAGTTTTATGTGCAATAACTTTTTTACTTTGAAATCAGCTTCCACCCTACAGTTTCCTTTCGTTCTGAAAATTACCGTTTGCCAAGACCAGTTTTTTGTTTGTTAAATATAGTAATCAGTTTTATTTCAATAACAATTTATAATACTAAATAATTGATTATTAGATTAATATTTAAAAAATATATATGTGTAATAATGCTAATTTAATTAAAATATTCGAAAATCTATATAAATAACGTTGATTTACAAATATAATAACAGATCATTTTTTTCCCCAACAAAGAATCGTTTCATTATTGAGACATGTCAAAGAGTTGTTTGTCTAATAACTTGTAACGCAAACTTTTTTTATATCTTTCAAATGGTAAATGGTATATTTTTTTATTTTCTTCTTCCTTTTTTAAAACTAATTTCTCGCTTGACATGAGATCTCAGAAGATTGTTCTCTATACGCATTTTATCTATTTCATCCAAAAGAACTAAATTTTCTTTAAAGAGTTTATCGTATTTACGTTCAGCATTTTGATCATCTTTGCGACTTGCGTAAATTTTGATCACTCGTTCAATTTGATTTCTCTGGCGTTGAAATTCATCACGAACATTAGCATCAAGAGATATAAATCGTTTGAGATCGTCATCACTAGCATGTCGTTGGAAGAGCTCTTTTATCGCCACCTTCATTTTGGCAGGAGAATTAATGAGCCCGGCTACATGATAAATTTCACTACACAAATTTTGAATACACTCTCGACCAGCACGGGCTCGATGCCTCTCCAACTTAAGATCAGCCACATTGCTGAGATATTTATCTTTAAGTTCTTTGAGTTGTAATTCTAGGTGCAAATTGTTTTGATTGAGACCAGCCAATTCGGTTTCCATCTCCAAAATATGTTTGCGTTTATCGTTTATTTGAAATTCTCTCGGTTCTATTTGGGCCTTTAGTTCAGCAATTTTGTGGTTAAGTACCTGCTTATATTTATCCAATTCTTGGTTTTTATGTAAAAGTTCTTGGATACGTCTTTCTTTCGCATTTATTGCATACTCCCGATCCGATATATCCTTCTGAAGATCTTCTATGCTTCGATTTAGACGTGCAATTGTTTTTTGCGATTTGTTATGTTCTTCTTTTAATGTTTCAACTTCTTCCAGCAAGTTGTCAACATCTCTGGTTAAGCTTTCGTACTTTTTCTGCAAAACTCCGGCTTTGCCACGCCATACTTGTGTCTCATTGCGCTCTGTCGTCAAACGCTTTTCATACTGCAACTGGGTATCGATCATGTTTCGATCATTTTCCACTTCTACCTGACGACAGTATTCTACGAATTCAATTTTCTTATCTTGCATTTCATTCATCAGTTCTCGTATTAGCTGCTTCCGCTCGTCCAACTGTTTTTTATAGTCACTTTCCAGACCCTCAATTGTATCCTGTAATGTTCCAGCAGATTTTTTTAGTTTCTCTTCATAGCTTTCTCGCAACTCCAACATACTTTCACGCAAGTTGGTAAACTTTTGGTATTCAATTAACATACGTTCCGAATATTGATTAGCCAGGTTGTCGAGTTGCTTTTTGTGTTCGTCCTTAAGATCGTTTATTTGAAATGCTATCTGATTCATTTCTCCGGTATGTCTTTCTTCAATTTCGTTATTCATGCGCTTTAGTTCTTCCAGTGCCTGGCAATAACTTCGGTGCACCTCAGCCATCTGTTGCCCATCAAATATTTCATTTTGACTGAGTTGATATTGAAATTCTTCAGCTTGCTGTTTAAGCCGTAGTTCCAAGTTAATTATTTGCTCATTTTTTTCCGATAGAATATTGCGAGGTATCAACACCTCCTGACTTTTAAGTAAATCTTGATCCATACCAGCTACTTTTCCTTCGATGTTCTCCAATGCCCATATGGCAAGAGTACCCCCTTTCGATATTGAAATCAATAAGGTACCGTCATACGAAAATCTCAATTTGTTAATTCGAGTTACAAAGAAACGAAAATTTCTACAAGTTCCACCACCAGCATCCAAAAATGGCAATTGAACATTTATCAAATCCCCCATCTCATTAGATAAAAACATAATTAAGTCTGAACGTGTTAAACAGATGTCTGTTAGCTTTGCCTTAACTGGTGAAGGTACAACTATTTCCCTCACAATTTCCGATTTTTGAAATTCCCTCAACAGACCCGAATTCGTTACAGCAAAGATGGATAGGGGCTCATTAAATGTGGAGCACACTGACACATATTCTGTACCTTTTTGTACGATTTCTTGAATTCGCACGCCCGTTTCAACTTCCCACTGATAGATGGCACCTTCGTTTCCGCCCGATATTAAATATTTATCATTTTTTGTCCATGACACCGATAAAACGGTTCCATTGTGTCCTTTTAAAGTCAATAAAACCTCTAAATTATAGACAGATGTTATGGCAATGTTACTATCGTATGCTGCAGCCATCAAGTGGCCATAATTGGAGTATTTAACATCCTTACACCTTGGAAAGTTATACGTCTTGACAATCTAAATAAATGATAAGTGATTTACCCAAAGTATGATCAACAATATTGCAAAAACCTACATTTAGTTCATCCATAAATATTTGGGTAATGCGCAATTGATCTGAAAATCCTATGGCAGCTATGAGACCTGTCGAATTTAATTCCACTATATTAACGTCTACCTGAAATTTTCGTACCAGTTCCAATTTATCGGTTTCATAATTCCAAACACGAACGGTCTGGTCCCTGGCTAGTTTTGGAAAGACATAAAGATAAATTTAATTAATTCAATGAAGTTACCGATTTTAATCGTAGCTAAGCCTATTTTGGTTCGCCACTTACACGCTGTTATAATAATCGGCTTCCACGAGCATAACGATAAGTCAACAATTTCACCGATATGTATCAGCGCTCCTAGCGGTTGAAACTTCAATTGTTTTGCTTTTAATGTTTCCGGAACTATTAAAATGCCCACGTATATTTGAGAGTGTTTTGTCGTCACAATAACAGTTTCTTGTTTACTGTCAATCGCTAGATTTGTGATTTGGTATAATGGCTCGGCATATATTGTAATTGGTATCGTAAGTATTGTTTTGCGTTCAAATTTGAATTTCGAAACTCGCTCGAATACAAACACTGTGTTAAAAATGGCAAAAGCAAAGCCACGTCCAAAAGCTGTCATACAGACGACGCGGGTATCAAAAAGCTTTTCAGTTACAATGTACTTGTGTGGATCATATTCACGGTCGAATGCTTCTTGATCCATAAGAATATCAAACGTCTCAGCGTCGGAAGCTTTTTGGCGCAATTTATATTCGCCATTCTCAACTAGAATTAATTCGTCAGTACTGGTACCCACCATTAACAGATCCATGGCTAAAAAAGCGAGCGATGTAGTAACAAAGTTTGATTTCAAAACATTTGCTGTATTGAATCCCTTTTCAGATTTCATCAGCAGCGTAAGAAGATTGTTGCCTCCGATGGCAATAAGACTTGTGTCTTGAGGATTACACGATATACAGTCTGCAGTTGCTCTAGCATTAGGTGGACATGAGCGGCCCTCGTAAACCGTACAGGATTTATCCAGTAGCAATATATAAACCATATCAGCCGGATGTTTGGTAAGAAACGCTAACGCTTTCGAATCGGCAGTGAATACCATTTGTTGTATCGTTGTATTTTTACAACTTTCAGGCAACTCCAAGGTACGCCGTTTTTTTAAAGTGTTTAAATCGTATATAGAAATCGTTCTCAATCTGAAATTTTAGAGTTAAGCATTAGATTTAGTTTTGGATGTTATGTGAGAATTTACCCTTTAGATTCTTCCAAAATTGCCAATATTTTACGATGGGGACTTATCTGTATAATCAATGGAGTTATCTCATCTTGCAATCTAAAAATAATTTAAGACATCAAACATTTCTTTTAGTACTAAAGAAAAAAATTAAAATATGCCACCTTAGAAATCTTTGAGTGTTTTGTACAAAATCATGAAATGTTAGAGCTCCTTCCACTGGATAAATCACTTCCTGTTGGTGATTAAAATGTATATTTCCCAAAATGTCTGTTCGTAGACCATATATACGCTTCGGACGTAATCTGACAGCATTGGCTGGTAAACTTTCTGTCTGTGTATCATCCATTCTGATTTAACCAGTTTGTTTTTAATTAATTATTTATTTATTTAGAAAATTTATTAAATATATTTATGGAAATTGTAATAGAAAAAGTACAACGTTTGTTTTTTTGATCAAAGTATAAAATAAAATGTACGATGCATGAAAAGCTTTTGTTTGGAAATGTGTATTTTAATTTCCATGACATTTTCATTCACACATGCACATATACATACATATGTACATACATAAACACATATCATATAAACTTATGAACAATTTTTACTTAAATTTCAAAGTAAATCAATACGAAATGTGTACACGCCACCCTGGAGTGTACGGTTAACATCGTTTTTATTCGGTTTTAATGGATGATTAATGATTTTAAGAATGAATTACATCAGTATTGGCATCGATAAAACACATAACCCAGGAGCATTAATAAATGAAAGAAACATTGCGTACGCTAGATGGAAATGATTTAGAACCAGTGAACTTCGCCGTATCTTTAAGAAGAGTCGCAGAAAGGTTAACCAAAAAATAAGAGCTGCTTAGTTTGCACACTACTGTCTGCTGTAGAAGGAAATGGATACAAAAAAAGCTCGCTAGGTATAGTTGACTATGCCGTTAATACTAATAATACAATCGATGTACATAAACTAAGCCTTGAGTTTTCAAATATTCCAATGCTAAAAGTCGACCTTAAGTATTATAACATCGCTTATAATTTCTGCACAGCCAGCGTAGCTAATGAAATTATTAAATCTCTCTTAAGCATGAAATCAAATTTTGTTGTTGGTTTAATATTAGTTTTTATTCTCCCGTATGTAACGAGCTCTAGTAAACACAACAATTACAACGCTTACGTTCCCATCGATGTGGAAGTGTGCTAAAGTTTTACCTGTTCCAAAGCCAGATAAAAGTTGTCGTCTAATTGCTATACTTTCCTACTTATCAAAAGCTGTTGAGAGATTAATTCATATGCAAATGTCTCAATACTTTTATGCCAGCAGTTTAATAACTGAAAAACAGTCAGGCTTCAGACCCCAACACAGACTTTACTGAGAAGCTACGTTTAAAAATGGCCAATCATTTCTGGTTTTTCTTGACCATTCTAAAGCACGATTGTTACAGTTTCCAAATACTGCCGTTAAACTTATTTCATCTTATTTACGTGGTAGAAGTCAAATAATACATTACGGATATGAGAAATCAAATAGTTGCTTTACGACAAGAGGAGTTGCACAAGGTTTAATTTTGGATTCTCTATTACACACAATTTACTCCAATGACTTGCCGTCTTAGCTAAACCACTGCGGGATACACATGTACGCAGATGATGTACAACTTGTCATAAGCTGCTTGCCTTCCAATATAAACGACTGTATCAAAAAATTCAACTACGATCTTAATAATTTTTTTAAAGGGGCTACAGTGAATAGTCTTTGCCTCAGTGATAAAAAATCAAAAGCGATGATAATCAGTAAGGAAAATTACATACAAACGCCATAGGTGGTTCCAAAATTGTACAGTTAGTGCTAAACATTTGGGAATTATATTGAAAAACAACTCTCTTTGTTATTCTAAAGAATCTCTGGATGTCAGAGTGTTTTACATCACTTGATATCCAAATGCTGCTTGCTTTATTGCTCACTCTGCTTTATGGGTATGAGTTTTTCTCTGGCTGTTATTTTTTAAGCAAAAAATAGCTTAATGTTACGTTCAACAACACTGCAAGATGTATTTATAGAAAACATAGAAGAATATCTTATATTTCGGAAATCTACTTTAATACCGCACCCTTCTCTTATTAACACTAAACAGCTTGATCATCTTTACATGAGAAATTAGTTTTCATTATCAAATGGAGGCTAAAAAATAAATTCTATCCTGTATCTTTTGCTGATTGCCCTGTTGTAAACTATTTTTTACCGACTTTAAAAAAAGAAGGAGGCTATCAATTCGACTGAATGTTGTTTTTTTATTTTTAAACTTGCAGAACTCAGTAATTTCTGAACCGATTTTAAAATTTCTTGTAATTTGATAGATTATGCATACAGATTGTTCCCGTCTTAAAAACAGTTCAAATTCTTAAAAATTAAAGGGTGTCTCCATACAACATATATGTTTTTTAGGTGTGTTATGAACCGTAAAGCTCACTTCTTTAAAATAAAAATAAATAAGTTTCATTATAGCTCCCAGTAGTAAAAATTAATACAAAAATAAATCTAGAAATTAAAGGGTATCCCCAAAGGTGAAAATTTGACAGGATGGCGATATTCATGACCGTTATAATACAAGTACAAACATTCAAAATTATAAATTAAAGGGTGTTCCAATAGTTAATTTAATTTCATGTATATGGCTAAACTTTTGAACTGTTATAGCCAGACAGCTGAAATTTACAAAGAACTTGTATTGCTAAAACAACAAGTATAAAATTTGAATTTAGAAATTAAAGGGTGTTCCTATATTTGAAGTAAATTGACCTATATGACCCATTCGCTTGAACTGTTATATACAAACGCTTGAAAATTAAACAGAATGTCCACTTCTTTGTCTGGTACAATAAAAAGTATTAATAATTAAAATTATAAATTATAGGGTGTTACAACAGTTGCTATTCATGTATATGACCAAACTATTGGACAGTTGTAGACAATTGATTGAAATTTGCACAGAACCTTTATTGCCAAGTCCGCCATAACAAGTAGCAAACTTGAACTTAGAAATTCAAGGGTGTCCCTATAACTTTTGTAATTTGATCTACATGGCCCTATTTTTTAAATCGTTACAGACAAACTCTTGAAAATTAGACAGAATGTCCATAACTATATCATGCTTAATAAAAAGTATAAATATTTAAAATTATAAATTAAAGGGTGGCCTAATTTATGGCAAATTTTCTGAACAGTTATGACGAACCCTTAGCATTTTAATAAATTTTATTTTACTGTGTCAGCAATAAAGATTGATAAATTTTCTTGTTTAATCTATGAGTGCAGATTTTGTTCTGCGACATTTACAAAATCCTAACGCAATATTTCTGGAATAAAATAAAACTAAAGTATAATTACCGTCCTAAAGAAATATGTTTTGAAATCGTTGTTTTTTGCAAGAATTATTCCTGTTTTTTTTCGTTTCTTTTTTTATTCTTTTTATAAATTTAATATAAAAATTTTATAATTATTTATATTTTTAACTTATTCTTCAAACACAAGGTCTTTTTCTTATATTTTTTTAATATTTCGCTACTTCTTTATGTAGCATCATCAAGAAATTTTTACTGTCTTTCGCTAACAGCACACAAAAAACAAGGGTGAGGTAATAACAGTCAAATGTTAGAGAGTTAACAGTTCAAGAAATACAAAAGCAATGTAAATGTGAATGGAGAGCGAAAGTGAATCAACTCATGCAGTTCTCTGGTACAAACTGCACTTGCTTCAATTGTATCTTTATCTACAAAGGCAGTCAAAACTTTTATTTCTATTGAAAATTTTTTTTAATTAATTTTGAGCGATTTAAGCAGGCTGCTACTCCAACTTCGCTACTTGATAAAAAAGTCCGAACTCTAGTCACCTCACAATTATTTTAAAATGCAAAACTGGTTCAAAGTTTCATAAAAGATCGTCAACGACGAAGTTTCTTGATTCTTAAGCCAGGTGGATAAATGTGCTGCTTAATTCTATAGAAAATAAATCTTCTCACAAAAATTATGAATATTTTATTTGGATTTTTTTTTAATAATTAAATGGGCAGGCAAACAAACAAACAAAACGTATGTTGCACAAATAGTTTAATGGGAAAGTAACTTTCCAGCAATAAATGAGTAAAAAAAACTTTTACATACACAATTTTCTACTAATACATTTGCAATAATTTTATACTGTTGTTGCACTGCTTTTGGTATTAAATTAAAATGTGATTGTGTTGTTGTTGTTTATATCTATGTTTTAGCTTGATTAGCTAAGTTTAAAATTTACCTTTAAAATTTTTTCTAATTAAATCTCTTCCAGACAACACATACAAATGTTCACATTAGTTTTTTCATTTTCCCATTAAGAAACTTTGTTCTACGCTGTGATGGATATTACCATCATCAGTGATTGTCATTTGATGGATTAAAAATAAAATTTTTTGTCAAAATATCTAAAAGCAAACTTTGAAAACGCCACTCTAATTAATCGCTATTTTAAATTATAAAACAGTTTCAGAAAATATCTACGGGTTTTGTGTGTGTGTGAATGTGTATATGTAAAAGCATAAAGATTTTTAACTCTGTTTTGCTTTTTTGCTATAAATTTTTCAACTTAAACTTATTGACTTGAAAATAAAAAATCATTCAGAATGTGAAAGAAATATTCATGAGATACTTTAACCCTGCCAGCGTTTCGAAGGGCGTTTTTAGATGAAGTCACTTCTTCGTTTCATAGTTTTAACAAAAACAAAAACATTTTTATCGAGTTAGGATCTTCTAACAAAATCTTTTTTGTCTTTACCAGAAGATAATTGGCAAACAAGACCCGTTTTATTAATACAAAAACACTACTATTAAACTTTGCCATTTTAGACGGTAGTGCTTCTTCTGAAGAAGGAAGAAAATTTATATGCAACTGTAGTTATTTTATAAACCAAATTACAGAAAATATAAAAATGCTTTATAATATACTTTAACTGAAAACACTTCTCAGTCTATTTGAATTGTTAAATTCGCAACTCAAACTATTACTTTAAATCACATATCGATGTTCGACAAGTTTTAAGTCACGTAGCAATATCAGGCCGTTGATCATTGCGAAATAGCAAAGAAGATTTATGGCATTGCAGTTAAACTTTCCTTTTGAATAGCGTAGACAGACGATAAAGGTAACTTAAACTAAAAGCTAACTACGAAAATAAAAATAAATGAAAGCACAAATGAAATGACAGACGATAGTTCTTGCATTTAGAAATCATTTACATTACGATAAAATGGATAGAAGACAGAAAGTACGGTTTAATGCAATGCTGATTTTAATATATTTTTATTTTAAGAATTAAAATAACGTACTTTTTCTGCCTTTGAATCCATTTTAATTATTGAAAGTAGACAATTTCACAACCGCTTGCTGATTATCGACGGTATTGCCATATTGAAATAGCTAAATTCAGCATAAATTCATTTTAACTCAGAGCATTTACGATAAATCTAATTCACAATAGAATAGGGGTAAATTAAATGGTAATTTGAATTAAGACTGCTAATGCAAATTAACCCTGTCGTCTGTCTACGCTAGAAGAAAATGGTATTTAAGTCATTTTAATATTGAATTAAGTATAAAAACTACATTTAATTGATTAAACGTTGAAGTACTTTGAGACTTGAATATCTCCTCTGTATTTTTATTTCTACATAAACTGGGTTTATAAAACATATAGAAAGTGAGAAAAAGTTTCTTGACATGTATTTAAGGAAAATTCTTCTTCTTGTCTACAATTTTTTAACAAATAAAGATTGAATGTCATTAAAAAATATGTTTTAAAAAATTATATAAGAGTTTCACTAACAAAATTAACATTTTTTCACCCTTCATTTTTTCAATTTATTTATTTTTCGATCATGCATAACAAGACTGTAAGTCTCATATTAACAGTACAGGACAATATAATGGTTTACATATGGAATGGATATTTAACATAAAACAATTAAAATGTAACATAAAATATTAATTAACAGTAAAGTACATAACATTACAAAGATTTTACTTTTATAAGATTTTATTTAATTTATTTATGCTTCAGAAAAAAAATTAAAAAAAAAAGTTGAATATGCATAGAAGATGAATTCCAAAATGTATTCACTTCTTCTTTTAATATTTCTTCCCAAATTTTTATTAGGAAAATGGTTGCTCTTCCTTGCAGATGCTTTAAATAAATTACTGATAAAATACAACAATACTGCATTTCCTACCCCAAGTATGGACATTGAATTCCTTATCTATTTGTAACGAAAGTAAGAGAGAAATGTTTATTTACCCAGTTAAAACTTGTAACGGGAGAATTACATAAAAATTTACAAAATTACTCATCCAAATGCTTAAATATAGAAAAACTGAAAAGTAAATGAATGAAGTTAAACTTGCAGTTTAAGTAGTGCTAAAAATTTATATAGAAAATATAAATATATCTCTCAAACAGATTCTAACAAATCTTAAAGATTGTTCTATTAGAAACTTTAATTTATAACTGGTTTCTGTCTATTTCTACTTTTAAAAACTTTAGTACCGACGAAAATTTAATTTGTTCATCCTTTTGAAGTAAACTCTAGAACTTTTTTCACCCGTTCGTAAAAATAATAACTGGTTGGTTCCCAAAGTGTAGAAATACAACCTCAGGATTGCCGAAGCAAAGTACAAATTAAATGAACTTTCGTAACGGCTGTGGATTTTATTTTAGGTTTTTGCAGTAGGGTTTCAAATTGAAAATTTATTTATTTAAAATTAATAAGAAAAATTTTATAATCTTTTGGAGAGCTTTTTTTATTAAATTTTGTATTCGTCAGATTAGTCAATTATTTGAAAAAAAAAAAAACAGAATTAACCACTATTTTCACAAATGTTTATTCAAACGGACACGTATCATTACGAATAAAGATTTATAATATAATAAATGTGATATCTTAATTTTTAATAAATATTTCAGAAAGACAAACAATTTTTTTCCATAATTTAGTGGTTACGTCTTTTTGGCCAAACAGTTGACTTATTTGACCGTACCTTAAAAAATGTGAGTGTTTTTTAATAACTATACTATGCGAATGGTTCTCCTGGAATACAGATATAACACAATAATTTTTAATCGTATTTTTTGTTTAAAAAAAACTAACAAATACAACAGTTTCCACACTATGAAATGTTATTTTTATTTTCTCAACATAAACATAAATGTAAAAACTGTGCAAGTAAGAATTTATTACAACTTACCCTGCCAGCATTTTGCAGAGCATTTTTAGATAGAAGTCACTTCTTCGTTACTTCTTTAGATTAAAAATACATTATTGTCGAATTAAGATCTTTTAACAATCACTATTTCGTCTCTATCAAAAGTTAATTGGACAAAAAGATCCGTTATATTAATAAAAATACACTTTCCCTTAAGTAAAAATGATAATAAGTTGATTGCGTAAAAATTTACAAAAAAAAAAATGCATGGGCATCGCATATTGATCTCCTGTAGGTCACAACTTCCACTCTACTAAGAGTGAATTAATTAATGTAACAGATAAACAAAAACACTAATGTCATTTAGTTTTACTTGTGCAGTGTTCGGTTATGTTAAATGCGTGTGAAAAATGTTAAGAAAAGTTTCAAAAAATTTATTGATGAAAATAAAAATATTTATGTAGCTGTAAGTAAATTTATGTTAACCAATTAGTTATTTATTTAAACACAAATAATTTTTAATGTCAGAATTTTTTTAATCTCTAACTTTCTAAATTCAAATATTTCTATTATGTTACAATTTACATTTTCAGTTTTAATAAAGCACAACTCTGTTACTTTTAAAAGTTTTATACTCAATACTGTTAAAGAAGCTCTTTTAACACTTCTAACAGACACATATTCGACACTACTAAAATACTTAATTTTAATCCTTTTTAGAGAGGCTTAAAAGTTTCAGATTAGTTGTATAACTGTGGTGATACGTTTCTTCCCGACTGGGGATACTAATTAGATCAGAACTCGATATTATATGCGATACATTTTAACGCCATGAAGTAACGTAGTGACTTTTTCGATAGAAAATGCTTGCATGGTATTCTCTCAATTTTTTGCTGTCTCGTTACAATATTTTTATGTGCGAGAAAACTAAACAACATTTGGTTATTCAACAGACAGACCTATTGCTAACGAAATCGTCAAACATAAGAAGATTAAAATTACAATCCATAACATTATTATTATTATTATTATTATTATTATTATTATTATTATTAGTATTATTATTAGTATTAATAAACTAAACATTATGTTACAAGCATTTGTTTGTTGACATTTCATGGATTTGGATTCCGTTTCTCAGAGAGGGCATAATAGAAATAAACTACGAATGTTTTTTTCTCTCAGTTTTTTTAAGAGTATGTTCTAAAAATTAGAAATAAATACACACAGAAAAAAGACTGGTAAAAGTTTCATAGATATGTTTAAGATTCGATTACCGATTTTTATAATTAATAAATTATAATTTTTTTTGTTTTTTATATTAAAAGCTAACATTTGATATTTTCTCTAAATGTTGGTTAACCTGACCGATTTGTGTCTTTACTAAAATCTATTCTATTAAATGAAAGATGAAACTAAACTTATTCAGCATATTACTACTGAAAACGAAATTTTGTTACTTAGAATTATAAAAATCAATTGCATCTTTTAAAATAGAAAACTTTTTGACGTACTAAAAATAAAATTTGTACACGTTATACAAAAAATCAACAATATTTCAGTTTAAAAGTACAAAGATTTTTTAAAAGTGATAAAATTTCTTTAATATTATTTTGTGATAAGTTCAAAACTATCTTACAAAGTCATATGTAAATAAAAGAAATTTTAAAATATTTAATACTTTTTAAAGAGGCACGACGTGCGATATAGGATAGCAAGTTGAAAAAACTATATGGAAAAAGAGAATAATGATGTAAAAGAAGGTGTAGCTTAAATTAAATCATTCGAATCATAAAATTTATGACATAAAATTTTATTCCTGTAATTTATTTTTTTTACAAAAAGCAAATATTTAAAAATTACATTATTTTTTTTAATTCACAATAATATTCTATAGTCACCCAAGAATCATTTAATGAAATAGTTGTGAGTGCCATACTCATTCAGCTATTACAACCGAATTCAAGATAATTCGATTGGCAATGAATTCGGTTCCCACAACGAATTTTTTTCCTCTGTGTAGAAATAAAAATCTGAATTTATAATTTTTATCTTTATGGCTGGTAATTTGTTTTTTTTAGAAATTTTAACAACTTTTATATTTTACTATGTTGGAATTGGAATTTTAGGATAAGGGCAATTCGACAATTATTAAATTATTGTACCAGGAATTTAACACATTTTAAAAGTCTGATTGTCAACTTTTTTGTGTTATAAATTTCGTTATTATTAACTGAGGGGAAACACAAATATGTATGTGTATTTTGTTTACAACGATTTAAAAGTTGTGGCAACACCAGCTAAGAGAAAGAAGAGCGAAAGAGAATTAAAAAATTAGACCTCTATTTATATCTCTATAAACGCATCCGCATCCGCGAATGGAAAATAACAAAATTACGCTCTCATGCACATGTCATTAAAAAGACAAATATTCAGTTTTATAAAACTACCGGTTGAAGTAACACGAAAATAACGGAATAAACGGATAAAAAGAAGAACGCACTATGACGATGGCATTTTAAGAATACAATGTTAATTTATGTTAAAAGTACATGTGGTTTTGTATTTTTAGTTGATGAGTTGGAGCAGGTCACTTACCACCTTACAAACTAGTAAAAATAAGACAAACACACACTTTCGTATATAAATACGTGGTATATGTGTATGTATGTATGTGTATCTACATTTGAGTATGTATAAATATTAAAGTATATACATTCATATGTATATAATTATTATAAATAACAATAAAAGAAATAAAACACATACAATGGAAAGTGCAGTCCAGTCACTACACAGCAACAGACAAAAATAAAATTGAACAAAAATCAAAAAAAAAAAAAAAAAAAAACAAACAACACGCATCAACCAAGTATAAAATAGTTCGCCAACTTACTCTGAGCAGTAGTTTCTTTTCTTAGAGTGTGGTGTGATTAACGAAAAAATGTTGTGCATTAAAACATTTTGTGAAAAAAAAGTATTTAAATTTTTACCTCTTTATGATAAATTAAAAATAAAATAGACATTAATGTCCCATTAAATAAAAGTTAATAAAACGATAATAGTACAACACAAACAAATAAATAAATCGAATTCTAAAGATAAAACTTGATTTAATTAATAAAATATTAAATAAAATATAGTGAACTCAAAACCTGTTTTGATTATTTAAATAAAAATAAATTCGTTGTTTTTAATAAATAAAATTTAATAAAAATTCCCATTTAACAAAACAACTTAAATTAAACACGAACATACAAAAAAAATTTAATTGTTTTTATATGTATTTATCCACAATCTCTAAATCAACTCGAACCAAAAACAAAACAAACAAAAACTTGCATGCAGTGCAATTTTGTTCATTACATCGTTTGATGTGTATTGAAGAGGAAATTCGTATGATGATTTTTAAGCTTGATTTCATGTACCTGCCGTATGCTTAATATACAATGGACTTTACAATCGTTATACGCTTACATGTTTTTTTCTTCTTCTTATTTTTTATACATTATTACAACTCATTCATCCATGCATACACACATCCCAGCACATATACATACATGAAAACACACAATTAAACCTTCTTTTAACAACTTTAACATTTTGTCTGGATCTATAAAATTTAAATATGGAAAATAAAATTAGACGTTGTGTTAATAATTTTTGTTTAACTGAATCGATAATCTGATATGAAAAATATTAGATGTTTTAATTTGTAACAATTTCAAATGTGTGTTAATTTTTAATATTTATGACTTCTGTCGGACAGGAATTTAAAGTGTTGCATTGCATGAAATCGCATTTAAATTCTGTAAGCTTTCAAATATTAAGGTTTGGATTGAGAAGAGTATCGTAATTTCAAATCTTATTGTTGATTTACTGAATTTAAATAAATTTTCATTGGAAGTTTATTTGCAAACGAAATGAAAATGGAGAGGAAATGCTCTATTATAATGATAACTTCCCCACATGTTTTACATTTATCACCAGGACCTGTTTAAAGTAGAAGCTATAGTTGTAATACAATTGTAACAAAGACAAGTCTGTATATGAAATACATATGCATTGAAAAAGTTAGAGGTCCTAAAAAAAGTCTTTGGTTTAGGTTACAACCCAGCAAGTTTTGCTTTCTTTTGTCTCTCATCGTTTAAATTTCAATAAAATTGTATGTAAATCTGCTTAGCTACCTGCACTCATACAAATAGTAATTCTAACCTCAGGAAAAATACCACGAAAAGGAAAACGAAAAGTATACTATTTTAGAAATTTAACTGTAATCGGATATTTGGCAGTAACTTTGATATTTACAACCAGCGTTGCATTTTTTATATTCGTTTACTCAAAAAATTGCTATCGTTTTTTTTATGAATTTGTACTGTTTAGCTTTGTTTTAATTTTTTTTTTTTTATAATTTATGATTCTTTTTAAATGTTTGTTAATACTTTTTACAACACAAAAATTCTAAGAAGTTGGACGGGTTTTCTTACTTTCTATTTCCTTTGAAAGTTTATTTTCACTTCCTTTGAAAGTTTATTTGTACTTATACTTTGATTTTTTGATTAATTTAATTTGGATATGTAGTCTGTAAGTTCTCTGCGCAGAGAAAAGCAATTCGTTGTGGGAACCGCATTCGTTGCCAATCGCATTTTGTCGGTTGTGTATTATCTTGAATTCGGTTGTAATACCTGAATGAGTATGGCACTCACAACTAATTCAATAAATGATTCTTGGGTGACTATAGAATATTATTGTGAATTAAATAAAACAATATAATTTTTTAATATGTACTTTAATTAAAAAAAAATAAATTACAGGAATAAAATTTAATGTCATAAATTTTATGATTCGAATGATTTAATTTAAGCTACACCTTCTTTTACATCATGATTCCTTTTTTTCATATAATTTCTTTAACTTGCCATCCTATACCGCACGTCTTGCCTCTTTAAAAAGTATTAAACATTTTGTATATTTCTTTTATTACCATATGACTTTTTAAGATAGTTTTGAACTTATCACAAAATAATATTAGAGAACCTTTTATCACTTTTAAAAAATCTTTGTACTTTTAAACTGAAATATTGTTGATTTTTTGTATAACGTGTAAAAACTTAATTTTAAGTACATCAAAATTTTTTTTATTTTAGAAGATACAACTAATTTTTATAATTCTAAGTAGCAAAATTTGGTTTTCAGTTGTAATGGAATGAATAAGTTAAGTTGGATCTTTCATTTAATAGAACAGATTTTAGTAAAGACACAAATTGGGCAGGTTAACTTTTATAAAAGGTGTTACAACCATCATTTAGAGGTAAATGTAAATTGTTAGCTTTTAATATAAAAAATAAGACAAGATTATAATTCATTAATTATAAATTTTAAAATATTTAATCTTGAACATATCGAAAATATTAAACGTTCGTTACAATTATATTTTTTTATAAATTTTTTTTACGTTTTAAGACTCATGTTTTTTGTATTAATTTTTATTTCCACTTTTTAACCTTTTATTCATACTTCAGCAAGTAAAAAAGACATGTTTTTTAAATTATAAAAAAAACTTGATCATGTAAATTCTTTGTATTTCTAAGAATATAAATTTTAATATATTTTTTTACAGAGTGAGGGAAAATAATTAAATTTTTTTTATAATTATTAATTATTAGAATAGTTCAATTATCATCGTGTTAATGGCTAATTTTAATTTTTAAATAGAACCACTGAAATTGATTATTGGCAGTAAAGCTAGTTCTCATTGTCAACTTCTCGTCAGGGAACCTTAAACCACATTTTATACAAGTTAAAGCTGGCTATTAAGCTTTTAACTTTAATTGACCAATTGAGAAGTGGAACAAAAACTCAAGCGTGATAAATTTTTTTATAACTGCAAAACAGTTTGTAAGAGAAATTATCTAAGGGTAATTATTCAGGCCATTCCCTAGAAACGTAACAGCTCTACTGCTGAAATCTACTCCAATACATAGGCACGCATTTGGGATCAAACCACAGAGCACATCTTCATCAACCAAGAATATTTGGATTATTTTTTTAATTAACTATAATAGGCATATAAAAGTATTTTTTCCTTCTTCTTTAACTTCTTCATAAAGGCACTATTGAATGTATGTATGTGTCTTGAAATTAATTAGATTGTAAATTAGTTATCGTGTAGAAATTATGTAGAAATTTAACATTACTATCGGTGATGTTCTCGTTAAAACATCAATATTAAAAAGTAAGCAATAAGTACATCCACAAGATCTATTCTACTCTATTCTTTTCTATTCAATTCTATTCTATTCTATTTAGATCCCAAAATTTAATTCATTGAGTGAGAATTATTTTCTATCATGGAAGTAAGCAGAAAATATAAAATATTTTCACAGAATCAAGAACAAATAAAGCTAATTAATCATATTAATTTTGCATTAAATGTTTTATTGTTGTTTTGTGTGAAACTTTGCTGATCAGTTAAATATCAAATTTTTTATATTTAATTATTTCTGGCAACACCGAATCCACCAGTTATTTTACTGATAAACTAAATCTTAAAATAACTTGTCATGATATTCTATATTTTACCACTAACAATTTTCTACAAAACTGTCATTGGTGAGTGCGTGTTCGAGTTAAAAAAAGCCTTTGGCTGTAATTTTGTCTGCTACGCTACAATAAAATACAACACGATGCTAAAATATAGTTTTGTAACACAACAAATCAAAATTAATTTGGTTCGTTACATTTTCTGCTGTTTTCTTTTTTATTGCTCTTTTTCTTTGTGCATTAAAAAAGATGCAACTAAAACAACAATTAATACAATCAAAGTTGCGTTGCTAATGATGTGTCCCACACCATATTTATAATTTATGAAATTAGTTTCCAACTACATGAAAATTTTTATTGAAGTAACAAAGTTTTATATCCGGTTGTTTTATTTTTCAAACGAAAATGTTAATAATTTTCAAGCTTAAAAAATAAATTATTTTTAATTTTTGTGAAATTATGGATTGAATTAATTTCGCCTTAAGTTCATTTTGATTTTGAGTTCTAAAAATATTTAAAAAAGAAAAATAATTTTCATGTTTGTTTTCATGAAAATCAAAAATAAATAACACACAAGGAATAGCGCCCATCCATGCTTATGTTCATAACGATCAGAATGATACTGGAATCGTATATAAAATTTTGTGAATAACAAACTACGAATAAATTAAAATGGCATTCGTTACTATACCGATGGCTGGCAGAAATCAAGCAAAAATGTATGTGACGATTTGCAATGAGATCAAAATTATTTGGTTTACAATGAACACAACCTTAAGGTCTCATTAGTCTTTATTTTCTGCTGCTGTTCTGTTCCGTGCCGTTCTGCTTTTTATAGTATTTTAATTAGTTATTCTGCAACAACATATCAGCTGTTTATAAACAACAAAGAAAACACAATACACAACAAAAAAAAAAAAAAAAAAAAAAAACTACAATCACAACAACCAAAATAGGTTTGTTTACAATTTGCACTCACAGCATAAACAACAACGTTGAATTCTATTTTTTACTGAATCGAACGGAACAGAACCGCAAATATTCTTTATTCAACAGAAACTGAACAGTTGATTCGTCACGGAACGGAAAGAAAAGACTAATTCTGCCTTTAGATAAACAGATGGGAAAAATGATAATGACAGATGTCTAATTTTTCGTATTTTTTTTTTTGTTGGAAAATGTCAATTTTAAAAATGAACTTAAGCCGAAATTAATTAACTCATTTGTTGAAAATACAATTTTACAAATTTCTTTTAAATTTATTTTTATATTCTTTGTCTTGTTATTGCGAAAAATATTTTAAAGATTTCAATTTTTTACTTTCTGTTTTGAAAACGTTGGCGTTAAATTAATTTGCATATTTTGACTTTATTTATGTGATTTTATTGTTAAAATAAACTTTAATAATGGAAAATTATTTAAACATAAGAACGGCAAAGATACATGGAAAAAACGATGGCATCCTCTATCCTCTAGAATAAGACAAAACAAGAATAGATGTAAGAAGAAAGGGAAAAGTCAACTAATTATTTTAATTTGACGGAGCTTTGCAATACGACCTGCTTTACTAAAACCACCTAAAGTTCACCTTCGAATAAAACATTAAATTCAAACCTCAGTTGAGTTTTATTTTTTTTTTAATTCGCAATCATTAACATTTTTTTCATCTCGGACCAGCACTCAAAGGATGACTCCTACTCAAGAAATGCTTTGTGCAAGAACTAGAAAGAGGATAGAGGGAGACGTGTTTGTGGACATTTCATTTGAACTTTCCAACATTAAAAGTGACAGGAAAGACCTCGGCAGGAAAATGATTCCACATACGAACTGTTTGGCTAAAAAAAGAAATTTCTGAGGCTCATCGACCGCAAATGAATGAGATCTTAATGAAGAGCGTGTTGTACGCAAAAACGTACGGATATCAGCAAAAAATTCTCTAATTTTATTAAAACACTTTCCATTGCAGTATCGCTGAAATAGCGAAACACAATCCACATTTCGTTGATGTTCAAGAGTGTCAATAGAATTGGATACCATACTGCCATCTATGAGCCTTTTTGCTCTCTCCTGTACGCGGTCAAGTAACTCCGAAACAGACTTTGAAGCACCGGCCCTTATACGAGAATTGTATTCCATTCCCAGCCGGATGCAGGTGCCTAAATAGTAAAGAAATCAGATGGAGTGAAATATTTTTAACACTGTTTAAAAAACCGAGGCACTTGAAAGTTTCTTTTGAGACTTGAAAAATGTTTTAAGTCGTGCGTACGCATACAACATTGAATCTTGAGAGCATTTCAATCGACTCTATTTGCCCGGCCACTTAACTGCGTAGAATTAAAATATTATTTCGTTAGATTCTTAGGAAGAAAAATTAGACCTGTTTAGTTTATAAACGAAGTAGTTCATTTAAACGTTTCCATCGATTGAACTAAGTGAACTAGTTCAAGCATTTAATTACACCTAGTTCATATTTGAACTCTACTTTGTATTTGAACTACCAGAAAAGATAATTAGAATCCATGTCTTTGTTTCCTTGTTGACTATTTCCGACATGAAATTAGTGCTGCCACGCATTTTAGTAACCATTTGTAATGGTAATGCTACGGTGTTGTTGCCATCATATTTTGAAAAGAACATTTGAACTCAAAGAGCTTTTGAACTAAAGAAAGTGTTTGAACTAAAAGTTAAAAGTACGAACAATACGTCAACAGAATATTTGAGCTAAGAGAGATTTTGAACTAAAGAGAGCCATTGAACTAAATTTAGAACTAGTTCATTTACAAACTTTGAACTAAAAAGAGTTATCACTAAATTGAACTATATGACACAAGTCTAAGAATAATTATAAAATATTTATTATTGTCAAACATAGTGATCAAATTATGTTGCAAAATAATGTATAAAAGTCAAGGCTGTATATTTTTATTTTTAACTCCAATTTATTTGAACCTTAAATTTATATTATTTTGACAAAATATGCGTTAATCGTTTAAAGAAAAAAATTTTACTTGTGAATTCTAGTTACTAATCAAAGTCGTAAAAGCAAGTCTACAACAAATACATAATTAAAACAACAACATGCAATTTGTTTATGTATAAATCATGAATTGTATATTTACCCTGCCAGCACTTGACAGAGTAATTTTAGGTAGTAGAAACAAAATACATTGCTGTCGAATTAAGATCTTCTGACAATCGTTTTTTCGTCTCTACCAGAAGTTAATTGGACGAAAAACCCGTTAACTTTAATATAACTGGCAACACACTTTAACGCCATGAAGTAACAATATAGTGACTTTTTTGATTGAAAATGCTTGCAGGGTAACTACAGTCCAGGGATGGTAAAGTGGGTATAATTCTTAACATTATATTAAATCTACATTGTCCAAAAAAATTAAAAATTTATAAAAAATTGACCTGCTTTTATTAAAATCAACTTAAATTAGAGGAATTTTGCTAGAAATCATAAAAAATAAAAGTATTTTAAAAATATCGTTAACCATCTCTGATACAACAAAAAGAAAATAGATACCAATGTTACACAAAAAAAAACTAAATAAAATACTTGAATAGAAAAAATAACGCTTTATAAAATGTAAACAAACTTTCATCATGAAAAACACACAAAGCGCACAACTTTCAGCTGAGTTCCTGCTTGTAGTTGATATAAATCTACTTTGACTGATATGTGACAATAATTTATTAAACAATTTAAAAGGGTTATCTAAAAGTGAAATGCTCAAGGCGATCAAGATACTTAAATATTTGTTCTGTATACGCAAGAGAATTAAAACACTTCCAGGAATGAAAGCTCTTGTTGGACACTCCCTTCAGACAATAAAAAAAAAAACATGAGAAAAAGGAAACAATTTGTTGAAAGGGTGTCATTATTATTGGCATTAACAGTAGAAACCATTTCCTTAGTAAAATACGAATAAAGTGATGGAATGATTTTATAACATTCTAACGGAAATTTTAGCTCTCTGAGAGGGTGATGATGATGTCAATTTTCTTTATTCAGAAATGTTTTTTTATTTCTGGCACTTGACTGTAAAAGGTTTCATTATTGTTAATTACTCTTTATAAATTATTTTTATATGGATTTGAAGAACCAGTAATTATATTATCAAAATGCATTAAATGTTTTTATAATACGATAAAATTCTTTTTATTGTTATTAAAATTTTTGTTTCAAAATATGTTCACTTTTGTTAAAAGAAATTTACACAATTATTTTCAAAGAAATCTTTATATACTTATCCTTTATACATATATATAAATGTTAATGTGTGTATGTATTCATTTTTACTTATTTGTGTATAAATAGTGTATGTATGTGTGTCTGAATGTTATCCAGAATTTATTACTGCTGTAAAACTGTCTCTGTAGAAGCAGCTCAATTTTGAAACACTTAATTCATTTCATTTCATTCTTAATAAAAATGTATTTAAGGGAGAACAAAATGCAGAACGATAAATAAAACTTAATCTTTTGTAAATGAAAATCGCTAAGTAAGAAAAGCCCGTAAAATGCTTAACGGTATAAATTTTATGCAAACATTCACACCCACACAACTTTCAAATCAATTCTTGTTTGAAGAACAGGCTGTTTTTCTTAATTTTTTCCCCAAATTTGACAGACACGTAAATGCAGACGCAAATATTAATGCCTTAACTTTATTTTTTTTTTTTTAATTTTGTACGATTATTTAAGGAAAGAAGAATAAAAAGGGACAAAATTTAAATTTAAATTGTGAAATAAAATAAAATTAAATTTTTCATTATCAGTAAATAAATCCCCCAAAAGCGATTAGGAGTCACACAAAAAGGGTTCCATACCCTGTATGGGCCATCTTTTGGATTTGTCTTTTAAGCCTGTTACAGCGGTCATAGGTTTTTATACTTTGGATAAAATTAAAATAAGGCCCTTTGAAAATTACATTACTATTAGGACACCTTTTAATTAAAAAAATAAGGTCATAAACCGTGTTACAAACAAAACATCCTTCAATTAATTTCATTCTCATGTTTGATACTCGTCCTTATAGCAGACATATTTGTACAAACTCTGTGTAAATTTCAATGCCCCTATTGATTTGTGTAAATTCTAAATGTCTGTCTTTTATGCAAGAAAACTAAAGCCATGCACGTTGAAGTAACGGAACTATAGGAACACTCTTTGTATTTCAGTTTTAATTTTATCCTTCATTTTTTATTTGTTTTTTAAGCGGACACAAAAATGTTTAAATTGAAAACTTTAAAACCACGTCACTATTGGGACAGCCTTTTATTAAGGATTGACATTAAAAAAAAAACAATATTTTCATAAATATCGCGTCTCTTTCGAAACATCATTAAAGTTAAGGTATTTCTTTTTATAGCGTCCGTGAAAATTTCAAGAGTTTATCTATCATGGTTCCAGAAATAGAGGGCTGTGACGAAAACAATGGGGTTGCGCTTTTACTCTTTGAGTACAAAATACTCAAAAGCAAAAATAAGGATTTTCTCTTATTTGTGTGCAAAGAAATTTTCAGAATTTATATATAAAATGGTTGTATAGCGTGTTTGAGCTTGTAGACTCCAAAACTATTGGACACTGGCTACTAAACCTGGAACACTTAAAAGACTTTAACAATTGTGTCATTTCAGAATTCTTTGTGTTGAAGTCATAACTATTTTTTTTTTTATCAATTGTGAATTTGGAATAACTGATTTATCTCATCCTTGAACACATTTCAATTATTTATCTTTTTCACCATTGAAAATTTCTCTAGTAAATGCGAAGATGGTTTCTTTTAACTCACATTTTTCAAAAAAGGAAAAAGTCTGATTTCCAATTCAGATTGTCAAAGTCCTCAAAGAATTATTAATTTCGGATATTTTAATGCTTTGCAGGGTTTGTAAAATTGTAACTGAATTTAGTGTACCATTAGTTACATGGGGGGTACGCGGTACGGTACTGAAACAGAGTGTTTGTTGTTTATTATCGTTATAAAAGTAAAACACAATAACAAAATTGTTTTGTGTATTCACAAGTGTATCTGATAATAATGCGCAAACACAAAGCAATTTTTTCACACAAGGATAAATACAATTCATATGTATGTGTTGTAGGGTATCCACCATATTAAAAAGTTTTAAAGCCAAGCATATTGCCATTTTGCTACCTCGGAAGTGTTTTAACGTCACCTGGTCGTGTGTGAGTGCTGGCCAAAACAAAATGTGTAATGAATTTGGGAAGCCAATAATTTAAATAATTTTTAACGTTTCTATACGAAAACACCTGTTATAAGTTCGTCTTGGCTTGCACAAATACATTAAAATTCAAAACAATTTTAATACAAAAAAAAAAACTGTTGCATACTTTTTATCATTTTCGTGCACTCAAACTATTTCAAAACTTCAACGCAATAAAAATTAATGAAAACATTTCAATAAGAATTTTCCATCCTAAAAAATAAAACTATTTGAACACCCTTACTCACTTATTGTTGTTGTTGTAAAAATCATTTGAAATACGAGTTGGAAATACGCGTTAAGAAAACCTGTTAATCCCAACATAATATAGAAACCTTTTGATGAAATATAGCAAGACATAAATTTGTCTAACAATTTTTAACACATTTCTAGTGGCATTAAAACAACATGAAAAAGTGAATGAGGAAATTCGTTTCATTTGCAAAAGTTTTCTATTAAAGTTGCCACTTGGCCACGTTATTCCGTTTCACTGATTAAATTGCCTCCCCATATAACACTCAAATTTTTTGTATAAAATGGCAGTATGAATCATTTTTATACCCTACACTACAGTTAAAAAAATGATATATTGTGTCCTTCGAGTCAACGAGTAACAAGCCTACCTTTAATTTTTCCATATCATTTGAAACAAATCTGGTAAAAAAAAAGAACTAAAAACAAATATGTGGGGCGATAGAGAATCAAAAATTAAGAAAACACACAATGTTAGGTGAAAAAAATAGCTCTCGCCGATATATTCCGTTCCGTTCTGTTGTCAACATGGTCAATATGGGTATCATTAAAAAGCTTTTGAAAAGATATTTCAGAAAATATTAAAAGTTTTTAAAAAGCTTAATCCATTAAAGGCCGATGACATTTTTTAATGTAAGATATCGTACTTACTGCCAGAATTTTAAGAATTAGTTTTTGTTTTGAATGTAATTGTGCGAACGAACGAACGATTGCGACATCGTGGGACTGGCATTTAATTTTGTTTTTCCTATTTTTTAATTCTCTGACACCCCAATATTTTTTTTTTTTTGATTGGAGTTGTTTCACTAAACTTGATTTAAGTGCATGGTAAAGGATATATAAGACTCGGTAAAACCGAAAAAAGCACTCTTCCTTGTTGTTTGTAATTTTGACATTGAAAAATATTGCAAAACGTGTGCAGATCACAACTTCGTCTGCAACAATAATTATTGAGAGAATTATTGTAAGGGGTAGGGATTTAAGCTTTCAATTATTTTTAATTTTATTGGATATATTACGAAAAACAAGTCCCAATTAAAATTATAAATAAATAAATAAATAAATTGTTCTATAAAAAATATAAAGTACTAAAAAACATTTTTTTGTAGTTGAATTGAATGGCATATTCCTTTAATAAAGTTTTGCTATTGAACTGAGCAATTAACGAAGTGGCTATTAGAACTTGCTTCCTCACTAGTTATTAATTTCAGTAAATTTATTTAAATTATTTGTGATACTCAAGTAAAATTGTGCTCCATATAATTAATTTGTCTCAGAGAATCAATTAGTGACCAAAGAACAATCGACAAGAAGTTATTTTAGAGCCATATAGAGATATTGGAATGAGAGATTCCCTAGCACATTTTCCTATGAGTAGGAATACAACAAATTATGACAACGAAGTTTCCGTATAAATATGTCATGAGTTATCGTTTTACGACAAAGCCGCTGAGATAAAGATTTTTTTTTTTGGTTTTTATACTCTTTCACATTTTGCCGTTCACAATCCTACAATATCGAGACATATTTTCACAAATAACTATATTTTGTAAGCATTTATATTCACAACAATAGCAAATAACACAATTCAAAATAATAAAAAGAAAAAATGAAATAAAAGTTTAAGATTAAAAATAACTAGAAAAATTGATGAAAAGCAATCTTTTTTATCTCTTTAATGTTTTGCATAAAGGATATAAAAAACCCCTGTTATCATAAGAAATAGTTGACATTCAATAACAAATACATATAATTTTTTTCTTGACTCATAAAATTTTTAAACAAAATGTTTTTGAAAAAAGAAACAATAAAATAAAATAAAATTAAATAAATACCACCGAAAATGTCTACATTTTGTTTACTTTGTAATAAAAAGTTGTATTCTTACATTAAGCGAAATAAAAAACATTTACCACAAAACAAAATTCATTTAGATAAAAATAAAAATTTAATGACGATGTCAACAAAAATTAACAAAAATAATAAATAAATAAAATACATATGTATGTATTTCTAGGACCTTCAAATTGATTTTGGGACATCTGTTAGAAATCAAATGTTTTATGCAAAACAAAAGAGCTTTAAGTTTTAGAAAAGTTTAGAAAAAGTTAGAAAACATCTCACCAGTAAAAAGAAACTCAAATTAAATCACAATTGTTTATTGGCGTTTTAATGAAGTTTTAATATTCGATATTTAAGCCTTAAAATAAAAGACATTTTTGCTGATTTATAATGCTGTCCGTTCAACTGCCTACAGCAAATTTATCGTTAAACATTTAAATAAAATAAAAAAATAACAAACAAAAAAGAACTAAATAAAAATGAAATTAATTTACAATAATTTGTTTTTAGTTTAATGTATTTTTGTTTATTAAGAAATTTAAACACTTTTTCCATAAACTCAATTTTGCATTATTTCTTGGTATTGTTTAGTTTATTTATTTTTTATTATAAACAAAACAAAAATTAGAAATAAATTTAGCGCAGAAATAAACACTATAATTTAAATACGACAAATCTAAACAACAGATTTAGCACTAGATCCTTTAAAATTTCTCGTTGTTGTTGTTGCTTCGTTTAGTTTATTTAGTTGATCAAATGATTTTTTTAGTTTGTAATTATGCTCAAAATAATTTCAAAGCGAATCCCTTGAACATCATTTTAATGTTTTTCATATTTTTTTTATTAGTTTTTTCCAGAAGGTTTATTTCAGGTAAATGACCATTTTTTTCCCAAACAATTGAAACTGTGTACGAAATTGATTATATCAAACATTTTAGACCAAGAACTTAACGAACCCTTGTTACAGATGTTTACATGTGCAAGTATCCAACAGTAAATTAGCGAAATAGCCGTGGGTGTGTGTTGTGTGTGGTTACATGTGTGACTTGCAAGTTAATTGAAACAAACAATAAAATAGTTGGATGTTGAAGTCTGTGTTTAACATCCCACTTCACAGCCATATGAACATTAAACGTTTTAACGCAATACTTTTTTATAGTTTCAATTTGTAGTCAAAATAATAAATAAAAATTTCAAAAAAATCTCTTTTCAAAAAATCAGTAAATTAAAACTTAAAAAACAAGTACGAGTGCTGTATTCGGCTATGCCGAGTCTTGTATACCCTTCACTATCTATGAAAATCTAGTTTAGTGAAGCGACTCTTATCAAAAAAAATTATTGGGGTGAGAGTATTAAAAAAAAAATAAGAAAAAAATTATTGCTTTTTATAACTTTACATAAAAATATCACCGCCTCTAAATGGGTTAAGCAATTTTTTTAAATTTTAGCATTTCCTAAAAGATCTTTAAAAGCTTTTTAATGAATCCACATTCACATCTTCAAAAATGTGGTGCAAAATCGTATTTTTTTATGAAAAATTTAAAGGCCGATTACTCGGAAAATATAGACAAACGCCAATATCTTCACTTTATGTTTTTTTTAATTTTTTAATTCTCTATTACCCCATATATTTTTGAATTACTGTCTCGAAAGACATAGACCGATCTTGCTGATTTTTAATAATAATTTTAAAAATTATGACCGAACGATTGGCGTATTTAAATTTTCTTTAGCTCATCTAGTGCCTTGGCAAAGTTGCTTTCAACATAACATGGATGGACAGACTGACATCGCTAAATCGACTTTGTTTTGCATAAGGACTCAGAATTTATATACTTTATAGGGTCGGATGTGGATGTTGTACAAATTACAAACGGAATGACAAACTTAAATACACCCTTTTCCACCTGTAGTGAAGGGTATACAAATTAAACAAAACATTAATATTTTTTCATATGTAACTGCTTTGTGTCTAACACATTGAAGCAACTACAGCGCCATTGAAAAATTTTTATTCCCGTTATTTGATACAAAGACCATAAAACTAAAATAACACAACAAACTCTGGAATTCGATTTGGCAACCTTTTTCCATAATTATTTTAGCTAGAAATTGTTCGTGAGTGTGATTTTAATTCTAATACCGCCAATAAAATCACACGAAAATAAGTAATAAAAACAAAAACAATTTTTCATATAGAAAAAAAAAAAAATAAATAAATACACTAGAGCCCCGAATTGCGTCGTTTCGATTTGCTTCGCCTTTTAAAAACTGGAAAAATTCTCCGATTTGCATCCTTTTGATTTCGATTTGCGTCGTTTTGTTACTGATTTGCATCGTTTTTATTTAGATTTGGGGGAATTTTTTGTTATTTCTTTACAATAATTATAAACATTTTTTAAAGTAAATGAACTAAATAAAAATGTATTCATACTTCTTTTTTATCAAAAATAAACTTTTTTTGTTTTGTTTTGTTTTGAATATTTTTCCCAATAAACTTAATTTCAGTGCATTTATATCGAAAAAATGTGATTCACGATTTGCGTCGCGCTTCTGCGGTCCCCATTAACGACGCAAATCGGGGCTGTAGAGTACTTGTTTACAATTTAAATGTCAGGGGTATAATAAAAGTTAACAAAACAAAACTGTATTTTTATCAAAAAAAGAAAAAAATATTATTAATGCCAAAAGTTAAAATACTTTTGTTATTTAGATTCTACGAATATTTTTTTTAATAGTATTTTTAAAACGGCACTACCCACAACATAATCATTTTCAGTGATTTTATATTAATATGTAAATTGGGTTAATAGCAAGCAATTTAATTTTATAAATAATATGAATTCAATTCAACATTTAACTGTTCACAAAAACCACTAATTATTTTTACCAAAAGAAAATGTGGGTTCCGTACAGTGTTTGAGTCACTTTTAAATTTTAACGTTATAATTTCTTGTTTGTTGTTGTAAATTTAAAGTGTCTATCTATAACGGCTTAAAAGAAAAAGCCATATTCGTTAAAGTCAAAAGGCCTGTTTGGAACACTATTTAGTTTATTTATTGTTCTCCCTTATATTAAATAGCGGACATATTTGAACATATTCTGTGAATCCGAGTATTCATCAACGCTTGGAAAAATCTAAAGCCATATACGTTAAAGGTGACGTCATAGTGTCCACGAACATAATGTCCATGACTTTATGTCGTACCCAAAAATTACATAATGTCCATGGACATAGTGTCACTAATGACACTTAAAACAACAACTGCTGCACTTACTAAAGATTTCCTACGTAGCCGGCCTTCCGTCTAAGGACATTATGACGCATCAGAAAGTGAAATTATGTTCGTAGAAACCTACGTTAAATCACGTCGCTATAGAAACACGCTTTTTATATCGTCGGTCACAGGTTGACAGCTTCTAACATGTATTTGTACTTTTCAGAAGACAAACAAACAAGAGTTATTACTCCGTTGCTAAACCGTGTTAGAAGTTAATAAAAAAAATTAGTAGGAGATATTTACTGTTGACATTATTTTACATTTAAAAAATTAAAATAAAAAATAATCCGATTCGATTTTTTGTGAGTTAAAAGTTGTCAACTTGTGACCGACGATATTATTTTCAACTTTTTCTTTTAGAGGACATTAAAGGTCTTCAATTTAAATTGTCTGCCTGTTAAGATTCAAAAGCAAGTCCACATAAAGGAAAATCACGACACGTCACTACCTGCTTGTTTAAATAGCGCCCATAGTTTTACTCACACTGCGAAAATTTGTCTTCTTTGCCTCTAAAAGAAAAAAAAATAAAATATTTTAATGACTATGACGACATTTTTAGAACTCCCCTTGATTTTTAGTATTTATTTCAAGAGTCTACTACCTGTTACCATATTTACAAAAACAAAAAAATGTATATTTTGATGTTAATCTTGGCTTATAGATCACAATTTAGGCTTCAAATGACAGCCGCTTTTCAAAATAGAATAGATTTCTAAGGCAAATTAATTTATCGAGAATCCTAAGAAGAGTGCGATACTGTTTGACACAGCACTGCCAGCTCGGCCACAGAGGAACACCCACTGAAATTTTGTGTTGATAAAATTAAAAGATTCAGTGCATGTGTTTGTGACACGCAATCACAATTTCAAATTTTTAAGGAAGAATTAACTGGGGGAAAATGTTTTTGTGTGAAATAAATACTTAAATGGTTGCTTTGTTTTGTGTGGGTTCGTTTAGTGTATGTTTACTGGACTGACATACAAACAATCTTGTTCATTAAACTCAACAACAACAACTGATAGTGGAAGTCTAAATTTTACCTTCATTTTCTTTCGTTTTCATGTAAACAAAACATTTTGGAAAATGCTTCCTATTTAAAGAAATATGTTTTTTATTTACGTTTGCGAAAATAAACAAAGGATAGTCAATTGGTTTTTCTAAAAATGCACAACCATTCAATCATACATATACATATATTTATTTTGAGTTGATTCTTTTCTTTTAAACACAACCTCCATTTAATTTGATACAGCGATTCTGCAGAATTGAAATCACTGATACTCCGCACACTTTTTTTTGTTGCATTGATTATAAGAAAAAATTAAGTAAAATAAACACATAAAAATAATATTGAGTAAATTTTTTTCAATTGTTGCCAAATTCCATAAAAAATTCGGATTATTTTCAGGTTTATTTTTTATTTAGTTTTCAGGTTTTATCTAACGCGAATACTGTGGTTATAAGAAATAAATTTATATCGAAATAAAAATAATGATTTTCTTAAAAAGTAAAATATTCATGTAATTTTCGGTGTCAATTTTAAAAATAAAAAAGGAAAATGAACTTTTTGCTTAAGCAGCCGAATGACTGAACACCAGATGTGAGATAATGTAAACTGTATGCAAGATAAAGACATCAATTTACACATACATACATATAATAAAACTGTAACGGTGTCATTTTTTTGTTTGAAATATTTTTTGAAAAATTTTTGGTGTTGGTGTAGTAGAGAGTAATCAATATGGAATAAGAAATACCTATTTTTAGAATTGTTTGTTTGTGTTCGCATCACGTTAAAACTGCTTGATGGATTTGAATAAATTTCATTTAGAGAGGTCCGTTGGAAGCTCAGTTTAAATATAGAATACATTTTTTTTGGTTAAAGTTGTCATTTCATTGAGAAAATTAAAATAAAAATGTGAAAGCATCTAATTTTAACGGCAAAATGTTAATAAAACAGTTGTAAGCGCATTTTATTTTTGTACATGAAAACATTTTCAACACTATCCACAGAACATATTTTTCTTAATTTGAATTAAAAAAAAAAATTATAAATTACGTGCAAAGGAAGCCAGTCGTAGGCAGTGCTAGTAGAAAATATGATTTTTTAGAACGTAAACTTTACTGTAATTTTTCAATTTATGAAATAAAATTAATTTTTGGTTTAAGTTTCACTAGTGATTTCCTTATCGACATTTAAATTTTTTTTCCATTTATTTTATTCTTTTTTTGTTTTCAGTATCAATTAATTTATCTAATAAAAAAAATTCTGTCGAAAAAGCCCGGCACAAATAACAATTAAAAACAACAAACTTTGCCACTAGCAAATTTTGAAAATCTGTTACAATTTTTTATTTTTTTTCATTTACATGAAACTTTAATAATTGAAAAAGATAATCAATTATACCTCTCCAGCTAAATTTTAAAATTAATAGTAAAATAAGTAAAACAACAAATTTGTACAAACAAAATAAATGAAATAGATTAGTTTTTATTTGCTGAAAATGAGTGAAATGGTTCTCGGACTAAACCTTCATAATCTTCACCATCCGAATTAAAACAACGAATTGTAAATAATCCCTCAATTTATATTGAAATAAAAAAGACACAATCGACCAAACAATGAAGAGAAAAACAAATTAATTAAAATTGTTAAGTAGACAATGCAAAAGTAGTAAAAATACAAATAAAAAATTTGCAAAAAAAAAAAAACAAGAAAACAAATAAAAAACTCAACTTTAATCAATCAACTGGTAACAACCTTCAATTCTAACAACAACTAACTTAATAGCTTTATTTTCTTACGAGAAAAATGAAATACTTTTGGGGAACAACTTTTTAAACAAACTCAATAACAAATTAGAAACAACAACAACAAGAATAAATAAAAAGAACAAATAAATAACAAAGACTGATTAAAAACATCTTTCCATCATACAAACATATTGTTTCAACAGTAATTGCGTCACGTTTTGATATTTTTCTTAACTTTCATGTAACGCGCTGTCAATTCACGTCTTAAAATATAACGAACAATAAATTTTATCACAAACTTATTTTACAACTGACTTGTTTGTCAATGTCATCAGCATTAACTAGCAGCAGCAATAGATTTGACACCCGACAAGAGTAATCGAAGTATAAAAAGCCAAAGACAGCAAACAAATTTAAAAAAAGAAAAAGTTAATGTCACAACACAACAAAAACTTTTACGCAGCAAAGAAAAGGCAGGAGAGTACAAAAAGCCTTGCAACATTTAGCACCATTCAACATGTTTGTCTTCATCATCATCATCATATTAATTGTAAATGCCTGCGTAGCTGGTAAGTGATTTTAAATGTTTTCTCTCCTCTTCTCTGCCCCCTTTAAAATTAACATTTTTATTTGTTTTTGTCTGGCATTTTGCCTGCACACATTCATCAAATCGTCTCTATAAAATCTCATTAACATTATCCATTCATTATCACTAGAATTTGCTTAAATAACTTAACAACTACAGACAAATGCCCTTAAATTGAAAATTTCCTTCGCAGTTTTTTTTTTATCATCAACAGCAGCGACGTCAGGCAAAACAAGAAAACGAAAATTGCTTGCTTTCATTATAAAAAAAATTAGAAGAAAGAAATCATATTAAAACGCAAAGTTTGGTCGAAAATTTGGTAAAATTCTGTTAACGGATGTAACTGTAATTTACATAAATTATCTTTCGTTTATGTTCGCGCCCCTCTTCCTACTCGGGTGTCATGTACGAACGAAAGGAAGCAATTTAATTTCTGCAAAAGACATGCAAACCGTTGTTATTAAGGAGGGTTTTTTATTATTCGATTTTTTTTTCTTTGTGGGAAGTTATCCCACATTTAAAGGCAGTCAATTGGATAAAGATTTTTTTTTCCTAATTTTTTATAACCCGTCTAATCAATTTTTGAAGAACATCTAAAATATGTTTTAAAATCGTAACAGTTGTTCTGAAAATGGCTTAGAATGTAGCGAATTAATTTTGCATTAAATTAAAATTCTTGCAGGTTTTCATTGAAAAACTGAAACAATTTTAAAATTTTTAAGAAATCAATAAGAGAACACTTCCCGGAAGGGTGTAAACAGGAATATAAAAGGGCAAGTGAAAGCTTAAACATTGCGTTTGTTAAATTTTAACAAAGATGTTTGCTTAGATTGTATTTTCTAAAGAAGCACAAAATGCCAAAGGAAATAAAATTTCAGATATTTATTACACCCTTCACCACATTCCACTTTTTGCGGGTAAATCTAAGTATGTCATTTCGTTTGTAATTTCTACAATATTCTGAGTTCTTATGCATAGCAAATTCGATTGAGTGATGTCCGTCTAACCGTCCGTATAAGAGTTGAAATCAACTTTGCCAATGCACTTTATGAGATAAAGAAAATTTAAATACGCTAATCGATCAGACATAGTTTTGAAAATCAGCAAGATCGGTCCATGTCTTTCGAGGCAGTAGGCCAAACACCGCGCCTGGCTCTAATTTTTCCATATCATTGATCATTGATTAAATAATAAAGTAACTTTAGTTAAAAAAAAAAAATATATGGGGCGATAGAGAATCAAATATTAAGAAAAAAAACATCAAGTTAAAAAAGGGTGCTCGCCGATATTTTTCGAGTTATGGGCCTCTGAACTTTTCATAAAAAGTTTCGATTGTCAATATGGTCAATCATTTTAAAGCCTTTAAAGAGATCTTTAAGGAAATACTAAATTTTTTTAAAAATAAATGAATTAAAATGTAATTTTTTTAGGCTTAGGTTCATTTTTAAAATTTAATTTCTTGAAATTTTTAGAAAGAAAAATTATTGACAAATGTTTCCTGACGTTTTCCAAAGAAAACAGGAAAAATTAGATGCAAGCAGAAAGTATTTTCCTAGCCGCCTTTTAAAAATGCTAAGTCCTTAAAGAGCCCATGACATTTTTTTGTAATACTTTATATCGTACTTATTTATTTCTTCTTCTTCTTCTTATTTTTCTCTGCCACTCCAATAGTTGTCTTTTTGATTGGAGTTACTTGACTAAACTAGATTAACAAGCATTTTGAAGCACTGTTACATTTTTGTTGTTGTTGTTTTTTGTTTGTTTGTTAGTTCTCCTTTTTTCTCCTTGAAGCAAACTTCATGGTAAATTATTTAAAATTTGAAATAAATTTTGGACAAAAAGTGTTCAAACATTACGAGTAAACGAAACTAGAAGAAACGAAAAAGTATTTTCTTTATTTTTTTAATTGTTAAAGTTTGTTTGAGAATTAATTAACTATAAAAGGATTTTATTTTTATTTACAAAAAAAAAAAAAAAAAAAAAAAACAGTAAATTTAAAAAATAAAAATCAAAAGAAAGTAAAACAATTAAACAACTAAAAATAATTTCATGATAAAGTCCACAAAATACAATTTATGAAGAAAAAGCTAAATTAATGTTTTATTAATTATATATAATTCATTATGTTTAATTAATCAACAGGGCTAACAGATACATACGTCAGTCACAATGCCCTCAAAAAATGAATTACAAATTAAATGAACCTTAAAACTTTTCAATTGCCAGCCATTGTGTTTTAATAATTGTTATTTATACTCACAGATAAATATTTAATAGTTTACGTGAATAGAAAGTTTTGTTAAATATTTTCATTCAATATAACTTTTCTATTTTTATTTATTTATACATTTTATTTAATCACATACTAATTAGCCATTCTAATATTGAAGAACTTTTCTAAAAAAATTGATTTCTTAAATCAATCAAACAACAGTTAGTTGTGCAATTGAGCCGTTTATTCTGAAAGTGGCATAAGTCATTTTACTTTTAAGATGATAAACAGATTTAAAGGCTTGTGTTTCAATGGATTTTAAAATATTGAGGCTAAATCCCGAGAAGACTTAATTGCAGTTCTATCTCAGGATACTTATTTCCCAATAAAAACTTCGATCAAAATAAAATTGAAGTAGCTTTTAAAATTATTTTTTATTTTTGTTAAAAAAAGTGACTTATGCCACTTTTAAAATAAACAGATTAATTATAGGAATAATTAAATTCAAGAACTAAAACTTGGTAGATTTAAATTACTAAAGCGAAGTTTTACTTCGACTGAATAAACTTAATTTGAAAAATATATTTTGGAAGTTTATATTCCAGGATAATAATCCAGGTAAAAAGTAAAATTTTTTTAAATAAAGCAAAACAATTGTAGATCCGCCAAGTGCAGTTAAGACTTTTTTTCAATTTTACTTCTTTTTTATTTGTTGTTGAACTTTGAATGTGGCGGCCTCTTACTATTCAAAAGATAGATATTTAAAGTCAAAGTCATCTTTTATTTTTGTTGTTATAGTAGCGTGTCAATTTGTGCTATAATGGTTTTATTCCCCCCGGGGGTACTTCAAGAAGTCTGGCTGATTTCTAACCTAGGCACAGACATAGTATAGGGGGAACCAATCCCCCGGTGTGCAGGCACTAAATCTAATTTTAAGAGACTGGCACCACGGAACCCGGTGGCTCATACAAAGAGCCGCCCATCCCTGTAGACGGTTATTGGTGAGGTCCCTTCAGGGTACACGTGGTGGCTGTCGGTTAAAGTTTGGTGTCTGCAGGGAAGGTGCGGTGCTAAAGGAATGTGCTGTTGCCTAATTAACAGAGGAGTGGGAAAGTCTCCAACCCTTAAGCAAAAGGAAGGAGAAGCCTGCAAGCCACCTTCTTTAAATTGCAAATCTGTCCTCTGAGCCCAGGCAGGGGGTACTAGTCGACGCTTTGTATTTCACTCAGTTAATCTTGATCACGTTTTAACGGTTTTATAGATCAATTCATATATTCATAAATATTAATTTAAACTTTATTTTATTATTTCTAGTTTTTGCAGTCGCCATGGTAATACTCTTCTCTGATGATTTTCAGAGTTAGAGGCCTGTGACAAACAGACAGGCTTTGATTTCGTTGAAATGTTCTTCATAAAAATTAAAAAATTTTCTAATTTAATAATTTAATTTTTTAAGACGTGAAGTATTTTTCTATACAAATAAATAATTTTTAATTTCAATATTTAACCTCGACATTCGGTGGCATCATGGGACACATAAACTGAAACTTTTTATATTAAACCTTAAAAATAACAAAAAATAGAAGTGATAAACAGGAAATGTCAAATAAATTTAACATTCCACAATAACTATTTACATGGAGATTAAAGGAAAGTCTTTAATCTTTTTAAATTTGACGTAAAATTTGAAGTGTCGGGTTTAGTTCTGCAGCGAGCAAGAACATTTATTGCTGCTTTGGATTTAATCATTTTGTGCCTTTCTGTTTTGAACCTATTGAACCATCTCTTAACTTTCACATTCAATAAATTACAATGAATACGGACATACATATGTATTTATATACATATGCTTTAGATATGTATGTATGTATGTAGAACAATTCTTTGCATAGCATTTTGATTCATTAGCTTAATTACGTTTAATCTATTTTTTACATTAACGATATTCTTTGACCACAATTACTTTAACTAAATAGCATTTCAAATGAACCTCAAATCGCCTATCATACCAACCAAAATCGCAAACCAACATGTGATAAATTAATTTCTAAATTTTATTTTAAGACTTAAAAAAATTTTTGTCCATTTTCGTCTAAAAAAATATAAAATTTCTGATACATCCTGCTGACATGCCGGCCCACATCAAAAGTCCACCACTGAGTTTCATTGTTACTTTTATATTTTTTTTTTAATTCAGAAGTGGTATTTTCTTACATTCGCATTAAATTACTTTCACAAAAGAAAAAAAAGTATTCGTACAATTTTCCATTACAGCGATCTCTGTCTTCTAGAAATTAATTGAACTGATTTACTTTTTTGCGCTCATTTTAAATGTTCATGAATTAAGAAATGAAATAAAATAAAATTCATTAAATGTAAAGCGGGTGGCAAACACTCAAATGCTGCAGCCAAGTTCTGTGAATGTGTGGGTATTTTAACATAAAAACACTCACACGCATTTTGTTCTTTAAGTAAATTTTTATTACTTTGAATTACAAGCAAAATTAAAAAAATATATATTACAAAATATTTCTTTGCGTGAAGTCTAATAACAAATGAATTAGTAAAATTGAAATAAAATAAAGTCAAGTACAAAGTCTTTCTATTCAAAAGATAAAAAGCATTTTGTTTTCATTTCTAATTTTAACTTATTCGTCTATTCCTTTTGCCATGAGAAATTATGTGCAAAAGAAAATGTCTTTGTGTGGTAAAATAAACTTGACCTTGACTTGACAAAAAGAAAAAAACTTTCCATGTCTTCGTTGGAATAATAGAAAACTAAAACTAGGACATTAAAAAGAAAATTCTGCTACAAATATTTCCTCACATACATTCGCATATTCATAACAAATAAACGTAAAATAAAAAACTCTCAAGTTATTGTTTATTTTCAAGAATATAAATTTGTAGCAACACTTCCACAGGTTTCATATTTTTTGTATAATTAAATATTCATAAAAAAGAACTCAAGCCAGGTAAAAGTAAACAAACAAAAAAATTTTAATATTTCAGTAAAACATTTTTATAGACATTTGAATTTTAGCCATTTTATATTCAAAACGAATGAAGAGAATAAAACGAAAAGTATTGTCCTTCTTGAATGTTTGTTTTCAGTTGTTTGAAAAGACAAAGCAAAGAATGAAGCCTATTTAAAATTTAATTCTATTACAAAAATCAACCTCACAATTTATTCATTTAAAATAGAAAAAAAAAAACATTTAATTTTTTTCGCAGTGTCATTTACATACAAAAATTCTTGACTTTAATAAAATGTTTGTTTGTTTCTCTTTAAATAGAAACAAGTCAATGCAAGGTCTACAATTTAAAAATAAATTTTTACCTTTAACTAACTTAACATCGACTTGTTATTTCTTAATAATTTAACAAGAAAGTCAAACAAATTTAATGCCTTAAGAAAAATCCTTTTGTTATCATAAAATTGAAGGCTGTACTTTAATTGAGTTATTAGGGCGGCCGTGTTCTGTAATTTTGCTTTGTTCGGAAATTTGCTGCTATGAATGAACGTGCAATGACGGTGTGCGACGAAAATAAAGGGAAATCCTGTAATACGAATCGATACCAGAACAAATTGTACGAGTCCTTTTTAGATTTATTTATTCATAAATCTTATACAAGCCTTCAGGACAATTTTTTACTTTGACCTACTTTTTGTTGTTTTCTCATTAAATACTACTGCTGTTGTTGTTGTAACTGTTATTTGTTTTATCTTTGTTGGTTTAAAATAAACATGAACATGACAAAGTTCTTTTGTTTTATTATAATTTTTTAATTTTTTTTTATGAAATGCAGTTTCAATTTAACTCGAACACTTATTTTTGTTTTTATTTTTAACTTAAGATGATTTAAGCAACTTTTAACCTTTGATTACGAAGTTCAAAAGCATTTTAGTTATATTATGATTTGATATATTTAAATTATGAAATAAATTCTTATTTGTAGCCAAACTAAGGCTCGTTTACAACACTTAGCGAAATAATTAGCGTTAGGGTCTCATTGGGCAGTTAAATATTTTTTTGGTTTTACAGTTAATCGTGAGCAGGGTTCATTTTTTTGGAGCTGTGTTATTAAGGAAAATAATAACTCAACATAAATTTAATCAAGGAAAACAAACGACGAATATTTTACACAAACGAAACGAATGATGTTTTTAATATTCTTAGCCAGGGAAGGAAAGTAAACAATTCTTCGGTATCAAAAATATTCAAAAAATAGTATTTTTATGACACCTAGTGTACTAAATCATAATTTATTTATTTTTTTTTTTTTTTGTATAATTAATCGAAAAATATATAAACTTCATGTTTGGGATTTTTATGCCCAAACGTAAATTCTTTATGAAAACCCTAACTAAAGTCATAAAATTTTAAATTAAGCTGAGCTTAGCTTATGAATATATTAAAAATTGCATTAGATATTTAGTTGCATTAGATGTTTAATTTGGTGATCTTTTAATTTAATTTAAATTTTCAAAAAAAAAATAATTTTCGGCCACTATTACAGTTTGCTTTTTCAAATTTATAAAACAGTTGACATCTGGTTTCTTAAGCAAAGTACGGTCGGCTTCGTTTTTTGCTTAAAAAAATCACACTTGACGAAACTTGACGAAATATCGCTTAAGTATATTATAGTTATACACATTTGATTATGTGTAATCGCACAGTTGCTTAAGCTATCTTAAGCACATTATAGTTAGTCCGTAAAAATTTTTAAATTTCATTTGCATTTTAACCAGCAAAAAGCAAAGAATATTTTTCTAAACTTATAATAAAAAAAAAAAACTGAACAAAGAATTAATCAGTTCTCAAAGTTAAGTTGATCGTTATTAAACAAATTTATAATTTGTAAAGAAAAATAAAAAGACATGAATTGAACGTTCTACAATCGTTTATTAATCTGAACAAGATCTCCTACACTTCAAATAAAAAAGTCAGTTTTTTCGCTATTGTTTGTTTGATAGTTTTTTCCTGTATACACCCATAGTGCACATAGGGGCATTGTGGTATTCTAGCCGGACATTACTTTTGTTTTTTATTTATATTTGATTTAAAAAATCACTAAACTTACAATGAAACATGGAGAAAACATGTCCTATGCTCATATGCTGTTAAAGCTTGAAAATACGAAAAATCGAATCAAGGAGAAAAAAGTTCCTCTTAGAAGAACTAATCCAACTTCTAAAGTTTTCCATACTTTTTTTTTTAGCAAACGCAGCTTTTAAGGTCATCGAAAGTTTAAAAACATATACTTGAACCAAGTAGACTCTTCAATTCCATTTTCGCCCCGCCACTTTCACTCCCTTCACTCTCAAAGATCTTTTCGTTTTTTTTTTACAAAAAAGTAAAAAATTTATTTTTTTTTCGAACGAAATTATTTCTCATTGAAATTTAAAATAAAATTTTCTAATAATTAATATACATTCAGCTGTAAATATGTAAAGCCTTATATAGAAAAAAAATCAATAACAAGTCTTTATTCGTTTAGCCACCAAAAAATATATTGCAAACCTTTGAAAACCGTAAAAAGTCAATAAAAATTTCGTAACTTTCCTGATTTTAACAATGTCTTAAAACGACAAATCTATATCAAAAGTTTTTAAAATTCACTATACGATGTTATATTTTGCCGTCTATCGTTCTGCACATTTAAAGTTTTACATTTCTTAAATTTAATTTTTCACCTAATGTCTGACTAGATTAGCAAAATACCCCAATGTGCGGTAGTTAAAAAAATAATATTTTAATTTCTTAAATACGTATGCTCATCGATATTAATATTTAATTCTTTAACTTAATTGCTCATGTGTAAAATTAATTCTTCCAATAGCACATGCTGCCTTCACCCATACGAAATAAATACAAATTATCGTTTATTTAGAGGATGACTTAACACACAATCTTCAAGCTTCCGGTGTAAGCTTAATATTAATGAGTTAAATAGAAATAGATTTTTAACTTCAAATCTATAGCTCATTGGAAAATCTTTTGAAAATTGATTCAAACATTTATTACAAATGCACCTATTGAAATAAACAGAGACTTGAGCGAAATATAATTTCATAAAATGTCCACTGAACACGATGACGTACATTTACTTTTGTGTGTAAAATTATGTTCATATTTATGTTTAATAAATTATTGTTTATGTGCACAAACATATTTATTCTTTTGTACACACACTTACCGTTTGTTTTATTTTTAGGCACAATACCAGCCACACCGGAAAATATTACCGTTACATTTCTAACTCCCAGCACTGTGCGTGTTTCGTGGCAGACAATGATTGACTTAAATGGGCATCCGGTTGAAAAGTATATTGTGACATATAAACCAACGGATGACAGGTATGTTCAACTACATTGAATAAGAAGATTAAAAAAAAAATATTTATTGCGCTAAAAAAATATTAGGTTTTGGCAATAAAAATATTGAAAATAAAAGCTATGGATGGAAAATATTCTATCACTATTAACATCCGTGTTTGAAAATTGCAATTTTTTATTTTGTTATACTCGTCATTCAGTGTTTTACAGTCCTTTCCTTCTGTTTAAAATTTTATTCGATTACGAAAGAAATAAATAGGCTTTTGATATCTTTAGGTTTTGAAATTAATTGAAAATAACAGCGTCATATGTTTTACATGTGTTATATATGTGTTACAAATTAATAATTTACGTTAATCGTGCTTGATTCCTTTAAATATAAATATTTCACGATTAAAGTAAATTATTATAAAAAAAGATTGCGAATAAAAAACTTTCATAAATTACAAATTCATTAGAAATGTAGAAAGAAAATAGAAAACGAGATTTAATAAATTAAACAAAACATTTTAACTTAATCGACAAAATATAATTCAGAAATTATTTCTTAAAAAATTCTAAAGTTTTCCAATTGAACTTAATTTTTAAACACACCTCGTACGTGTGTATATTAACGCACATGGCTGGTTTAATCTCTTTTGTTAATATTATTTTATTCTTTGACTCGTTTTAGTTGTTTTTGAATCGATTAAGTTTACTTCAATTTTATTGATTATTTGTAATCAGTCGTGTTACGCAAAAGAAAAAAGTTTTTTAATCTCTTTGTAGGCGTATGTATATGTATGTGTACACGTAATAAAGAAACCTACAAATAATAACTATAGAAATAAAACACATTCATATGTACATATATGGCATACACGTACATACATACATACATATGTATGTATATACTTATGTACATGCACGAAATTATGCATGTAACTAATTTCTGTACATGAATATTTATAATATGGATATAATCAATAACATTTAATAGGAATTCCAAAACCAATCACAATTAATTGTTTTGTTTCATTTTATAAAACCAGGATTTCTTATCGTACATATTTGTATGTTTTAATGACACAAAAATTAGACAGAATTCCTACTCCTATGTCTTACTTTAAAAATGGGTTTTAATATTTTGTTGTTTTTCTCCTCATCTTAAAAAATCAACTCTGATCGAATAGAGAAAATTATTTTATGAATTATTTAAAAAAATATATAAAATCGTACACACACACACACACTTTCAATTCTCACTATCATACTTTTTGTACACACATGCAATTTATGGAACGTCCTACGAATGGGTATGATAGCGATTCCTGGCCTTAAGTCAACGGTTCTCAACAACAAAAAAACCTTAAACAAAAATATTTTATTTATTTATTTATTACTTTTTCATTGTCAAAAAAGTTTTGTTGAGTAAAATTCGTAACATCACGACAACGAGAAATTGCATAAATATATATTATTTTTGATTTTTATATAGGGTTTGGGAAACGTGAATTCCCGGGAAGGAATTTCCAGGGAAAAGCTAAAATTCTGGCTAAAATTCCCGGAAAACGGAAAGTTTAAAATCATAAAATTTTCAAAAAATGCACTGACTGTTTTTCAGACATTTTTGTTGTGACATTTAAAAATTTTTAAATATCTCGTTTCGTGAGAACTTTACTACAAAATATAAAAACAAAAGCTCACTAATTTGTTAAAAAAAATAATTTGAGTTATTCGAAGCCATTTACGTTCGAACAACGAACATGGATAATCTTTAAGGCCAGGATTGACTATCATACTGAGTCGTATGATCTGTCAAAAATCGCATGTGTGCTCAAAAAGTATGATAGTGTGGATTCAAAGTGTATATGTGTGACAGACTTTTTGCAGATCTGTACGATTTTATAATCTTTTAAAATAATGCAGAAAATTATTTTATATGCGATCAGAGTTGATTTTTTTAAGATGAGGAGAAAAAAACAATAAAATATTAAAAGCATCTGTTAATTGCATCTTTTTTTGTATTAAGTGTGGCACGCACGACGCCATTTTGAAACGATTTTTAAAGTAGGACGGAATTCTGTCAGATTTTTGTGTGATTAAATCGTACGGTTGTGTATGATAGTGAATTCTGGCCTTTATAACGCATTGCTGATAATAAAACCTGCCTCAGTAGAAAATGAAAGGGTTTTTTCGATTGCTGGAAATTTTGCAACGAAAGTAAGAAACAGAATGTCTAGCAATTGTTGAACACACTTACAGTTGTAAAATCACATCTTTAAAAAAAACCAATTAATAAAATATTTTTTAATCTTTGTTGTCTCTCGATATGTAGTACAAATGTTTAAACGTATGTTTTGTCACCTGAATTGTTTTTCAATCTATAAACTGTAAAACTTTTATTTAGTAATTATTTTTATTGTTTGTTTTTATTTTTATAAAACTATGAATTTTTTAATGTTATTTCATTAAATAAACTTGTTTTCTTTATGAATTGATTTTTCCCGGGGATACCGGGAAATCTAGAAATGCGATAATATTTTTTCCGTTTCCCGAAAAAAAATTTCGGGAAATTCCAAATCCCTATTTCTATAGCACAAACTTTATTAATCCTACGAAATTTATAATTTTCATATTTTTTATAGCAAAAGTAGCCTCAACCAAATGATTGTTAAAAACTGAATAAAATATCTTTTGTAAAGAAATATTGACGATAACGTAAGGTTGTTCATTTAAATTTCATAAAGTAAAAATTACTTCCAAAAAGTAATAATACAAATAAGTTCTTCCATACATATTTTCATTTTTGTGCTTCGAGTTATTTGCTGATGTTTTTTCTTATTTAATTTTTTATTTATGAAATTTATAATATCCACTCACCATAATTACTTTATATGTACCAAAATCTTATTCCACCTCCCATAAAATAGCTTCGATGAATCGTAAACAAAACAAGTAAGAGTGTTGTATTTGGCTATACCGAATCTTATATACCCTACACCATGTATGTAAATCTAGTTTAGTAAAGTAACTCCAATAAAAAAATAAAAAAAATATTGGGGTGGCAGAAAATTTAAAAGCAAAAAAAAAAAATAGTTCTATATAAAATTGTACATAAAAATGTCATCTCTCGGTTCTTAATGGATTAAGCGTTTTTTTTTTTTGTTTTTAGTATTTCGAAAATAATCTCTTCAAAAGCTTTTAAATGATACTCATAACTATGGTGCAAATTCGTACTTTTCTGTGAAAGGTTCAGAGGCCCATAACTTGAAAAAGTTTTGCGAAGGCCAATTTTTTATTGATGTCTTTTTTATTTTTAAATTTTCTTTTCCCCACATACTTGTTTTTTTGTTTTTGATTGGGGTTACTTCATTGTTCCAAAAGATCTGGAAAAATTAGAATTCAGGCGTACACGGACAGACAGATGGACATCGCTCAATCGACTTTGCTTTGCACAAGGACTCGGAATATATGTACGCTAAGGGATCGGAAATGGATACTGTAAAAATTACAAATGGAATGTCAAACTTTTTGTGTTGAAGAGTGTAAAAATAGAAAACCAGATTTGCCAGAAAAATAAATTGGATGTATATATTCACACATACATACACATATATACATACATGCATTTCTATATTTTTTTACATAAACATGTGCGTCTACACATTTATACATAAATACATATATCGATGTATGTATGTAAACGTTAAGACATAAAAACTTTATCAGTTCTATTAAAAGTCACAATCCCCAAAGACTTTTGATTGATTGAAGTAGTTGACATGTTTACTTTCTTTATTTTCTTAAGTTTTTTTTGTTGCTGTTGTAGGGTAGCATTAAAAGCGTCACAGAATTAAATGCTTAAAGGTCCCCAATAAGTGATACCTGATTTATACATCCACAACCTGAGCCATTTTATAGCATAGAAAACCAATATTTCTAAGTCATGAAGTTTAGTTCTCAATCTTTTTAATTTTTTTTCCTTCAACCAATGTAATTGCTAATTATGAAAAATAGAAATTGCATATTGTAAAAAAAAAATTAAAAGTTGTGCATGGGTTTTATTGAAATTTGTCTTCATTTGTTAATAAATTATCAACCTGTTTTAGATTTGTGATGACATTTTTGAAAAACAAAAATTGTTAATATTTGTCTAACTTTTAACATATTTGTTCACATCACTGTTTGCAAGTCCTAAACTTTCAAGCGAATTAATAAAATTAAATGAACTTAAAGGCATTTTAGTGTCATGTTGATATATGCAACTCACTTCACTTCTATAATATTGGTTTCTGTGATTCACATTTCTCCTAAATAATTTTAACCGGCCACGTCACAGGAAGAACGCAATTTGTATTTCAATATTTTGAATAAATATGAGTGCACTAGTACGTGCTTGTATAAATGAAAAAAAATTACATAAAATTTAATAATATTTTTGTTATTATTTTTTTTTAGTAATTTTCTGCCAAAAAAAATTTACTAAAAATGTAAACATCAATTTGCAGAAAAACACTTAATAATTTAAGCAAATTATTTACCTTGAGACCTTTATTTACATGTATTTCCCTAAGTCGGCTTGTTCAACTGGCCAATTACAATATTTTGCCAACAAAAAAAAATGTAAACAAAATAAAAATGTAATTCAGCCCATAAAGAGCGCTACAAAACGGAAATGCATGACCGACAAACAAAGTTGCAAAAGAAAATTGCTACAAAATGGTTTTAATTTTATTTTATTTTAACTTGCAAAATATGTTACGCTAAAATTGCCACATTTTCTTAAAACTTGTGTTTAATTTATTCATATTCAATAAAAATAATAAATAATTTCGTAAATAAAATAAAAAATAATGAATAACGATTTGCAATTAGAATTATGTTAGTTATTTAATGTGTACATTCAGATACTATAGCAGATTGTAGTGCATTTTTCGGATCGCTATATTCTTCTTCTAGTTATTATTTGTAAAATTTTTTCATTAAGGAAACTGTTAAGGAGAAATGTGGTAAGAGAAGTGCTTAAGTTTTTATATAATTTTATTTTTAAAATATTTTTTAATTTTTTTCCCAGCCAGGGGTTGAACCGCTGATTTTCATAAATCAATTAAAATTTACTTTTACTGCGGACGTTTTCCAAAGAAAACGAGAAAAATTAGACACTGGCAAAATGTCGGTCCTGATAATGCGGCATTACATTCTGCCAGCGTCTAATTTTTTTTTTCTTTAGAAAACGTCCGCATACATTTGAAAAATAATTTTTCTTTATAAAAGTTAAATTTAAAAATGAACCAAAGCAGAAAAATAAATTTTAATTAATTTTATTTTTGATAAATTTCTTTCTCAAAAAATCCTTATTGTGTCCATAAAAATAATTTCTGTAATTTTCAACCAAAAGTTGACTTTAAAATGGCTGTTTGTTGTTGGCTGTAAACAAATCGTTGTAAACTTTAAATAATTTTTCCTTCAAGTATGTCAAAGCCGACAAGCTACAATTCAGGTAAAAGAGGTATTTTGTTCGAATTTTTTTTACATATTTTTATACAGGGGAGACGAATTAAAGGTATCATGTGTAGCGTACCAATCTCTCAGGGATAAGTTTTATCATGGCCAAAAAGATTGTTCACGTTCTTTTTAAATTGATATGTTTGTTAGATTGTACCTTATCTTAAATTAATGTATGAATGTATGTATATGTTTACGTGTGTAGACTTGTATAAAGCTTCTCAACAAAACTACAAGTGTAAGACGTTTTTCCAAATATCAATCATGCGCTTCCTTTATTTATAATCAAACTAATCAAACTTTAAGCAACAAACAAACACACAAACTACAATCCCCTAAAGGTTTTTACACCAGCACTTTTACATTTAGTTTAAGATTATTTGTCGGGAAATGTAATAAAAATTTCTATTGTTTGTTTTATTTGTATTTGTTGTAATTTCGTTAATTTTCCCTTTCCCAAAAATAATTCCATTCATTTATTTTATTGTTGATTTTTAACAAAAGGGTTTTCAGACTTTAATCTTATCCTTTTTTTATTTTATTTTATTTTTTTTTTTTTTTTTTTGTAGATCATTATTATTATTGTGAAATGTTAGATTTAATTTAGAACAAGACATCTTTTTTCCCTTCATCACAAAAGGTGAAAAAAGCGAGTAACTAATTTTGTCATTCTGTATGTAATTTCTACAATATCCACTTCCGACCCCATAAAGTACAAATATATTCTGACTTCTTATGCATAGCGAAGTCGATTTAGTGATGTCTGTCTGTCCGTCTCTCCGTCCATGTTAGTGTTAAAATCAAATTTGCCAAGGCACTAGATCAGCTAGAAAAAATTTCATTACGCCAATCTATCAGAGATAGTGTCGAAAGAGGTGCTATTGGAAATCGGCAAGTTCGATCCATGTCCTTTAGGATACCATTGAAAACATCACGCCTACCTCTAATTTTTCTATATCATTTGAAACAATGAAATAACTCCAATCAACAAAACAAATATATGGGGCGATAGAGAATAAAAAAAAATATATAAAAAAATTAACAAGTGAAAATAATTGGCCCTCGATCATATTTTCCGAGTTATGGGCCTCTGAAATTTTCAATTTTTTTAAACTATCAATATGGGTATCATTTTAAAGCTTTTGAAGAGATCTTTAAGGACATAGTAAAATTATTTAAAAATGCTTAAGCCATTAAAAGCCGATTGCATTTTTATGTAAAATGATATATTGAAAGTACCTAATTTTTTTTCATATTTTTTAAGTATCAGTGTGGTAAAGGGTATAAAAGATTTGTTGTAGCCGACTATGGCAATCCTACTTGCTTAAAATTAATTTTTACATTATGTCATGATTTAATTGGTAGATTTGTACAGCATAGATTGTATTTTAAAATGAATTACATGGTTCCACGAAATAACGGCTACAAAACAGTTAAAACATTCTTTAATTACATACAAATCAACTATTTCATTCTTGGAAATGTTAAAACATATTAAAATGAAATAAAAAAGTGTTTAAAAATTTTAGATTTTTTCTATATAATTAAACTGAATAAAAGAAACATTTTGTGATATTTTCACAAAGTATCAATTATAAAAAATACAACAGAAAGTACGACTGATGATAATGATTCTAAATCAAGAATAAATTTTGAATTAACAAATCTTAATCTCATGTTAATACTTTAAATGGGAACACATTGTTTTAGTAACATTTTCCTTTTTCGCATTCATTATTTATGTTAGAAATATTTATGCAATTACGAAATCGCTAATCACAACGTAGATTGCATAAAAAAAGAGAAATAATTATATTTGTATTCAAATGTTAACTTTAATTTGAATTTTCATATTGAGTTCAATTTGAAAATTTAATTATGTATTTTTATTGTATTTTCTAAATGTACTCGTTATTGCGAAGAATAAATATAATTATTCGAATAAATAAGATTCTTAGAAGCAACAAATATTCAACGTATTGTTGGTTTAACAAGTCTTGAAAATCAATAGAATACAGTACGAATAGAAAAAAACAACAAACAAATGGAAAACATCAAAATAGTTTACCACAGCAACGAATAAAATTATGTATTTAAAATGAAAAACCTTTAAATTTTAAATATTATTATTTTAGCATAAACTTTAATGCCACAAAAATTCATCAAATCATTCAAAATGCTGAGGTATTTTTCATACAAAAATTAATTCTAAAATATTTAAAATGTTTTTGAATGTTGTGAAACACAAAAATTATCTAACAATTAGACAAATAAAAAACACACGCACACAAATAAATAAATAAAAGCCGAATGCAAATAATTATTTTTGTTTTCGTAAAAAAAACTCTTGCCCACAAAAAGAAATCATGCAATTTATTTCATGGTGTGAAGCTTTTAATTGAAGACATTTTAATTAGATTGCATGAAAAAAGGTTTACATTTTCTTAAATGAAAAAATAAATAAACAAGAGGACAGTTGTACTTTAAACAAATTAATCGAAATCAAAATTTCTGGACTTTTATGCTTTTAATTCCCGCTATCTAAAAAATTATAGTAATTTGGTGTGTTAACAAAAAAATTCTGGAAAGAAAATTATGTGAACGTTGTTCATGCCTGCATTTTTAATTCCATTCAGGATTGGCATTCATAGTGAAAGTAAAAAATCAAATGTGTGCTCGTTTTTTTTTAAATCAAGCCACATTTGGTTCTTAGTTTGATTCTTAAATCTTAAGAATTAAATTTTTTTCAATATGAAAATTTATTATTTAGAATATTTTTTATGCAAATCTACTTTAATTAAAGTTTTTTCCTTTTTCTTTAGTAAAAAAGCTAAAAAAAATTATTAGGGATTTTTCAATATTTCAGACCTTAAAATTAAGATGACTAATACCGCATTTACACTATGCAATGTTGCATGAAATGAGCATGAAATTTTTGTTTGTTAGTGAAACAGAAGGAGTAAGCAATATGGTATTGCTTGAATTTTGAGGGAATGTTACTGCTGCTTATGTTTATTTTTAAATAACGCATATCGTTGCAACTTAAACATAGAATTAAGAAAAAAAAATGCCTCAAAAAATTGCATAGTGTAAATCTGGACTAAATGTTGTTAAATTTTTTCTTCTCTGTATAATAACAACTTGGTTGAAAAGAGTAAAGCATTATTCGACGATTATACTTTGTATCTGTTATTTAGAAAAATTAATAATTATTGCAACAGAGCCGTTTTAAAAAAAAGATTTTAGCTGTCTATCTGTAATGGTTTAAAAGTTTGGAAACATTAAATTAACTATTGGAGAACCCTTTAATTACTTGGTAATTATACTGGACTTAATAATACAGCTCCTTGTAAATTTAAATCGTTTCTACAACTGTTTAACAGTTTGGTCATATACATCATATTACATGAACTACCGGGGTACCCTTTAATTAATACTTTTAAATATTTATACTTTTTATTCTACCAGACGAAGTAGTGGACATTTTTTTAAATTTTCAAGTAATTGTATATAACATTTTGGAAGATAGGCCCATATAGTTCAAATCACATCAACTATTGGGATACCCTTTAATTTCCAAATCCAAGCCTTATACTTGTTGTTATAGCAGACTTAGAAATAGATGTTCTCTTGTAAATATCCATCGTCTGTCTACAAATGTTCAAAAGTATGACCATACACACAAATTAAATGACTATTGGGGTACCCTTTAGCTTATAATTTTAAAAATTTATTCTTATTATTATAACGGTCATGGTAATCATCATTTTGTTCAATTTTTAAGTGATTTTTATAACAGTTCAAAATATAGGCCCTTATAGAACAATTTACGTCAACTATAGGGCCATCCTTTATTTTAAAGATTTATTATTCTATTACTTTTTGCCACTGGGAGCTATACGGATATATATTTTTTTTATATTGCTAGATGGTGTCCTTTACGGTCCATAAAACACTAAAAAAATTTGTATAATGTATGGGGACACCCTCTAATTTTTTAAATTATGAACCAATCCGCAAGCATAACCTTTCAAACAAAGAAAAAATTTTCAAAATCGGTTCAGAAATGACTGAGTTATGCAGACACACACACATAAAAAAAGCAACATTCATTCGAATTAACAACCTTCTTCTTTTTTTGAAGTCCGTATGCTTTGAGTTAAGAGATAATAATCTAAAAAATTTAGTACGAGGAAGGTGAATATCCTGACGGCCTCCTAAGAAAAAATTGTCTAAATTATTTAAACATTTTTATAAAATTAGAATAAAAATTTTTTTTTAAATTCGACAAGTTTAATTAGAAGTTTCAGTTATTTATAAATAAAATTATCTCTAAATTTGAATTACAAAGCTTAAATCTAAAAAAAACCATTAGCTAAAGTAAAAAGCCATGTTACTAACAAAAACATTGCAATCTACTCTTTTATTGAAATATGAATATTTGTGTCAACATGTAAAACTTATTTCCCTGAAATACAGAAATGAATGTAAAACTTTTTTTACTTTCATGGTTTTTTACTTTAGCTAACGGATACAAAGAACTGGCCTTGAATTAATGAAAATAAAATTTATTTCGTAATAAAAAAAAATGAAATAAAAAGAAAATATAAATTATAGTTAAAGCATTGAACGGTAATTGAATTCATTTAAGTTACAGGGTTGTGCAGGATGTTGCGGGCAATAGTGAAGCCATTATATTGGACCGCCTGACACCAGGAACACAATATTCAATCGCTGTTACAGCAGTACGACTTGGAAAGAAATATCGGAGTCGCCAAGTCATATTTAGAACATTAGGTAACTTTTACATTTATTTCAAATATTAACACATAATTTAAGACAGAATTATATGAATGTAAATTTTAAAGTATAGAAAAAAAATAAATAAATAAAAAGTAAATATTTAATAAAATTAATAACAGAAAAGTACACAAGTATGACAGCAGTAAAAATAAAACGCAAATGAACAACTGCCACAATAATACCTTCGAGGGGTTCTATCTCTGCTATTAACATAGTTACATTAACACACACACACACACACACACACACACACACACATACATATGAATATATATGTATCTATAAATAAATAATAAAGTTTCAAAATTTATCTGCTTTTTTCTTTTCCTTATTCTAACGCCTGAATAGATTTGCCAAAAGCATTAACACAGAATTTGACAAACGTTGCGTCAGGCCTTAACGGTGGAATAGCACCAGGAGGAGAAATCAACTTTGGTGATCGCTCGAGTACAAATGACAGTGAGGATGGTGTCACTTCAACTGCTACCAATTCATTGTCGCATAATACGCACAGGGAACTGCCAACGGTATTTATTATTTATAATTCTTCTTTATCAGTTTTTATAGAGTAAAATGCAAAAGTGCTATTTGGTTTATATGTATATTTTTTAATTTTATTTAACACATACATTTTTATATATATATACACACACACACACATACATTTAACATTTCTAAAAGGTGTTTTATGTTTGCGCGGGTTAAAATTTAAGTTCAGTATCAGTCGCTAACGTACAAACACTACGAATTTTTTGTGAGAACAACCAGCGTTCAGTAACATGTTATTATTAAAGATGAAGCGGATAAAAAATCCAAAAATGCGTAAAATGTTTACAAGCAAGGATTATTTCCGGGACCGTATAACGCATTTCTCTGTTTGTTCTTTTTTGTAGCCTCCAACACTGTTCATTCGGATTCCTATGCATAGTAAAGTCAATTTAGCTATGTCCGTCTGTCCATCCGTGTTCGGGTTGAATCAACTCTGCCAAGGCTCTAGATGAGCTAGAGAAAATTTAAGTACGGCAATCGGCAGTCCATGTCCAGGCTGTGGGCAAAATCCGTGCCTGCCTCTAAATTTTCTATATCATTTAGAACAAATCTAGTTTAGTAAAGTAAATTAAAAAAATATATTTGGGGCAATAGAGAATTAAAAAATAAGAAAAAAAAGCATCAAGTTAAAAAATTGGCGCTTGTCCTTATTTTCAGAGTTATGGGCCTTTGAACTTTTCAGAGAAAAGTAGGATTATGCACCATATTTTTTAAGCTTTCAAGAGATCTTACAGAAGGTAATTATTTTTTTTTTTTTTATGTAAAATACTTTCTTCTTTTTTTTAATTCTCCATCAGCCCAATATATTTTTTTTTACTTCACTAAACTAGATTTATGCGTGTGGCGAAGGGTATATAAGATTCGGCATATATTCGAATATAGCACTTTGTTTAATTTAATCTTTGTCTTTAAATAGAAGTGGTGTAAACAGATGTTTTTTCAAACCGCAATAAGTGAAGTATCACTGCTTTTCCAAAATTACACTTAAAAACTGATAAATTTAATTGTCTCCATGTAAATGGAGTTTGGTGTATTTCAACATTACATCTCTAAAAAAAACACCCATTATTTATATACGTATGGCTTCATGATACATTTTTGATATTTTGCGTTTTTTCTTTACTGTACATTTTCCATTTTCCATTTCAATTTTTTATTTTCAGATACGCGGTGTCGAAATAGGTATCGTACTGATAGTTTTAATGGTTTGGGCTGGAGCTATTGCATTATTTTTTAATCGTTGGGGAAAAATACGTATGCTGTTGCCCTACCAACCCGACTATAAGCATGAACAGTTGAAAGTGCCGGGAACGGGGGTGTGTACTGGAGGTGTTTGTAATGGCCAACATTCACATCAGGTACGAAAAAAATCAAACTTGTCAAAAAAAAAAAAAAAAACGACAAGAATTCATTTATTTATTTATATGTATTAACAATTTGTTTATACACATATAAAGACAATATTTAAAAAAAAACATACAGGGCATTTGAACAATAGAAATTTCATTATTTAACCTTTTGTAAAATTCTTAAGAAACATAAAGCAATCAGCGAAGAGAATTTGACAGAAAACATAGAAAAACTCTACATTTACAGTTTCTTAATATTTTTCCCCCTTTAAAATACTTCATGTCATAGGAAAATCTAAAGAAGGTACATATTCGTAAAGACTAATTAAAAAAAATTTATACATTTTAATTACTCTGCTCCTTAATTTCTATTGTTTTATTTTTTAAGCTGAAAGTTTCTTCCGGTTTTTTATCAGTTTTAGAATCAATATCTGATTTGTTAAGCCGATAAAAAAACAAGGACAAAAAAAAATTAACAAAAAAAAAATTAACAAAAAATATGAAATAAAAATAAAATTTCTTTAAACTTCATACTACAACTACAACAATTGGAGATTGATTTATTTATTTTATTCAACACATTAGCAACTGAACACTTAACAGTTCTGTCGACCTTCTTCTCTAAATCAAGTCCTGGTGTCATCTTTTGTTTATTTTTGTTTTTACTTTGCTTCATTTTGACAACTCAACGATGAGTACTCAAAGTAAATTGGAGAAGGAAAAGATTTTTTTTTTATTATTGTTACTAAACATTGCTCGCTCTTACCACATATTTCATACAACTACAGTTACAAATACTAAAATTAAGTTTTGAACAGACAATTAAATCGAAAAAAAAATCTATTTTCTCTTTCCCCTCTTTTTCCTGGTCTACTTTTTTACTTCTAGAATTTACATCACGATTTGTTGGTTAAGGTACAAAAAAATAAAACAACATTTTGTAAGATACAAACATACTTTTCTGCTACTTAATTCATTTTATCTTTTCTTGTTAGTATTAGTTTTTTTATTAGTCTCTTGAAACAAATTTATGTTTTAGAAAAAAAGTATTTTTCATTGCATTTCGTTTCGCATTGTTCCGACTCAATTTGACCCTGCAAATATTTTTTGTAGCATTTTTGTTTTTGTTTGATTTGCATGAAAAACGCCAAGAAAGAAATCATTTTTTATTTTCGTTTATTTAGAAACAAAAACGCAAGTCTATAAAACAGCAAAATGATCTTTCTATATCTGTGCAAACGATCATAATTTTTATGCCATTAAGTAAAATTAAAGTAAATTTAATCAAAACAATGGAGCAGAAAATTTTAAAGATTACAAAATCTAAAAAAAAATACAGTCGAACATGCCTAAAACGAACTCAAGTAATCAGATTTTGTATTGGTAGAGCAACATATCCAAAAAAAGATGTAGCAAAAAAAAAAATAGATTATACGATTCTCCTGACATTGCAAAAGTTAAAAAGAAAATAATTTACAGAAGAAAGAAAAAAATAGCAACTAAAATTTATTAACGGAAATATAACTACATATGAACTGCTTTTTTTTAACAATTTTAATTTATTTGTTGTATGGATTGCTAAAACTGAAATAAAATTAATCTGGGATCTTTAAGCGGAGAAGGGTGAACAAATCATTTCCACACAACAATAAATTTTAATAAAACTGAAAAAATTGAAAGTAAAACATACAAATATTAAGCAAAATTTTAAATAAAGTAAAATTACTATTCTGATGAAAGTACACTTATCTGGCCTTACATTTTAAGCCTTAAACTTGGTCAAATGTATTTATGAGTGGTGGCTCAAATGCAACTTTCCAAAAAGATATAAAATAAATTTATACCGCATTTATTAATAATAAAAAATCCAACAAGTTTAAATTTTTGTATTATAATAGAATAATACAATCTCTTGGATAGTGTAATTTTGATGCCGTCAAATGGCAAAAGAAAAACAAGAAGAGAAGAAAACGAGACTTTATAAAGTGAAATAGAAAATAAATAAATTAGAAAAAATTGATTACAATTTTTACTATTTTTTTTTTTTTTTTTTTTTGTAATTTAAGCCTTAATTTTTTTAATTTCAAACAACGCGGACTTAATTTTGGTGAAAGAAATCAAAATAGCAGACTTAATATAATATGCTGCTTGTAGTAAATAACAGTAGGTCGGTCGTACTTTGTTTCCTTTTTTTCAATATTGATCCTTACACTGCAAACATTTTCTGTCGAAAAAGTCACTACATCGTTACTTCATGGAGTTGAAATGTATCGCAAATAATCTCGAATTTTGATTTAATTAGTATCCCCAGTCGGGAAGAAACGTACCACAACAGTTATACAATTAATGGGCAACAATTTAGCATTTTTTAAAAAGGATTAAAATTAAGTATTCTAGTAGTGTCGAATAAGTGTTGTTAGATGTGTAAAAAGAGCTTCTTTAACAGTATTGAGTATAAAACTTTTAAAAGTAACAGAGTTCTGCTTTATCAAAACAGAAAATGTACATTTTAACATAATTAAAGATTTAAATTTAGAAAACAAGAAATTAAGAAAATTCTGATCTTAAAATTATTTGTTTTTAAATAAATAACTAATTTGTTAACATAAATTTACTTACAGCTTCTAAAATCTTTTTAATTTATTTTTATCAATTTATTTTTTGAAATTTGTCTTAACATTTTTCACACGCATTTAACATAACCGAACACTGCACACGTCAAACTAAATGACATTAGTGTTTTTGTTTTTCTTTTACATTAATTATTTCACTCTTAGTAGAGTCGAAGTTGTGAAAGAAGTAACGAAAAAGTGACTTCTATTTAAAAATGCTCTGCAAAATACTGGCAGGGTAGGATAAAGAAAAGTTCCTTGGTGAATGGCGTTTATATCGTAAAGATTTTGAGAAACAATTAAAAGCAACAGTATATTTTTTTCTGTTTCCTCCTTTTTTTATAGTTTTGTTTAAATAATTTACTTGATGGTATTTGCACTTCTAGTTTTCTTTTTTCTATTTGCACATGAGTTCATGCTTACGAACGCATTTTTATGTACAACTATTTTTACTATGTGAATTGAAATAAAGAGAATTCTAAATATAAAAATATAAAGTGTCTGGTAGAGTAGCAGGAGAACTACTTTAAGAAATTTCGAATCGTATTCTCATATAATTTTTGTTTGCTTTAAATTAATTCGAGCAGTGTAGTTTGTTTTTTTCATAATTATTCGAAATTTATCATTATTTAATCAGTCGGTTGTTGTTCTATTAATTTCTACAATATTTATTCGGAGTTCTTACTCATAGCGATGTCGGATGATATTCGTCTATCCGTCCGTATTAGCGTTGAAATTAACTTTGCCAAGGCACTAGATGAGCTAGAAAAAATTTAAATATGCAAATCGATCAGGCATAGTTTCGAAAATTTTGCTATAGAAAATCAGCAAGATCGGTCCATGTTCCTCGAGGTAGTGGGCTAAACACCACCTCTGACTCTCGTTTTTTCATATCATTTAGTGAAGTAACTCCAATCGAATTCAAATATATGGGGCGATAGAAAATTCAAAAATAAGAACAAAACAACAAGTAAAACATTGGCGCTCGCCCATATTTTCCTAGTGACAGACATTTGAAATTTTCATAGAACAATGTGATTGTGCACCAAATTTTTTAAGGTATCAACATGGGTATCGTTTAAAAATGTTTCAAGTGATCTTTCAGAAAATACGAAAATTTTCAAAAATGCTTACATAAAAAGCCGATGACAGTTTAATGTGAAATTATATATAGACCTAAATTTGTTTTTAATTTTTCCTCCTCCTTGTTTTTTGTTTTAGTTTTCTTAATGCGTTTATGTTTACATGCTTTACATAACAGTACGTTTAGCGTAAAGAAAAATGAAATTATGTTAAATGCATCTTATTCCGTTCGAGTGTTTAAATTATACAACTCTGACTTGTTGAGGATGGTTCCCCAATAATCAGGGGTGTCATAAAAACCAAGTCGGTTTTGATGTTTCTCGGTTTTGAAAACCAATATTGGTTTCATTTGTTGTCATGAAACCAAGTCGGTTTTGTTGTCTTCGAATGCAAATAAAACCAATATTCGAATCAGCTGTTGCTTTCATTTGTATACATAGTTGTTTACAATTTTAATTATAATTTTTTGGATGAAATATAAAGTGTGTTTATGGAAAATATCCAGATCCAATTGTCTCTTCTTCAATTCATTTTCTTCTTGCAAGGATTCAAAAATTGCTGTACATACGTGGGCAAATTTCTTTTTCAAATCAGTGACAGCATTTGCAACAGATTCATTGCCCTTTTGAATTGCTCTATAAATGCGCCTTAAGCTGCTTGAGTTTTCTTTTTCAGTTTGAATTAATTCATCAAGCTTATCTTTCATTTCTTTCTTTCTTTGATTCTCATCTAGAATTTTTTTTAGACGCTCCCCAGTATTTTCAGCTTTACATCTTTTTGCAGTACTGGTTGGTACAACGGGAGACAATGACCGTTTTAAAGATGAAGATGGCACTTTTTTCTTACATGCAGCAACTACATCTTCGTTAAAACCAACTGCTGCGCCGCAAGCACCTTCTACCAACTGCGGAAAGCCACATAGCCGTAATATAACCTCTTCTGTTGTATTCAGGTGTTGCTTTGCAAATGGTCCAACGCCAGTTGCCATAGACTTTGTCTTATTTCGAGCTAGTATTTTTTATCTTGCTCTTCCACTCAGTCCATTTCTTTACGAATAATAAGACATTACATATAACAATACAATTTGTTCTGTGAAAAAAATTTTGTTTACCTTTTTCCACCCATTCACGTTAAATTGTGAAGGCCGCCCGGCACCATTCAGTGAATCAGCCAGTTCTTCCCATAGGGCATTCACTGTTGGTTTGTCGCGCTTCGTGAAGGCTTAAGCTTAATCTGGATATTTTTCCATGAATTCCATGATTATGGTATTTTGTGTACTGTATTTATGTTTTTCCATAGAAAATAAAAAGATCAATGCAAAAATTTTTCTTTTCAAAAAGCAAATATTAAATTAAATTAATTAAAAAATATCGCGCTCAAAAAATAAAACTGGCAGCAGTTAGCTGCTTGGTTTATTTCCAATAAAAAACCAATAACATTGGTTTCTGTGACACCTAAAACCGACACTAATTCTAGTTCGAATATAAAACCAATAACATTGGTTTCTATAACCCCAAAGCATTTTTCTTGTCGGTTTTAAAACCAATTCAGACAATATTGGTTTCTATGACAACCCTGAATATTAAAAGCTTTAAATTATTTTAAATAAAATAAATAAATGTTTTTTTTTTTTTTTTTAATTTGCCAACTCTCAGTTTAGTAACTTTGTGAACTAAATCCTCCTTCCTTCCTTCCGATACTTTTTTATGTTTTATATTGTTTTATTCGTGTGTTGTAACTGTAAAAAATTTAAAATTCAATTAATAATAAATTAGCAGTAGTTATTTAATCCAGAATTAAAATGTTTAAGTAAAACAGTATTTATTAATTTAATTTAAGCCAAAATTTAAAATCAAAAACAACCAACTTTTTTTTTTTGTTGTTGGTTGGAAACAAGTTAAGTCCCAAAACAAATTTATGCGCCTATAAAGCAAATTTTTAAATTATACAGTTTACTCAAAATCCACCCATCCCAATTTACATTATCGCTTGATATGAACGAATTTTAAGTATCCTGCAATCAATTTTATCACCGAAGTATTAAATTCTAATAGTTTTGCTGCAAACTTTACACTTGACATAAACGACATTTGATCTTTATGCTGAACTCCAAACATATTTTTAACTTAAAATGTTTTTACAGATAAAAAATAATAAAGTGAAAAATACAAAAGCATGCAAAGTTTTTATACTGTGTGGGGATAACAAATAATTACTATTTGGCAAAATAATATATGTTTACAAAAGTACAAAAATAGCAAAAAGTAATCTTCAGTGCATTCAACGTTAGCGGTAGTCAATTCGCCTTTTACTCATGCAACTTGGAAGAAAAAAATATAAATCTATTTTTTTTTTTGTTGTAGTTGAATTACTAGCTTATTTTTCCTTTTTTATTTGTGGCCAACATTTTTCTTTGAACTTTCTTTATTGTTTCGTTATCTTAAAATTTCGTTTCTGTGATGATTTAATAAAAATTACAACTTCTTCTATTTTGCTTTAACATTTCTTTTCCTTTCTGTGGCTATTTCATCTACTGTCCGTCTAATATTTGCTAAACACAAATAGTGTATACCACGCTGTGAAGGGTGTGGCGTTTTCGATCGCTGCTTTCAATATCCGAGACGTGAGTTAGAACGCGATTGCGGTTGTCAGTTTGCGCTGTTACATAAGGCCGATGTGGAAAGCTAGCAACCAGCAATTGCCGATGGCGAAGATGTCTCACCATCGGAGAGATATCAGCGTATCAGTAGTGTTGAGGGTCAAGCAACGCCCTGTTGTTCTGCTTTAAACACTCCACATCAGGAACACATCAGCAACATGAGTATTAATACAACATTAAGCGATAGAGAGAGTTACGATGTTCGAAGAGAAGGAGAAACTGAACGTAGAGATCTATTAAAACCCGAACATCGTCGATCTTCAAATGTTAATGTTATGCCAGCTGGCACTATGAACAGCGAACATAGAATGCGTCAAAAGAAATATGCAACACAACGAAGTATACTGAAAAATTCTTGCGACAATACCAACACAACAATTGAAGAGCAGGAGTTGTTAGAGGCTAAAAAACAAATGATTTTACGTAGACGTCGACTTTTCAGTCACTATCGCCAGTACCAAGAATGGAGGCGTAAGCAATTTAGCTATGATCCATGTTATTACCGCGCCGTTCCAACGGCAGTAGCACCTTCCTTTTGTAGCGGTTACGCTGTTGGTGTCAGTACACCCATTTCGGAAAGCAATGTAGAATATTCTATGCAAGCTAACAAGCCGAATGCATTTCGTCGTCGTCGCCAGTATCGACGACAATTTTCTTGCGCTGAACGTTCACGTGAAGACTCACGTGACTCTTCTTCAAATTTACCCAAAACTCTCAGCATGGGTAACAGTAATATGATGCGCACTGATTCGTCGTCTTTAGCTCACACAAATCCAACGACCGAACGTCAAAGTGTAAGTCGTTTATTGAGCCTTCTAATTCTTCTTCTTCTTCTTATTGTAAATCACACAAAATCAAGTAAAAATTATTACATTACGTTTGCGTTACTGTATGTTGTTGGTTGGGTCCTTTAAATAAATTACTAAAGTATGTAGAGAAAAATAAAAAATAAAAATGTTTGTTAACATATTTCACAACAATTACGTATGTGTGTGTGTATAGAAAAGAACTGTGCCGCTAAGGCAAACAGCACCCATCCACCCACCCCCACTACATCTATAAAAGCACTTGAACAAATTTAAATCGTAATAAAATATTCACTCGCTCGTTCGTTCGATAGATAGTTCGTTAGTTGCATATCACGACTTTTTGTTATCGCATTTGTGTTTGTCTGTTTGGTAGTTTTTATGTTTGTTTTTCGATAGAAAGCTTTTCATAGTTAAAACTAAATACATCAATATTTACTTGACCTTTAGCTTTTATTTAAACTTTAATCCGCTCGATTATCGTACACAATTCACAATTTTGTATTGTTTCTTTCAATGCGTATCAAATTTTGCTTGTATGGTTTTTATGCACTCTTACAAAATACTTCGACACGTACCCAAACAAATACACATTCACACACACACGCGCATACACCCAAATTCACAAATGCTTTAACCCTTAGACATGCATAAGCAAACATAACCAAGAGATAACACCCTCCCAAATTGTGATTTGCCTGTTGTAAATGAACAATGAGCAGAAAGTAAAATTAGTTATAATTTAAGTTTCAGCTTTATTTTCTATTTTAAATCTGTTGTCGCATTTTTTTTAATTTTATTTTATCTCTATTTTGCTTGTTTCAAATATTTAGTAATAATAAATTTATACAACAAATTTTACAAACTGCCTTTCACAAAACATTCACATTAAAAAATTTGTTTATTCTTTTTTTATTCTCTTTATTATTTTTAAGAGAGCCTTCATAATAAAGTTCTCTATCTACACGATAATAATTTGTCATGCTCATTATATAAATCAAGCCAGTTTTTTTACAACATTATGCGTATAAAAAGGAAGTTATTTGAACAATATTTCAAGGTGCTACCTATTACAGTTACCAAGTAAAATGTAAATTTAATTTAAAGTTAAATTAATTTCGGCTTAAGTTCGTCTAACCAAATTAAATTAATATTGATTAATTATGAACATTCCTCGTGTTCTGCTTTACAAAATAAATTGGTCAAGGTGCATCAAACAGGTGACTGCATCAGATCATGTGTTCATCATATGTTTTAGCTTTTGCGTGTATTTTGTTTTTGTAAAAACTATTTCGAGCTGTCAAAAACGTCTAGTAATGTGTGTATGTATTTGTGAAAAATAAGAAAGCCACTTAAAATAACATAAATTAGTTTTTACAAAAACAAAATACACGTAAACGGTAATGCATTCACCTGGTATTATTGCGCCATGAAATTGGTTAAATACAGGAAGTCCACATGTGCACAACAATAGATAGAATCCTGATAAGAGTTTTAGCGGTACAGAAAATGCTGTTTAATTATTAATTTTTCCTCTTTTCTTAAGAAAATGTTCGCATAAATTTAAAAATAATTTTTTTCTTAATTTTTTCTTTTTTTTGTCAAGGTTGAATTAAAAATGAATTCAAGCCGAAATTACACAATTTAAAACATTTGTTGTAAAATAAAAACATTTAATAAAAATCTTAAATTTTATTAAAAAGGTGGAAGTGATGGGGGAGGCTTACAAAGGATGTTTTAATACCTGGGGTTAGGTTTTCCAAGTGAATTTCGTACAGGTTAAGACAAGGAATATATCATAATACGAAACACAAATGATGAGTGAAAAGGCGTATGAAAGAAATTGAGCTCAAAGGCCAATTATTTATATAATAAAATTTTACAAAGAATTTTTATATCCGAATGAAGATTTTTTTTACAGAGATAGTCTTATATATTATTAGTTATTTAGAAAAAAAATATATTTGGGTTTTTCGATAATCACTTTCAACTTTGCAAAACTTGCATAAAAAAAATTTAATCAATAAATTTCATTTCTCAAATTTCATCAAGATTTTGAAATACAAAAAGTAATAATTTTTTAGTTCTATTTTTTTAACTCAAAACTTTTGATTAAAACAATAAGTTCTTTTGTTATTTACCTATAAGTAAAAATTATGTTTTGTATCAATTTTTTACACTTTTAATTAAAAATAACACTTCTGCTTCTAAATAAAATTAATTTACAAGATTCACATACTTTAATACAAAATACTTTATAAAGATTTAATTACACAAAAATGAAAATAATAAACAAATAAATTTAAATTCATAATAAAAAGAATTAATTTTTCTTTTCAACATCGTGTCGTTACGTTCATTCATTAAAATGTTGTCTCTGTTTTTTATTTTTTGTCCTTTCCGTGTTTTCTCTTTTCTTCTTTTTCTTACAGTTTGATAGCAGCGAATGCGAAGCACTCGCCTATAAACCTCTGCATTGTAGTCGTGTAAGCAGCATTGTTTTACTTACAATTGTTTATTCAATTTATTTATTTTTTTTTTGTCTTTTATCGGTTGTAAATTAATTTATTGTTTGTCCTTGTTTTAAGTTATTTGTACATTCTGTTTATTTTATTGAATTTAATTTTGAAAAATGGGATTAATTGTTGCACCTGTTGATTCTCAATTTTTAGCACTTTCGCGTTTTTCAAGAGGAGCACTCGACCTCAATATCCGAGCGAATAACTCGTAGTCGCATAAATTCGGCAATTTTTGTTTCATCAGAAGGACGAGGCTTTGATTCGATCGAGTTTTTGCGCCGTCATGGATCACAGAGTGTTTTGTGTCGCAAAGCAAAAAGTGCTGAAAATATAACGGAAAACGGTAGAAAGGTAAATAAACATTTATTTATATATTTTCCTTTTGTTATTTTTTTATTTTATTACAAACACTTTCTTGCAAATTATAGCAAAGTTTTGCCGAAAATCGTCAGTGGCATACAGACGAAAGCAATGATAACGACACGCAAAATGATAATGGCATCGAGATGCACGAATGCTCAAAAAGTGTAGAAAATCATCCAGTAGCGATATTGAAAACAAACATTGAGAAGCTGCTAACTACAAGCGTATTGGGTCATTCAGCAGCAGCAGTTACTACTTCCAACAAAATAGTGGGTAGTATTTCAATAGAGACACCACCATCTCATATAAGAGAGCAGCAACATAATGCAGTTGCAATTTCTGTGCCACCAATACCGCCTCCATTACCTCCACCGCTGGCACATCCTACACTGAGCTCAGCCAAAACGGTTTCATTAAACTCAGCTTCCCAAGATTCTGTCGACACTGCAGAGAAATCGGTCACAGTTCCATTCGATATAGCAACGACAACGTCCACAGCGAAGAATTCTATACCCAAAACATCAAAGGTTTTGGTGCGCCAATGCTCCTCTACAGTTTCACCGGTATTGTCGTCTTCGGCTCAAAATAATTCAAAAGAACTTAAATTAAAATGCGTCAAACCCAAATTAAATAATCTGCCGATGGTATCAGTGTCGGGTCCCTCACCATCGCCATCTGAAGAAAAACCACCACCTGGTGAACGTTTGTAACAAATGGTGGCCGAAACATTTATCTAAAATTTATAAACATTTCTGCGTCCATCAGGCATAGACATCAGCAGACACCAAATGTTTAAATAGAAACGGAATGGAATTCAATTAATTTATGTATTATTTATATATAAAAAAATGAGGAACATTTTAAACACAAACAAAAACACAAAAATTTGGTATGGCCTGGTCCTTTGACTAGAAATCACAAGAAATAACCCAACTCGTAGTTTAAGTACAAACGAGTCGGTAGGGCTCTTAATGTCCCTTCTGAAATTCAAACATTTATAAGATTTTTTTTTATATTAAAGTTCTTGATGTCTATATTTAAAGTGTTAAGGTTTTTATAAAAATATTTATTAAAATTTTTAGCTCAATATTTGAAATTATAAAATTTGTAAACAAGTTGAAAAAATTATTAAATAAATTAATTTTTTATTTTTTTTATTAATTTTGTCCGATTTAAGATTTGCTTGCCTCACTCTACTCCCAAATTATTAGTTGAAATGTATAAAATTCTAATTAATTAATCGTCGTCATATTTTTTAAGTATTAAAAATATTTTCAATAATTTTTTAAAATATAAATACGAAAATGTTTTTATTTTTAATTGAAATGTTAAAAAAAATATTTACAAAATGGTCAATTACATTTAACTGTTGTATACAAACATAAAATCTAACAAATAAGAAGTACATAAATGTTCCTTCCAATTTCTATTATCTACAATAAATGTTTCGGTTTAACTTATCGAAAAGAGGAATAGGAAATAGGAATTTCTATTCAAAATACAACCTTAGAAAAATAAATGTTTCAAATATGAAAACCAAAAAGCTTTAATAAAAAATATGAAAATCGATTTTAAGCTTTAAACTAAAATAAGAAATTTTATAAACAAAACTTATAATTATCAAATGAATAGATAAAAAAATAGTTGTAATTATCTTTAATATACACAAACAATTTAGTAAATGTTTTAAATATTTTTTTTTTAATAAGAAATCTTAAGAGTGTCTTTATTCACACACATATGCTCATTCATACAACTATTTTACAAACATTTATCATCCAGCTCTAAATCAGGAAACATTACCACCAGCTTATTCTCTAATCCAGAACAAAATTAAAAAAAAAAAAAGGATTACGCTGACCCGTTAATAAAAAGGAATCTGATGTCTCAGTAATAGGTACTTTAAAGCTATGAAGCTTTCACACGTGGATCTTTCGTTTTTGATTTTAATTCATAACGAAATTAAAAAGTTTTGAATTATTTTTTTTTTTTTATAAAAAAAAATTTTTTGAATGAAATTTCAGTCGGGGCACAGAGAATCCGCCATACGTTGAGCGGTCTATTCACGGTCAAAAATACTGGCTGTCAAATTCTTGAACGTGTGCTGCGCGCTTTGATGTACACATGTTGAATGACCAGTCAAAAACTCATTTTTAGTTTGATTTTGTGTTTTCAACATCGCGTTTTCTCTACTGCGAAAATGGCACTAGCGAAAAAACTTTTGTACATACATACAAACAAACACAGCTATTATTTAGGAAACACTAAAATAAAAAGTAGTGAAAAAATTTTATGAATAAAAGAGTGGCAAAAAATTGTTTTTCTTTTTAAACTCTTTTTTAAAATTTGTGCGCATCACATTTATTTTTTAAATTAAATTTTTAAGTTTCTCTCCGGAGTTTATTTTTTTTTTTTTTTGTATTTGCATTGTCTTATAAAATTCGATAAATTCAGAGATATTTTTTTCTTCTGACATTTTAGACAACCGCACAACTTAAAATCTCTTTTTAAATAAAAAATTTGGACGTGCTTGAAAAACAAACAGCATACACACATCAAAGTGTGGCATTCAGCATGCCAAAAATCTAAACTTTTTGATTTTTCATCCATCATCGTCTGTGTAACATATACTTATGCATTTTCACAAATACTACCACAATGATGAACGAATATTTTGATCGTGGATCGCTTTATGAGCGACGTCACAATCAATACAAGTCCGCCAAGGCAAAGTACGAAAGTTGACCAACATTTAACTTTTGACGTAAGTTGAATACTTTGGCAGCTGTCAATTGCTTCTTCTTCTTTGTTTTCTTTTAACTCTTGCTCTCTTTTAATTTTGTACTCCGTGATTTTAATAAAATAATTTTGGTGGCAAAAAATAAAATACAATTACCAAGTGAATAAATTAAAAAAATTTTAATTTAAAAGTAAAAGTAAATAAAAATAAAGAACAAACTTTGATTAAATATCTGTCAGCAAAGTACTCATTGTGCCAACCTCATCCGTCGTTACTTTGACTCCAGTTGAATGCGTCAAAGTGCAATGTATGACGGATTCTGTGAGCCCCGGCCTTTGAAATGAATTTCAATTCGTTTCAAATTTAAATAAATTTGTTAAAGTGAATTGCAATTGTTTATGAAATAATTATACAATTCACAATCTATAGTATGTTGTATTAAATACCACTTGATTTGTTGTGAACACTTTCTATATTAAAATTTCTAAAAACGTCTGAATTTTAAAAACAAAATCTATATAAAAATATACATAGAAATATGGCGGGGTCAGTATTATCTGAGACAAAACGCTCGTAACCAGGGGATCCAAATATTTTGATAAGAAATCGGCATATTTAGCAAAATAAGTCGGCATATTAATTTTTAAAAAATCAGAAAAACATCATCAAATTAAAAATTCCCACTTTAAATACAATTAAAAATACCCATGTTTGCCTGTGACCATTATTGGTCTATTGGTCGTATTTAGTGATAAAAGTGCAATGCAGGAATATCTCGCATAGAACTGCTTCAATCAGTACGGGTTTGAAAAAACAATTTGTTCTGGGAAAAAAAAATTAAAAAAAAAAATAAAATAAATCTAAAAATAATTTTTCTTTTAATTTGTTTTAATATAATTTTTGGTATTAGTTAAAGAAAAAAACCAACAACGATTTCGTAAATAGTATTAAAATTGTAAAACTTGTTAAGCGCACTGTGCGAGGTATTCCTGTGTTTCCATTTAAAGCAGTTTCATAAAACATTTCAAATAGCTCATTTTGCTGCAATCTCTTTCATTAAATTTGGAGACAAAATTACCCGCGGTATTTTATACTCTTCTTGTTATTTGATATTTTTGTGGAATAAAATTCTGCTGGGATATTTTTTAATCGAAAAAATATTTCTATCGCTGCGCTATTCAATCAATCCAGGAAAATGGTCATTTCTGTTAATTCAAAACTAAGACCGTAAGGTAGAAAGGTATGATTAGATAACAAAAATTTTCAATCTAACATTGCAATATTATTTGAAAATTAGAAACTAAATTTTTAAACATTCTTAGCTCAAAGCATTTTCATTATTATTTCGTTTTTTATATATCAAGAAAAACACAATTTACTTATTTAGTTTAGATCAATGTGGTGTGAAAGAATTGATCAGCTCATTTTTAATTTTTATTTTTTTCATTTTATTTTGACTTACATCACTTCCATTATTAAGAATACAATTTTCCAGGGAACAACGATATTTTTTTAATGTAACAAGTATTCATGTGATGCCTAAAAGTAATATTTTTTACTAAAACAACCAAAATTACCGTGGCTTAAGAGTTTATCAAAAAATCGGCAATTTTAAAGCAAAAATCGGCAAATCAACAATTCGGCACTTTAATAATTTTAAATAAAACAAATTGGCAAAAAAAAATTTGTATGGATCGCGTTCAGTTCAGGTGGTACCTAAGTTTAAATATTTCCTCTGGCTAGAATGGACAGCCTGGAATATTTTTGAAAGCCTTTGATGATCAAAGTCTAAAAACAGACTTCAACCAGAAATAACTTATTTTAGCTCTACTTTGCGCTAATTATTTTAAATATTTCTTAGCTTCTTAAAATCAACAAGCTCAAAATCTGGGTTTTACAAAAGTACGATAAATAAATGTCGTAAATATCAAAAAAAAAAAAATCTCTCAGCTTTAAATTGATTTGATTTTTCTTAAAACAAAAAATTTTAAAATGTGTAAATGCTTTTTCTTAAGGCAATTTAAGCAAATAAAATTAATTCTAATTTTATGGTTATTTTAATTTTATTAAAAAAAATTAATAAAAATAATTTTGACAGAATCAAACAAAAATTATGGTTTTTGTTAATCGAAGCGCACTCTAAACATACAAAATAATTTAACCAAACGAATACAAGCGGGCCAATAACTTACAGTGAAACATATCACATTAAGTTTTGAAAGGAAATAGAATTAAAGAAGAACTAACCAAACAAAATATTTTATCATATTTAAAAATAATTTAACAGTGACCAAAAAAAATAAATAATAATTAATATATTTGTTAAAAAAAAACAATTACAAATAAATCAGAAAATATTTTTAGTTAAGAATTTAAATATTTTTTTTTTAATTATACATTATACACTTTTATAATATATAATCATAGAAAAATCTCCCTTATATCAAGGATCAATGGTATAAGCTTTATTTTAACTAACAAAAAATATTAATAAATTATTTAAAAATATATTTTCATATAAACACAAATATCTAATAAATAATATAATGAAGCACTTTACAAACATACACAGAAACATAATAAATAATATCTAATTAAAGTTTAAAAAAGAAATGTTTATTAAAATTTGTATTATACACTGAAACAAAAATATAAAAATTCAACACTGAATGATAACCTTAAGTAACAAATCTTACTAATGCCTACACTATCTATTCTATAGAGGAACTGGAACAGTAAAATATAAATTAGGGACTCAAAATTAAAAAAAAAAATTTAATCTGGCTAAGGTAGATGTAATTAATATTTTATTTAAGTTTTATTTGTTTTTAATTTAAAATTAAAAGATTAATTTTTCTTAAAAGTTATAAATAAAAAATTTTGCTTAATATCACTTTCTAACAAAAAAATTAAAAATGTGTTTTTAAGGATTCAATCTACAAAAAATATATTTTATTACAAATATTTTTATTTAAACAACTGTACGACATAAAACACAATAATTTAAATATTAAAACAAACAAAAAAAAAAAAAAAACAAAGTAACACACAGTTAGGAACAAAGCATATTTTCATATGTCTTCAAATAATTTTCGTTCATATTTATGCCATATTTAAACATTAAATCATAAATTTAAAGTTTATGACAAAATATTTCTTGTTTTGGCAATAAATACAGGAGCTTGCGTATACGGATTGGTTTAAACAATATTTTGTCGAACTTGTTAATTACAAAATAAATAATAATTTCTAGGTAAGTGCGATGGCGAATTAATTAATTTTCGCCGAAACTTTAAGTATTAAACACCATATAAAAAAAGTTATACAAATTTTTTATGTATGAAGTTTGACATTTTAGGTCTTGCCGAAAACTATTAAAATCGCCATTGCGACCACCTAGTATGGATTCGCCTTGTGTCAAACTCCATACCATGGCGAAATAATTTACCAGGTGGTGGCAGTGGCGAATTTATTCATTTTCGCCGTTGCAGAAAATGTCAAACTCCATATATAAAAAATCAGCGAAAATTTTTTTTATATGAAGTTTGAAATTTTCTGCAACGGCGAAAATGAATAAATTCGCCAAATTAACTTTATTACTCTACATGCTTTTTTTTAACTTAATAAAATCTGTTAAAAAGGCAATTTATTTTCTTTTTAATATTTTACTTAAAGTTACTTACTGTCTACTCTAAAATGTATTCATATGTACATAAATTAAAAATATTATATACATCTCAAAGATATGTCTGTATATACATACATTTATGTGCATAGTTAATATATATTTTTTAAATGTAATTGTCAATTCATGGTCCAATTAAATTAAAAATGAACATAAAATATAGTTTCTTAATTAAATAAAATTTAATTCATTTAAAAATATTTGTGTCGCCTTTTTAAAAAATAAACAAATGACCAAAAACAAAATATCAATAAATGAGTATCTTTATGACTTAAAAAAAACAATGTTGTATTTCTTAATCTGTGGCTTAAGGCGAAATACGAATTCAAAATAACAGCTTGCTAATGTCAAAACCTACTTTGCAGATCAGAAGCTATAAATCGTTCTAAAATGCTTAAAGATTATGCTATGAAGTGCGATTATAAACTTTAATCTTTTAAGATTTTAAAATATAAGATTCTCTTACGAAAACAAAGCTTTGGTGGAGGCAAGAAATTATACCTACTGCCTTTTCTAAATAAGCTGTATTCCGCACGTTTGTGACTTCAAACCAAGAAGCCCGTTTGCTTATGAAAGTTTTGAAAATAAAAACTGATGAATAAAAATCATTTTGTATGTCAATAGTTTTTTACGTGTATTTTGAATATAAAATGTTCGTCCTACTAAATGCATGCATATATACATACATATGTACAAACATTAAACCTCATGTTACACTTTTTCAAATATACAGCAATAATTTCCTTGATCATAATAACTTTGTATAACTTTAGTGTCCGAAATACCCTGCAATAATTCTTCCAACTCATTTGCTTCGAACACATGATAGTATCTGAGAAATGTAGATTTCTCTACATTTTGATCTGGATTAATTTTAACTTTCCATGGTACAAGAATATCTTGATGCTCAAAAGTTGTGCGATTTGAGTGAACTGGTAATGATACTGGAGCTTCTTTAGCTTTTTCCTCTAATTCCCGTTTCGTCTGCTGTCTTAGTTCACATTCAGTAGTTTTGTTTTTGCTTAACGATTTGTTTTGCCTTAAATACGACGATTTCTTATTGTCAACGTTTTGATTTTTGGCCCAAACATAAATCAGGCCACGACCAGAAGGTCTTAATATACGTACAAGTTCTTTGATTGCTTTTAGACGTCTTTCTGCAGTAGACAAGTGATGTATAACAGCAATACTTATGCATCCGTCAACAGAATCAGATCGTACAGGAAGGTGAAGACAATCACAACGAAATACATTGTATTGAAGTGAGTTGCAAAGTTTAAGTAAACCACTACTTCGATCGCATCCGATATTTAGTAATGATGGATTGGAGTTAAGATATTTCCCATTTCCACATCCAACATCAACTATAACGGAGGATTGATGGAAACTTTTGAGAAATTTCGCAACACGAGGCCATTGCGAATGTCGTGTTTCGCTAAAGTGCTCAGCTATATTATCATATACCTGATGAACATTTAACTGTTCTAGAAGAACAGCTTTATTGCAATCAAAACGATCAGCTGCAGCTAACGACTTTTCATTTAATTTAGAATCGCATAGCGTTGGGTATTTGCAAGAGCATGGTCCACCTCGAACTTTTCTAAACGTAAGTGATGTTCGTTTAGACCTCCGCTGAGTCGATAGATTTCCACTAGCTGTCAAAACAATATCAGTTATTCTGGGCGTAATGCCATGGGTCCAATCATAACGCGACTCTCCCGACATAATCAATAAAGATCGCCGCGGAAGCAATACCGAACAACGTTGAAGACCTTTGCGAAACTCCATAACAACATCGCCTTCCATAGATAATGAAATGATAGGATCCAAAAATGCGCTATGGGTATCAACGTGTGGTGGTATGCCCTGTCCAGCTTCATAAGAATTAACAGTCAGTTGATCTGGTTCTTGCCAATCAAATGAGAGCTTGTTTACAACGCATACGTTTTCTAGTTTTTTCCACAAAAAATTGCATTCGGAAGGTATTTGTCTTTCAATTTTTTGTTTCGGATTAACATTATTAATGTCGTACAGAAATTCGTAACCGTAATGCTTCACTCTTCTATGCTTAAGAGACACATTGGGTGAAACATCCTTTTTAAAAACATTTAGTAATTCAAGTTCTTCATTTTCTGTTATAAAGTCCCGTATTACGATTAATCCATCAGGCAAGGGTTTCAACAATGTTATATCTTCAACCTGAGGCAATTTGTCAAAATAACTTAAATATACAACCGTCTGATTTTGTCCTATAGGTGCTAATCCGTGCATATGATTTACTATGGAAACAGCATCGCCTACCTCAGCGCATTCCAGAAAGCAATAGGATTTATTTGGCAACATTAAGAGTTTTTTAATCTGACCATACTTCTCCACTGATTCCAATACAAGTTCTTCGGTAAGTCCTGTTGATAAACCGGCATTCAATATTGCAAGGTACTTTGTTGGCCCAGTTTTAGAGGCAATGATGTTATAATCTTTTTGTATAATCATTTCACAGCGTATTTGTTTTTTGTGAATCTTACGAATTTTATAGTTTTGAGGCATTTTCTACAATTTTTAGTAAATTTTACTTTATTCCCTTTAATTTGCAGTATTGATATCATGTTTGTTTAATTGCCATAATTTGGTGGTGCCACATATTCAAAAATAAAATGAAACCACCAACGTGTTTTTTACATTAATTTACATTAATATTTTACATTTAACATCTTTATATTAAGTTTGACATCTGAATTAAAAAAGAGTGCATACATATATAAAAAATAGTAATTTCTCGAACTGCACTCACCTGATAATTTATTACATAAAAAACCACACCTTGGTACCTCTTCTTTCGACATTAATAATGCATATTTTTAGATGTATCTTTACATCTTTTATATGACAGTTTTATAATAAACTAATATAAAATAATATATACTTAAACATATTACAATATCCTAATGGCCTATACAACACCTTTCGAAACGCACTCACTTGACAATTTGGTTATTGTCATTTTTTTTTTTTCAAAATACTGGATGTGAAATTTTTTAATTTCTGTTTTTCTGAGGTGGTCCAACATAACTAATATGCGCCAAGAATTTTAGAGTATTCTTTATTCAAGAACATAATAGAATAAACTTGCTGGTTTATCAAAAAAATATCTCCTACTAAAAAAGTCACCAATATCGCAGAACGATTTGCTAAAAATTATTAAATCGCCAAAATGAAAAGACTTGATTAAAAATCACTAGTTTGACAATGATTTTCTTTATTTGAAAACTCTGCACACAGCTGCTTTAAGTTTATAAACAATGGGGTAAGTTTAAGGAAATGTTTTTAAATTTTTATATTTTTGATATTGTTTTTCATATCTTACAGCGATCTTCAGGAGGAGGTTAATGAAAAAATAAACGATATAATGAAACAACATGATGTTTCTTCCAATTTTGAAGATATTTTAAAAAACTTAAGATTCTTGAGAAACATTTGCGCACGTGGATCTAACATTCAGTTTCACTTGGCATCTAACATAAATTTGCATCAGTTCTTGAAGAATTTATTGTTTTCAAAAGAATTGACTAATACAGAACAATTAGAAACAATAGGATGGCAGTTGCTTGCCAATATGACTGTTAACAATCAACAGACACAAACATTAGTGTGGGATAACTACGGCAACGAAATTGTGCAATACTTGGTTACTCAAAACAATTTGAAGAAGAAAGTCGATGTTATGCTGATGATTCTTTACAATGTTATGAAGTCGGCATCAGCAGAATCCTTAGTTGAAAAACCCTTGGTACTCAAAGCTGCTGTTAATGTGTGGCACACAATATTAGAACAAAAATGTTCTGAACAATATGATTTTTTACACTATATTTTTGAAGAATTTTTAGTTAACAATGGACGCGACACAGTTAGATGTTATGCGCAATTAGATACAAATGAAAGGTTAACTTTTCTCGATTACGTAAATACTTATCTACAACAGGACAGTCCAAATGGATTAGTGCACATTTTTATACTACAATATATTTCTAAAGAGTTTAAAATGAAGTCTGATTTCATTCTCCGCGTTGCATCATTGCAGGAAGTTGAGAAAATAAAACCTCAGGAAGCTTACGCTCTTTTGCGCTGTTTAGCGTCAGCCACAGGATTGGAAAGTTATTCACAGATTTACTCAACAGATCATGCATTATTTTTAAATGTATCAAGTATTTTACGTTGTCTTGTTGCAGCGAGTAAAAATATGGGCAACACCATTTTTTCACCAATGAGCAAATTGGAGGAGGTTGCCCCAACATCTGCTATTCCAGGAGACTATCAATCAGAAATATCGTTTGAGTTAAAAACGTTACTCGTTCGCTGTATAGCTAACTTGCTATATAATAATGATACCAACAAGAGATATTGTTTGGATACACAATTGTTGCCAGCACTGTTTGAATGCACCAATATGGATGCCCGAAACCCCTGTAAGTGAAATTCTATCAAACAATTTGTTTTATTATTAGTTCAAGTTCATAACTATACTGAAGTAGATAGATGTGTCGTTTAAATAAAAAAGTGGGGTGTTGCTAATATTTAACTTTTGAAGCACTATGGCTGACTTTCAAAACGTCAGTTGCTTTTTATTCGAACAATGTATTGTGTTTCATAATGCCGTGGTACTAAATCTTTATAATGCATACCATTCCAAAATATCGCAGACGAGTATTAAAAACGTTGCAACCGAGCAACTAGCGCATCAGTTTCTAAATTGATGCTTTGTTTCGCAACTTTGTATACAAACTTTGTATTTATACATTTTGGAAGTCAGCCTATATTTCATTGCAAAGCATGCGAAAAAATAAACACCAAGTACGCGATACTGGTACCTTATATAATACAGAGAGAAACAGCTTTCTCCTGATTAAAGGGTAGGCTAAAAAACACCTTAAAAAGAACGACTAGCTCGACACGTTTCTCTAAAAATGACTAGGTTATTTGCCATCAGGATTTCAAGTTTGTGGAACTCTTTTATAGGTACTCTGTTTAGGAAATTGTTAGTAGAAAATATTAAATAATTGATCGTATATAATTGGCTGTAACAGGGCTACACTTAATTGTCATTGTTATTATTTTTTATATTTTTCTACATTCGTGCAATCGGGGTTTTATTTAATTCTCAGTTTAAAAATTTGAGGTATTTGCCAAATAATTTGGATTACTTAGGTCCTAAGCGCTTACAATCTATACTGAATAAATATAAAAAAAAATTATTTCAGTTTTACTGTCGACAAGCGTCGAGAACTTGTAATTAAATAAATTTTCTAATTACTTTGGCAATTGAAAGCTTAAATATCTTAAAAATTAAATCTACAACAACAATAATATTTATTGGCCATATTGTATCGTCTCATAAATTTCAAAAATTAATTTCTTGTGAATTTAATTATTAAAAAGAAATAATGTAGGATTTAGATCGCACAAATCGAAATCGAAATTACAAACATAAAACAATTAACCGTAAAAGAAAATCCAAGTTAAAAATTAAAAAAATAAAGCAAAATGGATAATTTTTTAAATATAAAATTTAACTTATTTTTATAGTAATGAAGGAATGGAGCATTTTGGCAATACGAAACGCCTCCATTGGATGTCCAGAAGTTCAAAAAGTTATAGCTAATTTAACACAACAAGGCACTGCAACAAATGATATACTCAGCGAATTAAATTTGGATATGGGTTCGTTACGAATAAATCCTTGTAAAAAATAAAATGAATAAATAAATGAAAAATATTACAATTATGCCCGTATGTATTTCTAAAAAGCTAATTCACTCAGATTAGTGTTCAACCACCGTTAGACTAAATATTTTATGATTATAAAATAAATTACTTATCAGTTAATAATTCAACTAGTTATTAGATATTTAAATCATTCCACCACTGAAGTTCTGAATTAATTGTATGCGTGAAACAGAAAGACACTGGCAGCTCATCTAAATTTATCATTATGTACTCTCTGTTAAAGACTGGCCAATCAGCTTGATTGTGCAAAGGGGCGGGTAGGAATTGTTTTAATTGATGATTTCCACTGATAAATCATGAGATTGGAAATTGTCAGAATTTTAAATATTTGCATGGAATTCCGAGGCCAAAAAAAGGTATTCGATAGAAAAATGTCTACTGTAGAAGGTTGACCAGGTGAAAAATGTTGACCGCACCTTGCAAATGAGCCTGGGTAATATAAATAACAGTTAGATAAAAGACATGGTTCATAAAGTTTTATACCAGCAGAGTTGTTTGGAACACAGTTTTAATGGGTGCAAGGGCATTTAAGTCACCAAATACAAAAAGTTCATTTAAGGTATTAGTAAATTTAAGTCAGACCTAAAGTTTTCGGTGTACATTGGCTTAGTTGTACGCAGAAGTAAATTTAACCGATCGTCGATTTATAAAAACTTGTATAGAAATATCGTAATCAGGCATTATGCGGTTTAATTTTTGGTAGTAACTTCTGTTCTATATTACTTTTTATTGCTATAAGTACACCTCCCCATGGGTTAGTGGGTCCTTTCGGTATATTTTGTAGCCCTCAAGTTAAGTTTTGTTAAGAAAAGAATATCAAACTTTTTGTCGTGGATTACTAGTTCTAGCTGTGAAGGTGCTGAATCTGTCTTTTTGCCTTAAGGATTAAGCATCATACCCAATACACTTAATTTGTCAAACTTGTTTTGACATTTTCAAACGCATCAACAGCATCAAAGAATGCTTTTAGTAGCCTTTCGTTAAAAATATCATCGTCGTTTTTATCAATGTGTTTGCTTTTAGAAACTTGAGAGTATAGCCCTGTATTCCGAAAGCTGGAATCGCGAATATTACCTTAATGTTCATAGCGTGACAACTGGTCTACGGTGAAACTTGTATTATTCGGTTGCTTATTAGACGTTCCAGTTTTGGCCGTTAAACGACGTATCTCTAATTACTCTTTGCTACAAGGGCACTTTGGATCATCAGTCCTGTGGTTAATGTTTCTCAGATTCTTTTAAGTGTTGTTTTTACCATTTATACACTATGCTCCCATCCTTAGTGCTTTTGTTTAATGCGCAAACAGAAAAACGTGATTATCTGCACATGCCGAGCATAAGTTGACTCGGTTACAGTTAAACGATGTATTTCTAATTACTCTTTGCTACAAGGGCACTTTGGATCATCAGTCCTGTGGTTAATGTTTCTCAGATTCTTTTAAGTGTTGTTTTACCATTTATACACTACGCTCCCATCCTTAGTGCTTTTGTTAAATGCGCAAACAGAAAAACGTGATTATCTGCACATGCCGAGCATAAGTTGACTCGGTTACAGTTCTTAGCACCGTGACTATACATTGAACATTTGGCATATTAGGTAGAGCCTTCATTTTCCCGAAATGGTCTTTTCCAAAAACAGATATGTGACCAAAATATCTAGTTTCATTATTTCACGTTTCAAAGCTTTTTGTGTGTCAAACTCGATTAAACACAACGAATCATCCACATTAGATCGTTTGGTTGTAATTTCTTTAACACTTACAGGCTTTATATTGTGCTTCCTAAAAAACTCATCCCCAATTATTTCAGTTGTCAATAAAGGAAGACTATATTTAATTTTATGATTGTAAAAGCAGAACTTTTGCTTTTAAGAATTCTAAGTACTTTTTCATACTGAGACAGCGAGTTGGCGATTATTTTTGTTCCAAAAGGCATTCTTTTAAACATATAATGCTCACCAATTAATCCTAATACAATCGAAAAACTATTGGTTATTTTAATATAGTTTCTTCTTCTTCCTCTGTTAACAAATAAATTTAGAGAACTTATATTTGGAGCTATTACCCTAGTACTCTTTCCTTTTCTATCTAAATATTTGAAAGACAAAAAATTAAAAACAAGTTTTTGCGTCAATAAAATTAATTTTTCAAACTAATAAAAATATTTACGTTGTTTTCTAAATGAAAACAATGTTGCCAATCACATCGCTCACAAGGCATGTAAAAGCAGCCCTTACGTCACTTATAAGTTGTCATTAACTCAATTAATTATTTATCAGTTTCATATGAATCGATGATTTGTTTTTTGTTGACAATGCACACACTTTTTAAGTTTGATTGTTTTATTAATGATATTTTATTAGTTCAAGAAATATTTTGCCAAATATTAAAAAACAAAAGTAGGAATACAAACATACCTTCATACATAAGTACATACCTACATATCTATTTTTTATATGTAGATGTGTAAAGACACATAATTGCTGGCTGTACTATTTGCCACATGCCTTGTTACAACAAACACTTTAAAGATTTTAGCAATAATAGAAGAGCAACAACCAACAACCACTAGCTCGCTATTCAATTTATGTGGCCACTTGTAAGTATTAACCTCAACAAGTGGTTCTATTTTCTATACTCAAACATGCCGCAGACAATTTTTAAATTCAAAGCGGCATGCAATGATTCTAATTAATGTTATTTTGTTAGATTATTTTTGTTTAATAAAATATTGCAATTAATGCCAAAAGGTAAATTAGAAAAGGATTTAACAATCAATAAACAAAATGAAACAAATGAATTTGTTAAAAGTGCATAAAAATTTGTCAATAAAAATGTTTTCTTTATTTTAATTAAATTTAAAATAAAGTGAAAAACCTACATAATTTATGCAGTATGATATTGTAAATAAATACATACATATGAATATGTTTTTATGCAAACATATATATTTATAAAGAAATCATTCAGATTTAGTGTAGAAAATCATAAAATTCCATTTACGCCCACAACAAGTTAGAAAACCCCAACATGAGTGAGTATTTTCAAAATATTGGACAGTGATGAAGATGATGAAGAACAAGAAGACATTTATAAATTAGACATGCGTGTACATGCCAAGTATGTATGTACATTAGGGCGGCCTTCATTTATTATATTATCAGTCTCAGCTCCTGGATAGTCCATATTAATCTAGGCTGTGTAAAATATCGCTTTTATGTTGTAAATATGATCTCAAAAGTTTTAATTCAACGAAATTTATTAAACGTTGGACAGGCACATAAATTCTTAGAATTTTAGTGGGTGCACAAATATTTTTAAACTGCTGTCGTCTTCTTTTGTCATAAGAACTATAAGCATATGGTTTTTGACGGTATTCCTGCTTAATTTTCTTCTAAAAAACACTATTTACTTTCTGGCTAAAAATTAATCTTTAGTGTTTATGTCCATGAGATATTTATATTTGAAGAGAACAAGTATAATTAAAGTAAAGATTATAGTTTTATTTTCATTAAGTGTTAATACTGTGATTTATTTTTTTTTTTTCTTTGACTGCATTAACCAGATAATCGAACTAAAACTGTTGTTTTGCGACTTACAAAACCAGTTGTTGAAAGCGCGATTTTTCTTTAAAGTGTGTTATCTCCAAAAAAGTTTTAATTTATTACTACGAATTAATTATTATTGTTTAAAATGTAAATCTGTTAAAGATTTACCGTTGCAAGTCACAACCAGATAAAGATGCTTGCAATTTATACTTAATGTTGTCTCAGTATTTTAAAGGGCAAGAAGGATTATTGTATCTTTAAATAAATTCTGATAATTTTTTGGACTATAAATAGTTAAAAAAGCAAGACATTTTTTTAGAATAGCACAAGGCTTAAGGATACAACTGAGGTTACGGCATTTGTTATGCACTCGAAAAAATAATACAGATTCAAGTATGGATGTTATTAATAGTATTATTCTTATTAACATGTCGGATTTATTTTATAAAAAAACTAAGTGAATAATCTAGTTGTTGCTTAAAAAATGGCTTTATTCTCACTACCTTCAAAAGTGGTATCTACATTTCTCTTCACGTTAGAAAAAATAATTTATACACGATAAGAAAGTTTCGCATACCAAAGTAATATTATTAACCACTAACAGTTTGGATTTCGCAAGAAACTCTCTACTCTTCGTATATCGAAATTAATAACGTTATTTTTTATCGATAGTGAAAAAACACGATGTAATTAATTTTATACATGCTTAATATATATAATTTTTCAATATGCTTGGTTTTTTGTTCATCAATTTAGATGGTCATAAAACATAACTCGAATACTGTAATGCATCATCTGCTAGTGAACAATATTATGTTATATTGAGTTGCTGTCAAATCTCTTTTAATCTGACCAACGTTAAACCTTCATTTTCGAAAAAGTACTTAATAACGGACTTGCACAATTAACGGTTCACACACTAATTATTTTCTTCGATTGACGTACTAAAAATTCTAGTTATTGTTTAAATATCATCACACCAGTTTTATTTTTCTTTGCTTAAGCCAAAAAGAAAAATGGCAATCTACATCTGATATTACGTTTATACGTACCCTATTTGCAAATAAAAATTATCTCTAATTATTTAACCCACTGTTTATACGGCAAGAATATTTTCGACTCTTTAGTGGTACCTGATAGCAATTTTATATTTAACTGGTTAGATATCGACAGAAAACAATCGATCATTTTATAATTATACCTTCAAAATACTTTTCGTTCAATTTTTTTAATATTTATAAATTAATTATGAACAAATTTTCCTTTTCAAACAATAATTTTTTCTCTCAAAATGTTGTATAAGGCCTTATATGCAAAACCACTTAAAAAAAACAATGTGGCAGCATTTAATACCTTATTTGCAAATAGTGCCGTTAATCAGAAATTGTTTTTGTGAGTAAGCTATTCGCAAATAAAAAATTTATGCTTATGCGGCAAAATTTTTTATTCACAATACCTATTTTTATTTACGACTAAGACGTGTGTATAAATGTAGTATGAGTTAATATAACAGGTTCTAAAGAACTCGGTCTATTTTATAATCATAAGTTTCATTAACAAGTTTCTAGTTAAATTTTATCTTTAAGATTTTCTAAACTCATTCAAGTTCAGATGAAAATGTTCAGAGAACATTGAGGGCTCCCCTATTGTAAATAAATACATACACATGTTCACATAATGCCAAATGTGAACAACTGTGCTAATGTACGTACATACACATAGTTAAAAAAACCAAACAACAAAGATTATAAATTTAGCTTTTCATTTGCTTTCACTAGGATTCCACGGATTTAAATACAAAACCTGGAATTGTTTTCAAGGATATTATTTACTTCTCCAATTGTCAACTGCTTTTACTGTCTGCTATTGTTGATAATTGCTGTGTGTCAATCAAAAGCTTATTGAGAAATGCATTCTATGCGAGGCGGACAAACATTTAGTAGGTATGAACTTGTTGCTAATATGAAAAATACTTGTTCCAAAATAATCATATAAAAATCTTATGGAATAAAATTAATTTTTTTAAAACATTTATTCAAGAGCAACATTCAATTTTAAGCTCGCCCATAACGTTAGAAAGTGGTTCTCGCATTCATAAGCTCAGAGGACCGACCACTATTGGAAATAAACAATGAAGAGATGTTTCCTAAATTTCTGAATAAAATTCTATTGTTTTAAAAACATAATATAAACATAAATATGTATGTATGTACATACATATGTATATACATTCGTACATACTTACATAAACACAAAACTGTAAATAGTTGCAAACTTATGTACATATTTGTGTACTCATAGATTCATTTATTTACGTACGTATGTGCATGTAGGTATGTATGTAAGTTCACTAGACTACACCTAAAGAAAATAATCAACATTTCGAAAAAAAAAAATATTTTAAAAATGCTTTAAACTTAATCAAGTATTTATATGAAGTACATATGTTCACAGAAGTTAGAAAAATTTGTTTGAAGTAGTCACAAGTAAATTTTATGATTTTATTGTATAATTTAAAATCGAATTTCTAAAAAATATATAATCAAGTCTTATTTTAATATTTATTAACATATTATTTATTACCAAACTTACATTTCTCTATTAATCAAATTTGAAAACTTTTAAAATTTATAAAACCGCCTCCAAGGTAAGACCTTGAACTTGTAACAAGCAAGATAAGCAGCGGATTAGTTTATGTGAGTATAGAAATATAATTTTACTGCATGAAAAGTCAAAAAAATCTTATTCTACGCACTTTACTGCCACTTTAATAAGTATAAGCTAAGGCAAATTCATAGTAGGTAAGTGAATTTGCAAAGTTGATAGCATGTACTAGGTGTTGCCAGCAGCGAATTCTTTCATATTTGCTATTGTAGGAAATTTCAAACTTCATATAAAAATATGTTGACGCTGATTTTTTATTTATGGAGCAAGGCGAATCAATAACCAGGTGGGAGGGAGCGTAGGCGAATTCAGTTTTTTTTTGCTGGTGAACACGACTGTCAAACTTCAAAAACTTCAAAAAAAAAAAAAAAAGCCTGCAACCATCTGTAGGCCACATGAACTAATGCGTTCACCTGTCATCGATACGCTTTGGTATCAGGAACATTTTCTTTTCTTCTAAAGGCCAGGATTGACTATCATACTCAGTCGTACGATCTGTCAAAAATTGCATGTGTGCTCAAAAAGTATGATAGTGTGGACTAAAAGTGCATGTGTGTGACAGACTTTTTGACAGATCTGTACGATTTTATAATCTTTTCAAATAATTCATAAAATGATTTTTTCTATGCGATCAGAGTTGATTTTTTTTTGAAGATGATGAGAAAGCAACAACAAAATATTAAAAGCATCTGTTTTTCTATCTTTTGTGTATAATAGTGTGGCACCTACGACGCCATTTTGAAACGATTTTTAAAGTATGACCGAATTCTGTCAGATTTTTGTGTGATTAAATCGTACGATTTTGTATAATAATGAATCCTGGCCTTGAGTGGATAATGAACTTCAAAATAAGATCATCGGATATACATATGCAGGAATTTTAAATAGTTAAAACGACTGCACATACATACAATATATAATTTGGATCCTGAAATATGCATGTCTCATTAAAACTCTGTTGATTTTCGATATACAAAAAGTTGAAACAACACAAGGCAATCACAAACTTAGAAGGTTTTATATTTGAAACAAGCATTGCTTAAAAACAATTTTGTCCGTATATCGGTGCATATATATTTATTTTTTTTTTTTTTTTGAATTAAACAAATAATTTTAACATTTTGTGTCTGCATTAATTATTTTTCGTAAAAGAAATTGTTCCGTGTACAAGCGTGAGCGAGTATTTATGTATCTGTTTATCTGTCTGTTCATTTCACTAGATATTACTTTAGCTAAATAAATATGTATGTATGTACGTACGTACGTATGTACATGAATATGTAAGAAGTTCTCTTTTAAACATTGCGCCTAAATACTGCTGCTGTAGCTGTTGCTGCTACTGGGGATCTCTAGCCTATTAGCTGGTCTGACAGCAGCCTGTCATTTAGTACGATTTTGTTAGGCGACGTCTTCAAATATTTAGTTATTTAAATGTGAGTTTGACAACATCCCGAAATTAAAGAAATTTGAATACGAAACGCAAAAATCATATTGTCTTATTCGCGTGTTGTTATTATTAAAATAAAACAAAGTTCCCGTAATAATCAGAGCATTAAATTAGTGTTCGCACATCTTAAATAAAAAAACCAAATGAAGTGCCCCATTCCAAGATTTTATCCATAACAAGTTTCGCAATTCGTGTTTATATTTTTTAATTGCATAATAAAAAAAAAAGTTTTGAATAATTATGCCTTAAAAAATTAAACTAGGATCACGATCACGGGAATAAAAAACAAGAATGAAGAATAATATTTTCGTTTTTGTACGTTTGCTTGGGGAAATATAAAACAACAAGATTTATTTTATTTAAATGGCAACAAAAATGTGTCAAGTTTATTTTTATTTATTTTGTCTTAAATTCTTCAAAATAATGATGAATATCTCAAAAGTATTTGAAATAGACGAAAGCAAAGTGCTCTTTAACACAGATGTAAAATATTGACAATTTTTTATGAACAAAAAAAGTCCATATTTTAACGAAAATATTTTTTAAATGACACATTCAAAATAAATAAACAATAAAGAATTGAGAAGCGTGTTAACTTATTTTAAGAGCCTTTAAAGCAAAAAAAAAAAAAATAAAAAAAATAAAAATCACGGGGATTAACTAAAAAAAAAACATTATTTATTTCGAAACAGAGCAAAAAAATTTTTGAGCATAAAATGAAAATAATTTAGACATAAAAAAAACTTAAGCCGAATGAAAAGAAAAAGTAGCCAAAAAAAAGAAAGGTATTTTTATATATTTGAAAGAAAAAAAAAAAACAAAAAGAAAAAAAAAATCAAGAACAAACAAAAGGTTTACAAAACCACTCGAGACACTATTTCAAACAATTTTGGTACGGTAACCAGATCGTCATGCTTTTATTTTGCAAAATATACTTTGAAAAGAAAAATTATAGACGTTCGTTCCTCTTTAAAAGTACATTTTTTTGTGTTAATTTTTAGTTTGTATTTTTCTTGTTATTTTGTTTTTCTATACACAAAAGCTTAAATTGTTTACAATAGATTCCTTTTGCAGAAAATGAAACGTGATGTATCAACGTCGACCATTGGTCGAGATGAGGCCCGTAAGCCTTTAATGAAGGCCTACATGTTTCAAAGGCGGGTTCTTTTTTCATGCAGTTGCCTAATGGTTGTATCATTAATATTGTGGATATTTGCCATTTCCACCGACCATTGGATTATTATAACCGGCGGAAGACAAGGTGAGATGCTTGAATTTTTATAATAAAAAATATTTAATTCTCATTTAAAAAATCTATTGCTAATACAGTCAGTCTGCATCATTGCTAACTTTAAGCTTTAGAATTTTATGCGCAGTCCAAGCAACTTTAAAAAAAATTAAATAAAGTTTTAAAAATTAATGTTTAAAAAATTTTAAAGAAAAACTTTTTTACAAAAATGCATTAAAATGTTTATGCCTATAATGCGATGAAAATATCTTATAGATATGCACACATATGTATGTATGTATGTACGAATAAAAAATAAAAAAATGTATTTGCAATTTCGTATTCAAAATTTATTTTTAAACTTTAAGCCGCTTTTGATGTCTAGGAAAAAAAGTTCCAAAACTGAGTAATAGTATCGTATGACTATGTTGATAATGAATAATAAATTTAATTCAATAACTTATTAAAGAAAAGAAGATTTAATTAAAAATTGTGACTTCATGCAGACAAAGGATCAAATCTAAAAGTTTTAAAAGCAAAAATGTTGATTTCCTGTCTTAAAATAGTACTTGAATTTATTTTAAATGCAAAAGCATCTACTCGTTCGTTCTAAAGTACCTTATTTTTGAAAAAAAAAAGAATTAATTAAACTGTAACTGCATTTAATGAATTTAGACAAAAGTGGATAATAACAATAAATTGAATATAAATTGATCTCAAAACTTTTACAGGAAGATCATTCAACTTAATTCTAATTTGAATGGCGAGTTGCTAAAACTTTTATTGCTTAAATTCTTTATGATTTTTAACCATAAATACCCAAATAAAAAACCATTAAACAGGAATTTGTTCTAAAATTATCTTTTAAAAAATGCCGAAACCATTTTCTAACATTTAATTTTTGTTTTATTATCGTATATCTGGTGACATCTAAACAGATCGTAAAAAACTTAATTTCTTCAAAAATTCTAAATAAAAACATATAAATAAATGTGCACATTTTAAAATTATTTTAAAATGATGTGAACATCTAATAGGAGAAACAAAATTTTTGTGTTTCTATTATTTGTTGATGGAATGGAAAAACGCCAAGATGGGGTCTTCTCTTGCACTTGTTATTATAAAGGTCACTACTGTGTAAATTTTAAGGTGCTCCGATTACAGTTAAAAAAATATAACCAAATACGCAAAGGCTTACTCTTTTAAGATTTTTTATTTTTTTTATTATGTTCTCACACATACTAAGTTTTGTTTTCGGAAATGAAAAGGTTACTGTATCAGGTCCTGGTATAATTCAGTGGTGAATAAGTAGTAGTAAATATAGAAAAGCTTACTTATTTTTCTTACCTTTTTATACCCTTCATAAAGTTTATATAAATTCTAAACTTTATTGAACTTTGTCAAGGCAGTAGAGGAGCTAGAGAAAATTTAAATACGACAATCGATCAGACATAGTTTCGAAAAGATGTGTTTTGAAGCATCAGGCAAAATCCACGCCTGCCTCCAATTTGTCCATATCATTTGAACAAGTCCAGTTTAGTGAAGTAAAGAAGATAAAGAATAAAAAATAAGAAAAAACATTAAGTCTAGACGCAACTTTTTTAAGCATTTTTTTTCAACTCTCTTTTTAAGTTGCAGCGATATGCGTTATTTACAAATAAAGCAACAGTAACATCCCCTGCAAATTCAAGCAATACCATATTGCTTACCCCTCTCGCTTTACCAACAAACAAAAATTTCATGCTAGTTTTATTAAAAGTTGCATAGTGTGAATGCAATCGGCAGGCATGCTGAAAGACTCGGTCTGCCCTTTAATGATTTCTGTCGCAGCTGTGGCTCGGAGGATGAGGAAGAGACCGTACTGCACCTCCTGTGACACTGCCCATCCCTGGCTCGAAGAAGACTAAGAATTCTGGGCTCTCCTTTCTTTGGAACTCTTACGGAGCTATCATCTCACTCTATAGGGGACATAGCGAAGTTCATCCGTGAATCCTCATGGTTCTCGGCTGGGTAAGGGGAGTCGCGCCGCCTTCCATGTGGTATCACAACGGGCCATTCGATAGTTCTCAAGTGAGCTTCGTCGCGAGAGGCTGCCACTTCTAACTAACTAACTATAGTGTGAATGCCGTAAACGTGAAAAAATTATAATTTGTCCACATTTTCCGAGTGACGGGTCTCTAAACATCTCATAGAATTTTGCATCATGTTTTTTAAGACATCAATTTCAACATTAAAATATTTAGAAAGGATCTTTTAGAAATTACTATCATTTTAAAAAAATGCTTAACCCATTAAGAGCCGGTGATACTTCTATGTTAAAGTATATATAGAGCTAAATTTTTTTTCTTATTTTTTAATTCACAATATTTGTTTTTTTTTTTTTTTTTGATAGGAGCTGCGTCACTAAACTAGATTTAAATGTATGGTGAAGGGTATAAAAGTTTTTTTATTGGAGTTACTTCACTAATCTATAGTGTTTATGCTGCAAGTGCATTTTGAGGTGTAACAAAGCAGTTATTACACGACGATATAAATGTAGTACCGTACAGAAGGGAACCGGGAGTAAATGTTTAAAACAAAACAAAACAAAAAATGATAAGCTTTAATTAAAGAACTATTTAACAAAAAGTATTTAAGTAGAAAAACTGAATCATTTAATTTAAATTGAACTCACACATGAAGAGTGTTCTATCATGAATGTATGACCCGTTAATTTGAAGTGTTATTAAAAATTTAAGGTGGCCAACCAACATTTAATTTGGTAATTTAATTCTAATTTTTTTTATACTTTTTTACACTTGCTCTTGAAGCTGGCGCAGTGTTTCTTAGTATATGCCAATTTTTAATCATTGCGTATAACGGCTTAAAAGAAATCGTGCGAAAATCGCGTCTTTACGATAACACGCTTTAATTTCTAATATTATTTTTTGCACGTGCCATTTTAACGAACAAAAAAGTACAATATGCTCTGTGCGAATTTCAAATGTGTAGATATTACTGTTTTAGATACAGAGGCCTGCTAAAGACGAAAGGAATTGTAGCGTAAAAATAGGATTAAGTTTTCAGTCCATTAGGTACCGCATTGAAGGTAGAAAAAAAAAATTAATTACTCGGGCGACTGTTTAATTTTTTCACTCAAGTTACTTTTTTTTATCAAAAAAGTAACTCCGTACAGCATAAATCACAAACTCTTTAACTGGACAGATAATCTAGAAAATTTTTGAGCTTCGGTTAACAAGTAACCGATAGCTCATTAGCAAATGTCAACATTTTTTTAGAGGGTAGAAATGTTCTCTTGTCATTAAACTGCCAGAGATTTGCTTGCCATTTTTATGCATTAAAAAAAATCTTTTGTACGCGGACTTTTTTAGCTTCTGTACATAAATTTATACACACCTACAGTTGTTAAATATATGTATTTATGTACATATGTACATACATATATTTTTTAAACCAATTGTTATAAATTTTTGCACGGATATGCATACATACATACATACGTATGTACATTTATTTTTTGTGTGACAAATTGCAAGTACAATTTTTTGTTTGCAGAATTTCTTTTTGGGTTTGAAGAAAATAAGAAATTAAAACAAAGAAAATTATATGTATAAATTATTTTTTTATTTATTATAATTTTTATTTTCCGTCGGTAAACGGTTGATTTGTAGAGTCCCATATAATTAAAAGATACGAATCTTTGTAGATTCCTACACATGCATTGCATACATACATACATACATACATACATACATACACATGAATATCAATTAATAAATACTACATATTTAATTATGTTTATGGATTTAATCTATTAAAAATAAAATTAGCTTAAATATTAACAACAAATATAAAATATGATCAGCATTCACAGTGAAGATCGTTAATAACAAAAAGGATAAATTGTATTGATTTCGTATGTCGTGCTCGAAATGTGAAAATTTAGAATAAACAGAAAGTCTAATTAGAGAACGAACAAATATCGATTGTTTGTTATAAACGAACTTCACTGTCCGATAATATTTTAACAAGGGACTGCATACATTTCAAGGGATTTTTATACCAGAAACGAGACGTTTTTTTGTATCCTCTCATTCTGGACTTTGGAGATTTTGCCGGAATACAATAACACCAAACGCTCTACCAAATGCCAATGTTGTGCGCAATATAACTTCGATAGCATATCAAAGTCCGAATGTGATAAATGAAGCAAAAATTAATTGCTCACGTTTAGATTTTATTAAAGAATTTAAAACGGAAATTGTAGATACCCCTTTGGTTAATTTTACGGAAGGAGCAAAGAGACGCATGTTTGCTCATTGGATACTAAGAGACGAAATGGAATTTCAGACATTTAAGAAAGCATTTTATGAATTAGTGTTGTCTACTCCTGAAGCCAAGAACGACATTATTCCCATAGACGCAAAGCCGATAGCCATTGATCCTTTGAATGTGCGCCACATTGAGGAAAAGGAGGTATTTGGGAAGGCATTGCAGAAAGTCGTAATAAATGCTACAACTTACAATTTTGTAATACCTGAGATGGCACAGGCGGCAATATTTGAAGGTTGGAGTGACAAACGTTATGTGCCCCGTTTGTTTTGGCCTTACGTTAGAGATTTGGGACTGCCCGCATTTGTGTTGAACAATGATCGAGTCATTTTACAACTAATGCCTCCACATCCACCCAAAAGAGATAAAATATCCAATGGTTACGAATACTCCGCCTCAAGTAAGTTAAATTTAAATTTTAAGAATAGCAAAAATAAAAAAAGATTTTTATTAAATATTTTGTTTTATTTAGAGCGTTGCAAGTATATTGATATGTTTCCCAATGCTAATGAGCTACGTATGGATCCTGGATTCGATTGGAATTTAATGGGTAAATTGTTAACTTTATTAATTTGCAAAATTCTTATAGTAACGATTGTTTTTTTCAATTTGATTTTAGATTATATACGCACTCAAGCTTCTTTCGCGTGTATAACTGTGTTTGTGATGTGTTTGGGGTCGGTGTTTTCATTTTATACATTCAAAAATCCCCGTTATATGTTTAAACGTTTAGCGGGAGGCATCGATTTGGTTGCAGCGTCTACTGTTCTTGTTGTTTTGCAAGTTCTATTTGCGTCCGTTGATTATACCAAAGAACATTTGTTTTATGCATATCCAGATGGTGCAGAATTAACGTAAGTAGCAGAATTATTTACCCATGATACCTTCAAAATTACTAAAAATATAAATATTGTTATGACACGAAATCTTTTTTTTTAATAATTAACTTTAATCGAATAATAAATAATAAATTTTCCTAATGTATTTGCATGTGCACATTGCCTGTTGTTATTACAGATACGGCTATGGCGTTTATTTGGCTTGGTTTACCTTTGCCGTTAATCTAAGTTGTGGTCTTCTATTTATGTGGTACTCTGGAAAAAAGAAGGGTGCAAAAGCACCAACTGATGAAATTGCAATGGCTGATGAACCAACCATTATGGGCAGATAAAAATTATTTAAACAACAATAATGTTGTCCCGAAAATCTCAGTTCCTCCATGGCTGTTTCAGCATTTTATAATTTTTCGTTTTAAGTTTTTGTTGTAATTAAAAAATGTATGGTTGAACAAAAATATAGGCTTTAAGTTTATACTGCCTTTTATAATGCATTAAGTTGAATAACGTTTTTATACAAATACTCGTATAACCATGAATGATAAAAAATATATTATACTATAAATCTGATTTTATTATACTATAAAAATTAATAACTGGAAATTATTCTGCTGTATTGAATTTATTTCTTTTTCAGGCTAAAGAAAATTAACATTTTTAGTTTTACTGTTGTCATACCTTTTGGTAAAGACCGTCGTCACTGGCTGTTTGTTTTAAGTAGCAAAAGCTTAATAGAAAACGAAGTCATATGCGTATTTAATCTATAATTTGGTCCAAAGATGTTGCGAACTATTCCATTGAATAATTTTTTCAAACTATTAGGAACAGCATTAGATCTTCCCTAATAAATTTTTAAGCCATGCAACTAATTTAACTTTAACTTGAAGAAATTAATACAGTTTCGCTGCCTGCGTTACGTTCATGTCTTGTTCAAATTCATGAGACGAACATAGTATTAAGACAGCAAAAATAAGCATTCATCGACATAAAACGATTATTTACCTTTTTGTATACATACATATATAAAAATAATAGCAATGATTTAATTTTAATACTCCAAAAGAACTCATTAAAAACATTGTAATAATCATGTGCCTAGTTGTTTATCTCGTAAGGTGGTTTAACTTCGCTAGTAATTATTACGCAGGCCATTCAGTATAGAATTTTGGCTTATAAACCTTATAAAATTTTGATACGAAAATTATTACTATGTATTTATTTATCTAAGTACATATTTACAAAATTAAATTGAGAAAAAATATAGGCAACAAGGTCATATGCACTCATAAATGAAAAAACATTAATAATAGAATTTTGAAGAAAAAAAGAAAAACAATTTAAGCTAATAGTAATTTATTATAAAAATTTAGTATTCGGAATCTTTTTTATATTAATTTACTTTAATCGTGCTGGATTCCTTCCAATATGAATATTTCAGAATACATTTTATTTTCTATATTTTTAGTAATAAAAATTTCATGTAATATTTAAATTTTAAGGAATCAAGCACAATTAAAGTAAATACATTACTAATAGTGATTTTTTATCCGAATATATATTCGACCATAATAATAGATTTAAAAAACATGTATCACCCTGCATTTCATTAGCTTGATTGATCTGGCATCTCTTCTGTATTTTATTTTTCTTCAAACACGTGTGTTTGTGTACAAATTTATTATTTGCTCCAAAAGTTAAAAAGTTCAGGAAAAATAGTAAGACATGGCCAAAAAAACAAAGAAAAGAAAAAATTCAGGCCCTGTTGTTGAGCGAAAGAAAGAAATCGTAGTCAACACAGACCGGGATTCGGAAAATGAAGGCATTCCTGATAAGGCAGAGGTATAGTAAAAATTTTCAAATAAATTTGCAAACAACGAAGGTTAAACATGTTTTTGCAGGACTTGTTACAGAAGGTAGCTGAGCAGGAAGATGACAGCACGGATGATGAAGGCATTGATCAATCGTATTTGTCTGATGACAGCGATGATTTAGAGTTTGAAAGCGACGACGACGGTAACTTTAAATCAATAAAACTGAATGGAAATAAAAAGGTATTAAATGACGACAACGATGAGGATACTGTCGAAGAGGAGGAAATTGATGACGCTGAAATTGAAGATATTTCTGATGACGAAGACGATGCAAAACAATTGGAAGATTCAGCGTCAACGGAAGAAGACCATGAAATTCTAACCAAACAATCAAAAAGTCGAAACGTTAAAACAAATAGCGAACATAAACCAAAACAGTTGAAAGCAGTTAAACAATTTCGTGCAGAGATTGATAAAGATTCTAAAGCAATGGATACAAATAAAACCACGACTAGCAGATCAGGAGGTTACGAAGAGTATGAAAACTCTGATACTTCAGATGAAGAAGATATCCGTAATACTGTGGGCAATATACCAATGCATTGGTATGATGAATATAAACATATTGGTTACGATTGGGATGCAAAAAAAATTGTGAAACCTCCAAAAGGAGACCAGATTGATAATTTCTTACGGAAAATAGAAGATCCAAATTTTTGGCGTACAGTGAAAGATCCCCAAACAGGACAAGAAGTCGTTCTTACTGATGCTGACATAGAACTTATTAAACGCATCAATTCAGCTCGTGTACCAAATCCTGAACATAATGAATACGAACCTTGGATAGATTGGTTTACATCTGAAGTTGAAAAGATGCCTATTAAAAATGTTCCTGATCACAAGAGATCATTTTTACCATCTGTGTCCGAGAAAAAGAAAATTGGTCGGATGGTCCATGCTTTAAAAATGGGTTGGATGAAAACTATGGAAGAACTTGAGAAGGAAAAGAAAGCCAAACGTGGTCCGAAATTTTATATGCTTTGGGAAACGGATACCAGCCGCGAAGAAATGCGTCGCATACATGACCCCGTTTCAGCTCCTAAACGTGATTTGCCAGGCCATGCTGAATCTTATAATCCACCCCCAGAATACATCTTTGATGAAAAAGAACGAAAAGAATGGTTGAAATTAAAGGACGAGCCACACAAACGCAAATTACATTACATGCCTCAAAAATATTCTTCACTGCGGGAGGTTCCTGCGTATTCACGTTATTTGAGAGAACGTTTCTTACGTTGTTTAGATTTGTATTTGTGTCCAAGGGCTAGACGAGTTAAGCTTAATATCGATGCAGAATACTTGATACCAAAACTCCCATCTCCAAAGGACTTGCAACCTTTTCCAACTGTCGAAAGTTTGGTTTATCGCGGTCACACTGATTTGGTTCGATCTGTTAGTGTCGAACCGAAAGGAGAATATATCGTTTCAGGATCTGACGATAAAACAGTTAAAAGTAAGTTTCAATTTTCTTTTTTTTTTTTTTTTTGTCCTGAAAAATTGTATCGACTTAGTAGAGGGCATGGCAAACCTTTTATCGATTTTTTATAACAAATTAAAAAAAAAATTTTTTTTTGTTTCCCTTTCGATTTTAATTTTGGTTTCCTAAAATTTTTTATCATTTATAAAAAATAGTATTTTTGGTTTGGTAGAGTTTGTGAATAAATTTATTTTGAATTCCGAGCAGAATATTTTTTAAATATTAAGCGATAAATGTAATAATTTGCTTCATTTATATTTTTTAGTTTGGGAAGTTTCAACTGGACGTTGTATACGAACTATTGAAACAGATGATGTTGTACGCTGCGTAGCCTGGTGTCCAAATCCAAAACTTTCGATTGTTGCTGTAGCGTCAGGCAATCGTTTGCTGCTTCTTAATCCCAAAGTTGGTGATAAAATGTTGGTTAAAAAGACAGATGATTTGCTAGCTGAATCTCGGCAGATTGATTCTTTGGAAAGTGATCGCATTAAGACAGCCATACAATGGTCTGTTGCTGACGCTGCTGAGCAACAAAAGGGAGTTCGTGTTGTAATAACTCACTTTAAACCGATACGACAAGTAACTTGGCATGGTAGAGGTGATTACTTTGCCACTGTAATGCCTGAGGGCGCCAACAGGTCTGCTTTGATACATCAACTTTCTAAAAGACGTTCTCAAATACCATTTTCGAAGAGTAAAGGTTTAATACAGTGCGTGCTGTTCCATCCCATCAAACCTTGCTTTTTTGTAGCTGTAAGAAAAAATTTCAAATACTTTGCATTTCTACTAATAATTTTATTTCGTGTATCGTCTTTATAGACTCAACATAACATTCGCATTTACGATTTAGTAAAACAAGATATGGTGAAAAAATTGCTTACCAATTCAAAGTGGATTTCCGGTATGTCTATCCACCCAAAAGGTGATAATTTGCTGGTGTCAACGTACGATAAAAAAATTTTATGGTTCGATTTGGACTTGTCTACCAAACCATATCAAACAATGCGTCTGCATAAAAACGCTGTACGCAGTGTAGCTTTTCATTTACGTTACCCATTATTTGCCTCTGGTAGTGACGATCAAGCTGTCATCGTTTCTCATGGCATGGTCTACAAGTAATTGTTTAATTTTCTCACATATGTGTTAAAATTCATATTAAATTTCATGTGTTATTTCTTTTAGTGATCTGTTGCAAAACCCCTTGATTGTTCCTCTCAAAAAGTTGCAGACACACGAAAAACGTGAAGAATTCGGAGTCTTGGATGTTGCGTGGCATCCTGTACAACCTTGGGTATTTTCGACTGGTGCAGATTCTACTATAAGACTTTACACATAAATAATAAATATGTATGTTCTGTTGAAAGTTCTGAAGAAAGTTTTAATTTATTATGCGCATTTTATTTTATTTTGTTAAGACTAAAAAAACAATAAATAAACAAATAAAAAACAAGAATTCTAAGGTAAATGACAATAAAATTGAATACTTGTACACTTTTAAAATTATTTATTATTATAGAGCCTGTTCTAAAAATAAAGTGATCTACAATCAGATTGTGTGTGCGATTTGTTCTTGATCTGGAAAACACACGAGTTGATGTGTATTTAAGTATTGAAAATCACAGAGTACCAATTTATTTGCTTTGCTTATTGAAGGTAAAACAAGCATTCGCATAAAGAAAAAAGAAGGTGCCCTTAACAAATTTAAAATTCATTCTTATTTTATCTAAAGTACATAATTTTACTACAAAAATCAATAAAAAACTAGTAAGAGTGATATGTTCACCTTGTATGTAAATCTAGTTTAGTGAAGTAAATTAAAAAACAAAACAAATATTGAGGTGAACTAAAATTAAAAAATTTTAAAATTAAAAAAAAAAAAAACATAAAAAGGCCATTGGCTCTTAATGGGTTAACCATTAAAAAAAAAAAAATTAGTATTTTCTGAAAGATCTCTTCAAAATGTTTGAAGCGATACCCCTATGTCAATGAAGACAATCCAAATTTTTTTTAGAAAATTTCAGAGGCCCACAACTCAAAATATGGGTCAACGAAAATTTTTGTTACTCGAGTTTTTTTAAATTTCTATCTATCTATCTATTTCTATCTATCGCCCCAATCTTGGTTTTTTTGATTGGAGTTACTTCATTGTTTAAAATGTAATGGAAAAATTAGAGGTGGTGTTTTGCCCGCTGCCTCAAAGGGCATGGACCGAGCTTGCAGATTTTCAATAACAAAATTTTCGAAACTTTGTCTAATCGATTGGCTTATTTAATTTTTCTTTAGCTCATTAACATTATGGGGTTGGAAATGGATATTGAAGAAATTATTTATTCCACCTTTATTTAGTCAATTAAATATAAATTTTACAAAGAAGTTAAAAAAAAACAATGAACTTACAATCGGCAGCTTCTTAACCAACCGGTCTAAATCACTTAATTTAAAAAAAAGTAGAGCATTTATTTTGTGAAAAAAGTGATTTCAAGAACATGCCTGTATAATAATTTTAAAAAGGCGCCAAAAGCTTAAATTGGCTTTTTCTTTTACAAACATACATACATACAAACATATGAATATGCATGCAGCTTTAAAAAGGAACTTTTGCAGCTGTAAAAGCTTTTCGCTACTTTCTGTTTTGGATGTTGCTTTGCGTATGTTTCTAATATTTTTTGGGGGCAGTTTGTACACATATTTTGTTTTTTTTTTATTTATTTATTCATTTTTACTCACTGGAAATTTTGTAGAGTCGCCTTAATAAGGCTGTCTGCCCATTTGTACACAATAAGATTTCAGTACGGTTTTTCTCTTCCGTTGCAAACAGTATCTGCTTTACGTTTTAATGACATCAATAGGATTTCGGAAAAAAAAATAAATTAAAAATACTCAGATTTTAAGTTGTGCTAAACAGTTCAGACTAAAGAGAATTAAAAATTTATATGAAAAGCAAATAGAAATTAAAAAATTTTAAGAAAAAGTCGAAATATTTTTTAATTAAACGAAAATGTGCATAAATAAATCCAATAAAATAATACGTTTGTTTAAAAAATGCAAAAATATTTTAAATTTTTAAAGAAATTTATAATTCAAAGTCAAAGAAAATGTATATTTGAGAAAAAAATAATAAAAAAAGTTTTATAATTTTATCTATCTACTTGTATATCGATAAGTTTGCCTCTTTCTACATACTTACGTGCGGTTCTTGTGGTTGTCGAAACGATAAATTTCTTTTTTTTTTTAATATTTTATAGCACATAAAAAAAACTAAAGAATTTGTATGAATTAAATAGCTTTAGAATGAATAACTGCGTAAAGAATAATTAAGAATTTCTAGTTGTGGGACTTTTGACTACACGGTGGCATATAAAAGATGAAAATGATGTCGATAAAAAGTTCTCTAAATTTTATTAACAATCGTTACTAAAATACCTATACAGAGTAATAAATAAATAAATAAATCTATTAAAATTTAAATACCTACTTAAAAAAATTGAAAAATATTGTGCAAGGTGAAAAACAACAAACAAACCAAAGAAATATTTAAAAAGTGCGTTACGCACTCACGAATATGGCTGCAAATGTCTATTTACTTGTTGTTGTTTCTCTTTAAATAAATTTAGAGAAGAAATTGGTTAAATGGCATTGAGGAAGTAAATATTTAACAGTCTGGTGGCTGGCTGCTGTTCTTAACGTAATATAATCAAAGTAAAACACCTGCTTCTTTACTCTCTTCAAATAAACATATTATTTTTTACTCTCATCACTCATTCTCTCATTTTGATTCATAACTCCCCCACCCCACTATTAACGATAATGGGTCGTTTTAGCTCGGGAGTTGCTTTTTGTTGCGTCGGCTGACAGTAAAAATCACAAAAAAAAAAAAAAACAACAACAACAAAAATAACAACAATATATTCTACCTTATTTCATACTCTTATCAAACATTAGCAACGAAAACAAACTTTCACTACAACCACCCATTTGGTAAAATATCCACCACAACCATACAAACTCATGACATATTTTTCCCCAGTCAGGATATTTCGTGTTTAAAGAAAATGAAAGAAATTTGTTACATCTATTTAATTCATGAAAATTTAACAAATAGTTGCGAAAGACAAAAGTTCCAAAATAAGGGTTTTTTTAAATTATTAAAAATATTTAAAGTGTGTAAAAAGCTTTTCTTCCAGTCGAGTGCATTTGTATTTTATTTTGCAATCAATCAATCATTCAGTTTCTCTCTCTTTTTGCTCTCTTTCTGTCTTTGATTTCTTATGGAAAACATATGTACATACATAAGTACATATGTATATTCATAAAAGCAAACATTTTTAGTTATAACGCCGTCAATGAATGAAATCAATTGATTAAAATAATGTTTCAAATACACAAATAAAAACGTTAATTTCTAAACAACAAACAAAAGTGATGTAGGTTTATTTTAGACACAATAATAATAAAATAAAAAAATAAGAAATTAGAACAATTTCGGTTTTAAATTCTTAGTGCGGTGAGTGGATGTGTATGAGAATGTGTTAGCGTTTACGATAGACTTACAACCACAAATACAGATTCAAATACAAAACCTTTTGTTAATTTACTTATTGAACTTGAACTTTTATTTAAATGTTTTTGTTTAATGTTTGTCCGTTAAAATTTAAATAAAAGGCAAAGTTTTTATTGTTGTTGCTGTTATTTCCTTTGTAATATATGTATGTACATATGCATGTATGTATGTATGCGCGTTGGGTGCTTTTTGTGGGCGTAAGAGCATGTGAATGTCATGTTTGCCTAAAATAATTTATTTTCCTTACAAATTTTTAGATGTTGAATAGTAACAAAGGATTAATTTGGTTTATTACGCACACACAAACACACACACACAAATATACTTATACATCCTGCCAGCATTTTACAGAGCATTTTTAGATAGAAGTCACTTCTTCGTTACTTCTTTAGATTAAAAACTCAATTTTACAAAAACAAAAAACATTATTGTCAAATTAAAATCTTCCAACAATCACTATTTCGTCTCTACCAGAAATTAATTGGACAAAAAGACCCGCTATATTAATATAAAAACACTTCCCCTTAAATCCAGATGATAATAAGTTGATTGCTCAAAAATTTACAAAAACAAATTGTATGGGCATCGCATATTGATCTCGCATAGGTCTCAACTTCGACTCTCCTAAGAGTTAATTAATTAATTTAACAGATAAACAAAAACACTAATGTCATTTAGTTTGACTTGTTCAGTGTTCGGTTATGTTAAATGCGTGTGAAAAATGTTAAGAAAAATTTCAAAAAATAAATTGATAAAAATAAATTAAAAAGATATATGTAGCTGTAAGTAAATTTATGTTAGCAAATTAGTTATTAACTCAAACACAAACAATTTTTAAGGTCAGAATTTTCTTAATTTCTTGCTTTCTAAATTTAAATCTTTCTATTATGTTAAAATTTACATTTTCTGTTTTGATAAAGCAGAACTCTGTTACTTTTAAAAGTTTTATACTCGACACTGTTAAATAAACCCTTTAAACACTTTTAACAGACACATATTCGACACTACCAGAATACTCAATTTTAATCCATTTTAGAGATGCTAAATTACGCACATTATCACATTAGTTGTATTACTGTAATGGTACGTTTCTTCCCGACTGGGAATAAAATTTAGATCAGAATCCGATATTATTTGCGACACATTTCAACGCCATGAAGTAACGATGTTGTGACTTTTTCGATAGAAAATGCTTGCGGGGCACACTCGTACTAATGCATGTGCACTTTTTTTTATGTTAGCATTTTAACTTTCTGCAACATTATTTTAAATAGAGAATACAGGCTTTTCCTCCATGGGAACAGGGTGTCACTGGCTTCCTTTAACACCTACATATTTTATATTCTTCTTTACCTTTACGTTACGCAAATATTTTTCTTAAACGTAGAAATTCAAACTTATTTTGCTTAGAACTTTAAAAAAACAGAGCTTTCCTTTTGATAAATAAAGCGACCTAAATCAGCGACTTAGAGTTTTCACAAGTGATATTCAAAGGACGGCACATTAGCATTAAAGGTTTTGAAGCTTTTTATTTAAAATATATATTTTTAAAGTAGATTTTAAATTAATAAGCGCTAAAATCCAATTCATAAATATTTTAAAAGCGAACAAGAAAGTTAAAAAAAACAAACTGACTTGATTTTTGTTGTTAAACTTTTGTTGTTGATTTTGATTATTAAGAATTCAAATTGAAGTGAATGCAGTATCTAAACGCTCAAACGGGGTTGGAGCAAATTTTAAAGTTATTCATAAAATTGCGAATGAATGCATTTGTTGAGCTATCAATTGATTAATGATTAATTGAATATTGTTATATTGAGATTGAAAATAAAGTGTTTGTGTACACTTTCAAATTCTAAACTTTAATTTACATATCGCACCCTAAATACCTAAGGGTCACATTTCACATCTCTAATTTCTTAAAAAATTTCATTCTCATCACTATCTTCCTTAAGTGAAAAAAATTCTGTTGTGTTTTTTTTTTAATAAACAGTTTTTTGGCTCTCCTGAAATTTAAAAAATACACTCACTGCTTGGCCCACTGCTGCGATTACATAATTAAGGATCTATATATGAGTCAAATTTTTTATTACAATCAGTTGAGTGGTAGCAAATTAATTGTTTTTCCCCTTTTTCTTAATACACTTTCGGCTTATGCCTTTGAAAACAGACAGCCTACGCACCCTTTTTTACTTTAATCTGTTGTTTCATATAAAAGTGAATTTTTATTAAAATCGGTTGATACATATTAAAAAAGTCATATATTCTATTTTACTCTCAGATTAGAAATAAATCTATCAGTGAAAAACCATGTAATTAATAAAAAATTCAAAAATTGTTTGTTAAAAAAGTTTTATTGCTGGAAGGATAAAATTTTCTTTTTTGTTAATTATAAAAGGTTATCAATTTTAGTTAACGAAATGTATATTAGATAGTGGACTGGATGTAAGAAACTTTGTTTTAGCAGAATTTATGTGAATTTTCTTACGCAAACTTTACATCAAAATGCTTTTCTTAAGCAAAAATTTTACATAATTTAAACAAAAAGAACTAAATATTTTTCTATTGCTGTAATCTACATTTACATATGTACGTTCAAGTAAACAAATTCCTATAATTCTTATGGGGAAGAATTTTTAATATTAATTTTTAATTATATAATTAAAAAAAAAATCAAGAAAAATTTTTTTACAACTGAATCATTTGACAAATATTTGGTTAATATTTTTTTTTGAGAGACACAATAAAATGCATCTTATCTATTTGTTTCGGCCGTTATCAATGACACTCTTTTTGTGGGAATATGTTTATGTATGTATGTGCGTATAAGTAGTGTACCCAGCAAACAAAAATATTTGAAAACAAACTTTTAGAATAATATTTCTTCTATATAATCAGCATACTTGGGATTTTTTTCATTACCATTGAAGTTTCATTAAAATTGTTTGAAATAATTACAATGAAAAAAATTTAACTAAAACTTAATGCTAATGATTTTATTTTAATTATAATTGTTTTTAATATTGCTTTTGGTAATGAAGTTTTAACGAAACTTTTAAATAACTAATAACAATTAGAAAAAATAATTATTTTTATGAAAAATAAATTTACTATAGCAGAATTTATAAAAATAAATTAACACTATCCTTCGCCTTTCGTAGATGGATCTGTATTTGAAAATTTAAAAAATTAAATAATTTTAAGTAAGATAAGTGTAAAATTTAATGTCTAAGAACTCAAGTCATCTAACACCCCAGCTAGCAGATCTTAATACTCACACGAAAAAAAAAAATTGTTCCTTAGTGTCTCATTTTTCCCTGAAAATGTTAAAACATTTTACAAAATGTTTGGGATAGAAAATACTTTTTAAAATAATGCTCTAATATACTTTAAGGCATTTATTTATTGTCAAAAGACAAGGAGGAACGTTTATTAATGGCAATGCTTTGAAACAATTTAATCATTAGTCAATTATAATGACTTTACTTTTTAACAAGTATCAATGAAACCTTTTCATGAAAATGCATTATCTTTTTTTTACAAAATATCATGCATTCTTATCTCGATTAAAATATCAAAACACCGGTATTGATTATTGAAGGCGAAAGAGCGTATCGATGGCCATTGCGCTAATGCTTACTTAACTCTTCAGGAGACTTTCAAACAATAAAGTAAAAACAACAATCAAAGTTTAAGCAAAAATAACAATCATTAACAATGATTTTATTTTTCTTTATCCACTGTGTATGGCTGACTTTTCTGCGGCTCTTTTATACATAAAATGCTAAAAAAATCATCAGCATTATTTATCATTTAATGCTAATGAATCATTATCAGGCATGTCGTACCTTCCAGTCGGAATAGTCTTAGTTCTGTATAGCGGCCTATCCACGATCAAAATATTCGTCCATCATTATGGTAGTATTTGTAAAAATGCATTAGTATATGTTACACAGACGATGATGGATGAAAAATCAAAGAGTTTAGATTATTGGCATGCTGAATGTCACACTTTGATGTGTGTATGGTGTTTGTCTTTCAAGCGCGTACAAATTTTTCATTTAAAAAGAGATTTCAAGTTGTGCGAAAGAAATGGAATTTATCGAAGTTTACCAGTCAATGCATGCAGTTTGGAACGAAAGTAATTCAATAGACTGATACAAATAAAAAAGAAACTCCGAAGGGAAACTTAAAAATTTAATATACAAAATAAATGTGATGCGCACAAATTTTAAAAAAGAGTTTAAAAAGAAAAGCAATTTTTTACCACTCTTTTTTATCTTTTTTTTATTTTTTTTTTATTCATAAACTTTTTTCAGTACTTTTAATGTATGTACGAATGTTTTTTTGTTAGTGCCATTTTTGCAATAAAGAAAGCGCGATGTTGACAGCACAAAGTCAAACTGAAAATGAATTTTTGACAAGTCATTCAACATGTGTACATCAAAGCGCGCAGCACACGTACACGAATTTGACAGCCTGTATTTTTTATCGTGGATAGACCGCTTATTAACAATTTCAAACGATATTTTTCATTGCTAAAAAATGCCGAATCTCTGCATTTTGATTTGAATGTAGCAATATTGTGCGCCACACTTGAGTAACAAGCTGACCGAATTAAAATATAATAAATATAATAATAAATAAAAATAAAAGTAAGTTTAAGAATTGAAAAAATTTTTTCTTTTTGTGAAGAACCAATTTGCCGAATAGGAATCACTTTCAATCGGAATTGAATTATGTCAAAGAATTCGTATACTTTAATACTATTGAAATGTGAAAAACCCACGCTATGATAGAAGAAAAAGAGCAGTTAATGCAGTTGTATTTTCAACGTTAATGCTTTCAAGAGCTTGAGTGCTTTCAATTTAGCCGAAATACAATATTTGAAGAAATATTTAAATATTATAAAAATTCTTTAAGCAGAAAATATCATCACTTATTACACCTTTTAATTTTTTTTTGAATTTTATTCGTTTTGTTATAGTGAACGTAGCAATGCACATCCTGTGTAAATTTTTTACTGTCTGACTGTAACGATTCTTCAGATGTAGTCAAATAAGGGTGTCCTCTCATTTTAAGTGTCTCTCTCTCTTTAGTCTTCAAGTTTACTTTTTATTACTTTAAATTAATTGAAACTATAATTATACAAACTTTGTTAAAAAAATAATTCAATTCGGGTCAAGAATGACTGAGACTGAGGCACAAACATAAAAAATACGGACCACCTGTTAACATTTTCCTTTCTTGAAGTCGTTTGAAAATTTAATAGTTAATTTTTCAGCTTAAATATACATACATGGATTCACCTATAAATAATAACAAAATTTAAACAAACATTTTATTTCAGTTGAAAAATTATTTAAATATCACCTTTTATAATAAAATATTTTTTTAAAAATATTTTAATTATTGTTTGGTGTGTTTTTCTCAAACTGATAGTACGAATACATATGAATGAACAAAATTATTTTAACATAAATAAGTATATACCCTGCCATTTTTTTCTATCCAAAAAGTCACAACATCGTTACTTCCTGGCGTGGAAATGTATCGCAAATAATATCGAATTCTGATTTAAATAATATTCCCAGTCGGAAAGAAACGTGTCACTACAGTTATACAACTAATGGGAAGGTATTTAGCACATCTAAAAAGGATTAAATTTAAATATTCTGGTAGTGTCGAATATGTGTCTGTTAAAAGTGTAAAGAGTGTTTCTTTAACAGTATCGAGTACAAAACTTTTAAAAGTAACAGAGTTCTGCTTTATCGAAACAGAAAATGTAAATTGTAACATAATAGAGACGTTTAGAGTTTTAAAGGCCGTGTCAGATAGAACTTTTTCGCTTTGCGTGACATTTCAAACTTTGAAAAAAAAGTGTAAAACGCAAGAGGTATGTCACAATAAAAACTTTGACAGCGCTTAATTATTGTTTGTTTACGTTAAAAGTGCATAGTAGTTTTTATATTTTCATTAAAATAATATTAAAAAATGTTATTGGAGGACATATTGGAATTGGTTCTAATCCTAATCTTAATGAACGAAGCATTTTTATATAACTACATGTATACATAAGAATATTAAAATAAACTATTTCCTATAGTTAAAATAATTTGTTACAAATTAATACTAGAAGCCTTTTTCAAAAATAATAAAGGAATAATATTTAATAAAAAAATTACATTTTAAAATACTTACCTCTTTTACTTTAGATTTTGCAAAAAATAATATACAAATGTATAGCAGCTAATTGTCAAAGCGAGCCAAAAGATGAGTGTTGACCAACTTTGCGCTTTGCTTTGCGTTAAAAGTGCTTTATGTGACATGTTTCATATAAGTTCATACATTTTATCTTAAATGTCAAAGCGAATTTGCAACGCAACGCAAAGCAAAAGTTTTATCTGACACGGCCTTAAGAATTTTTAGAACTACAATGCGAGAATAGAGATTAAGAAAATTCTGATCTCAGAATATTTTGTGTTTTAATTTATAAATAACTAATTTGTTAACATTAATCTACTTACCGCTACATACATATATCTTTTTATTTAATTTTATTTTTTGTATATTTTCGTAAAATTATTCACTCTATAAGAAATTAATATGCGATACCCATGCAATTTGTTTTTGTAGATTTTTGAGCAATCAATTTACTATCATCTGGTAGTTAAAAAAAATTTACTTTTATTATTAAACAGATTTAAGGGCAAGTGCTTTCGTATGAATATAATTGGTCTCTTTGTACAATGAACTTCTGGTAGAGACCAAATAGTGATTGTTAGAGGATCTTAATTCGACAATAATGTATTTTGTTTTTGTAAAATTGAGTTTTTAATCTAAAGAAGTAACGAAGAAGTGACTTCTATATGAAAATCATTTGTAAAACGCTGGCAGAGTATCAAAAAAAAAAAATAACAAATTTGCATGAGTAAAAATGTACATTTGTAAACATTTATCAACAGATTGATGAATACATATATACATACATAGATACATACATACATTTATCCTAAATATTGGACAATCGCAAAATCCTGTGTGTGTGTGTGTGGGCCTTTACAATTATTTCTTCAGATTTAATACTGAGGATCAATATTCCGTTTTGTATTTATTTAATCAATATTTATGTAGTTCGAAAAACAAAGCAAAAAATACGTAAACAAAACAAATATTTGATACATCAAATATTTCTTTCTCTTATCTATTAAAAAAATCTCGACTTTCGCGTTCCTCAAATAGAATTTATCTTAATTTAGTCGTTGTTTTTTTTTTTTTTAATTGTAAGATCTTCACTTCATTAAATTTCATTTAAGTTGAGAATTGGTTTCATGGTTGATGATTTTTAAGAATAAAATAATAAAAAACACAAAACTTAAAAAATTTTACCAAAAGTTAAATTAAACAAACAAATTAAAACTTCTCAAAATAACAGAGAAATATGGCAGGATCCAACATTTTTATAAAGGCTTAATTGTGATTCATTATTTGTGACTTAAAATCACTATCACAAAAAGTTATTTTCGGAACATATTTATTTTTTATTTATTTATTTTTAATTATTTATTTGACGTTTTCTGAAGAGCTGTTAGACACCAGCAGAAAGTAATGCAGAATTTTTCGGATCGCCATATGCGTCATTAGTATTCTTTGCATCCATTTACCGTAGAATGTTAAAGGAAGATTCATAACCAATTAATATTTATTTGATTAGATAAAGTCCTCACATAACCCAAAGCTTATTTTGTTGTTGTTTTAATAAATCGTCACATATTTGTTCCTTCTCTTTCGTCGGTTTACACACAAATGCATATTTCTATTTATACTTTTTCATACTTTTTTCTACACGACATTGCAGATACTGTTAGATTATGATTGTTATAAAAAAACAACGAAAGAAATTTATTAAAATAATTCTATTATTATAATTATTAACAGTTCAACTATAAATTAAAATAAGATATATTTATAAATAAATAAATAAGTAGATAAGAAGTGAAATAATAATTCCAAGGCGAATTAATTTTTCCAGGTGGCATTCGCTGTGGCAGCTGAATTTTTTTTTTGCTTCACTTTGTTATGTGTAGAGCAGCGATCAAAATTGCATTATTTTTTTTATCAGAAAATTTGTTTTTTTCATATTCTTTAAAATAAAAAAAGACTGCTATATTCGGCTATGCGGACCCTCTACCATGTATGTACTACAAATCTAGTTTAGTGAAGAACCTTCTATCAAAAAAAAAAAAAAAAAAAAACAAATATTGCGGTGACAGAGAATTAAAAAATAAGAAAATAAAATTAAGTTCTTGATATAATTTTACATAAAAATGTCATCGGCTCTTAATGGGTTAAGCTTTAAAAAAATGATAGTATTTTCTAAAAGATTTCTTCAAAAGCTTTTAAATGATACCCATATGGACCATATTGGCAATCGAACTTTTTTAAGAAAATTTCAGAGACCCATAACTCGGTAGATATGGGCCAGCGCCAATTTTTTCACTTGATGTTTTTTCTTATTTTTTAATTCTCTATCGCTTCAGACTATTGTTCCAAGTGATATGAAAAAATTAGGGGCGGGCACTGCCTCGAAGGACATGGGCCGGTCTTAGTGATTTTCAATAGACACATTTTCGAAACTATATTTGATCGATTGGCGTATTTAAATTTTCTTTAGCTCATCTTGTGCCTTGGCAAAGATGAATTTAACACTAACACGGACGGACAGACGGACATCGCCTAATCGACTTCGCTATGCATAAAATGTCAGAATATATATACTTTATGGGATCGAAAATGGATATCGTAGAAATTACAAACGGAATGACAGACCTCGTTACACCCTTTTTACACTTTTTTTGCTGAAAGGTATAAAAAGGCTGATAACCGATTTATGTTTTTAAAAAACCGTCATAAATACCGATTTTTGCAAATAAATCTTTAAAAAACTTCCATTAATTATAAACTCCAGTATCTGTGCTGTTAAATAATAAAAAATAAAGGATAAAGGCCAGAAATTTTTAAATATAAAAAAAGCAATGTACGTTCATTAATGTAAATAAGTCAATTTTTTTTATATTTCTGTCGAGTTTCCTATTTATACGAAATTTATTTTACCTGGCATCCCATAGTTGATGATGCATTCATTGACAAAGATAATGCCAATGAAGTGATGATAGCGACAAAAATGATAACTGTACTCATGATTATCACGATTATTATTTTATTATTATTGCGGTAGTATGACGCTGATGATGATACTCGTAATATTGACAAACCACACAATCGAAGTCATTGACAACTGACTGCTAAAGCTTTATCAGATGTTTCGTAAAACGGCGACAAGTGTTACAAAAAAAGCAACACAATATTGCAATGCGTCTCTTCAATTTGCATTCGATAAAGTACTCGTACACAATGATGAACAATGTTTCGGGTCAATAATAATTTCAACAATGAGGAGATTGTTTGCTGATGCTGTATGATGATAAAACTAATTGGTCATGTTGTTGCTATAGATTTTACTTGCATTTATGTACAGTGATGTGCAATAAAATAGAGCCACCTGATCCCCAATACTTTTACCCCTTATAAATCCCTCATACAAAAAAGTACGCATGAAAGAGTTGTTCCGCTAATTTTACCCATCTCTTACAAATGTAATACCGTTATGTTTAAAATAGCTTCAGCGTCATTAATCTTCATTTTTTTATCAGTATAAATTTGGATGCGAAAACGGGTGTGCAAATAAATAGAGCCAGTTTTGGAAAGTAATTAACTTTCACAAATTAGATTCACTTTTTTAATTAAAAGTGTATAAAAAGATAAACTTAGTGTTTTTTAAGTACAATTCGAAAGAAATCTCATAAAATTTTTAGATAATATTATTTACAAGGGGCAGAGGAAAACATTGTACCTTTGAGAGCCGGGAGACAATAAAAAACTCCATAATAACGGAAAAAGTTACAGACAAATTGCCGAAATAATTGGATGCTCTAAAAAAATGGTGGAAAACGCCGTCAAATATGAAAGCAAGGCAGAAAACAGAGGAAGACCGTCGAAAATTACACATCTAGTGGAGCGAAAAATTTTGCGCCATGTAAAAAAAGACCCTTTTGTCACTTCTTCTATCCTTAAAAAGGAGCATAATTTAGATGTTTCTACCTCAACCATAAGAAGGCTTCTTATTAAAAATAATTTGAAGGCTAGAAGCAGTAGAAAGGTCCCATACCTAAGTAAAAAGCACCTAAAGAAAAGATTAGAATTTGCCCAAAATCATGTAGATTGGCCTGTAAGCAAATGGAGAAATATTCTATGGTCTGACAAAACGAAAGTTAATTTGTTTAATTCCGACAGAAGCAACTTTCTTGTACGAAGACCTCCCAACACCGAATTCCATCCACAATAAGCCACAAAAACCATTAAACATGGAGGCGGAAACATAATGGTATGGGGATGTTTTTCGTATTATGGTATTGGGCCTTTATTTCGATGGGTGTTTCAAGAAGACAATGACCCGAAACACACATCGAAGCGGGCAAAAGACTGGTTTGAAGAACATAACGTCAAGGTTTTAAACTGGCCGGCGCAGTCCCCACACTTAAATCCTATTGAGAACTTATGGCAAATAGAAAAGATGTGTCTTCGAGGAACAAATTCATCCAATAAAGACGAACTTTGGGACTTTAATTCAGGATGCGTGGAAAAATATTCCTGCAGAAACCTGTCAAAAACTTGTTGGCTCAATGCCAAAACGATGCTCAGACGTTATAAAAAATAAGGGTTATTCAACGAAGTACTGAGGTTAAGAAATTATAATTAATGAAAAAAAAATCCAGTCAGTAAACAAAAAAATTTATTTTAGGTAACTTAATTTGCTGCCTCTATTTTTATGCACAGGCAGGACCTGGTGACTTGTAAAAATTTTATGGATAAATTTTTATTTAAGTTTTGAATTTCCACATTTGCATTATTTTTGTATCATTTAGTTTATGAGTAAACCGAAATATAAAAAAATAAATAATTATAAAGTTTGTTGTACATTATTTTTAGTTTGAAAAATGCTAGATCAAGGTGGCTCTTTTTTATCGAACACCACTGTATACGATATAGATGTTGTTGTTGTTGTTAGTATTACAAATATTATTTTCTATCCATTTATAAAGCAATTCTATGGATATACAGCCAACTTGTTGCTGTTGTGCTTTAAGTGCAGTTTGAAAATTGTTCAGCATTTGTACAGGTGCTGCTTTGCCATTTTTCATCTTTTTCTTTTTACTAAGGACAACTTAATTATAATAGTTTTTAGTTTGACTACCGTTAGATTATACTTAAATATCATGAATACCTGCACATATTTTTTGTGATGCTCTGCTTCAATAAATAATAATTAATTTTATTTTACATGTGATTGACTTGAAGAGGTCTCTGCTTAAAGCCTTTTGTGAAATGTCAAAAAGAAACAAGCAGTGTGTTGCTAGTGCTCCCATTTCACAAAAAAAGGAAATCATTTTCTACATATTGCAACATACTTCTCCACTTACCTCCAAAAGCAGAAAAAACTTGACAAATTTAATTTTATTACTTTTTAGAAACGCAAAATATTTGAGAGATTTTTATAACTTTTAATTTTAATTTATTGTCTTAATTGTTGTTTCTTTTCATTCTGTTTCAGATAGATGCTTCGTTATCAGCAATTTGAGAAACAGCAACTGAAAAAAAGGTTCAAAGTTAAACTTGTAATTTCCTAACGCATCAAATCCTATAAAGTATTAAGTGACCCAAACGGCTTTAAAATTTTTATATAAAAAAAAATACATTTTTTATTAAAGTTTAGCCGCATAAGCAATAAGTCAACGTAGAGTCGCATAAGACCAAAAGACTTAAACAAATTTAGGTGGGTAAAACGAACCGGTCGGTCGGTGTTTTATTTATTAATCGAATTTTAACAATTTTTTATTTAAATACTTTAGAATGTCTTGTACAGTATCAGAACTGCCGTCAGGATGTCGTTTGCGCGGTATGAGCTCATCATCACAACAACAACACAATACAACAAATACAGGAAGTGTTGGTGGTGGTGGTGGTGGGGGTGGTGGAACTGTCTGTGGAGTTAATAGTGGAGGAAATGGTCGAAGCAGTGCGGCTGTAGATGTCACAAATACTGGCGGTATTCATATAGGAGGAATGCTGACTTCAACAAGTGCAATGGGAACAACGTCAAATAGTGGTTTAACGGATGCAACAAATCCACTTCAACGTCAGCAACAACAATCACAAAAACCATGTTGTTTTTGTTGGTGTTGTTGCTGTTCATGTTCGTGGGCAAAATGGTATGTTACGTAAGTTGTTAAAAAAAAGGTTTCAACAACAATATTATTTAGGCCAGATAACACACACATTGAAGTTACATTAAAATGTTGCACTTATAAATTATTATCGTATGTTTTAGAATCTTTTATATTTAAGGGATGTTGAGAATTTTAGTAATTGAGATACTTTTATACGATAAAGGCATTGATGTCAATATTTACATTTGTTCACCGATCGTTATTCTTACTGAAGTATTAAACTCAAAATGGTTTTTACGCGTAATTTTAAATCGACCACTTTCAGGTCTTGCTATGATCTGCTTTGTTTCTATGAAAAACAAACGCAAATGTAGGCTTCAGTTACTTCTTAGATTTTTTTATATTGACCACAGATAAATAATAAATTTCTGTTATTAAGGCCGTAACATTTTGGCCCTTCCTTTTTATTGTATCATTTTACAAAATAACTATTTACAAAAACAACTTTTGTGCACTCATTAAGCAGATATAATTTTAGTACCTTGGTTAGCTATAGAATCTACTTAATTTATAGTTTGGTTTTAAACAATAATATGGTGGTGAACGAATGTCGTTATTCCAGTGCATGAAATTATATTTTAGGGAATTTTTTATGATGTAGAGATTTCACAAGCTTTTTGTTCTCATTTGTAAACAATGCCCCTCTCTTTATTTTACATTCTCTTTAATAATTTTAGTGTGTACATTTACCAAGAGAAATAGTACCTCATTATTAAAGGAACTTACAACTTAAAATGATTTTAAAATAATGATAAGAATATAAAATTCAAAAAAATATAGATTTTAGAACCAGATCTTTAAGGATGAGGTAACTGGTGATTTGTGCCTTATACTTCGTTTTTTTTTCTTTCGTAGGCACAAAAACAGGTTTACAACGCAATTAAAAATATTACCGCAAAAATTTCCGGTACTAAAGTTTCGAAATGACTGCAGAGATAAAAAAAACTTAATTAGAAAAGAAGATACTGCAGCACTTCTTCTTGCCAAATTCCCATCCCTGCTTTAGAACGCTTTTTGGTATTTATCAACTTGAAAGCTTAAAGCTTCCAAACAAATATTACTCTCATTTTACGAAAGTATTTATAAATTGTTTTCGTTTTCCGTTTTAAACACAATACAAAGAAATGGAGACGCAAATTCTGTCTGGGAATTTGGGATTTTTCTGGGGAATCTTTTTGTAGGATTTAACTTGTCATTAAAAGTGAAGAAGACATGATCTTTATATTTTAAAAGTTTATTGAAATAAGTGCTAAAAAGTTCTCCATCAAAATTCACTTTTCCAAACATAATAACAATTTCAGAAGAATAAGTGGTGCGATCCAAACAACAAACATTTCGAGCAATTTTTAAAGAAATATTTTGAAAATATTGGTTTAACATATCAAGACAAATTGAAGACCAACAGAATTTCTGTAACCTTTGCTTTTAAAGGAAAAGAAAGAGAAACGAAAACGTAAAAAGCCTTTTCTTGATAATGAATGTTAGAAAGCAACAGTATGAGAATTATTGCTTACTTCTTATATAATTCTTTTAGTTGTGAAGCGCTTGATTGTACTCCAAAAATGGTTAAGCCGCTTAACTGTGTGAATATTTACCACTTAGGCTAAATCTGCCTAAATCAGAACAATATTTGATTTTTGTTATCAATTAATAACTCGTTAATAATTTAATAAAATGTTTACTGCAAATACGGTATATTTTAACAAATAGATTTTTTACAGTATCTGTGTTAATTATTAAATGGATTCATATCAAAAATGTATTTTTTAAGGGGATTTTGGGGCTGTTTTCTGGGGATTCTTCGAAATAAAATTTTTTTTTAAGGGATTTGACACAAAAGGCATGAGGGAACTTGTTTAAACAATTTGTTTCATATAAAGTAGTAGTAGGGAAGTGCCGTAATATAAAAAACAAAAGAGAAGATTAAAAAAAAAGCTCATTGAGCACTAAAGTAGTAAAAGCTTTTTAGTTCATTCATTAAAGCTTTGTTAAAAATAGCTGAACAAAGTAGATTTTATTTTATTAAAAAAATATTAATGGAGAAGAAGAATTATTTATTAATGATAAATGCACCACAACTTCTGCAAAACATTTTCATACTTAACTTTTTAGTTAAATTAATTATAAATTTATAAAAAAGATTATTTTTTAAAATGATAAAATTGTTTTTTTACCCAAAGAAAACAACCAAAAAAAGATACGTGTGGCTTGTGAAGAGGTGCAGTACATTGTAGTCGAAATAACGTTAATTCTCAATGTAATAATTTTAGGAAGATAAAGTGTTAAATCTTGGTTATTAAAAAAAAGTAAATAGAGCTGTCCTCGTTAAAGCTTTTTATTGGATTAAAATATAAAAAAACCAACAACATGAAAGCAACCTAAAAGGGTTGATCAAAAAAACTTTCGAGCCACAATAAAAATATATTAAAAATTTTGTTTTTGGTGGATTCGGCGAAAAAGAAGATAAATAAATCACTGCTTTTTGCTTCTACTGTTTTTCAAAAATATTAAATTTTTATTTCACATACGCCCTGTTGTACTGGTTTCATTATAGTCGTTGTTTACTGCTGTCGTCATAAAGTCAAGTCGATCTGATCCGTTAACTTTAAAATGGTTGTATTTATTTAAATTTAAATTAAATTTTTTTCTTATTCGTTAATTATTAAAAAAATATTGGGACTTAGAATATGTGTACGTTTTTTTACAGAGTGTCTAAAAATTTGTATTAAAAAATTTAATATGTTCAGGGTTTGTGCTTCGCTTTGTAAAAATGCTTTAAATAAATGGAGCTGTAGGTTGAAAAATTATGATTGTTTGCTACAAGGAATACGTGTTTGGTAAAATAATTTAATGAAAACTAAAAAAAACAAACAAAAATATTCTTAATTTATAAAGTACTTTCAAAACGTAACGTAATCGTATAACTCTGCTTTGCTTAAAAATAAATTTTGTAGCTTTTGAAAAATCAATTTACATAAAATATTTATTTTAAAAATTTTTTAAAAATAATTAATATGTAATTTTTTCTAATGTAGAAAACTAAACGCAATTAATTGCAAATACTTAATAGATTAGAACCTAATAATACTAAGAACTTTCTTATGCCAGAAATTCTTTGAACGCACATGAAAAAAATAATTCAGTATCTTTTTTAATTAAAACTTTTAGATAAATAAAAACATGATATAATTTGAGCTGTCTGTCAAAAGTTAAAGTTACAAATTTGCATTTATGGACGCATGTAAGTACCTCGGATTGGTATTTACGGGGTTTACGAATGAAATTACCAACTTAATTATTTTTGTTTGGCATAAACGGGAATACAAAAATCCTTCTTTATAAAGTTTTAAAAGAAAAATCCCAAATATATTTCAATACTTTCTTAAGGAATATTGCCCCGTTTTGTTACCCCCAATTTTTTGATGAAATTAAATCATTAATATGCGAAAGCAGTAGTCTAGTTGAATTATGATATTGCAATCTGAAGATATCGTGAAAACTAAGAAGTTGATTTTTTTAGTACCCCTAGTTTTCATGGTCTCGTTTTGTCCAAGTTCTTAAGTTGTTAGTCCATTTGTCTTTAAAGGTACTTGATTATCATATTTGGACAACTTTAATCCCAGTCTATACGTTCAATAAACCATTATTATATACGAGGTAATGTAGCTTTATTTACAGGACCATTCATCTTTGTTGGACTTTATCAAATACGGTAAAAATAATTGCATCCAATTAAAAATTAATTATATTAAACTTCAAAATTGACGCGTTAATATTTACAATCGAAAATATAAACGTTTGACATGATAAAAAACGTAACATTATAATTCAGAAAAAATTCAGAAAATTATTTTTAAGCTTGAGGTCCTTAATTGTACCTAAAATACAATATTTTGTTAATTTTATTTATCGCCTGAAATAACAACTGTTTGAAAGAGTTTCACATTTTTGTTTTATTTGAAAATTAGCAGAGCTCACGTGTCGTTTTTAGTTTTCGTAAAAATCCAATTTAGAAAAATTAGTTTTTGAATATTTTAGAGGTCTGTGAACAGTAAGAAAAAAATAAAAAATTAAATAATAAAAAAATAAATAAATGAGTTATAAAAAAAAGAATTGACCTATTTTTACGAAAAAAATATGCCATATTTGACTACTAAGGTTCTTAGGTACCTCCTCACAAAATTTTATTCAAATCCATCCAGTAGTTATGACGTGATGCGAACACAGACAGGCAGACAAACAAAAATTCCAAAAATAGGTTTTTTGTATTCCATATTGATTATTATCTGCGCCAACAACAAAATTTAATGTACATAAATGTTCCCGTTACAATTTAACCATATTTATAGACTAATGCGTATAACAATTGCATTTTTAGCAACAGGTGTAGCGAACCAAACAGGGTAAGCTTTGCTTTGTGCACGTTCGTTGCATACGTTTTGTTGTTTGTGTATTATTTGAAATAACACAAGCAACTACAATAACGAGTATCAAATTAAAAGTGAAATGTAAAAATTTCGACTCCATAAAAGTTTCATAATAAAAGGACGCGATGAAACTCGCTAAAATTTTTCAAGAGAATTAAGAGAAATGGCAAGAAAAATTGCATCATGTAAAATGGCTCTAAGATTTTTAAGTGATAGGTAGACAACTGTAAATGGTTACAGCCATGTGTTAAATAAATAACAAAATAAATTATCAAATTATATTGCTTGTGTTATTTATTTTCACTTTTTTAAAAAATTTGTGATTTTTTCATAATTTTTTTAAATTTGTTTTATTCTTAAGTTTTGCTTTTTTCTTTCAGTTGCTTAGTATTTTAACATGTAATTGTAGTTGTGGTACAAATTTAGTTGCAATTAAGATTGTTGGGAATAACAAAAAAAAAATATTTTTACAAACCACTAATGATTTAAACAATTAAAGTTGTTGACGGAAGCACAAGAATCTTTCTTTCACTTTGTATGCGCCTGTGAAAGACAGTCTTTCATTTTCTATTTTTTTTTTTAAGAAAGAACTAAAAAGTTCTCTTCATTTCAAAGTTTTTATTTATAATTGAGCGTCGCGACGCGTCGTTAATGAGCTTGTTATATTGTAACAGTTTTTATATCTGCTTGTGGACAAGTTTTAGTTTCTTGTGTGTTGGCTTTTGTCTCGAGGGTACGTGCTGTCCTTGTAAAATATTAAAAAAAGGAAATTATTTCATAAATATTTTTGAAAGCGAAAGAAACTAAATTTTAAATAAAACTTTTGATTAAATAATTAAAGACAATAAACTTTAAAAATATTTAATAGAAAATTACAAATAATTTTTTATACATCAGTTCAACTTAAAAAAAGTTCGTTTTTTTAAATTGTTGTAATTATTTATTATAAAAAATTTTTTTCGTTGTGTTCTTTAATTTGGACTGTTATTCTAATTTTTGAGATTTTGTTTTATAAAAAGTGATAAATAAAAACATGTAAACTTTGGACTAATGATTTCTCGTTAGAAAAAACGTCTAATAAATTCCAGAATTAGAAATTAAAAAAAAAAAACAAAAGTTCGTAAAAAATAAATATAATGAATATTTTCCCAGTTAACATTTTTTTCAAACTGTTTATCATATTCGAGGAGTCTTTTTTGAATCTTCTGCGTGATTATTTTAATACTATTAGCCATATGCGCGTCTTCTTTGAATCATATTTTTAATTAAATTTAATGTGGAAAATTGTTGTTTTAAAGAAGCTCTTTCCGGCGCTTGGCATCGTGCTGGTTGCCGCTCTTACTTCGCCAGAAAACACTTTACACACAGCAGGTCGAATAAATTGTATAGGTCTTATCCCAGCAGATTTTAAATTGATGTGACTCGTCAAGTTGTTTGATATGTTTACTCACGTCTTAGTTTGTCCTCATATTTCTTCGTTGAATTTGACTAAAACCTCAATTTTAAATCCTCAATAATAAAAGAAAGTTCTTTGAGATCTTTGCATTTCTCGTCAAAAATATATGTAAAAAGTTTTCTGTTTTCAGGCTCTAGAGTATTGATCGCCTCGGTCAGTGCGGCATTTAGTCGCTAATTACCTTCCTTTAATTTTATTATTAATTTTTCATCTCAAGGATTTTTAAATTTCAATTTTTTTAAAACTTATAAATTTAACGACAAAACTCACTTGTTTCACAAAAGAAAACCCCTTTTATAACAAAAAATCATTTCATCGTTATGCTGCCCTAAATATGACCTCAAAAGAATGCAACGAGCATTTACATGACCAATTAATAACAGAAAACATTCTGTACATTTTGTTTTTGTTTTTTAAACAAATAACTTTCTTTTCGTTTGTCGGAGTTCGAGTCTGTCCTTAAAGGCACAACTGATTAATCAGTTTTTAGTCATCTTAGGTTGTCTGTAAAGACTCACATTGTTAATTTTTAAAACAATCTTCCAAATCCTAACTGGGTTGCTACAATTTGCCAAGTAAATAATTTAAAAAAATAATGTTTTATTACAAATGCAAAAGCAATGGCTGAACGCTGGAGAACTGTTGTGTACAAATTGAAACACACGTACGTAAGTTTCTATCAGCGTTCGTTTGCATGTTTTCAGTTAATAAATATAGAATCAGGAAAATGGATATAATTATAATAATTTTTTGATTAAGATTTATACAAACGTAGGTATTAATGAATTTATGTATTACGGAAAACTTTAAGTTACTTCTTATTCATTTCCAGATGAATTTGAAATTTGTTCGTATTAAGGATCCGCGCCAGAGTAATTAGACATTAACAAAATATTTATTTAGTTGACCACCAAGTTAAACTTATTCTATACTTTTTGTTTAGCACTATGGGACAAATGTTAAAAAATCTTTAGTAAATATGAACTTGTTTCCTTTCTTTAGAATTATGTAAAAAACTTTTTTTTGGATAAGTGAAAGAGTAGGATAGAGGGAGAGATAAAAAGAGTAAGTGTATTGCATCAAATGGTGAAAAACAGGGGTTTGGTTTTTTTAATTAGAAAAAATATTAATTGAAAAAAAAAAACTGTAAAAACCATAAAAATCATAAAATCATCACAAGAAATTAAAAGAAAAAAATGTTAAAAAATTCGTCATAGAAAAAATGTTAAAAATTAAAATTTTGTTTATATGATTAGCATTTTAATATAAAATACAGTTTTGCTTGATGTTCTAAAATAAAATGTTAGTAACTTCTACATAAAAACATACTGAGAATTATATTTAAAATAATCCATTGCAAATAAAATTCCAAAGTCCTCAATTTTTAGTTCTTAGTTTAATACACTTGACCAAAATTACGTTCAACTCTTAAGGAAGAATTTGTATAAGTTTTTCTAGAGAGGGCTGTAGAACTTTAGGGAAGAGGAATATTATGTCATGCATAAAATACTCTTAAAAAATGAAAAAAAAAATTTCTGGAAAAACTAATTTTAGGGAAACTCTCTTTTCTCTCTTTTGTTGTGAAATTTCTCTGAAATGCCGTTAGATAAAAGATAAAGGCCGGGGCACATAGAATCCGTCATACGTTAAACTTTAACAAATTCAACTGACAAGTAAGTTAAAATACATGTTTTCTTATGAGCGTTGTCACAATCAATACGTGTCGGTCAACGCAAAGTACGAAAGTTGGTCAACTTTTAACTTTTGAATACTTTGACAACTATCAACTGCTTCTTCTTCTCTGTTTTCTTTTAACTCTTGCTGTGTTTCAATTGTGTTTTGTGATTTTAATAAAACAATTTTGGTGGCAAACAATAAAATACAAATTTAATTAATTTAAAAAGTGAATAAAATACAAATTAAATTTAAAAGTGAATAAAAATAGAGAGCAAGCTTTGGTTTAACATCCGTCAGCAAAGTATTCATTGTGCTAACCTCATCCGTCGTTACTTTGACTTTAGTTGAATCTTTAAAAGTTTAACGTATGACGGATTCTATGTGCCCCGGCCTTAAATACATTAAAAAGTAAAGGAAGAAATTTGTATTAATAATTTTTACGAATCTCCTTTTCAGATACAGTTAAATTAAATTTTATATTGCAATCAAAAAATATATTTTATTTTTAACTTGAAGAATAAACTTTTTATTAAACGTTAAAAGTTTTATTGTGCCTTTGTATTTTTCTTTTAGTTTGGCATTAAAAAATGCAGAGGAAAACGCGCCAAAAAAGCGAGATCCTGGTAGCTCGGATTTGTTATTGGAGGGAGAACAGTAAGTTTTCGAAACTCTCTTATAAAATTTAATTGTAATATTTTGCAGGCCTTCGTTAGAGGAAATACGCAGTTGGGGACACAGCTTCGATAAACTAATGAGAAGTCAAAGTAAGTTGACATAAGTGTGGGAAAAATACAAGTGTTTTTCTTTTAATTTAACTGAAGTACAAATGTTTTGCTTTTTTGATGAAATGAAATGAAATATTTTTAACTTAAAACAATTTGGTAAACAAAAAATGATTTCTTTCCGCTTTTTGTCTCAGGTGGCCGTAAAATATTTCGTGACTTTTTACGTAGTGAATTTAGTGAGGAGAATATACTTTTCTGGTTGGCATGTGAAGATTTAAAGAAAGAGATCAATGCTGAAGCAATTGAGGAGAAGGCACGCCTCATTTATGAAGACTATATTTCAATATTATCACCCCGCGAAGTGTCGCTGGATGCGCGAGTACGTGAAATAGTTAATCGCAACATGGTTGAACCAACCTCACATACATTTGATGAGGCACAAATACAAATATACACATTAATGCTCAGAGACTCATATCCCAGGTATTTCATCTGATCAATTTTTAGTATTTTTAATTTTTACCAACTTTTTGTTTTTGAACTTTTTGCAGATTCATCAATTCCCAAAAGTATAGAACTCTCGCTCAACTTCAAGATGGCATGTCCGCATCGGGCAGCACAGCAGACAGTCCCACCTAAACGGGAATCTTTTTGATAAAATAAACAACTGCATAAAAACAAAAATCGATAAGGTTGTTGCTGCTTAAAAAAAAACTATATAAATTTTCTAAGCCCCCTTCTTACACCAAAAAAAAAAAAAAAAATTTCAAGTCAAAAGAAAATTAAAAAAACAAAACCCACACAGAATTAAAGCACAAAAAGAGCAATACTTCAAACTTATTTTTTCCTTGTAAAAATATTAAAGTTCTTTTTTTTTATCAAAAACCAAATATAATGAACAAAATTAGACTTGTAAGCGCAGCAATCGTATTATGCATTTTAAATGTTTAAATTAAAATAGTTTTTATTAACTGCTTATAAATCTTAAACATTACCAAAAATAAATTTTTTTTACATAAATTATTATTTACTTTTTAGTTTTACATGTTAAAAATTTTAGTTTTTTTTTAAGTTGATTATTTTTTCTCTCTTTAATTTTTAGCCAATAAAATTCTAGTCAAGTTATTTAAATAATTTATTTAAGAGAGAAGAAAAAAACTAAGGAAAATCTTACACACAAACACACACTAAGCGAAAATGCAATAACATACAAAGTATAAATTATTTTAGTTAAAATAGCTGAAAATCCTAACTCATCGAACCATCGACTCTTAATATTTTTTAAGTTTTCCTTTTTCATTAATTTAAGTATTAAAAAAAATAAAAACCCAATAAAACTATTTTTACAATTTAAATAAATTTTAAGAAAAAAAAAATACAAATATAAAAAGCATAAATTTTAATTATAATTTTTTATAAAAAATTAGTGACAATTTTAATAAAAAAAAAATTATTTGATTGACATAATAATCACATTACAACATAAACCTGTTTCAAATTCATAATTAAGAAGAAGTAAGAAGCAAAGTACACAAGTATTTATTGTAGTTTATAAGATTTTTTCTTTATAAAACAAAAAACAAAACAAATAAATCTTAAATTCAGACCAAAAACCTTAATATTAAAATTATACAAAAAACAAAAAAAAAAAACAAAAAATTAAAATAAAAATAAAAAATAAAATTAATAAATAAATAAAAAATAAATAAAAATAATAAAAATAAAAATATAAATAAAAATAAATAAAACTGTTTTAAGTTTAATATCGATAATAAAGTGTTCAAATTTATTTTAAAGTCTCAAACATTTTAGTTTTTAAAATTAGCCGAAGAAATTAAGTAAAAGGATTTAGGTTTTTTCTATACACATCAGGAGATTAATTAAACTAAATCGAACAGGTCTCGATTTTTTAATTTGCAGAATCTTTCGTTGGTTTTTAAATAAACTTCTTTTCAACCTGTAGCACTGACGGCATAAAAAATTCTGACCAATTTAAAAATTCTTATATTTTTAGTTCTCATACTCGTACAGATAACATAAATCAATAAAAGGACCAATTAATCGGATAACAGCTTAGCCCGATATAAGCGAGTTAATAAAGTTTTGATTTGATTATGATTTGAATTATTTAACTCAGAAAATGAAAGTAGAAAATCAGATCATGGGAATATGAATAAAAGAAGTAGTCCTTGTGGGACATTGATTTAAAATTTCTAATTTTAAAACAGTTCTACAGAAAGTTTATTTTACATATGAAAATCGAATTATATTTCAAATGTGATGCGTATGGTCTCATGGCCAATCGACCACAAACGGATATGACTGAGTGAAGAGAGTTTCGTATATAAGAACAGGATGGTATTGAAAAAAACTTCATGATAGCAATAGAGCGCACTGCATTAATGCTCTGCATGATATCGAAATAAATTTTAAAGCTTTGGCCCATTAATAAGATTTGCTAAAAAGTAAGGAAATGATATGGGTTAAAGAACTTCTTACACCGTTCCACAGAACAGAGGCAAAAAAATACTTCTTTTAAGACTTGACAAATGTGTTCGAGTCTATCGATATCACATGGTTTAATAACAACTGTGACTTTCAAAATTGCAACCTTAATGATAGCAAAACTCTTGACAGAGCGGTAGATGGGCAAAAAGAAGAATATCCATTTTTTAATTCAATTTTTGAATTTATTAAAGCAGGCGTCGCAGAAGCATAATTATATTTGAATAAAACTTAAAATTAAAAATATTTAAAAGAATGTACGATCGTACACGCATATGTACGTGCATTTGTACGAAAAATAAGTTGTAATCAAAAGGGATTTATTAATTAAAAATTTTATAAAATTATAAAAAGTTCATATTAAAACTAAAAACAATTTCCTTTATGTGTCTTATACGACTTAAAAATGTTACTAAAATATTAAAGAAAAGAAAGTAATAATGGGGAAAATAGTGAAAACCCACTTTGCAGAACTCAGGTTATAACTGAGATATTTTATTTTGAACCGAAATAATTAATATTTTTTTAATATTTAATTTGAAAAGGAACATTTTTTAAGCCGTTTCCTTTTTCTTCATAAAATGATTGACTTGCATTGAAATAAATTTGTTACAAATAAAGAAGACTTCTATATTTTCTATAAGCCTGACTGACAATACTTTTTTTTAAGTCAAACGATAAATTAATTGGGTCTTTAATGAGAAATTTAGAAAACTTTTTTCGAGCGATAAATTTATATATCTATTTCATATAACGATAATTTATAGCGGATTTTATAACTTAAAAGGGAGAGATCTACTAAATGTGTTTTGAAAGAGATTGCAAATGGATGTCGTGTTCGTTTTTGTTATAATATTTTTTTTTTCATTAAATAACATTAAAAATTATTTTGTTTTTTGTCTTAATAATTTAAATTCAAAAAGAAGCAAAATGTTAACATCGAAACATAAACAAATAAACTGTAAATAAAAAAAAACATACCAAAATACCAACAGGTATTTAAGAACTGAAGCGGTTATTAAAATTAACATCAATCTTTAAAAGGAAAAAAATTAATCAATATAATTAATTATAATTAATTTATATGATTTTAATTAAATTTTAATACACCTGAGCAGGTGGATGGGTGGAAATTATTTTAAAATATAGATTTATAATTCAGTTGTTTAAATAAAACTACGTCATTGCACGTAAGTGTGTTAGTGTTAAATTAATAATATTTAGACTTAAGGTTGCCAATCACTGCCAATTTACACTTACACAAATAATTTCTTTTATTTTTTTTAGTTTTTGCAATTGAAATTTTTGTTGTTGTAAAAATTTAAGTTTGATACAGTTTAAGTTCAGATTCATTAAGTGTAAGTTATGAATGAAGTTTAACGAAATGCAGATTTGTAAACCTCAATTTGTTTTAGAGAAAAAATTTTTAAATCACAATTAATAAGATACTTTTAATAAAAAATATTAAAAACAAAAATAAAAATAAAAATAAAAAACCAAAGCAAAGGAATTGATTTATAAAAAAGAGTTGTTATTTTTCTGTGTGTTCCTTCTAAGTTTTTTAAGTTTTTAATATTTATTAGAAGTTTGTTATTATTATTATTTGAACCAATAATAAAAATAACCAAAAACGATTTTTAAGTAAAAAAAAAAAATTACAAATTACAATTGAAAAAAAAATTTTATAAATAAATATAAATTAATTTCTAATACAAAAAGTATTAAATAAAAAAATATATTTGATTTTATGAAATTATAAAATCGGTAATTTTTAAATTATAAAACTGATTTAGATTTTTCATACATCCTTAGAGAGATAAAACTTATAAATAAATAAATTAACAAACTTTTGACCATATAATGTAATGCAAATAATTCAAATCTAAATTAAGTTAAATATTTAAGAACACATTTTTCAATAAATAAAACAAATAAAATAATTAAGAAATAAAAATTAAGCAAAACATAAGTGAAAATAAAAAAATTAATAATAAAAAATACACACACATACATACACACAAATTCATACACATTGACAGAAACAAATTATTCATTCCATTCATTTAATAATTAATTCAACCAATGACTTTCTACGTCAACTAATTTAATACACAACCTACAACAATTACAACATTTACAGCAATAACAGGTGTAATTCATGCAAAAAAAAAAAAAAAAAACAAAAAAGCATAAAAAATTTAAATTAAAAAAGCAAAATAGTTTAAAAGAAATAAACCAAAAAATATTTGTAAGAAAAATCAAAACGTGAAAAAACAACATTAATAAATTCATAATAAAATAACTTATAAAAAAGGAAGTGGTGTGTGTTGTTTGATTTAATATTTTTTTATTTTTTTACAAACTTACAAAAATATTTACAACTTTGCACAATTTCTCTTGATTATAATTTGAAATATGTTGTCTTAAACACATCTCAAATTTTTTTTTTTATGATTAAATTTTCTCTTCCTCTTTTCTCCTACTTTTTTGTTTGTTTTGTTTTTGTTTTTGTAAGACTATTTAAGTTAATGACTCCATTTAAGTGGATCTAAAAAAAATACAATAAAAACACAAATCATTAATGCGAGTCTTGGTTGCCACTACATTCTTTGCTTAACCACGTCGGTAAGAGGGGAACCTTAAGAGATGTTACACTTTTTAACATCAAATTTTATTTTCAGTTTTTTTTTTTAAATTTTTCTGTACAATTTACTGCCTCCAATTGCTAAAAAAAAACATAAACCAGTGGAATGACTTTTCTTTCATAATATTGCGTGTTACGTCATGCTCTTGAATTTCTTCCGCTGGACCTCAAACAATTTGAAAACCGCGATTTTAGAAGTTTATGATCACACACACACACACTGAATAAATTGGCGCTGGAACAACGTAAACAAATTTCGGAAATTTACTTTAAAAATCAATTGTTCAGGGATAAGCGTCATGATCATTTTTGTAATGTAGATGAAATGGCGATAGGTTGACTTCGAAAAGTACATCTGCCATTTGGTCTTCAAGGTCGTGTTTTTAGACTACTAATGATTATTTCCTGTGGAGCCTGCTACAGTCACTAGATTATGGCGATAAAGCAACAACAATTGACGCCTTGGAGGTCAACATTATTTGGGTTAATCATGACATTCATTAAAAGTCCAAAATGCACTTTGCCAAGAACAGCCACGGCGTTGATATGGCCAAAATCGTTTTTACATTTTAATGCCATTGATCCTTTTGATTAAGATTAAATTTTACACAACAGAATATTTATCTGATAAAAAACTTAAAATCTTCAATTTTTTAGTAAACGAAAAAAAAGATGAAATAATATAAAAATTGTAAAAAAAAAATATTATTCATAGATTACTTTTTACACTTGCAACATAAAGGTAGAAGTCAAAAAATAATTTTTTAAGCTTTTTGATTGTAAAAAAAATAATAAATTAAGTTTCTACAGGTGCGGGCTGATTATTTAAAAATTTGACGAAAAAAAAGTAACCACAATTTTTACAAATAATTATTCAATCTTTTCTAACTCGTTACGTTACGAATTAATTCAGTTAAAAAAAAAAACTGATCTAACTCGATTTGTTTTATTATTTTGTTTTTCTTACCCAACAGAGGGATCAAGTGTTCCAATTATCCTTTTGGTCGTTAGAAATAAATAAAATAATCATTTAATAAAATGCAGTTAGTTGTACTGTCTATCATTACATGTCTGTCCTTTGAATTTTATTTGCTGTCAGTGACGCCACGGTCTTCAACACTAATGATGACAATCGTCAGTTGGTTATCTGCTTAAATAACGAATGGCTTAACGAAGCTCCCAACTGAATAAACGCATCTTTATGCTTTTCTTTTGTAATTGTCAATTGAAAAAGAAATAAATAAATTAATTGTATTTAACACAGTGATGGTTTCAGCTCTTTTACATTTGCAATTCAATTGCAACTCGTGACTTTTACAGTTTTTGAATTTTAATTGAGTGGAATATTTGAAATATCAGCAGCGAACTGGTTCATAATTGCGAAACATAAAAAATGCAAAAGAAACACTTAATTTTAATAAATATTTTTAAGAAACAAATTTAATTAAAAAAATGTGATTGTTAATAAAATTAAAACATGTGAATATTTAATTAAATTAAATTAAACTTTAAAAATATTGGGCTATTATTCCGATCGAATTTTTACTCTTCAGGAAGCTTCTTACAAACATTCTAAAACGGCAGTTACTTTGTACTCAAACAATGTATTGTGTTTTATAATGCCGTGGTACTAAATGTTTACAATGCATAACATTCCAAAATGTCGCAGACAAGTATTAGAAACATTGCATCCGCGCAACTAGCGCATCAGTTTCTAAAGGGTGATTTTTTAAAAGCTATAGGAAAGTTTTCACAAAAAAAAACATAAAATTCAAAAAAATGCATGAAAACTTTGTTTGAATCGATAGTACGGTCCATATAATTTAATGTTTGAAGAATATTTCATGCAAATGTTGACCTTGACTGCGCCTCAAATGGTCCATCCGCTTAGTCCAATTTTACCATACCCTTTCCAAAATTTAGGCCGGTATCTCACGAATAAATGCTTCAATGTTGTCTTCCAATGCGTCAATTGAAGCGGGCTTGTTTGTATAGAGAAGAGCTTTAACATGGCCAATTGATTGGTCCCGAACGTGAAATAAAGAGCATTGGAAGCTCTTGCAACGCTTCTGGCTGATATTCACTCCAAAATCGACAATTCTGCTTATTTACGTAGTCATTGAGCCAAAAATGAAACTGACCATAAAATGGAAGAAGCGCGCATTTTAATAACAACATTCAATAATTTGCAAGCGTTGTTCGTTTGTAAGACGATTCATGGTTAAATTATAGACCGAATTGAAGATGTTTGACAGTGAAACAAACACGAAACGTGCGTCAGCTGTTTAAACCAATGTTGCCAAAAAGATAATAGCTAAAAAATCACCCTGTAAATTCATTCCTTGTTTCGCAACTTTGTATTTGTAGAATATCTAAATACTGCAGCAAAACTGTATACAAACTTTGTATTGACACATTTCGGAAGTCAGCCAAACTAAATATTTTTGTCCAAACACTAAAGTAAAAACAAAAATCAAAGTTTAAGCAAAAACAACAATAACCAACAAATGATTATATTTTTCTTTATCCACTCTACGACTGACTTTTGTTTTTGTATCTCTTATACAACAACAAAAAATAACAAAAACGCTACGATAATTTATTTTTATTTTGGTAATCGAGACCAGCTTTCACCCTGGGCCTTCTATTTGTAAAGCAAAAATTCATTGCAGGGGAGACAACTTCCTTTTTTTAATTTTCTGTTTTCATAATTGTTAGCAAAGTGTTTTAAAATTATTTAAAAATTATATTTTGAATGCATATGATATTTTATTAAAGAAAAGCATTTGTTTTAGAAAAAAAATAAAATTGAATTTGAAAATTTTTTTGTAATAAAAATAATCGATTTTAGCAAAATGGCAGCTTATTGTTGCAAATGATTTAAAAATAAAATTTGTATGTGTATGTGTATGTGTATTTTTTTTATATTTTATATAATTTAACCAACGTCTTAACTTCTACTTTGATCAATTCAATTCTATTGATTGGCTACTTTCATTTAGTCTGTCATATCATCGTCTGTTTGTTAGTCTGCTTATTTTTTATTTTTTAATAATCAAAATCGTTCGCATGATCATCCCGTTCCCATAATGTTTTATTAATGATCTATTTCAAATCCTTATAACGAATTGTTAAAACAACAGACGCATACTTTTCTTATTGTAACGAAGACAAAAAAACAATAAAAAAAAAAACAAAAACAGCAGCAACAGCTACTGCAACTGCAAGAGCATTGTGGACATTTGCTGGCATCATTGTGTGTGTTTAACAAAGCAATTATATCAAACGTCAACTCGTTTATACCACAAAATATCCAATGAAAAAGACGATGACTTTCAAAATAAATTAAGTAACAGACTCCAATAGCAATAATTGTCCAATAAATTTACTTTTTTAAAAATTATTTCTCCTGATTTGCAACACATTTCACGTGTTTAATGTAGACACTGTTGATCCAATATTTAATTAACTACAACAAATAAAATCTAACAATTATGCGTGTTAACTTTCTGCTTGATTTAATTGTTCATAAAATTCAACAACTCATTAAAAGATGTAACTCTGTTGCCTTGATTTTAAAAACTTTTAAACAATTAAAGCTCCTACGATTAAAAAAGAGTTTTGCATTAGTGAGAACAATAAAATTGCACTTATTCAGTTTTTATGAAATGTTTAATATTTAAGAGGAAAATTCAACTATTATATAAAATGGAAGGTAAAACTGTGGGTTAAAACAAGTGCTATATTCGGCTATGTCGAATCTTATATACCCTTTAGCATTTATGTAAATCTATTTTTGAGTGTAGTAACTTCAATCAAAAAAACACAAATTGAAGTGACAGAAAATTAAAAACATAAAAAATTAAAAAAAAAACGTAAAATGTCTTCGGCTTTAAATGGGTTAAGTATATAAATAAAATTACAAATTAGTATTTTCTAAAAGATCTCTTTAAAAGCTTTTAAATGATACCCATATTGACCATATTGACAATCGATCTTTTTTATTAAAATTTCAGAGGCCCACAACATGGCAAATAAGGGAGAGCGCTAATTTTTTCATTTGATGTTTTTTTTTTTTATTTTTTAATTTTTATTTGTTTTTTTTTTTATTGGAGTTACTTCAAACTAGTTAAGTAAAGTAACTCTAATAAAAAAAAGAAATATATGGGGCGATAGAAAAAAAAATAAATAAAAGTGGAAAAATTGGCGCTCGCCCATATTCCGAGTTATTGGCCTCCGAACTTTTCATACAAAAGTAAGATTGTGCGTCACATTTTTTAAGATATCAATATGGGTGTCATTTAGAAGCTTTTAAAAATGTCTTTTAGAAAATGCTAAATATTTTTTAAAATGCTCTATCCGTTAATTTTTTTTTCTCTGTCACCAAAATAATTTTTTATGTTTTCAGGACCTTGTGATTTGAAAATAATTTTAAATATTTAGCTGTTTTATTCACATCTATGCCTGCAGTGGAATCTAAAGGTTTATTTTTATTATAGTTAACGATATTTCGCTCTACAAAAAAGGGGTAGTAAGTGCATTTCTTTCAATCAACATATTTCAAAACAGAAAAAAATTATTATTATTATAATTATTTTGTAAAAAAAAATATGTAATGAAATAAAAAACTTTTTTAGTTTTAAATAAGAAATATTTCATGAAATATTTATCTATGAAGGAATCAAACACAATTAAGGTAAATTAATAAAAAAAAACAAAAATTATTTTTTAAATATTTTAATACAAAAAAGTTTAGACAGCAGTTAGGCTCTGCTGGAAAAGTGCAAATTTATTTTGAACCCTTCTTGGTTCTGAACCACCTGCGCATGTTGATTTCTAAGACTAAAAAAATTTTTTAAAATTAAATCACGAAAATATTAAATTAAATAATCTTTAAAAATATCGTGCTAATTATCACGAAATAATTATTAAAATCATTGAAAAATATTATTTTATAAAATTCATTTGTCATTTTTGATATTGAAGATGATTTCTTGAAGCATAATTTTAAACATTGTTTTTGTTTTTTAATTTTAGAAATACTTTCAAAACTAGTTATCGTTAGAAGTAGTTTTTTTTACTTAATAATTTTTTAGGGTCATCAGCTAATGCCTTAATAAACATTAAATAAATTGAAATAAATGCTTAACTAAGGATTAATTCTTTCGTAACAAATATTTAATTAAAGTTTAATTTAAACTTTTAATTTTCAATTTCTATAAAAAGTTGGAAGGCGAAGAATACGAACACAAATTCTGAAATCATTAGAGAATCCGTTCAGTTTTTGGATGGCACTTAAGATTTAATGGCAATGAGCTTAATGTGTTGTTATTGTAACGATTTTTGTTGTCTTGTTAAACGATAATTTCGTGTTTATAAAACAATAAAATATCTTTTGAAGATTCAGTTAAATTTTTACAGCTGATGTAGATAATTATTCAAAATAATTTTCAATTTCCTTTACTAGGAGTTTTACATGTTTATATCTATGGAATTTTAGAAATAATTGGGTGGACTAAATATCAATGAAATTATTTCGACTTACCGTGACATATTTCCTTTTCCATTTTTTGTTGGTGTTATGTAGACAATAATGAAATTCTCAAATTTACTTTGTTTATATAAAAAACATTTATTCTACAATAGTTTATTTTAAAATATAAAAATATAATAAAATATGTTTATGTGTGTGTGTTCACATATACGAATATAAATGTACGTATGTATATGTGTGCTTGCTTTTGTTCTGTTACTAATTGTTCTGTAAAAAATGTTTGTTGCTTTTGTTTTTCTTTTTTTTTAATAATAAAATTAAATTACAACTTAATTTTTAGACATAAAAATATCAAAGAAAAAATTAAAAAAAAATAATTAAAAGAAATCTTCGAAAAAAACACCGCAAGAGAAAGTTGAGAAAAACTATTTGAAAAGTCTTCAACATAAATTCAAGAACTTAGTTTCAACTTTTTGTTTTCATTCGTTTTTCTTTTTCTTCTTCTTCTTGTTTTTTTGGTAATTATACATTAAATTATTTGTTGTTATTTTATCTGTGAAAATGTAAAATATTAAGAAATATGAGTTGAAAATAACGGCAAGATTTTTGTATTTTTATTCAAGTTTACAATTATTAAAAAATTAACTTATTACAACAAAAATTGTATTTAATTAAAGAATTAAAAATAAAAATAAGAAAATAAAATGTACACAGAATTTTTTTTTTTTTTTTTTGTAAAGAATAATTAAAAATGAAACAATTTTTCTACGAAAAAGGGGAAGCCGTTTAAAATGTTTAAAATTTTTCAAAAAAATTGTGGAAGTTTTCTTTTTTTGTTTTATATATAAATTATTTTATTTACAATATATTTTGTTGCAAAGAGAGAAATTGTTTTTTGTTTCTTTGCAAATAAATGTTTGTTAATAAATGCTTTTTTTTTTGTAATCATTTTATTTGTTTTCTTTTAATTTATTTAAGTGTTTCTTTTCTATTCGTATTATTGTTTGTTTCAATGTGTGTTTTTAACAACGAATGCACTTCAATTAGTTTTGTTTATTATCTTTGTTTTAAAATTTATTAAATAAAACTTAATAATTATAACTTCTTTTTTTATTAAGTAGAAAATATTATTGCAGTTTTCTTATATATTGATTTAATTCATTTTTTAGTTTTTTTTTTATTTCCTAAGATGTCTTTTTCATGAAAGAGGGAGAGAGAAAGATAGAGAGTGATATATAAAGAGAGAAGTAGAAAGTTCAATTTAAAATTGAGATCCTCTTTTTTTAATAATAAAATAAACAAGTTACAAAAAAGCCAGAAAACAGATTAAAAATATTTTTGTTTTGTTTTTTGTAAATTAATGTGGTTTTATTGTGATAAAAATAAAAAAAAATTAGAACAAAATCAGAAACGTTTACAAAATGTTTTTAAAAACTAAACTATTTGAATCATCATAATGTTGAGAAAACACTGTTTGTGTATGTTTGTTTATTATGTTTATTTATGTGTGTGTGTATGTATCGTAAGAATAGAGAGGCCATATTCAATGCAATCTAATCGAATTGAATCTAGAAGAAGAAAATTTTTTTTTTCTTATCTTAAACAACTTTAACAATAACAAAAATTTTTTTCATTAGCAACTATTTTATTTATAAATTAAATTAAAAGTATTAAAAAATTAAGAGTATTTTATTTTGTCAGTTGCCAGCCAAGTCAGGAAAATAACATGGAAAATTGAGTGGACATAATGATTTTTAAAGAGTCCATTTCAGAAGAAAAAATTACTGACTGGGTAGAACTTTTAAACAAAGTTTTAAGTTGTATTTCATTTTTTTGAATTTTTTTTTTTTTGTGTTAGTTTTAAAACAAGTTGATCGATTTGACAGTAAGAGCAAATTAATTGTAGTATTTTTTATTTATCCTGATGCTATTGGCACTTAAAGAATGGGTCATTACAAAAATTATATAAATTTCATGTATAAAAAATTGTTAAAAAAACACATATACACATGTAAATATGTACGTGTATATATGTATGTATGCATATACATGTAAAAGTGTGCTCCAGAATTTATTTTAATTTAATTAAAATTTTTCATTCACTTTTCTTTTACTTATGATTGTAAAGAATTTTATTAAAATTAAAAAAATATATAAAAAACATTTAAAATAAAAAAAATCTCATTTATAAATATTTTGTTTAATCAATTAATTAATTACTTACAAACTAAATATATTTATTTAATATAATTTACGTTGTTGTTGTTGCCGTTTGTTGAAGTTCTTATTGTTGTATTTGTGCATTTTATTTGAGTCCCTCAGTATCATAAAATTCATAAATTTATGAGTATGTGTGTGGGTGTTTGTGTTCAAGCTGCTATTAAACGTGCTGCTGCTGATACTTTCATCGCTCAATTGTACATTTGTTTATGATTATTCATTCAATAGTTAATTAAATTTTATTATTAGAATTATTATTACTACTTCTATTACTATTTGTATGGCTATGTACACAAAAGATTAATATCCATAAATCGAATCAATCCATTAGATAAAATTAGATAATTTCCTTTGACCACATCATTTCCAACTGTTACTCGAAATAATGCTCCTTTAAAAAAGTCTCATAATGGGTTTTTTTATTTTTAACTTTATTTTTGCCATCAGTGATTTGGCAACTCTGTTAATGTAATATCATATAACTCTTCTTCTAGCTGCTGCACCTCTAATAAGAAAATGTCTTCGTTGCAATAATACGAAATCATGTCATCATCAATTTTCGCCGTAATTCTAAAAATAAAAATTAAAAAAATCTATTAAATAACTTGAATAAAAAGGCAGTTAATTTTTTTTTTTTTTTTTTGGTATAAAAAAATTTGGGGGTCGTCAAAAAGAGAGATATATATAAAAACAAAGTCAGAAAGAGAGAGAAAGAAAAAGAGAGAGAGATATTGTTTGTTCTTTATTAATTTGTTTAAGGTGTAAAAGGTTAAAAATGATGATTTATGATTCCCGGTTTTTATTACAAAACCAAAATAAACATGCAATTTTTTTCTAACTACAATTTTATGTTTTCTTTTTTAATCATAAAAATATTAGAACCCAACCCATTTTATATTTTAATACTTCATTTACTGTTAGAAATTCTAAAGGTGTTAGAAATATTTTATTTTTAGTTAGATTGTTTTAAGTTGTTGGCTGATTAGTTAGTTAATTGTGTTACTTACCCCTTTTTATTTGTTCGATAAATATTATTTATACTCGTTGTCGATATTTTATATTTATTTTCAATCTGCAATTGAGAGAATGAGAGAAGAAAAAAAACAAAATTGATGATGCGGTTTTTAAGTGTTTTTGTTGTTTGTGAATTTTGCTTAAATTTTGTTGTTGTTTTTTTTTTTTTCGTTTAACAATAACAAAAACATTTTTTCTAACAAAAACTCATAATTTAATTTTGTACGCCAATTTTTTTAATTTTTTTGGATAACTACGTTTACATTTATTGGCCAATTGTTATAATTATGTCTACAAGAATAAAAAGTTGGAGCCATTTTTTAGCTTTTAAATAATTTTTTTTAATAATTAACACAAAGTTTAACAACGAAAAAAAATATTTAATAAAAAAATGTTGATTTTGTAAATTTGAAAGCTTTAATGAAAGAAATTAAAAAAAAAGAATTTTCACGACGAAATCAAATATTTTTTTAGTTAAAAGCGACTGATAACAAACTATAATTATTTTTATCGTATTGTCTGTTCGTTGTTGATTTTTTTCCGACAAGAGTTGTAGTGTTGTAAAGTGACGATAATGAAGAACAATGAATTAAAAAAAAACATTTATTTCATAAATATAAACTCAAGTACAAATACATGCAACATACAAAAATTCATAAATCAAAAAATTTATTTCTTTGATTTGAAAATCTTAAAATTTGTGTGTAGATTTATTTCTAAAATAAAATTTGTTTTAGTGTGTACAACTTATGGACACAGAACTCTTTTATCTAAACAATTAATAAGAATAACGATAATGCTATTTTTCTTTCATTTCTTAATAATGTAACAGAAAGCCTGAAAGAAATTATCTTGGTTAGCGGCTTAAAAGTAAACACTTCGTGTAAAAGACATTCGGAGAAGTGGTCCAAAATAAGATTTTTTTAATTTGAATTTTTATAAAAAAAATTTGCTTAGAAATAAAAATCATTTGGGTGGCATGAAGCTTTTTTAAATCAATTGCAAAATTGTTATCGTTAAAGTGTCACAAACGATAAAATTAAGAAAGCAATTAGTGTGCACACAACGCGACAGGATTTAATATTGTGTGCGTAAGTTATGACACTAGACGACTAGCAGGTTTATTGGTTTAATTGCTTCAAAAGGTGATCGTAAATTATTAAAATATTCAATTTAATATATGTAAGTGTGGGAGATGTTCAAGTGTATGTGTGTGAGTGTGAGCGCGGCTGTTCAAAATAATGTGTTCAAATAGCTTCAAATACGATGATTTAATTCCAAAATTAGTACTGATTCTTTATAAAGCACAAGACAGAAAATAAATTTATACCGCATTTAGACTTGGCAATTTTTCATGAAACTGGCATGCAATTTTTGTTTGTTGGTGAAGCAAGAGGAGTAAGCAATATGGTATTGCTTGAGTTTTGAATGGATGTTACTGTAGCTTATGTTTATTTTTAAATAACGCATATTGCTGCAACCTAAATAGAGAATTAAGAAAAAATGCCTCAAAAAGTTGCATAGTGTAAATCGGGAATTAGTGAAATGATATTAAAAAAGTTATTTAATTTTAATTTTTTTTTCAAATTATTACTCAAACTATTTTTTACTTTATTAAAAATGAAAAATTTAAATTCGTCTTAAGTTTGTTTGGTTTGCTCAAAACCTTAGACAGATAAATGCTGGTAGCGGATGTAGCGATTCAAAAAATGCTTCGTTACATATTGTTAGCGTCTAATGTTTTCTGTTTTCTTTGAAAACCAGCACAATGACTAGTAAAATTTCCTTTCTTAATAAGTTTCTAAATTAAAATTTTCGTGAACTTAAGCCGAATTAAAATTATTAATTTCTTGTGATGCTTATTTAAAAAAATCGCACTTGAACTATGATATTGTGTGTATGTGTGTGTGTGTGCATGTGTTTGAAAATATGTTCATACTGTAGAATGAAAAAGTGTGATCATTATTTCCAGCAAATATCTTTTTCTTCAGATGCCATGTCCATCTTGACAATTTTATAATAAAAAAATTTACTATTTTTTTTCTTTTTTTTTTAAAAAGGCACTCATGTTTCTTAAGTGTTCTGCTGTTATTTTTCATAATTCGTATTTATATGCATGTTTAGAATTATTAAAATTATCTAAAATATTACTATTGATTGGTCGATGTAAATTATGATGATTTAATATAAAATCTGAATATAATAAAAATTTATTTTTTTATACAGAATTTCTAAAATGTTGATCATGATTATGAAAGACAAATAATCATCCCCTGGTTGATTGGGGTGTTTGTTTGTTGATGGCAATGAGAGTGATTGTGTTGTTTGTGATGGTGGTGGGTGGTGATGGTGACAATTATTTTATAATGATTTTAATTTAATTAATAAAGTTTAATACATTTGATTAAGATTTTTGTTATTATTAAGATAAATTACATTGAGAATGAGACCCTGATTATAGGAGAGTTTTTATTTTTTGTTTCTTTTATTAATATTTAAATCATTTATATAAATGAGAAAAATCGTTCATACATTTTGGCTTTTTATAAAATTTGAATGTTCTTGATTTTTTATTTTTTTGTATTAAATATTGTTTACATTTTTGCACACATACATATGAATTCTTTGCAGTTTCAGCGGCCAATTCGAAACCAAAATGAATAGAACAAAGGTTAATTTTTGTAAAGAAGAACCTTTTCTTGCATTAATTATTATTATTATTATTAATTGGCGATGAATTGTTTTTTTATTTTGATTTTAATAAATTAATACATTTTAGTTTTCTTTTTTTGTTGTATTAAGTTATGAGTTTTTGTGTTTTGTTTTTGATTTGGATTTGTTTTTATATTGCCAAACTATTAATGAATTTTTGGGATTTCTTGAGAAAAAAGGTGGATTTTGATAGCGGAATTGGACCAGGGAAATATGGGAAATTAGGGTGCTGAAATTCATTTTATTACTTACCGCATTTAAAAGGCCGATGGTTGTAGGTGGCACAACATGCAGGGGGGTGTAAACATCTTCGTTTTCTTGTCTCACATATAACATGACTCGTTCACTGGTAGGTGGTGTCATGCGGCCACGTTTTAAAGGAGGACCAAATTCACCCATAGCCATTCCTTGATCCAAAATATGATCTTTTTTGTCACTGCAGATAGATGGGAGAGAATTTGAATTGATTTTTTTCAGTTTAATAGAAAATAAATGTGGGGAAAATATTTTTATAAAATGGTTGGTTGGAAGATTTTTACAATATACTCACGTGTGCATGTCGGGCGGAAAGTGATTGTGAAATTTTAATGTTGGTGTGGCTACCTTTTGTCCATGCAAGAGGAATGGCGAGGCACCTTTTAAATCTGGCGCTCCATCAGACTCATGGCCATAGAAGCCCTGCGAAGAATTACCAAACGTATTGTTATTATTATGATACACGTCATGATATTGTGTGGTTAGAGTTGTTAAATGTTGTGGAGAAGTTGTATTGTTTGGAGTAGTAGTAGTAGTAGTATGATTTGATGGTTGTATTATAACAGATGTTGTGGAGGAAGTAGTAGTGGTAGTAGTAGACAATGTGCTAGTAGTAGTATTTGAATGCATTGGAATTCTTACCTTATCCAAATCGTCGGCTGGTGAAAATAAAACCGGCGGCTTGGTAAGATCCTGCATTGTATAGAACTCTGAACGATCTGTAACCGGATGATAAAGTTCATCTAATTTTTTACGTCCGGTAGCCGTCATTTTACGTTTAGCAGCACGTCGTTCTTCGTCACGAGTTTTACGTTCGGCGCCCTGAAATTTTCAAAACGAAATCATTCATCACTTAATAATTTAAATAATTTATTTCAATTAAAAGTATAAAATATTTCCAATTGAATTTATTTCTTCAACAATTTATTATCAAAATTATTTAAAAACCCAGCTAAGGGAATTAAAAAAAAAAAAAAAAAAATCATTCATCTAATTCCCTGTCCGGTGCCTAAATGTCAGTCAAGAGTATGTGTGCGTTGTTATGCTTCATCCAGTACAGCAGCTACAATAGCAATTTAAGATTTATTTTATATTAAGATGGTATTTTTTATCTGCACATCCAGTCGAGTCTTGAATCTTCAAATCCTAAATAATTAGATACGTTTCACCGCATTTAACGTTTATGCTGTTGGCCACATCACAAAAGTGTTTTCATGCGGAAATCCACAAGTAGAAGCATTTAATTGCAAGTGTAGCATTCAAGTCGACATCCATCTAAAGATAGATCATGGACATTACAATCAAATGAAATTGAAATAACAGCGCCAACGATAAAGGAAAAAAAAATAAAAATAAAAATAAAAGAACGAATACAATACAAAAACTGCAGTAGAAATTTAAGAGCGAGAAGATGATCAAGATGAAAATAACTAAAATGTTGTAAGGAAAATGAAACGAGAGCAGTCTAATCCATCTGCATAAAGCCACAACAAATCTTAAACAAAACAAACAATTAAAGGCGGTTGGAAAATTGTTTGGGTCGCTTTTTCCTTGAATAAATGAACGGTTGCCTGCAGATGCTACAGGTGACATGCCAGCAATTATTTTTTTTTTGTTCTTGAATTTTAGCGACTGGACGAACGGCCGCCACACGTGTTAGCAAATCATTAAAAATTTCCAATGCTTTGAGAGCTTCGGCAATCATAATTTCTTAAATATAAAAACTTAATTTATTGCAGCTGGTTGGTTTAGAAATGATTTGGCAGGCTTCTTTTCTAAGTTTCTCCTTCAAAACTGTTGTTTACGTTTCACTTCTCATTTTGGCAAATACCACCGCCTTGTCTTGTTCATGTTTTCTTTTGTGTTTTACTTTTTCTCCTTTTATTTTCATAAAGCTCTAATAACACATGGAAAATTGATAATAAAGCGTTTAAAGAAGTCGTCTCTGAATGTGTTTCATTCGCTTTTCTTTTTGTCTTAACTTTAAACAAGTGTGAATTTTATTACGTAGAAACTGAGAAGATAAAAAAAGTTCAATGCCAGAAATGGATGTTATATTTTACAAGCAATAAATTTTCAAGATACACAACGTTTTTAGGATATTTTCATACGAAACAATTGATGTACTGCGGCTTAATTTTTCAAATACGAATCCAATAACACACACACAAACAAACATAAACGCAAGGAAATAAATCTTTTTTTATTTAACATCAGTAGAGAGAGAGAATGTAACTTAACGGTAAATATGCTAATGCTGCAACTATCTAAAAATAATCGATCTTTAAGAAGAAAATAAATAACAAAGATTTTAGTTGAGCTACGGAAGCTTTGTTCCACAGAGCCATACATCCTGTCTTGTTTGTAATCGATTTTGTACGTTTGCAAACATCTATTTTGTTATTGTTGTTGTTGTCGTTGGTGCTGTTTTTTGCTTTAAAGAATCGTATACGAAAATATAACATTTGGAATTTATAGCCTCGTGCAATCAAGAGCGATCGGGAGTAGTAAATGATCTGACACGCATCTTTTATTATTTATGTTGTTGTTGTTGTTGAATTTTACTTAAATGCTTGTAGCATGAACAATAAATATGTTTTTTGTTCGTTTCTTGTTGTTGGTGGTGTTAAAAGGTTTTGTTTCTTTCAAGATGCTCATGCGCTTGTGTGTGTGTGCGCGTGTATGAAGTCTGTATGTTTTGCTATCTTTGGCTATAAATTTCTCAATGTTAAAGAATATTGAATATAGATCATTGGGAAGAGATAAAAAACTAAATGAAACGAAAAAAAAAAAACGCAAAAATTTTAACTTTAAGTGTGTCGGTTGTCTAAGTGGATTTACTTATTTTTGTGATCGATCCAACAGTCAAATGCCGCAAAAAAAGGAAGACTTTAAAAACAATAACATTTTTATTTTTTTAAAGTTAACAGCTAAATTAGGAATATAAATTTGTTGGGTCAAATAACGTTTATTACTTAATAACTTATTAATACTCTTCTTCTTATTTTTCACAAAGATCACTTCCATCATCAACTGGGTGTTTGTTTTTAATTTAAAACATTAAAAATGAAAAATACAAATAACATAAGAGACGTTGCTCTCATCATAATAACATGACCTCTTTGACTTAAAAAAAAAAAAAACATTGACTACAAATCCAACAGCAACATCAACAACAAAAACTACTGCAGGTGTATAAAATATATGTGCCTGTATGGGCGAGTGGGGTGCGCGATTGTGTATTTTCGTATTTAAATGGAAAATTGCATAAAACATTGCAAATGAAATTTTTAAGTCTCCGAGAGTTCCTCCACCTTTAAGATTTGCGTAATTATTACAAGCCACAATGAAATGACTAACATTACTTCCAATAATGAAAGATTTACGAATATAATAAAAAAAAAACAAAATAATGATAATATGATTATAAGCATTTTTTTGATTAAAATGAATGGAGAAAACAACAACAACAACAAGGCGTAATCAACTAGACTCTAATAGTGTAAATGTATTCGTAAAAAAAGCAAATAATATTCAGCTTGTTATGTGTCAGTTTAAAGCCATAATGTTTTTGTTACTTTAATTAAATTTTTAATTAAAAATCAATATTAAGAGTGCTACATTCGGTTGTGCCGAACCTTATAAAACCCTTCACCAAGTGTTTTAGTTTCAAATTGCTCTTTATTCGGCTTAAATTAATTTTTTTTGGGATTTCATATTTTGGTTTGTTGTAAAAAAGACAATGTTACCATGTGTGCGGTTTTTAATGGGTTTTTCAATTTTTTTTAAACTACGTTTTTTGTAAAATTTATTTTTTTTTGTGAAATTAAAAAAAAAACAACAAATTAATGTTTACTGAAACGTGTCGACTTTTTGGTTATCATTCATATATTTTTTTTGTTAATTTTTTTTTATTAATTTTCGTTTTTGACGCAAATTTTTATATTTTTATATTTTTAATCAAATTTAAATCTTAAGATAAACAAATATTGTGCATGTGATAAGTAGAATAAAAACCTTCTGTGCTCATGTGGCTGTCAAGGGTTAAAAAATTTTTGGAAAATTAAAAACTAAACTTTTTAATTATAACGTTTAAAGTCTTTGTTTTAATTCTAAACAATTTAAATTTTAATTCAATTTAAATCTAAATCTATTAAATTAAAAACTGAAGCAAAGAATTAACAATCTGTTGATTTGTAGGCTCTTGAAGCAACAGCATTTTTTTTTTTGTATTTTATTTCCTTTGACTTTTATTTTATTTATTATTTTTCTCAATAAGAATTTAAACACTTCTTGTTTTTTTTTTTTTTTTTTGTAAACATAAAACAGTTTTATGCTCCTGTCCCGCATGCAAAAGATGTGAATTAAAAGTTTTAATAATCATAGCTTTTTTATCGTCTTCATTATTTTTATGAGGCAGTGTGAGTGTTTGCTGAAAGTTGTTTCCATTTTTCTTGCAATAAACATGTCGAATTTATTGTGGCCGCATCATTAGCTGTAATAAACTGCGGTTGTTTTTAAGTTAATGAACTAAAAATGTCATATTCGTTTTAGAATTTCTTGAGTCTCATTTTAATAATCCACCTCTACGATACAGGAATTTATGTCTTCATTTATCACAGACAAGTTTATGTTGCACTGTATGATCTGTGTGTGTATGTGTTTGTGTGTGTGTGTGCGTATGTGGAAATTGAAAGATCTAAACAAACAGTGCCTCTTGAAAAGTAGATTTTATTAATATAACGACATTTATTGTTTCCTGCCTTAAACTTAAAAACGATTCAATTTATGAAAATATGCAATGGCAGAGGTAAAATATTAATAAAATTAGCAAAAGCAAACACAAACTTCAATAAAATTTTTACTATTCAGTTAATAAATTAATTTATTATTTATTTAATCAATAAAAAAGTTTGAAATTTAATTTTTACAAAAAATGACGTTGGACATTGGGACTAAATGCTATTGCTAAATGCAATTTTAATTCTGAGACAACATGCAAAAATCAACGGTAACAAATAACTTAAAACTATGTCGTAGATAAATTCAAAGATTTCTGAAAAAATTTTTAGAGATTTAGAAAAAATAATAAATTTTGGTAGTAACTGACTTTTTCTTCTCTCTTAATAATTAATTACATAAAATTGCCAACTTTAGCTGATCAAAAAATTAATCAGTTTTATAGAATTAGATAATAAGAACAAAATGTGACTTAATTTAATAATAATGAAAATAAATGAAAAATTTTAAAACACAGCTTTTTAACTTGTCTTTTTATTCACTTTTATATTTATTTGTAACTAAAAAATAGTTTCCCGAGTTCTTTTTTTGTTAATTTTTTATTCACATGTGAAATACATCACAGAGATTTTGTCCTCTTCCGAACATTAGAATGACGTTTTTATACCCTTCACCACTAAAAGTGAAAATGGAGTTTCTCAAGGTTTCTCATTCCGTTTGTAATTTCTACAATATTAATTTCAATATTACATTTTGTCATGGCAAAAGAGGAGTTAGATAAAATTTAAGTACGTCAAATGATTAGACATATTTTCGAAAATTTTGCTATTGAAAGTCAGCAAGATCGGTCCATGTCGTTCGAGGTAGCGGGCAAAACACCAAGCCTGCCTCTAATTTTTCCATATCATTTTGAACAATAAAGTAACTCCAATAAAAAAAAAAACAAAATCAAAAACATCAAGTGAAAAAATTGCGCTCTTCTATATATCCAAGTTATGGGCTTCTGATTGTGCACCATATTTTTTTAAGGCATCAAAATGGGTATCATTTAAAAGTTTTTGAAGAGATCTTTCAGAAAATAATAACATTTTTTAAAAATGCTTAACCCATTAAGAGCCAATGACATTTTTATTTTTTTGATTCTCTGTCACCCTGTATTTTTTTTTAATTTCAAATATCAAATTTTAATTAACTGAGTCAATTTCAATATGATGGGAATAAATCTTGTACTTTTGATGCTGAAATTACTTTTTAATAAGAAATAGCTGGGGTGAAAAATTAAACTTTACAAAGATTCGTTGGCCAAGTTTTCATGATCCATTATCAGCAGGCGAAGTCAGCCTTAAAACTAAATACTATTTTCTTAATTTATGCTTAATCGAAAAATTGTCTTTGAATAATTTCTGTTGTGTGGAATATTTGTATTTAATTTTAGAGTTTCTCTTGAACAATTGTTTATGTATTTGAAAGTCTTGAAGGCCTTTGAAATAAATGGAAAATAATTAAAAAAAAAACAAGTGCTTGAAGTCGTAACAAAGTTTATTTGAAATCTGATATTGTGAGATAAAGTGACTGTTAAACGCTTTCTTATATATTTTAATGGGTGTGGTTACGCTTGATGGTATAAAAAACATGAGAAAATCAATGGGTAGCATTAACATTTGTTTAAAGTGGGTACAGAACTCTTTAATTTCTAAAACAGAAACATGAATAAATAAATTACAGAAGTTCAGCAGAATTATTAAAGGAATTTCAAATTATTTAGGTCTCAATTGTTTTACGCTATGGGCTCTTTGATTAAATTGCAATAAAAAATTTTTTTAGATCAATAACAACGACATCAGTAATAAAAAAACACAGCATAATAAATTACTTTACATGAATATTATTTTAATTGGCAACATCGCTACAACAATTCCATCACATTGCTCTACAACGCATAATTAATATCGATATTGTAATCGAACCATATGATTATTGCAACGTTTTAAATTATATGTCTCATGAAAATTATGAAGACAATCAAACAATTAAAAAGCAACAACAAGAAAATAATGTGACTTAAGAAAACACAAAAATGAAATCATGCTGTTGAAGCAGAAAACCAAATTGAACAAAACAAAACGAAACCAAGAATTAAATATTTTATATTTATTTTTTTTTAATTTTTATGAAACAGTAACATTATCTGTCATTCCACATAAAAAGAATGGCCACATTTCATGGGCAATTCAACAGTATCAGGTTACTCGTTACCTTCGCCTTAAAAACAAATCCTTGTGATGAACTTTGTTGAATAATGTAAAACACGATAACCATTTTTTTTTTTTTTTTGGTTCACACTGAAACAAGTGTAGTGAATTTTTCATTTGTTGTTGTTGCTGCTGTGATGTAACCCTTCGATGAATCCTTATATGGTTTTTACTACAAAAACAAAAACACAAAAACATCGACTGCATAAAGGGGTTTTAACACTTCATTTTTCTTGTTCGTTTTTTGTTCAGTTTTTGTTTTTACACCGTGTTCTCGTATTTTTTTTTTCTTTTCTTGGGTTACTTGACGTCTTCTGCAATGGAACGAAATCAAGTAACTATTTGTTGCCAATAAAAGAAAAAAAACTAAATAAAAAAAGCAAACAAAAAAAAAATGCCTCATAAATGTAAAAATCTTGTATTACTCAACAATCAAATCAAAAGGGAAAGGAGCCCCTCTACGGTATCTCTCATTTATAGTCGCTGGCCTCAGTGTGCACGTTAGTATTTTGTATTTGTTTCACTGGGTTTTTAAAGTTGGTTGAGTTTTGTATCGATTACACATGTACAAGGGTTTGGTTATTTATGCAGCGTGCGTTATGAAAGTGTGTTTAATATTTAAGCCAAAAACTAAAGTAAGTTTCTCTCTCACACCACCAAACCGACAACTGCAGTAAATATCAACAAGTTGGTCTTAAGTATGGCACGCTATAATGAATTGCATTGCCACCTCAATGATCTCAATATCAACTAAAACAACCGCAGCAGAATTGTTGCGAAAAGGGAGCTTGAAAGAAAAACCAATGGAGCATTGCAGTTCCAATAAACAGATGCCTGCGAGTATAATCACAACCAGCAATGTCATAAAAAAAAACAGCATAACTAACAAACAAAGACGCGAGACGGAACAAGAGGCTTAGAAGCGGATTTAAAATTGTATTAATTGACCTTTATGGGACAACGGTTTATTTCTGAAAAAAAAATATGCTGATAGAGAAAACAAGTTTTTCTAAAAAAGAAAAAAATCAGTGAATGGAAGTAAGAGGGTTTTCATTTTCAGTGGTTTTATTCTCTGTCAAAATTTGTAAGGTCCGTCCTGTCACTTAATTATCGATGCATTTTTAAAATTACATCACTTGTCATAGAATAAAAACAAAATAAATTTTTATTAAAATAAATAAATAAATAAATAATTAATGAAGCAGGAGCAGGCACTTACCTTATCGCAAAAAACTTTAATTTGACAATAGCCTCGATGAAAGACTTGGGCATCACGTGGATCTTCAAATGTGTCGATTTGTACATGCAGAGGTAGACCCTGAGAATATAAAAAGACATAAAACAAAATTACAAAATTATTCTCATTTTAAAATTTTATTTCTTCTTTTTTCAATAATTTGCTGTTTGTTCTCTTTTGCTGATAAACCATTTGCATTATGTATTTCTAATAACAAATTTTTGTTTTTTTTATATTTTTAAAATTCCGTTTAAAAAAGTGGTTTTAACTTTATAACTAATAACTTCCGCTCTTAATGTTAGGCAATCAACTTTGTCGTCGTTTGGCAAATTTTTCAATGAAATAACATTATTTTTTTCTTTAGGAAATTCATGATAATGCAATAAGTGATTATTAAACTGCTTTAATTAATAAATCTGAATCTGCATACCGGGCCTTTTTTTGCCTTTTTCTTTGTTTTTTTTTTCTTTATTTAAAATTCAGTTTTATTGCTTGTAGCTTTGAGCGTAGAATTAAATGAAAATTAATTTTAAATTTATTTGAGTGTGTATTTCGTTGTTAATATTTGTATATATTCATGCATATTTATTTACATAAATACATGGATACACAGTTGCGTTCATTTATGCACACATTCGTCTTAATTCCAAGCCACACTAATCTCATAAAAAATAAAAGAGGATTGAAGCGTTTGTACAGGAATAAGATGCTCAGCAGTAATAAGCCCAGTCAAAAGTAATGCAACTGTCCTTTTAAACCAGCACATTTATTCCTGCTTCTAGAAGGATTTTCTTAAAGGTAAGAAGCTCGACTTCACTGTACGGAGCGCTAGTGTAAGAGAAAGATACAACCAATTCGTTCAAGCAAGATTTTTGGAAAATATTTAGAGGCGGCTGCCTAAGAGCCTGCATTCGATTCAAACAATATCAGTGAAAGAGGAAGTTAGCGAAAAGCATGCCCATAGACATCATGGGCATCGATGGGTAGATAAAGCGCAAACAATTGAGAGGTGAACCGCTACTTAATGAAATTTTTCATAAAAGACAGAAGTTAAGGAGCATGTCTACTCCGTTTTGGGCCCGCAATCGGTTTTCAAGTTAGGATTCCAAAAAATTGAAATACTTGTGAACCAAGAAGAAAAAGAAGATTAAGAAGAAGATATGAAGATTATTGTATTATCACTCGAGTAAACTACGCTTTAATGCCAATAAACAGTTCCTTGAATGCAGGCTTTAAATACGTAAGTTTTTTTTAATGTCAACCACGGATTTCAAGATATTCGACTTTCTTCTTCTTTCAAAACAAAAATAATAAATAAATTAATTAATGAATAAATATATACATATATACATGAATACATGCATACACACATACATAAAAATATATTAAATATAATTTATAAATATTTAAAAAAAAATTCCAAAAGAAGTCAGTTCACAAGAGACTAAATAGTCATATCCAAGACAGGTATAATTTCACTTCAATGCAAAAGGCATCGAAAATCATTTTCACATGGAGTATTTGAATAAATTCACTAAATGTCAACCTAATCTAGTGATTTAATGCGATAAAACCTTTTTCAATTTTCATTGAATAGAAAATTGTGATGAACAAAAAAAAAAAAAAAAATTAAAATAACAGCAACAACAAGACATTAAATGAAGACTCCCTTTTTAACAAAAAAACACAACAAAGTTTCATTCTTTGATTCGTATAGTTTACGAGTTTGAATTCTATGGCAAGAAAAACACCTGTAGCTTGATATCAGTGTCATTGAAAGTGTATTAAAGATGACTGCTATGATGTGAAAATGTAATGGGTAGAAAATATAAAATGACAACAACAACAACAACAAAAACCATCATGAATAGTTGTAATCTTAATTAAAAAATACGTTTTGTTGCAGCATTAACTAACGAACCAGGCAGGCAGGCGCACGCATAAATTTTCAAGCATAAAAAATTTTAATTTAATACAACTGCATTGTATGTGTAAGTGTGTATGTGTGCATGCTTTTTAATAAATTTATACACGCATCCCAAAATTATTATTATTGAGTTCAATATTTTTTCCATTAAAATATGAATTTCTATTCAACAATTTAAACGACAACGAAATGATTTCTTTTTTTCTTTTTTTTTTTGTCGCCTGTTCGAAAGTCATTTTTAGCGGTTTTCGTATTCAACTGCAGAGCGAGCGATTTGTTAGAATAACAAGTAAATAAGAATTGATGCCTGTTAAAAAATGAATTTTTAAAAGGATGTTATTATTTTTGTTTTTTAAATTGCAACATGCAAAGCGCCCACTTGAAAAGTCATTAATAATATTTATTCCTTTTATTCTCAATTTATTTTATCTTTTTACTTGCAGGATTAGATTCCGTGGTTATATTCACAAAAGACAGGCTTTTTATTTTCGATTTATAAAATACACCTAAAACTTTATTAACGGCGCAAAATTTTGTTGTATTCTTAACCAATTGAAGGTTGCCATCGAAACATTGCAAAAGTTGTGCTAAATTTGACCCTGAAATTATTGGTTACGAAATAACTGAGCAGCTTAATTTCCTTTAAACCTCTTCGACTATTAAAACCAAAATAAGTATTTAATTCCATTCAAAATCTTAACTTCAAAAGAATCGACATTCGTGAATTTAGAGGTGTAATTCGCTTAATTGTAGTATCAAGTTTTAGAAATCAGAAACACTGAAAAGGAATATGTCCACGTTGAGGATAAACTGTAGAGGATCTAGTGTACGTTGGGTGATTGCATGTGTGTGTGTGTAAATCAACTTTATACAGATCCATAGACAAGTGCCTGTTGTTTATGCGTTTGAATGTTTATGATGGATTGCATTCGTTTTTGGTTTTTTCTTTTTTGGTATGTTGGTTGTACTCTAAATGTTGTGGTTAAAATATATGAAAAATTTATTTAAAAAAAACCGTTAATGAATAAAATATCGTTGCAAAAGTTTTAGTGTCGTGTTTAAAGAAAACAGTTGATTTAACTTTTTGTGAGTCTTTTCTCTTTTTGCGGATCAAATATTTTTATGCGTGAAAAAAAAAACGAAAAATAAAAAAAATCTCATGTTTTTAAGCGTCGCTTTACAAACAAACAAGACATTTTATGCTTTTCATGTGCGACACGATGTTAAGGTAAATGTTAAATCGATATTTTATTGACAGATGCGGCAGCATAATAGCAAAACATGTTTATGCCGTTGTTTTCCTTTTTTTCTTCTTCTTCTTCTTTATTTGGTTTGGATTGTTTCTTCTCTCAACATGACTTAAAGCCATTTTCTTCTCCTTTTTCTAGATTATTTTTTTTTTCTTTTGAACCAACGCAAAACTTTCAAGATCTACAACATTTGTTACAATAAAGTCAAAAAGCAACAACAAAAAATGCGTGAGATTGTTGAATGATGTTATTTATTTATTTTCTGAACAATCTGAACAATATCGTCCAGAAATAATAGAAAGCTTAACAATAATTTTATGTAGTTTAACACTTTGATCAAGTTACAACTACGCCTTTTTATCAATTTATTTATGGATTTTCGAATGGTGCATGAAGCTAACACAACAACAAGTACAACAAAAACAATAATTTTTATTATTTTTTTTTTGTAGTTTTTCATGATGATTTATGTTTTGATTAAAGTAAATATTTTTTTTAGAAAAGGAAATGGGTGACAAATTTTGTTGCAAGTTAATGAATTTAATTTGTTGTTTAAAATTACAAAAAAAAAAAAAAAAAAAAACAAAAAAATAAATTAAAATAAGTAGATAATAAAATTAATTACAACAAGGAACAGTGCTATATAAGGCTATGTCTGATCTTATAAACTCTTCACCATACACATACATATGTATGTACAACCACATGTACATTTAAATCGACATAAGAAATTCTTTCATACCAACAAGTGATAAAAAAAATCTTTTAGCTCACTTAGTGCCTTGGCAACATTGTTTTTAATTTTACTCATACTTTCTAAATCTTTCAAATGCTTTCTAAAGGGCCGAAAAGAGAACAGCAAACAATTGAAACATTTAAAATTAATTGAGAATAAATGATTACTTACCTTTACGCCCTTTTGACTGCTAAAGTCTGTACTTAAACATTGCACGGCGATATTTATCTGAAAAGAATTCAAAATTAAAAATTAACAAAAATTAAAAATAACAATAAAAATATGTAAAATGCAACCATAAGGAAATCGTTAACAGCAAACAAATTAACAAATCCAAATTTAAAAGATACAAAGAAAAAAAATAATTCAAAATTTTTCTTTTGCTTATGCTTTTTTTTCGCAACAAACGATAAATATACAGTTATTTTACAGTATTTGTTATTTGCTATTAATTGCTTAAAAGCACAAAATACCAAAAATAACAACAACGACAATAATAAATAAGTAATGAGCAAAGAACAAAGTGAAAAATTGTGAAGAGAATTGGCTGAAGATGGTCATTTTAAAGTTGGCCATTTTGATGATGATGACGATTATGAAGATGATTGCAGGCTTAAGTGCGTTTTCATTTGATGCTGTTGCCAATGCAGTGCTTTTTTTTTAATTTTTTATTTGATATTTTAAGCAAACATTATAATAAATCACAATATCAAATGAAGAAGAAGACAGCAACGACAACGACCGAGAAATGAAAAGCATTTAATTTTTATTTAATATCATTGTAGCGCAAATCGTCGTTCAGAAACTAAAATAATGAAAATATACAAACAACATTGATGCCACTGACTGCAACACGTAAAAGTTGTTAAATTAATGATTTCTGCTGCTAATGCTCCTGCAAATACTCAAATTGGATGCCATCTGATTGTGCGTATAATTTTTTTTTAGTTGTTTGTTTCATTATTGTATTTATTTATTTTTTAATTTCAGTGGAAATGTGTTTAAAACAATTTCGAGAATGTTATTGCAAAAGTGAAAAAAAGAAACAAACAACACATAACACATCACAATCATACGCAAAAGGGGCAAGCTATTGAAAAAATCCATCATCGTCATCATCATCATCTACACATTGTTAGTTAACAATAAAAACAATAAAAACAACAAAAACATGTATCTGAAAACGAATAATAATTTACGAACAGGTAGCAAACAAAGTCTAAGCGCATTACTGCCATTTTTAATGGCAAAGTGCAACGACGCAACAGCAACAGCAATTGCAATAACAACAAAAACCAAAACTAAAACAGCCACTAGCATTTAATGGGAATTAATTAGCGAACACGGGCTACCAAATACAGCTTAGGGCAGAGCCATCATTCACTCACTCACTCAGTTACTCACTCACTAATTTTTTGTTTTTAACTCTACATGGCTATCGTCTTCATCATGCAAAAGCTGACTTAATGCAGCAGACATTTCGACGTTTTAAATACTGCTGCTGCTGCTGCATTATGATTTGCAAAGATTTTTTACAATACAAATAGTAAAAAAAAATAATGATGATAAGATGAAAAAGAACGTCTTGTATAACTTGGCAGATTACATTATGTGACATTGTTTGTACCCAAAGCAAAAGTTAAGGCGGGCGTACAGATAGCAAGCAGCATCTATTTGGTCGAGTCAAAATAAGAAAAAAAACACGAACTCTAAGCAATTTGTAAATGAATTTCTTCTATTGTCGTTAACGCACACACAATATCCAAAATACATTAAAACATCTAAAATCTTTAAAACATCATCACCATAAATGTACTTGGAAATTTTAAATATTTTCTTTACCGCTGCGCTTTTAATGGATTAAAATCCAAAAGTCCAGGAAATAAGAATCAAGCAAACAAATAAGCTTTCAAACAAACTAAAAGAAATAAAAAAAAAAAATCTCATTATTTAAACTTTGTCTAAGCGAAGAAAATTAATTAATTGTTGACGTAACATCAGGCGTTGTGGCCAGTCGTCTACGTAAAAGGGGAGGGAGGGAAGCCTTTCAAAAATGGTCATCTGTTAAAGGTATGTAAAGTGTATTATTTTGTTATTATTCTTAAGCAATTTAATGCCACACAAAGTACCTGCCACACCTGCACCTGTGTGTGTGTGTAATCAAGCAGAGTTCTTTTAATTCTGCAGATTTTTTTTTAATCTTTTCTTACACTTAAGGAAAGAAAGCTGCAATTTCCAAGAGAAATAAGTAAAAAAATGGACACAACAATTTGCAACCTAAACGTGTTTAACATTTTATAAATTATAAGTCCTTTTAAGTCTGCTGTGCTTTACTCAAATTAGAAATTAGAAATAAATAATTAATTAAAACTAATATTAAATATAATTTTTTAAATACTGCAATAAAAAAACAATTCTTATTTAAATCCCTTTGTGTTTTTTTTTTACAACAATTCAATTTTTTTAAAAAAATTCAAATAAAATTTAAATTATTTAAATTATTATTTTTATTAAGCTAAACAAGCGTCAAAAATGACCTAAAAGTCCTCACAGAATCTTAATAACAAGTCAGTCCGTCAGTCCGTCAGTCCGTCAGTCAGCATTTGTTTTTTATGTTTTTCACATTTGCATTAACTTTTAATACTTTAATAAGCTTTTTTGTTACTAACTTGCTTACAGTGTCTAACTACTTTAGCAGAAAAAACAAAACAAAAACACAAGCGACTAAAAATCGGCCAATTTTAAAGTTAAAAAAATATATAAATACAGCTGACATAATCTCAATAGAATGCGTTAATAGCAGATACAGTAACTACGATCAACTTAATTTGATTTATTAATCAACTTACAACTAAATAAATTTTTATTCGATTTGATTTCCAGAGATAATTTTGCAACAACTACAACAAAGTTTATGTATGTAAAACAATTTTAAAATATCCACAGTTTGTTTGTTGGTGTTGTAACTCAATTTAGATTGTAAAAATCACACAGGAAATTGCAAATGATTTAATTGTGTTGCTTTTGTTTTCAGTAGCAAGAAAGAAAAAAAAAACAAAAAAATCTAAGTCTCATTCATTTTAATTTAATTTCAATTAAATTCATAGCAGCTTGAATTAGAATTTACAAAAACAAAACAAAAGTTTTTTTTTTATTAATTATAAATTTTTTTATTTTTTTGTCTAATTTCAATTTAAAATGAAGACATGACCATCTCTTCAATAAATTTAATAAAATTTAATAAAAAAACGCATTAAAAAACCCGTATGCTTTTTTTTATTCACTTGCAATGTTCGAGCAAAATTGCAATTGGCCATTAATTGAATTGAATAAATTTGCATAAATAAATACTGAATACTAAACACACTCATACTCATGCAGTAAAGATTAATAAAAAAAAAACATTTTGAAATAAATAATTGTATGTGTATCCGCACACACACTTGTACACATGGTCATTTATAGATATCTGTCCATTAAGTGCTGCCAAGAAGTGCGTGAGGTGCTAATTGCTGGTAATAACAATCAATAATAAGAAAAAACATTTGCATTAATGATTACGTCAACATTTTGCTGCGAATGAAACAGCAGACAAACAAATAGAAAAATTAAAAACTTTAACACATAAAAGTGCGGCTGATTTTTAATCTTCAACCGAAAAAAATGGCCTCATTTAATGTCACAAAATAAATTAAAATTAAATTAAACAACGTTTTTCAATTGGCTGAAAATATTTGAAAAAAAAAAAACGAAAACGCCTCTTTTAATAGATTTAAATTGTGCATAATATTAGAAACTTAATTGTTGTTGTTTCTTTCTTGCATCAAAAACAAATTTAAGCAGCACCTACTGAATTTAATAAAAGTATTTGTAAATTTGTTTTAAATAGTCGGTGCAAAACACTGCCGAAAACAGCCGAAAGGTTTTATAATTTCTAATCCGTTGCATTGGGCATTCAACGTAACATTCATTGGTTGCGTTAAAATTGCATGCATAATTTATTTAAAGTCCATTGAAATCCTCTAATATCGTAATATTTAATTTATTCTTATATTTCTTGCAGAAACGAAAAGGTACCTAAAGAAAAAAATCATTAATTTTGTTTACATGCGTGTGGCATCGTTGACCTAGAACGTTTATAGATATCTACTTGAAAACGTAAATAAAGTTAACGAAGCTCAGCCAGGAAACCATTTTAGAAAACACCAAAGAGAGAAAGATTCGTTCATTTTTTAACAACAACGAAAATTGAAATATTTCCTAATTTCCTAAAAATTATGTGTAATAAAGAAGCAGCAACTAACTTAAGTAGTTTGATGTGGCGGCAGTAGAGCATGCCAATTCACCTCAGCCCACAAGAACTTGATTAAACTGCACAATCTTGTGTTTAATTTCAGTCAAGATGTTAGTGTTTTATCGACTACCGTTTGTAAAAATGTGTTTTTTTTTTGTTTGTTTGCAATTAAGCTTGATTAGCTTTAATCTCTTAATGATATTTATTTGTTTTCATTAACATAATCATTAACTCTGTAAACTTTGTTTCGTTGTGTCAAAGGAAACGACACAAGATTGTAATTGTCAATTAGAATGCACACTGTTCGATACACTTGCAAATGGAACACGTGTGTAAATGTTTAAATGTTCATGATGCGGGAAATTTTTTACATAAAGCGAATAATCGTTCGATAAGCTGCGTTATAAATGAAAACTAAACTTACCTTTGCAGAGCTTTCTAAAGGATTCCAATAGACTGCTATGGCATTGTGGGAGACTTCTTCAATACAACCAACTAAACCTACCGAGTTCTTAGTATCTAAAATGAAGAGAAAATAAAAAGACAGATTAATAAATAATAGAAAATCTGAAAAGAAAAAGACAAAAAAACAAAAACAACATTTAGCCATCGTTTGGTGGATGGCTCTAAAACAGCAGAGGCAGACAGCCAAAGAATGCAACTATGATTGGATCATTTGTCATATTTATTCACACACGATCATATTCGTACATTGAATATACAAATTTGCGCTTTAAACATATTTGAAATTACTTATCAAAAAGTATAGATCTTCCATTTTAAGGCATAAACGAAGATGCCAGTGTTAGCGCTTGCGTTATACGTTTTACGTTTTCATACAATTCACACAGTACATACATTCATACATTAATACGACTCCTTTTGGTTAATTTTGCAATTAGCCAAAGAGACACACAGGTGACTTCCAAAGACTTCCTCCCCTTTATGATTCTGGCCACATATGGATTTCAGTATGGATGTATGTGTGTGTGCGTTTTGTATAAACGAACAGAAAAGGTAAATGTAAGTGTTTTTTCGTCTTTTGTCTTTTGTCTTGTGTCTTGTGTAAAATGTAAAGGCCTTTAATTTTTTTTATCAGCCATGAAATCTTTGTTATAATGGGCATTGGACATTGCCCGCAACAAATTCATTCGATGCGTTTTCAATAAAATTACAAAATTTACAATGATCTCCAATAACTAACTAACTCACACACACACACACACACAACCACCACTGTCCCAAATGATAAGCATCGTTGGGCTTGAATATACAATATGTATTTAGACCAACATATGCTAATATGTGTATGTGTATGTGTGTATGTATGTATGTATGTGTGTAAGTATAATCAAGCATAATATAGCTTTTAAATAAATGTATGTATGTATGTTTGTATGTTTGAACGTACGCGAATACAATATATTCAATATGACACTTGTTAAAGAAATAAAGATTTTATTTCCCAGAGAACCATGGACACTAACAACAACAGCAAGATCGAGCAAATGAAGCAACATTGTCTCAAATTACATATGTATTAGCAAACATGACAACATACATACAGACAGACAGACAGACAAATAGTCATTCGAACATAACAATAACATTAACTAAAATGTGTTGCAACACCTTCTCGCAGTTACAAAAATCCCAACGCGTGGGAGTCAATAAAATGAAGATTTTATTGCATTTTAAATTCAATTAAAAATTGTAACATTTTTTATAATTTATTTTGTTTTCTTTAGGTTTTTTTTATTTTGTTTATAAGAAAATTAAAATCAATAGTTTTAATTTTAAAATAAATAAATTGCTTAAAATTTACACGTACCTGCATCTAAAATTCGTTGCTTTACAGAGTGTTGTCGACTGTGCCAAAATTGCCACGCTTTAATTTCATCTTCAGGGGATTTTTCTTCTCGGAACATTAACATTATCACACTCTATTTATGAAAAAAATAAAAATAAAAAATATTTAAAAACTACAATTTATCAATTGCAAAATTACAAAATAAAAAAAATTTAGTTATTTTAAAAAATTTTAAATGATTTTAATCATTTTTCAATCAAGTTTACAACAAAAAGTTAGAAAAAATATGAAATAGTTTTGATCAGTTATCCCAAAATATTTTATGTTTTTTTAAGTTATAAATGTAAAAGTTTGTATGTTAGAATTTTTGTAAGTTTATTACTCTGTCACGTCTAAACAGCATTTTTTTCATTCAAGGTTGATCACAAATAGATTTTCATACAGATGAGGTACCGTTTTTTTTTATCACTTTGAACCGCAAGGGGGCCAGAATCGAGCACAATTTTAGGTGTAAAAATATAAATTTATTTTTTTTAGGTGAAAGTCAAGATTAGACCACGAAATATTAATCAGTCTAATGATAAAAATAAGAAAAACACAAAGAAAGAGGTTTTTGCACCTTTTAAAATTTTTTATTGTTTTCAGAATGAATTCATTAATTAAATAGCATTTTTCAAATCTGTTACAGAGTTGATTGCTAGTTAAAGCACAGAGCAATGATCGACATAAGTTTATGACAAACTAAAAAATGGAAGATCCACATTTACTTCACAATGTAAAATTTTGTATTAATTCACTGAAATTAATTACTGGTGGAAAAGCTTTTTCCCATGGCCATATTATTGATCGCTCAACTCAACTGATCAGGAAACATTTTGCCGAGATTTTGGGTGCGTTAGAAGTGCCTTTACACTAAAAAATTTTAACGACCAAAGGAGAATTAGAATTAGAATTAGTTTTTTGTTAACAGTTTTTAAATCTGTGGTAACTTTTAACTTGTACATTTGTATTTATAGCCTCCACGCCATCACCTTCGTTTGACTTTATAAATTTTCCTCAAAGAAAATAATTTATAACATTTGCATAAATCGAACATTAAACGTGGAAAGATCGTTTTTATTTCGTTAAGACAGGATAAAAAATATTAATTTGATCTTAAAAATCAACAAAAGAAAAAAATGTACGAAAATGATTCTTTTACTTTTTTTATATAAAAACGCAGCCAGAGAAAAGCCGAGACAATAAAAAGCATCTGCGCAAAAAACTACCCTCTTTTTATAGTTCCATGCTGTAGCAGATTGAAGGTGATGATGATATTTTTATATTCGCTATGCTTAGTTAACACGATAAAGATAGATTGCTGAGCAAACAGCTAAGATTTAGATTTGGATCGTAAATTACGTGAAGAAAAATAAAATTTTGCATTCAATCCTTTTGCTCGGCTTGTGTTTTCTTTTCATTTTTATTTAAAAGTCTTGTACATGAAGGGCTTATAGTTAAACAAATATAAATTAAAGTTGACACTTTAGTCGTTTGTTTTGTTTTCTGTTTTTTTTTCTGAATTTTTTATTTTGTCCTTTTTTTACCAACAAATTTATATTCATTTTTCTCTTGTCTTGGCTTGAGAGGAAAAAGGGCAGCCTTAAGATGGTTTGTTTTATTGTTACTTGAGCCTTTAACATTATTAATGGGAAATTTATGCAAATTGTATTAAGTGCATTTTTAATTTTATTATTTTTAAAATGCATCAGTTTATCATGAATCAAAAGAAAAAAAGTCAAGCAGCTTTAATATTTTATTTTCTTTTTCTTTTAGTTTCATGTTAAAAAATAATAATTTAAAAGAGCAATAATTAATAAATGGAAAAAGTTGATATCATAAAATTAATACAGTTAAATATGTCTGTCTACACCTGTCTGTGCGTTTGTATCATCATAGTGTGTCTTGATATGATGTGTCTGAATTTTAAATCATTTTCCACAATTAAAGCCTCAAGGCTGGTTTTTCTTTAAAAAAAAATTCCATATGAATTTTTCTTTTTCGTTTTTAAAGAAAACCACGCACAAACGCTTAAACTAAATTAAATCGCTATCACATCTGCATTTATATATACACACACGCACTTTAAATCGACGAGTGAAAATCATTAAAATGAAATAAAAAGCGAGCAAAAGAAAAAACTTGGAGAAAATAGTTTGTTGTCGTTGTTTTATTGTAAAGGAAAGTTAAAACGTTTTTAAAAATGACAAATTGTAACATGAGCAGAAAAAAAATATAAATACACATACGCACGCACACGCACACTTTGCCAGTAATACACTTAAGAAAAAAGCCGTTAAATAAAAGAAATTAAAAAAAAAACACAGAAAAAGGAATTTAATTGAAAAATACCTGAGAGAAAAAAGAAAATCAAACTTAATGAATGTGCGTTGAATGAACTTTAGAAACAGTAGCAGTAGAGTCTTCTGGCTTAAGAGTTTCTTCTATAAATAAAATTTAAAAATTTACATATCCTGTTTGGCAATGTGTTTGTGTTATCTGTGCAAATGATTGATAATGTTACCAAGATCTTAATTATTTACTGACGAAGCGTTCATATTGTAAGTGTGTATTACTGGAACCTAAACAAATACACTTGAGATATTTGGGAGAGATTGTGAGATCTAGTTTAGTTTTCCTGCTCTGCTCCCTGACAATCAAATGTTGCGCAAATTGTTCAACAATGGCAGTTACAAAACAGTGCTGATACTAAATAAATTATACAAATCATTTATCATGTCATCGTCAGCAGCATCAGCATCAGCATCAGCTTCATCAGATCATTGAAATGATTGTCCTGATTTGAAATGACATTGACGAGTATATAGATTTCCATAACAAAAGGAATTCGTAAAAATGAAAAAGGGTTGTTTCCTATTCATCGCGGAAGTGTTAAAATTTTAAATCATGCAGAACATGACAAATCACTATCGTTTGTTTACTCACACAACTCTTTCTTTTCGCTTCATGTCTTGAATACATTTTTTTTTGCTGTCTGCCTTTGAGCAAAGTTTTGTTTATTTATTTTTTTATTGTCTATTTAGCTCCTTTCGGCTCCTCTGCTATTTAAGAAAGAAAAGCTTTTTATTTGTATTTGCATATATTTTTATGTCTGTCTCAATCTCTACCTCTGCCTATTTAATTTTTTATTCATTCATTCACTTACTTATTCATTTGATAATCATAATTTCTTCTATTTTTTTTTTTTGAATTTTAAATATTTTTACATACCTTCACTGTTGTATTTTTAATGGGCTTGTCAGGATCTGGAATATATTCCAAGGTGATTCCATAAAATTGTCCTTTGTTGATGTATGTTATTCGATCATCTTCTCGTCTTTGGGACGAACTTATTGGCGACTCAAGATGATATTTGAAACCAACATTTGTAAATCTAAAATAATGTAGAAATGTTAGTGGGCCATTAACAACATGAATGTAAAAATATTTCATAATTAAAATGAATTTGCGTGATCTGAATGTTGTTATTGAAATTAAATTATTAAAAGTGTGTAAAGTTTTGAATCTCGATTAGCTCTTCTGGAAATTTATTCGAGTCAATAATAGTGCTGGCAGAATTGATTGCTTTAATACGCTCTTGTTCGGTGTTAGTCAGTATTTTAATAAGATATTTTATTAGATATTATCGTCCATATGTATGTATGTACGTGAAGTCTTTTTAATTTTTAAAAAAATATATTTTTTATAAAAACTACGTTTTTGTTTTTTGAGAATATTTTTGAACAGAAATTGAGATTCATTTGTTATTAATTTTTGAGCTCTAGAATATTCCATATAATTAAAAATAAATAATACAACCAGGACTACTCGGTACTCGCTACCCTGAACTTATTACTTTGCCAGCACTAATAAAAAATAAATGAAGGTAAAGAGTCTAATTTCTGCAAAACTTATTTTATTGACAGCCGTAGTTTTATCTCTGTTTGTTGTGAATGATTGAAATGTTTAAATGTTTAACGCATTAAAAAATTGTAAATAATTGTTAAAAATAGTTTGATCTAAGGACTTACATTTTTGGTATTTGTATTTTATCAGCATCATTTTGCCGACCAAAGTCGTGCCATGGCCTAGAACGTGTAGCACTTCCATTAGCACTGGTGCCACCTAATGATGTTGTGGGACTATTTTGGCCACCATGGACACTGACAGAGCCACGTTGTAAACTGTTAACGGAGACCGGTATGCCACCATTGTTGTCCAGCAAGGAGCCCGGTTGACAAAGTTCCGTATAATCGAAGGACTAAAATGAAAGAAGACGACGAAATTTTTAATTTCAAAATGAATAATTAAAAAGTTCTCAAACAATTAAAATTGAAAAGTGGTGTCTTGAAATTCAATATTAGGACGCTACACGCACTTACTAATCATTTTGTTTTTGCGAAATGTTACCAGTTTTGTTAAAAAAAACAACAAAAAATATTTAGAAAATGATAAAAATTTATGTAAAAAATAATTTTATTTTAAATGTTCACTTGAGCTGCTGAAACAAAAAAGCAATCAACTATAAAATCGCATCAACCGATAACAAACAGCTGGCTAGGTCAGAAAGTGAAAGAGAGAAAGAGATGATTCATTTCTTCTCTGACTGTTTCTTTTTGTCCTGTTTGAGCAGTTTGTTAGAGCGGGAGAGGGAATGGTGCTTGGAAATTAAATGAAACAATTGAGTGTTTTTTCTGTTTCTTTCATTCAACTCACCTGTTGTATATTATTTTGATCTCGGGGCGTTATTGCATCAGCTCCAATGCCAGAATCGGGACTGGGTAAATCGACTGTTAGGCCGGCAGCTGTTACTGTCTTGGCATAGATGGGGGTGCCGCTATTGTTCTTCGACAAATTGGCTGAAGGGTGAGGAGGTGGTACACCACTGTTGGCAGTTGTTGTGGTAAAGCGTCCCTCATAAGTTGTTCCCGGTTGAGGACCTTCACTGTCTCCATATATAGTGCGAGTTGGGGCATAACCTTGGCCATCTGCTGTCGTAAAGTATTCACGGTAGTAGGGTTCCGATATGAATGCAGTAGTTGGAGCTGCTGTCAACCGACTAGTTGTGTACATGCCATAACCATCGGCTCCTATATATGGGCCAGGGCTGGGTGTTTGTGTATTCACATTGCCACCAGGTCCAGCTGCTGAGTTTTGATGGGGCCCCTAATTGCAAATATAAAATTAAATAACAACGATTAACATTTAAATCATTTCAACGATATCTTCTGTATTATATTATTAATGTTGTTATTGTTTTTGTTATTGTTGCTGTTATGCTCCCAGTTTTCAAGGGAAATGAAATGATTCGCTTTACATTACAATTCTTTAATATTTTCAATAAGTTGCACTGATGTCTTATATGTATTGTTGTTGTTATTGTTATTGTTGTGTTTGTTGCGGTTTTTACTATCATGTGAAAATGAGCCAGTGTGTATGAATAATAGTGCTGGTTTTATTTAATCGTGTTTTGATTTAAAGTCTGCGGAGGAGTGCGTTTTCAAGTGTGTTTAATGTTCATTCAATCTCGTTGCTCTGACTGACTGACTGACTGACTGGATTGCTTGTTTAGTTGTCTGACTGGCGTGTGTAAGGAACGTGTTCTTTTCAGTTTTTAGTTTTTGGTTTTTGGTTTCTTTTCTTATTTTTATCTTCTTTACTTTTGAAGAGATTCCGGTTTAGTTAATACTGGCGCTAAATCATTGTTGATTTCATTCTTCTTTTTTTTTTTTTGTATTTTTTTTTTCTGTTAGCAGACTTCTTTATTATGTTGCCGTTTAAACGGAAGGGAGTAAGCGAATGAATTTGTTTGCGTTTGTATTTGTATGTCTGGTAACGGTTCAACCTGTTCCTGTTTTTACACACTATAAAAATAAAACTGCCTACCGCAAAAGGCGATATATTTGACACCACATGTCATAAAAGTGAAAACATTAAAAAAATCAAAAACAAAAACAAAATATTTTAAATCGAACCAAAGCAAACTAAACTGAAGAGTTCTACTGGATGTTTCCTTAAATGGTGAGAAATTTTTCATGTGTCAAGTGATTTGTATCAAAGCCATTTATATTAAAAATTTATCCAATCACCTTCATCACTAGTGGCAGTAACAACAAAAATAACTTTAAGCAGATATTTTAATTTAATTGCATGCTTAGTTAGTTGTTTGTTATTCTTGTTTTGTTTTGTTGTTGTAGTTGCTGTAACTTACCTGCAGATAAATTTGTGTGCCGCCGCCGGCAGCGTACATGGCTTCTGTATGATTTGTTGGACTTCCAGGACTAAGTGGCGGTTCTTTGATATGTATTTGTGTGGGCGAGGGTGATTGTTGTAACACAATAACCTGTTGGAAATTTTTAAGTAATTTATAAGGAGTTTTTGATTATGCCAATTATTTTTATTTGGAACAAACAAAATTATGTTTTTTTTTTACTGAAAAATTAACTGAATGAAACACAAAGCAAAAAGCAAAAATAAATTTTTTTTTTATTCTTAATAAAAAATAATAAAAAATTAAAATATCCAACCTTATTTTGTTCTTTTGCAAGGTGTAGATTATTTATGTGATTTGACTGCTCTATATTTCTTCTGAAATCGTTTTTAGGACATACGAGCATAAAAAAATCTTATTGTTCTTTAGAAGTAGTACACAGGGTTTAATATGGTTTACTAGTGTCGTGAATTACAATGAAAAAGTGAATATTGCGAAAAAAATGAAATTCTACTTTTTTATGTTTTTCTACTTCTTTAGAGAGTTTTCAAAAGCTTAATGTTGTAGTCAATTATTTTAAAAACATGAAAGTATTTAATAATAAGATTTTTTTAAAAATACGAAATTTTTAAAATTTACCGGTTACATTAAATACAATTTAATTTGTTAGAAACAATTTTTAAATAATTTATATATTGGAGTTGAGTAAACACCGCTGATAACAGAACTGTTTGCAGAATTATTTCAAATAAAGAGTGTGCTGTTCTTTAACCACATGTGTAAATTGTTCCGTTGCTCTCAGGTATTTACAAACACAAACACAAAGTAACTAATAATTTATAATTTTGCATAGTAAAAATCATGTAAAGAAAAAAACCTAAAAAAATAGTTTTTTTACTCTTAATTTGAATAAAATAAAATGCATGTGATATTTTGATGAAACCACCAATGAAAAACAAATCGAGTAATTAATATTAGAAATTTATTACAAAATTCACTATTCTCAAAAATAGCATGTGATTTAAGATCGACATTTAAGTAATTTTTTGTGGGCAAAGCACAAAAAGAAATTTTTAGAAAACGTAATTTTTAAAACATTTCTGTGAAATGAAGACAATTTTAAACAACAAAATATTCTTCGCCCTAAAATATTTGTAGTGGAGTTGCTTTTTAAGAAATATTTAAATATTTTCAAAACTTATATACATAAATATAACTGATTAACATGAGCATCATAATTCTAGTCGCTGTCGTTAATCGATTCACTACACAAATTATAAAACTGAAGTATAAAGACAAGACAAGACAACTTCAAGACATTGATGCCTTTAAAATTCTCAAAATATTTAATGAAATTTAAATATTTTAATATTTTTATATTTTTGAATATTTTTTAAAAAAATAAATTTATTGCTTTACTTCCTGATAGCTTTGATGGCTTTGATAGTTTTGCATGTTTTTTTTAAAAGAAATTAACATTTAAAGATTCTAAGGCCTAAAATATGAAGAATACAATGACGTCTTAGCATTATAAAAAAATAACAAAATTGTTCCATATTAATTACTAAATGAAGGCTAAAGTTGACGTTGTAGAAACAAATAAAAATTTTTATACTCAGAGCAAGAATAATAATTTATTAAAAAAATTGTGATATTTATTTATGAAATCGTAAAATACTTTAAAGTTGCTTTAGATGATCAAAACTGACAACAAGAGATTTTGATTGATGACTGTTAAAGATTTCAAAAGCTTTAAATTATTTTTACTTAAACTCATACAGTAGCTAATCCTTATTAGTTCTGCTTGTATGTTTATATGTGTCTTAAGTTTACTTAAAAATGTTATTAATGGAACTTGGGCTTATTTTCATACATATATTTTTATATGTATGTGTAAAGTCACAGCTTCAATTGAAATGTTTGTTTTTGGGCCCTTTTGTTGTTACAAAACAAAATTCGGCTTTTAAAAATTGTTTACATAAAATTATTTATTTCGTTATAAACTGATTTATAAAAATATTATTTTATTAATGTTTACTTTTGAATTAGACTTGAGGTCGTTATTAAATGTGAATGATTTTTTTTTCATTTCAAGAGAACTTTTACGTCTGCTTTCTGTTTTTTACAGTTAATTTTATTAACGTGAAATAATTTTTCATTTATCCTCTTTTCCATCAAATACAAAAATACAACTTTTTTTCTAATGGCCATTTTGTTATTTGTTAAACCAAATTTATTTTCAATATTTATTATCAATTGTACTTTTTTAATATTTTACTAAATTCAACATATTTAGTCAGTCTTAAGTTCGTGGTCGCAGTTGTTTCTTCTTTCAGAGAATCAAAAAGACAAGAAACCAATAGAAGTGAAGAGAACTAAAAATATTTAAAAAAGATCGACCATGAATTGTCACACAAGAATACATGATTTAGAAATATATTGTATTTTAGATTTTAATATAAAAAACGATATCTATTTTTAAAGACCCTAAGGCCCAACAAGCCAAACGAAACACACACTTATATTGGTTATTGTTCAGCCGTACTTCAACTTATATTTTTAGCTTCAAGTTTGCTTAAGTCTATCAATTTAAAAGCTTTTTGCAATAACTTAAAGTTGATTGTTTGATGAAGAAGAGATCTTTGCCAATAATTTAAGAAAAATTGGAATTTTTTTTAGTTCTTTAAACAAATGAGCATGAGCAGACGTCAAACGAAACAGTAAGTTTGAGCTGAACGTACTCTTTCTGAACTTCACAGATCAGTCCAAATAGAGTTTGTACGAATAAAGTATATTTTTGTTATTTGTATATTAAATTTATTATTGTTTTTTATTAATAAAGAAGTAAAAAAATAAAGTAATTAATTTAAAATCTAAATACAAAAACAAGCTCAAGCGATTAAAAAAAACAAATAATTCAGAGCGTTTTGGTTTTTAAATGTCAAATAATTCAATGCATTAAGACGCCATTTTATTTCTTCTTATACATTTGCACGTCTAATTAATATTTTATATTTAATAAATTTTTAAAAATTGTTAAAAAAAAGATTAGTATTTTTATTAAAATAATTTGTGCAATGTTATTGTTGTTATTTTTGTTGCCATAAAAAATATATAACAATTCATAAGCATATATAAATACATATGTATGTATAAATGTGTGTATGCAAATTGTTTTAATTAAAAATATTCAATATTAAAATATACTGACAGTGGGCGAATTTATTGTCAATTTTTAATTGAATGTTTGTTCGAATTTCTTGGATTAATTGCATTTTATAACTTTTAATAAGAAAATGATCAATATAATTCTTTGAGTTATGATTTTGGTAACGAAAAATTTCCTTTCTTGCTCATTTAACACATTAACACTTAATAGAAGTTCTTTAATTTTAGTGCGATAAAACCCAATGATATTTATATGTCCCTGACTTTATAAATTATGCATTTTTAATTTATTTAGCAACTGGGATCTTTTTAAATAAAAATGAATAAAAAAAAATTAACAACTTCATATAAAATGTCAATAAAAAAGCTTCATTTATTTAATAACTAAATGAGTCACATTTTCACAAGTTTTTTATTTACATTTATTTTTTGGTTTTAATTATAACTATTTTGCGGATATCATTTAGATTTATTTTTTTTCAGTCTTTGTTTGCTTTAAACAGGAAATAAATCCTACATCGTGACGTCAATAAAATCAAATTAACAGAACTACGCAATATCTCTACTTTTTATTTCATTTTAATTTTAGCTGATTTTAAATTCATATTAAATTTTTTCCTTTTTATTGCCAACTGTTTCTCGAAAATAGTGAAGTGTAGTAAACAATTACGAAAAATGTTAAAGAAGGATGCAGCAGTTAAAGAAATTGCTAACATCCTTCTTGCGATCAACCCCAAATAATAACGAACCTAAGCCTACTTTTTAATTAAACAAAAAGAAAAAAAAAACGAAAAAATAAAACTTGCTGACAGGTTTAATAATTAATTGGCTGGTATTTTATGACTTAAGGATATCGCAATAAGTATTTGTACAAAAATATCTCAATATGTTTTGTTTGCTAGTTTCTGGCAAAATTAAAAAACGTAATTAATTTTATTTTAAAATCAATTGTTTTAGGCAATTTTTTTATATTTTTGGAAAGAAATACAAACTTTCAGTTATTAGGTAACACATCTAAGATAACGATAATTACGATCAAAATTGTGTGGCAGCGAATCACAAATCTGATCTAGACCGTTTAATGAAGAATTACAAACTAGAAGGGAGCATATTATTAAAATAATATGCAATTGTACAAAGGATTTCATGACTCCGTCGTAACACTCACGAATTTCTTTATATTAAAATTTGCTAATTTTTATTAAAAATCTTACAATAGTTTTTTCCGGCCGCTTCACTGACTTTTTCACGTCAGCTGTATGAAAATAGAAAAAAAACAAAAAACAGGAGTTCATTGCCGCCTCTAGAATATTCTTTAAATATTTTTCATATCAAGATTTTTGTGATGCAGCACGGAATGTTTTAAACCAATTTTTAAGACAAAATATTTTTTTTTGCCAAAAATAAAAAAAAATTAAAGCGGTCAAAATTAAATAAAGAAGGAAAAAATTTCAATACATTGAATTAACTTTATTTGAAATTTAAAAGGATTTTTTCATTGTAAAATTTAGATAAAAATACTTTTTTAAGAATAAAAATTTTTGTTGCATTTTCTTCATTATACTCTTTTCATTTTTTCCTTTTAACTCTTCAACACCAGCTATTAATGCGATACATGAATAAAACAAAGAAAGAAAAAAATAATAATTAAAATAAAATAGAAAAATTAGAAGAAATAAAATGTTTAATTAAAAATTAAAAAAAACTCACTTTTACCTTGAAGAAATTAAATTAAATGTTGCAAATAATTTATGAAAAATGTTTTTCTTTAAAACGTAGTTAAAAATTAATTCTTGTATTCCATCATTGAAATGAATTTTTTACATCAAACTTTAATAGGAAACGATGATTTCAGTATGAAAGAAAATTATGAAGTTCGTTTACTAAATTTAAATTTAGCGTTTTAACCAAAATATTTGTTGTATTATTTAATTAATTTTATTATTTATTATTTATGAGCACACTTTCGTTATTCTGAAGGAATTAATATTGAAATAAAAGTGGTAATGGAAACCTTATTTTATAAGTAGCCAACTTTCAAAAAATTATTTATTTTGTCATCATTAGAATTTCATTTATAAAACTAAATGAATATTATTACGTTTCACGTGAAATTACTTAAGGTCAAAAGTAGTCATACATTTTTTCAGAAACCATTTCAAGATAAAGACAAATTTCTTTAAAGTTTTTATAGAAAAGCTTAAGCCAATTTAACTCAAGAAAGGTTACAACTTATAAACTTTTAAAGTAAAAAAAAGTAACTTAAAAACGTTGACTAGTATTTTAAGATATTTTATAAAATGTTTCCTCTTAACTGAAGGACTTAAAGTAATAAAAAAAAATCAATAAATGAACTTTATCGAGCGAACAGGAAGTAAATATGTTGAAATAAACACTATTTTTTCTGGCTTCCAAATTATGGTCGAATTTGTATCAATTTGCTAAAAGAAAATATGACACGATAACTTTAAAAAACTAAAGAATAAAAGCCTTTTTAAAGGGTCACACGAAAAACTTATTATTTTCACACAACTTGTTATAATTTGAATTAATAATAAAATTAATGATAATTTAATGATACGTTTAAACCTGATATTATTTAATGTGACCTCAAGAAATTTATATAATAATCATCATTTATATGCCAGCTACTCTGCTAAAAGATGAATACATATGTATATGTAAATGTATATCTGCCTAATAAATATGTATTTCCTATTTTGAATTTGTCTCAATAACATACTTAGAGCATAGATATGCAACTTAGTCAATGACATACCTGTTTGTTAATTTTTTAAATGCTTAAGAAACCCATTAAAAACCTAAATCGGCATCATTTTTATCACACGGCTGGCTTGTAGGCATGAAAATTATAAATATTAATTTGAATTAAAATAAAATTTATGCCTAATCAATTTACGAATATGTTGACGCAAAAGATTTACAAAATAACAAAACTAAGTTAATTTATTATTAATTTTTCTTGGAAAGCAGAAAAAAAGAGACAAATAAAACTTACAAATATTTTAAAGTCTATGAAATTTATCACAAAACGAATGATACGCTGAGGACGATTATATTGATCTTGATGATGCTGCTTATGATTTTTTTTAAATATTTTTTTTTATAAAGTTCAAATATAAAGTCAATACATTTAATTTACATATTCATATACGATTGCTAATACAATAATTTATTTAAGTTGTGCGTTTAATTTGCATTTTTGTTTTTTTAATTTTTTTTTTTATTATTGTTAAAATGGTTGAAAACATGTTTCAGACATTTAACGATTTTATGTTATTATTGTTTTGGATTTCTGTTTAGTTTTTTTATTTTTCTAAGACCTTGAGAAAAATATCACCGAAAGAAAAAAAAAAATACCTAAACCTGATGACGCTTAAGAATACATTTTATTGTATCGTTATATAAATAAGCAAAATCAATAATAAGTTTTAAATATTTAATGATTGTGACAAAATCACGTTTGTTTAGTTTTCGCTTTCAGTAAATTTGTTTGCTTATTTTTGTTTTTTGCTCTATTGATTATTAATTTAACAGGAAATGAAACATTAGAATATTATCATATCATATATTTGCAAAAATATTGCCGCAATTAACAATTTTAATAAATTGATGTTTAAAATTTAAAAATAAAATTAAAAAAAAAAAACAAAAAAAAATTCTTGAAAAGTGAAATTGATTTTTTTTTGCTTATTAAGTTAACAGGTTTGCTGAGTATGTGTGCGTGTGTGCTTAAGGCGCTTTCACACTATAAGACTGAGTATTAAGATTTGTCAAAAATTCGAAATAATATGAAAAATCTTATAGTGTGAAAGCGATCTTAAGTAAAATCTCATAGATTGAGAAGTAAAATTTGACACACCGATGGCTCTCTCTATTTTTTGAAATTTTTCTAAAAGCTAAGAAATTTCATATTATCAGGGTAGTTTTTTTAAGCAAACAGCTGCTTTTTAGAGACCGAAGCCAATTGCTGCATAATCATAGCTTATCCGCGGTTGATTTTTGTCTTGCGCCGACTTAAAAATACCAACCAGATTTTTAGAGGTAATTAAGAACTGTAAATGTTTTTCTTATTTTCAAACTAATTTTAACGATGTGCTAATACGAAACATTCAGTGCAGATATGTATGTTAAACAAAAACAATTTCAAGCATATCCATCGATTAATTACAAATTTTCTTATAAGTAACCTAACAATTTCGCTCGGTTTAGGAAAACAAATGAGTTTTTTGCTAAGTGAAAGCTTTAAATATGTAGTGTTTAAATCTTTCTACGGTCTCTACAATTTACTTTCAACTGTCGGTATTGTCAAAAACACTAAAAATTGTACTTGTGTACTAAATAAAATTAATTAATCATCATGTGTATTGTTATTGAACTTTTTGTTAGTTTATAATACAAATTTGCCTTCAAGCTTTCAACAGCAAAAAAATCAATATTTGCAAATACGGCTGAAAGAAATAGTATTTTTGATTATTTTCTATACATATTGTCATATACATACATCATAATTTTGTGCAAAAAAATTTTATAAAAATCGCTGAGTTAGAGCTTTTCTACACTCGTTCCCAATCGGCTAGTATCCGCCGGCAGCTTAAAGTTTTTCATACAGGCATCGTACTTCTCTAATACATATGTTTTTCTTTAGAACAGCTGTTTGCTTACTACAAAGAAATTATAAACTGTTTTAAGTGTGATAGTGTGAAAGCTTTTTGTAATGATACGTTAGATTTTTCGAAATCTAAATCATTCTCATACGAGAAATTTAAATGAAAATCATACGACTCAGTATTATAGTGTGAAAGCGCCTTTAAAGGAAGAATCAAAAATAATTCGATAACTAAATTAAATTAAAATTGTTATATTTTCGTTATTAGATTTTTTAGATTTTTTTATTAATTACATTTCGTGTTAAAGTTTTTCAAGTTTGGCAAAAAAGACAGTTTTGGTTTGTGTGTGCATGTGCCTTCGGTAACGACACCACAGTTCATTCAAAAGACTTAAGACACAAGCGACATGTTGTGAGGGTGCTCAGGTTGGCATTGCGTAACCACCTACACACAACTGCATAAAAACAACACGCATACACTAACACATCCATTCATATAAACATTATTGTTGTTATTGTTGGTTTGTTCTTTATAAACAAAACATATGTGGCTATTGATGTGTTTTTTTTTTTAATTTCATATAAAAGTAGATATTAATTAATAAACACTTTTGAAAATTATTTTTTTTTTTGAGTTTCAATTAATAGGTACCTTTTTTTGTAAGGAACTGCAGTTCTAAATTCGGTGCATATAATTTTTTTAGTCTGATTTTTTTTTTCTTTTAAAAATTAAACTATTAAACAAAATATTTTTTGTTGTTGTAGTAGGCACCTTATAATTTATTTTAATGAATATATCAGCATATTTTTTATGTTTTAAAAAATTAAAATCTTTGGTTGTCTATTTGTATATTTTTCCTTTAAATGTATAAGAAATATTTGTAATCCTAATGCGTAAATATTGTTGTTATTTTAAAGATCGTTCCCGCTAAAAATTATTTTGGATTTTTGTTTTTATAAACAACACGGAATATTCGTTTCACAGAACGACCTTGCCAAGACCACGCTTAAAATATGACTAAAGGTATGTAAGACCAGTTATTGGCTTGTCTCATATAAAACCTCCACTACCAGTTGAAATATGATAAAAACAAATCAAGCAATTGATCAAACCAACCACCGTCTTCGTATGTTGAGGTGTGAATATCAACGATGTTAAAGCTAAGAAACACTGAATCAATTTGGTTAAACAATTTAAGGGATAAAATTTAAATAATTAAAAAAAAAACATCGTGTTTAATGTTGCTTCTATTTGATCAAAATTTCTTATGTTTTGTATCACATAAAATGTAGATATTTATTTTATATCTTACAACGATCTTGCACATTTCTGGTATAAATGTTTCTGTTCGCTTACAACGTTTGTTTAGCTGAGTACTGTGCAACTTGTATATGTTGCAACAAACCACATCATACCAGTCAGAAGAAAGAGACAACATTTATAAAAACTGCTTTGTTTCAGGTGGTTGGAAAGAGATGACTGCTATTATTTAACAGTCGAATGCTAAACAGAGATAAAATGACTCATTATAACAGTTTGCTCTTAAGCACAGATACAATATGACAGTTTCAGATATTGTTTTCTTTAGCCAATAGCTAAACGTTAAGCTAGCGATTCCAAACCACTTGCATACAACAATAACACAAAAGCAGCTACACCATTCAAATCAAAATAGATATTAAGAGAAGAGTAAATATATATAGCGGACATATACAACAATAACACAAACATAAAATCATACTCATACAATACAATTTTAAATGTGAACAATTAAGTTAAGCCAATTGCAAAGCTACATACTCAACTATGCTTACAGACACACGCACGCACACATACAGCACAGATACGATGGATGGGTTAGTGTATTTTGCTAGAACATCGATGCGTATGGATGGATAGTAATTTAAGAAGCCCAGTGTTAGAAAATTAAGACATTTTTTTTTCTGTTAGATGTACAACTGTAATAAAACCATGCAAAAGTTAAAATAAGGATGAAGAAAAAACTGGAGTTTTTTTTTGTTTTTAATTTTCTGTTTCATTTTGCAAACAAAACTGGTTTATGCGTGTGGCGTCCTTTAAGGTTGTAACTTAAGTAAAGAAACATTAAAAAAAATATAGTAATTTTTTTAATCCCATTTAGCACCTGTTGTTGACAGAAAATCCATTTTTTTGTTTTCATTAACATCCTTGCGAAAGTTCCATTTTTTTGTTTGTTTTTGTTTATTCGAAAAAGACTGAATTGAGAGGTTTCTTTTTCAGCAATAAAAAGAACTTTACATACACTCACCTTTTGTCCGCTACTGGCTGTGGAGCCATTACTAGCGGTACCATTTTTAGGATCTTTACGCAAATCTTCCGGTTCCCTTTTTATGTTTATTGTGGTTGTGGTGGCTTGCTGGCGATGTTGATCAGCTGTTATGACCACTGTTCCACTACCCCCTCCAGCTGCACTAACTATGGTTGATTGTTGTTGTTGTTGCTGCTGATGCTGTTGTTGTTGTTGTTGCTGTGCCAGAGATGTTGTGGTGACATTTGCAGCAGCAGCCGCCACTGCAGCAGCCGTGGTTGCCGATGGGTGTGAGCCAAGCAACAGGCCTTGTATCTCGTTTTGCGATAGGCTTGACACATCAAGAGGTGTGGTTTGTCCATTTAGCTTTGTACTGGAAGCACTAAATGCAATAATAATTGCAAAATATCCAAAACAAAACAAAAAGAGAAAAACAAAAAAGAGAGAAAAAAATAAACAAAAACAATTAAATAAAGTAATTAAAGTTCTTTATGCAACAAATATGTGAAACACTTTGCAACAAATCATCAAAAACAAAAATTGCACAATTATTATTATTTTTTTTTTATTATTTTAATACAATTGTTTTTGTTAGTTGTCAATTATCCATTTGCACTTTAGTGATTAAGTCATCTGAAATTTTAGTACGCAGTCACTGAAATATTAAAAAATTAAGACACATTTCTGGAGGGGATAAATAACTGAATATCGGACAAGACAGCTAAATAGCTTCCCAATTAATTCTTTAGTTTTTTACCAACATGTTTTAAATTGTAGGGGATACAGCAATTAAGTGCTTTTTACTTTTCATCTACTCACCTGTCTTCATCTGAAGGATAATATTTCTTTGATTTTTTTTATTAACAAAAATCCTTTCAATACTTAATTAATCTAAATTATTTATGTGATTACGTACAATCTTTTTTCCATCTCTTTGAAAATGTGATTAATCGCCAAATAGTTTAAAATACAATAAAAGCAAAAACTTAAAGTTGTAAAAAAAAATTACAAGCTCTCACGCAACATAAACGCTACGTTTCTTATAATAATAAGGCCGTCGCGAGTGTGATTAATTGCTTAAAAATTTAAGAGTAAAATAGGCAAATTTCGTGTAAATAGGAATATGGGCCCGTTTCTTACACATTTATATAAACGGCCACTATGTGGCTAAAATTAATCCGTGTAGGTTAGAGGCCTTTCTGTGTAAGTTTTAAACGAGATTACTTGTATACAGTGATGCCAGAAATATTTATAAAAAAAATTTTCTTTATCAAAAAAAAAAAAAAAAATCTTAATTTAGGGAAAAAAATATATATTCAAAATTTTTTATTCTTTTTACTTTTGAAAATATCTGTTCAACGTTTGCAAACGAACAAGGGATACATATCAAATTTATTGCAAACTTCGAAAAAAGTTGGAAATATTTATTCGCGTCATTGCATGCCAAAACTCGTCCACTATAAATTTTTTCTAAATTCGTAAAATAATTATAAAATTCATAAGTCGGAGGTCCCCAAATTTGTCATCTAAAATTTATAACTCACTAAAGGCAATAAAACTTTTGATGAATTCATTTAATTCAGCAGCATTAAACTTTTTATCAGAAATAATAGTTCGTGGTAAACGTCTTCATTACTTGCATATTTATCGATAAGCGGCAGTGATAAGTATTTTAAATAAATTTTAACTAGAAGTTGCAATATTGGTTGTCAAAAAACTAAACCAAAAAAATCTTAATTTTGGGAAAAAAGATCTTCAAATTTTATTTTGATTAAAAAATCTTTAAAATTAAGGTAAAAGTTTTTCAAGAAAATTTATTATTTGGAATCTTTATTATATTAAATTACTTTAATTGTGCTTGATTCCTTCAAATATAAATATTTCATGATATTCTCATGAAATATTTATGACAATGTATTACTGTGGGGAAAGCATATCCATATGGCCATTTCGCTACTGCTTGTATAGCTCATCAGTGGATTTTACCCAAATTTTGTAAAGAAAACCTCAAAGTCTTATACCAAAAGCCAAATTAATTAAATGAGAACTCCATTGAATCAATGAGGCAAAAAGGCCACAAATAACTCAAAAATTTTTATTACAAAAAACACAGTAACCATTGAGTAACTATTTTTATTTTTTCTTTCATTTTTCTACATAAGGGTTGCCATCGGAAACCATTCATATGTATTTGAAAGATTTAATGAAAAAATAAAAATTGTAAACAATTTCTATAAATACGAAACGTGCACATACAAATACTTAACAAGAAAATTTATTATTTGGAATCTTTATTATATTAAATTACTTTAATTGTGCTTGATTCCTTCAAATATAAATATTTCATGATATTCTCATGAAATATTTATGACAATGTATTACTGTGGAAGATTTTTAAAAGGAAGATTTTAATAAAAATATGTTTTCGGTAAATATCTCTTAGTTAATGTCGTAAATGCTCTCAAATAGCAGCAATCCAATGCAGACTTGGGCAGAATCAAAAGTCTATCAAATATTGCTTCGTATTTAAGATCGTAATTTAAAGTTTGGTCAGGCCTATTCCAAACAGTGGAAAACTCCAATTATTGGACGAAATTATTTTCAATCAATTATGTTAAAAGTGTTCCTTAACAACAGAAGGTAATTTATTTACAAATAACTGAGCTATGAGCCAACCCTTGCTAAAATTTAAAGCAACTGAGTTTCGAGAGCAAAAATTGTCTACCGAAACAATGAACACGAAAAATTTGCTTTTCGTATTATTGGACATGCGTAATGGAAAAAGGAAGAAAAAAAGAAAAAAAAAACGCTGACGTTTTTATCGAATTCATGTCCATGAATTTTAATAAAATCTCATTAAAACAATATTCGACATTTCTATGACATACAAACATGCAAAAGTATCATTGGAGTTCTTTCAATATTTTAAAAAGTTCATAAATTATTGCGACTCAAAGTTAACTTTTGACTACTGTTTTTCAATGAATTAATTATTGCAACCAAAAAATTATTATCGCTTCGAACACTCACCTTTAAAGCGTAGAAAATCGCGTTCATATTCACGTATTTACTAGTCATACTAGTCAACTAAATTAACTGAACAAAAGGACGAGAAAAAAACAAATGTTTTTGCTGTCATATACGAACTGACAATTAAAATGTGATAAAGGATGGAATACAAAAAAATTAATTTTTATTCTAATGAACAGTGAATAGAAAAAAAATAATTTTAGAATTTTTATTATCACTTTAAAACAAATCATAGGAAAATCATTTAGTTTATTAAAATACTTATAATAAGATTTTTTATGAATACGTACAGCCAAACAAGAAAATTTTAAAGTTCATAAATTTGTAAACAATTTTAAATTTTTGCTGGTATTAATTGCTATCGTATCCTTTTACCATTAAATGAATGAAAACATTCCAATGGTCAGTTTAGTCGAAAGTTTTCTGGTATAACAAATTTGGTTTAACTCTTAAGGAAATTGAAACATATTTTTGTGTTTAATTTTATCATTTTATTATAATTGTACATTGACACTTAATAATTAGTTAAAGCATTTGCTGAAGTTGGCATTAAAATCCGTTTTATTTTTTTTGTGCGGCTGTTGTTTTTTGTTTTTAATATGTTGTTGTTTGCCGTTGCTATTTTAAGTTTTCCCACTTATGGCGATAATGATCATAATTATTTGTTATATTTTTATGGTGCGTTGCTTAAGAAGAAAGCAGCAGTAAACACATATTAAATTGGCAGCAACTTAAAACAAACAACTTTAAGCATCGTTCGATTGGACGATAACTAACAATACAGCTGCTACTCACGAAGATGCCAATGCCAAAAATACCCAATACCCCCGATAGTGATAGTAATAATAATAATGAAAACAATGTTCATAATAATGATGGCAAATTGCTGTTGGTGGCTAAAACCATTTACAGCAATAACATTTTACAAAACAACTTAATTGAACTTGAAATGCAGTTGGAAAATTAAATCAACAAAACAAAAACCTAAAGCGAACTTGTTTTTTATTTTAATTATTTTATTTGGCTCTTTAACTTCAACTTTGAAAACAAACGATAAAAATTCAATGATGTTTTTTTTTTTAATTGTTTAAAGAAAAAAAAAAATGTTGCAAAAAAAAAAATCAAGTGTAAATTCATTTAAAACATAAAAAATTCTAAACACGCTCCTAAAGTTTTAGTTTTCATTTAAGTTGATGTTGTGCTGTGTGCTTTTACTTCTTTATCATTGTTATTTTTTATTTTTTTATTTTGCTCTCCATATGAAAAATTTCATTTGTTTTATCAATCTTTTGTCAAAAAACTAAGAAATGTAATAATAAAAAAAAAACTAGTCTGCCAACAAGTTTTATCTACAAGTAGTTGTTTTTAAATGTTGCAAATGTTGTTTTAGTTGTTTAAAAAATGCTCTCCCTTATGGAGTTTTAAAATCAATCAAAACCAAATATAGAGGAGAATTTTCAAATCCACAACAACCAGCGAACCACACAAAAATGTATGTTTTACTTTTTACACGAAAAAAAAACAAAACAAAACAAACCATAATCTACAACAAATACAAAATGCAAAAGGCACGCGTCAGCAATTTAATGCCACTTATCTTGAATATTCAACTCGCAAAAAAAAAACGAATAGAAAAAACCACAATCAAGTCAGCTCCAACAATAGAGATGTTATGCAAACTAAACAAAAAAAAAGCGATAAACCACACGCACACATGTTTCTCATGGAAACGAACGAACCTCCATCCATCCATCCATCCCTGGATAAATATTTTATAATTTGTTGATTGTTTTCCAGAAAATCTGGTCTAAAATTTTTATTATTTTCTTTTTACTTTGTTCCACTTGTTGAGAATGACATTCAACAAAAGATCAACTGAACCCCAATTGAACCGTTGGAAAGACAGATTTAACAGAGGGCGTTTTAAGCTAAAAGGAGTCAGCAAAAGATGATCACAAACAATATTTAGGAGATTGTTTTTTGTATGTTTGTTTCCTTATCAAAAACTGCATCTCAAAGGATGCAATTAATATTTAAAAACTTAAAGCAATCGCCCTTTTAAGCTTCGATTCTATAAATGAATTTTTATTTATCGAACAATAATTTGTTAATTAATTCAAAACAAACTTTACTGAAATCAAATTTAATAAGTTAATTAATTAATTAATTAATTAAAATAATATTTTAAATTAAAGTCTAGTTAAACTTTGTGACAAGCTTCTCAAAAAAAAAAATGAAAAATTTACAAGCTTGAGCGAGTTGGAAAAATTTTCTAAAAGTTTCCCTTGATATTTCGGTTGCCTTGTTTACAAACAGCCATATGCACGTGTTTACGTATAAATCTACATTTACATTTACATGTGTAAACTTTTTATTGCCAAAGATCTGAATTCTATATAAATGAAATTCCAAATAAAAATTTGTCTAAAATGGTTTCATAGAAATTCTTATGAATTAAAATCGTTATAAAAAACAACAATAAAAAAAACAAAAACATTTAAGAATTTAAACTCAACTACGTTGTTGCGTTTTGAAAGATTTGCGCACTTTTCCATTGAAAATATTTTCATATGAATTTCTCTAAGTAAATGAATAAATATTTAATAGTACAGAGCATGGAAAAGGTCATAATATCACAACTATAGCAAAATAAAAATATAACCAAATAAACATTTGTGTGTCGAAGTTATGCTTTCGTTATCGTTGCCGGCCGAAGGGAAATTAAATTATATATAATAATATTTTGTAAATTATCAGTAACAGTTTTTCAAATGGTGTTAAAGAAATATAAAATTTGTTTGGAAAAAGAGGATATTTTTTGTCTGAGAAGAATTGAAAATTTTTAAAATTCTCTTAACATTTCGGTTGCCGTTGTATAAACAGCTGATAATTCTTTAGAATTTAGTTGGATTTTCTGTAGAAGAATACGAATGTGATGTTTTAAAAATTTCGGAAGAATATATAAATTCGTCACAGGTCTAAGAGAAACTACAAAGTCTGCTAATGGTCTTTTCAGGTTTTAGGTTATTGTGTTTTCTGGGGAAATACTTTATACAATCTGTTGATGACATACAATCATACAAACGACAATTGAAAAAAGTGTGAAAGCACAAAGAAACGTTAATTGCTACTCCGTTTATTTACGTTGTTTACAAACACCGTTTTAAATAGAATTTTAGATTAAAAAAAAATTATAAAAGTAAAGAAGCTTAAATTAAAATGTATGAAATAAAATAAAAGAATCATATCGGACACACACACACACACAAACACTTTAATATACTTAAAACTTTATTTAATGTGGAGCAATTTGTACCAAAAAAAAAAAAAAAAAAGAAAACAAGAATATAAAAGAAACATTTCTACGAAAATAGTTTGTGTTAAAAATGATTTGCTGTTTGTTTTGTTGCTGCTGTCAAGGAAGCTTGTCGAAAAAAGGTTTATGGATTTTATGGTTTAATGGCATTAAACCATGCTTTAGAGAGGTGAAAGATGTACATAAAACATACTTAGCACATTCATTGTTCACACATACATACATACATACATACACTTACAAAACGAATAAACACACTTGCAAAGATAATTCAAACTTTGTGTCTGTCGTTCAAACAATTCTTATTTTTATCTTTTTTTTTTTTTGTTACAAAAAAAAAAGAAAAAATAAAAAGACACAATAAAAATATTTCATAAAGTCCGATAAACCGTTTAGCAACAACGACAAAAAAAAAGAAACGACACAATGTTTTTCTTACAAATTCATATTTTGAGGGGAAGATTATAAAATAAAGTCTTAACAAAAACGAAATGGGGAAACTAAAGTTTTTAATTTTATTCAATTTTGTATTTTTCAAGAAAATGTTTTTTCTTTTATGCGGTCTGCAAGGAATCTTTTTGTTCTGAGCCACTTCTTGCGCATCTGGTTAAAAAGTAAAGATGATGGGAAGGACGGTAAATAGATTGTTTAATCTGCCTATTTATGCTAATAGTCACCTAGACTGAGAGGCGTATGACGGACGATTCAAACCACCTCTTCGAAAATTATTTTGTTACAATTTAAATTTTTGTTTAACGTTTAAATTTTTAACAGCCGACGTTGTAAATAATACGAGTACTTAACAAAAAAGTGGCCTTCATTTTTAAGGACGGATTCACCTCATCGTTTGGTTGTAATATTAAATATTAAAGTTGGTTGTATTTTAAAGAGACACATTGATTTGCCCTCGTATTAAGTACCATTTCTAAACCGTTTTCTTGCACTTCTTTACAAGATTCTTTTCATTAATTTTAAAACTGAAGTTACAAAAAAAAAAAAAAAAAAAAAAAAAAAAAAAATATAAATAAAAAAAATGCAGTTCAAGCCGGCATAATAATAACAACAGCAACATAAATTTAACACAGAAAGTAATTTTTAGGTTAAAAAAAGAATAATAAATCTAAAATAAAAACACAAAATTGTACAAATTTAGAGATTCAATTTTATTACTTTTTGGTCGTATCGTTATTTTGTTATCTCATTTAGAATATCGCTGCTCTCGCAGTCGTCATCACAAGTTTAACGTGCTCTTCTATTTTTTTTTGTTTGAAGTTGCAAACAAATCAAGATAAAAATCTTTTAAATTTCATCTCTAAGATTTTACACATCTCATTTAAGTCAGAAAGAAATTAAATTCTTGGTTGCATAAAAACAAAATAAAAAATAATAAAAAGGTACTTTTTTGTCGATGTTTATCTTGTCTACAGTTGCATTATCAGCATCAACAAAAGTGCAGACAGAGCACGAAAAATTTTAAACAGCAGCAGTAGTAAAGAAAAACATAAAAAAAACAAAAAGAAAAGGGTTGCATTTCACATGGCATAAGAATATGAAAAAATAAAAACATGCAAATCTTATACTTTATTTCATTTTTCATTCTGAATGTTTTTAGTTTTATTTTTGTATTTTTTAATTTCAATTTATTTATTCGTTATTAATATCAGTTGTTGTTGTTGTTGTGTTGTTGTTTTCCAATCAACTAATCATTATATATACATACGAATACATGTGTATGTTTAGCTATTTACTCTACTTTATGCTGTTTGTATAAATATTTTTTTTTTGTTTCACTCATGAGTTGTGTTGCTTTGATGAGATTTGACTGCTTGGAATCAATTTCATTAAGCCAGGATTAAGCAGAATATTGTTGATATTTTGTTTTCTATCTTTTGTCTTCTTTCCCTTTGGTGCTTAAAAACTGTCTACAGCAAAACTGTCTTAACAATAAATTTGCTTATAGACCCTTAAAGAATGAAAAAGATGAACAAATCCTTCCTCTTTGTATTTGAGTGCATGCGTGCTATAAAAAAAAATCACTAAAAAGATGCAGCACAATTAAAAAGCGAATTTTAAATCAACATTATTTTAAGGCGTCAGCGTTATTGAATATTTCCATTTAACTTTTTATTGGCAACAGTTTTATACAGCAGCAGGTGGTTGGAATCTGGATGTTTTTTTTTTGTATTCGATAGGCAGTAGCGATCGTCGTTGAAATGGTCTTTTCCATTATCATTATTAACACGATACAAATACAATAAAAATGATTCTTTAAAACCATCATAATACTTGAATACATACTTTCATACATAAATGCATAAATACATATGACACAAACCCACACATACATACATACAAAACCTGCAGGCATTTTAAGTGTCTTTAATAATTTTTCATATTTTATGAAGTCACGACATTTTTAAGTTGCTAAAGTCAACAATACAAATGAAAAAACAAACAAATTTTGATGTAAATAAATTTGTTTCTGAAGGATTTGACAGGAAGAAGTGGACAAAAATATGAGCTGATTAAAAAATAAAAATATTGAAAGCGTGTTTGTCTGTTAATAAGCTAAAGTGCTACTAATGCATCAAATTGATAAGAAACGATGACGATGAATTACAAAAAATAAATAAATAATTATAATCATTCCATTTGGCAACACTTCTAAAAATCTAAAAAGGATTTATTATACGCAAATTCTTTTTTTTCAAAAATTTCCAATTGTTTTGGAATAAAGAAAATAATAAAAATTTAAATAAACAATTTTAGTGTCAAATGTTTTGGTGTTTTTAGTTCTTTCCTAAAAAAACATTCCTAATCGATTATTCTTTTTCTTCTTCTTATCAAGCATTTGTTTTATTTATATATCGAGTTGCTTGTGTTTAACACAAAATATAAAACCAATATCGGTTGTTAATGGTAAATGTGGTATAAGAAAACTTTTACCTTTAAGTCAATTCATAAATTCTGTTGTCTTACGTTCAGGGATGGATTGCGATCTTCTAATTTTTCAATATTTAATTTTTATTAAAAAAATTAGAATCTTTTTTCGTTTGTCTAGAAGCCAGATTTAAGTTGAACTTTATTATTTCCAATTATTTCAGTTTTTAAAAACAAAATTTAACTAACGAGACATGTAAGATTTTTTAAGCGATTAAAAAAATGTATGGAAGTCATTTATTAAAGCTCTTTAGTTGAAAACTTGCCCAAGGTATCCAAAAACAGGAATCATACACCCTATGATTCCTGTTTAAAGTTTGTAAGAAAAAAATTAAAAAATCGAAGCTCATTAAATATTCAATTGACATGACACGACACGACATTTAGACATATTGTGTAAAAACAACCTCAACCACTTACTAAATTTATTGTCATTTCACAATTTACAAGTATTCTATATTTTTAATTATTTGTTAATTTTTCAAATAATTTGTGTAAATACTTTCTTTAACTTTCTTGGATATAACGAATTAAATTTGTTATAAAATAAAAAATTCTTAAGCTTAAACATGATTTTCCCTTTATTTTAATAGCTTGTGTTAAATTAAAATAAGCAGAGAGTAGATGTGTTTTAAGTCAAAAGTCAGTGGCAATTTGTTATTTAGAAATTTAACAAAAATCAAATTCTAATGAAATTAAGCACTAAAAATTCTTTTCTTTTTTTTAAGTTAGCAGATGAAAACTTTTGACTGTAATCTGAGACTTTCTTTAACGCTGTCGACTGAAAAAATATTTTTTTATCATTGAACTTTTACCTTGAATTTAATTGTGTTTTTTTTTTTTTTTTTTTGTTAAAAATAAAATGTCTTTTCAAATTCGTTTTCTTTTCTTTTTTAAATTTAGTAACTGACATACAATTTCGTTTTATTAAAATGTGTTTTTTATGTCATTAATAACGTTGCTTCGGTCGGATGTTTAGAGCTTAAAAATACGGTAATTAAAAATATAATTTACTGCTTTCGACTTAAGAAAAAAAATGTATAACGATTTTTAAAAACGGACTTAAAACAATCAAATAAATATAAAATTGTTGGCAATTGATAAAACAGGGGCAAAACACACATTTGCATTCAGACTCAATTTGCAGCATTTAATAAATTTAACAAAAAGAAAATGAAATTTATTTAATTTTATTTTTATGTTGTTAAATGCAGCAATCAGCTGTTTGGTGCAGGCTTTTTTTAAAATATAATTAATTGGGGCTAAAACTGTGCAAAAATAATATATCTTGCCTTGAAAAGTGAGCGAAACTGTAAGTTGTGAAAATATTAAGGTTGGTATTAGGGAGTGTTTGCTTTTATGTCATCTATCTTAAAAGCGTTTTATTAAATATTTAGATTGTAAACGACCTTTTACTTTGAATAACTTCCGCAACACGTGCCCTTTAACAAAAAACAATTTTTTTAGCATTTTATCACATAAAAATTTAGTTCGATCCTATTTTCAATATATCTAATTACATGTTTGTTAAAAACAAAATTAAAAATTAATTAAAATTTTAAAAATTCTCGTACATGTTAATAAAAATGGAGGCAAAAATGTATTCAGAATAAGAAAAGATTAAAATTTACAACAAAAAGTCACACTGTTTAATGGCAATAAAACTAACATGTAGGTGTTGGCTACATTATATTGCACATGCTATAATTGCATGTAATAAAACAACAACAACAGCAAACAATAAATAAAAAAGGCAATGCATTTTTATACAAATTATTGTACAACCACTATTTCATATAATTATTAATTGTAAAATGAGTAGAATATACAGATGTTGCATACAATTGAACGTTAAGTCCTTAAATTTGTAACTGTTGAAGGATCTAATTTGATGCAAAGCATCTAACGTGCAAATGTTAAGCATTTCAATACACATCACATTATTTGTCATGTTGGCACATTAAAACCTCAAGTATCTTAAAGCATAATTAGAGCGCAGCATCGAGAAATTTACAAAAGAGTTTTAATTAAATTATTAAAAAAAAATTATAGAAAAAAAATAAATTATAAAAAAAGAAAAAATTATTTGACAAAAAAAAAAAAAAAACCAAAAAAAAAAGAAAAAAAAGAAAAACGCAGATCGAAACAAAATATGAGTCCATATACAGTTACTAAAAATTTTTGTGATACTGAATAAAAATTTGATTCTCTGCAACCGAAGACAGACCAAATCACTAAAAAAATTGCTTAAATTATAATTGTTTAATTTATCAAAGAAGTTTTTGGCTCAATAATTGTATTTATTTATAATAAGAATTTTGTTTCACCTAAAAAGGAAAAAAAATATTAGAAAAATACTTTTCAAAATAAAAATAAAAAAATTTTTTTTAATTTTTATTTAAAAAAAAATAAAAAAAAATTAAAAATAAATGCTCGGAGCGCAAAACATTTGCAAATTTTCACGCAATTTACTAACAACAAGATTAATTTAAAATAATAGAGTCAAAGGAATAAAGTACAAGATTACTCTGGCTTAAATTTGAATGCATTTGAGAAACTCTGAAGTATTTAAATACAACGACTTTATTTTATCACATGGTTAAGAAAAAAATTGATCAAGAATTATTTCAAAGATACAAAACATACAAAAACATGATCAATTGATAATACAACAACAATAACATGCATATTCATTTCAATTAATATTTTTTTTTGTTTGTCTTTTCCAATAGACAAAACTTTTGTAAGGGTGTGGCATTCAAATGACCGGTATAGTTTACACTGCATAACAACTGTACACATGCACTTGGGGAGACAAAATTGTATTGTAAAATGTGATACGAGTATAAATATACATGTGTGAACGCAAGTGTGTGTTTGTGTAGCTGTAGCCAGCTAGGTTAGCGACACTTGGCAAGTGTTAATGGTAATAAGATTTAAATAACTGATATCTCTACCAAATGCTCTTATTTCTTATTTCTTACTTTTGTTTTATTTTTTTACATAATTTTTTTCTTCTATGATATTGTGATATTGTGTTTAATAAAACATTGTAATCAATTTTGTTGCTCGCTGGTCGTTTTTTTTCTGTATCACAAGTATCTGTGTTAACAATCAAAAGCCTAATGGCCATGTGTCTTGCGTACGGGCACGAGAAAAATATTTCTTTGTTTCGTAGATTATATTTTTTTTTACTTTTTTTATTTTTATATTGAATAAAATCAATGTCAGCGCTTAAACCAAAAAAAAGAAATATTCAAACAAATTTTAAATCATTTAAATTAATTAAAAAAGATCTATAAAAATTAAAAAAAAAAATATTGTTTCGTATGTAAAATTTTAATAACTTCTTCTCAGATTTAATGGTTCTTAATTAATCAAAAGATTTTTTTAATATCATTTTTTTGTTGTAGATTTGTTGATAATGCTGACGATTGTTTTTTTTTTTGTGCATTCTTAATTGAATAATGAATCTGTTGCTCACTTTGATTTAATTAATTTAAAATATTATTTTATAACTTGTCAACTCAAAAGTGCAGAGATATAGAATTAAAAAAAATTAAAGCAAAATTAAATTGCAAATTTTAAATCTGGACTCATCGATCAATATCTTTCACAATAAATTAGAAAATTATTTGGCAAAATATTGATTTTGCCAGAGAAAGCAGTAAACAGAGACATTTTGATTAAATTGTTTTTAAATTGTTTTCCGTAGTTAAATGAGAGTTAAAAGGGTCCATGATTGAGGTACTCACCTCCAGTGAAGCTCTGGCTCGTTTGATGCGGCATTCTTTTCGGGCATTTTGTAATATTCATAAACGAACGACGTTGTGCCATTTGAAGTTTGAACCTGATGCAACTGTGGTGTCCCTAAAGCACTTAAATTAACTGTTGAAGCAGCAGCTTCAATTAACTGATGCTGATGCTGCTGTTGCTGTTGCTGCTGCTGATGTTGGTGGTGGTGTGACTGTTGCATACCAACGCTACCATTTGGATCGTCAGCTTGCTGTTGGTTATGGGGATGTGTTGCTCCATCATTGGGCGATAAACTGAGCAGAGATTGGGGTGTTGCCGCCGATACAACCGTGGTCAGTTGGGGATGTTCAAAGTAGCGTGATGCCACTGAGGATGCCGGTAACTGATACGAATTACCGTTGTGTTGATGTATTATAACATCATGAGGACTGTTCTGATGATGCGTTGACATGGCTAGAGGCTGAGCTTGTGATGATGGTGTCGTCGGAGCCGGAGACGTAGATCCAGAATTTAATGAATCACCATTTGTTAAGACAGTGCGGCGTCTAAAGTTGATGTTATTTTTAAATTTAAAACGTTAATTAAATGCATTTTTAAAGCCCTGAACAATATAAGACTTAAGTGTATATTTTCCAATTAAATATTTAAATTTTTTTTTATAAAAACATTGTTGCTGTTGTTACACCTTTTGAAAGTGTAAAGTTAAAAAGTCTTAAACGTATTTCACACGGTCCCTTTAAGGACAAAAAAAAATCCATAAAATTGATAGTTTTTGCTACTTTATGCAACCAAAAAACTCGTACAAAAATTAAATAAATAAAATAAAAATAAGCGAATAAGGAAAAAAAAAACTTCCAAGGAAGTTAAGGGTAGGAATCAAAAATATGCAAATTTATTTATAATCAGAAAAAATAAAAATAACACTGGCCGAATTATATGCAAGATTTTTTTCCGAAGACAATTTCAAAGAAAGCCTGCAGAATGAACGACTAAAGGGTGTCTTTTTTCTTTTTTTGTAAATTTAGTTTTATTCACTGTAATATGATACTGGGATTAAACCGATGATATCAAACAGTAGCTGCGTTGTATTTTATAATATTTGAGTTGCCGTTATTGTTATTTTTTCTTATCCTTTGTTCTTGCGTTTTAAAATTTCCTGCATATGTTGTTTTTGTTGCTCATATTTTGGCTCTTGTTTAATCATTCGTAATAAATTTGTATATTACAATGTAAAAGGAAGACGACAACAGGAAAGGAAAGGCGAGTAAACAATTCAACAATATGGGCTTTTTTAAAGAGACAAACAAAAAAATTACTTGTACTTCCTTCAATCAAAAAGTAAAACAAAAAAAAAAAACACAAAAAAACCAAACCATTAAATGTCAACACATATTTTGTGCTCAAGAAGAAGGGTAAAATAAAAAAAAAAAAAAAATAAAGTAAAATACAATTAGAAGACTTCATATTTTGAATAGAAATATTTTTTGTAATTATTGTCAATTACAATATTCAAGGAATCTAACATTTGCAAGTGCACAGTCATACAATTGCAAGAATTTGCAAATAAATTATTCAAGACTTGATTAAGTTTTAATATTAAAAATATTATTTTACTTCAATTGGTTATAATAATACAGGGGAGGATTCGGCACATCAGTTTAGAGAACTTCTTTATTTTTAATTCTACATTAAAAAACTGGATATGAGAAAGTGATCGGCTCCAATCTTGTGACTGCTACAACCAACATACAAATGTTAATGAAAAATGTATGCAACAAATTAGAAATATAACACATTCAATATGAAATATAGTCACTAAGATTGGTCATCAAAATGATGACTGTAGTCTTTATTTGAAGAAAACACAATAATAAATTTTTTTTAATGTCAACTGCACACCTGAATAGCGGAGCTGACCTCGAAACGGAAAAACGCTTTTAAATTCTAATCGTATTTTCTTGAAGTAAAACTAAAACAAATTATAGCAAAATCGGTTGAGCCTCTTAGCCGACATCTCTCTTTTTATGCTGCGGTCTTAAATTTGAAAGCAATAATGTAAAATACTGCCCATCATTGCTAAACCTGCCAGCCCAGCCAATTTATTTTTTGATACAAAGAATATGTTTAAGACATTCATTCCTATTAAAAAATAAAATCTTAATTGACTTTAAGACTTTTGAAATTTGAAATTTTTTATTGTTTCATTATTTTTATTATTTTCTGTGTGTGTGTGTGTGTGTGTTTTGTTTTGTGCAAAAGTCATAAATTGTGCAAATTATTATTTCTTTGTTGGGTATTTTTTTTATTTTTTTAATTAAAATTTTTATTTTTCATTATGCACATAATCGTATAAAAAAATGATCAAAAAGCAGATACTTTTCAATTAATTATAAATTATACACAAGTTTAACATTTGACATTTTAAATTTGATTTAGTTAATAAACGCAAATTAATTGCAAAAATATTTAAAGCAGTGATGCAAAGTGCAAATTCAAAAGCGAACACAAAATCCAATAAATTCATAACAATAATAATAATTTTAATGAAGATTAAAAAAAAACAAATAAATAAATAAATAAACACCGATCAGCACAAAAATGCCTTTTAAAGACAAATTATCTTTTAATGTTACCCGTAGCAACCATTTCTTAAGAGCATCTGAAAATGAAGCCAACATTACCGCTTCCATTTTTAAATGCAGTTTTTGAAGATACTTATGGTTGATTGAATTATGGATCTCCCATATATAAATATCTTAAGAAAATTATTTTAAATACTTTTTGAAAAAAAATGACTTAAAAATGGGCAGATTTGCAGAGAGCCATTGACTATAAAATAAAAACATAAGACCATATAAATTATATTACAGCGCTCCTTAATTTAGAAGCTCTAGTAATGCCAACTTTTCTAAAAATTTCTTATGGGCGTCCGTTACGGTTCAGGAGATATGTAAAAATCATATGCGTTGCTTAAGGACACCCTCTAATTTACAATAATATTTTTTTTTAAATGGGCTCAATCTGTAAGTGTCACCTTTTAATTAAGTAATAATAAGTAATAAGTAATAATAATTAAGTAATAATTTCAAAATAGTTCTACGAATGACTGAGTTCTGCAGGCACAAATTTCAACAATAGAGACGAATTAATAAACGTCTTTGTTTTTTAAGTCGTTTCAATATTTAATAAATTTCTCTTTTGAAAAAGGTTTCCAATGTGTAAAAAAAACAAAATCGATTGTATCTCCATTTTTTACGAAATAACTTACTTTTGCAAAATAAAAATATTCTATATTTGAACCAAGATTCTAAGAGATTTCCCCATTAAATTTAATTCAAATCCATCTAGCAGTTTTTACGTGATGCGAACACAGACAAAAAAGGTGTTTTGTATTCCATATCGAATGCTATCTAAACCAACATCAGAATTAAAAAAAAAATATTTCATGTACAGAAATTATCCTGTTGCTGTTTTATCATGAGGGATATACTGATATACTGACTAAGAATGAAAAGATTAAATTTTGATTTAAAAATATTGGATACAAAATTGACAATTACAGAAGAAAAGTTTTGGTTCTATAAAATATGTTGTCTTTAGATAGAGATTAAAATGAATCACATTTTTATTGAAAAAATAAATAAAAAATTGTCTAATCAAATAAATAATTAAATCATTTATATATTTAATTGGAATAGAAAACCAACAAGTGTGAAAGTAAATAAAGAATTAAAGTCTCAGTATTTAGATTATTCAAGGTAAAATAACTTCTTTTACTTAAAATGTAAATACGTATTAAGTGTAAATAGTAGCATTCTCTAGTGTTTTTCTAGTTCGACATATATTAGAATAAAAAAACTAAATTCCAAATAGAAATTAATTAAGAGCTGTTTGTTTCAATGACGTTTATTTAAATAATTTAATAATTAAAACTAAACTAATGATTAAATATTCAAATTGTTTATTTCTTTCTGCAGCTTGTTGTTGTTGTGTAGTGGTTGTTGCTATTGTATGTTTACCACACAATTCTTAATAATTCCGTATAAATAATAAAATGTTAAATTAAAAAAAATAATGAATCACACTCTACTTAAAAGGTTCTAAGAAAATAACACACGCACACGAACGTGAACGAGAACGAGAACGTAAACATAGACAGAAATCAAAACAGTTATAATTGTTAATGAAATTACATTGTTACAATGATCAGCAGCAGAAGTACAAAAAATATTTATCATTCTACTTTCAACAATGTGTATTCATGCACACATACAAATACACACACATACACAAATGTACATTTAATTTTGTATCTTTTTAATTAGTGTTACATTTAAATTAAATTTAAAACAGACAATGAATGTGTTCGTATCCAAATACACACATGTCAGAACTTACATATGTATAAATGGAAGTATGAATGTATGTATGTATGTATGTAAAAAAAACTAGCGCATAACGAAACAGAATAAAGAAAAAAAATTTAAATGCCATTACAAGTGACAAAAAGTAATAAAATAATTAAAAAATTATCATTCCTTAAACAGAAGAACAAAAACAAGCATTTTTCGAATGTTCCAATGTTCGAATATAAAACTAAACTAAAATCTACACAGAATGGCCAATATAATGTGGACAAACTGAACAATATTTTTTGTAACTTTAGATTTCATAGTTGGAACAACTTTTTTTTTGAAATTGAAGCTGTATAAAAAACTAAAATTAAAGTATAATTTTTTTTAACTGAATAGGAATTAAAATATATAAATTATATATTTAAACCAATTTTAAATGCAGAAAAAAAATCACAAAAATATTCAATAATTTTTTAATGTTGAAAATTTATTGGTCAGCAAATGTAGTTTGATTTTTATAATTAAAGAATAATTTAATACGTATTTTTGATTGCATGTATATGTGTGTGCGGTGTGTCTGTGTATAATTCAATATCTGTATAAATTGTAGACACTTTAAACAAAAATAAAAAATAAAAATTATTGAAGGACAAACGAACATTGACTGCTGTTAAAACTCACACTCACACTCACACAAGCAACTGTTCAGATACACATGCAAACACTTGAAATAAAATTTAAAAAAAAAATTTAAAACATTTATCTCTTTTAACATTGTTTAAATAGTATAAAAACAAATATAACAATTAATAAAATTTTATTGGGTGAAGTTCGACTACTTAATCCCCTTCTTAAGATTTTATTTAATATTTTAAGCTCACAAATATTAAAAAGATAAAAAACTAAAGTTTATATACAAATCCCAATAGTGCTGGCTAATTTAAATATTTTTTTTTTACATTTATTAATGTCTTTAGAAGCAACTTAAAATCTTAAATTTTCATGCCATAATTTTTCTACTTGTTAAAGGGCAAATCCATATGGGTCAGTGATTAATTTAAGTGTATTTGGGTTTATTTTATAAAATTAAGAAAAAAAAAAAACGTCAACAGTTTCTTCTTTCGTTGAGAAGAAAGAAATCAAAGTAAAAAGTGTTTTTTCCTTAAGATGAAAACTGAATACCTTCTTGTGAAAGTTTGATCGAAAAATTCTCAAGTGTACTTTTATTCATATTTTCTGCAGATAGCAAAAAAAAATGTAAAAGAATATTGACTTTAACCTGATTGGCTGTACAAGCAAATAGATCGATCAAGAGATTTATACGCAAGTCAGTTTGACGACAAACTATTTCGTTTACAAATATTCCATTAGAGGAAAAAAAGATCTGATTTTTATAAAAAAGAGATAATAAAACCAAATAATAATTAATTAAAGATTAATCACGAATTGCGTAGGTGTATTTCATCGACTTGTATAAAAATTATTTGTACAAATATCAACTTCTAAAAACAGCTAGGCCTCGCTTTATTTGCGAGTAACATAACAAGAAGCTAAAAAGAAAAGTTTCTTATATTTCATTTTTTTCACAAAATTTATCAACAATTATTTCTTCCTTTCTTTCTTTTTATCAATGAATGCACTTAAGGCGTTAGAAAAAATTAAAATTCCACTCCAAGAAAATTGTATTTAAAAAACATTTTTAATTTTGAAGCCTAATTGGAGAACAGGCCATTTTTATTATCATAGCAAAAAGCCGAGGAGCCGAGGATCACATTTAATTTAAAAAAATCTTCTTCTTTCTTAAAAATTTAGGCGGAAAATATCAGAACCTGAAAAAGTTTAAAGAAAATGTTTATGTCAGTTTATATTTTTAAAAGTGCGAGAAGTCTTTATCGTTCTGTCGTAATGTGTGTTAATATTTTTTCTACGAAATAGTTTTTTATTTTTGTTAAGAATTTTGTTACAATTAGCATGTTATTGTTGTTATATTTACATACAGGTTGCAATTAATGCAATTATCAGTGATGATTAAACTTAAACAAACGATGACTTTTAGTGTGGAACCCAAAACTTTACAACCACTATCACATTCTCTTGTGTTGTGAGAAATAAACAATAATAAGTAATTAAAATACAACGTTTAAAGTTAAACAAAATAAGAAAAAAAAAAAAAAAAAACAACAACATAAGTTTAATCTTTTTTTAAACAATGGAATTAATAAAAAATTTAAAATAAAATGAATTAAACGATTTTAATATGACATTTTGATTTAAATTTCAAGGTTTAAAGGTGACACATACAATTAAAGTCCAGAGTGGCTAAGAAGCAGAAGAAGAAACACATACACTTGCACAATCCTCTGTCATATATATAAAATTTAAATAATGTACATAATTTCATACATTCATGTGTAAAAAACGCACTTCCGCACGATTTATTATTAATTCTTGTGTTGTTGTTATTTATTAAAGAAAAAATAAAAGCGAAAGGTTTCCACTATTTAATTTTAATTTTTTTTTATTAAAAATTTCCAATGTAACCTTGAGTTAAAAATTATTCAAACGAAATTTATGATTGATCATGTAAATGTTATGCTGCACGAAAACCACAGTTAAGAAGGAGAAGAAAAAAAAACAACAAAATGAATTTATAATGCATTTTAATTATTATTTCTTTTGAAAGAAAAACTTCTTTGAACAGAAAAATATTTTTCAAAATGTTTAATCCATTCATTCATGTTCAAGTGAATATTTAAATGATTGATGATGCGTTTATAAGTAGATTTTGAATTGCCACATCGAAAGATTAAGTCAAATAGTTTAACGAATTACGAATAATGCAAGTTGCACACACACACATACACTAATGCAAAAAATGCAAGTGCAAATAGCGAATTTAATTTTTTTAAGTCCCATTTAAGTTTGTGCTGTGAAATTATATAATTTTTCATGAATGTTGCATTTGACACAAATTGAATGTGTTGTTTCTAATTAAAAACGGGGTTACAAACAGTTGTGACTAATAAACAAATCATTTTAAAACAGTTTAGATTTTCGGTTAGCTATTCATTTTTCTTTTTCTAATATTCAATCTATGATTATTCGCAATTCTTTTAACGAGTGAATTGCAATGGTTGTACACATCTTTAACATTTTTTCAAATTCTATTGGGATTAATTATTCCCAAATTTTTATGCATACACAAACACACAATTAAATTATTTTTTAATTTGTTTTTTAATAAAAATTTAATTGATTTTATTTAAAAAATTTTAAAGTTTCTAAAATTTCAACAACAGCATGTTGACAATAGGATGTGAATGGGATACATTTTTGCTTCTTTATTTCTTTTAAATAAATTTTTATTATTTTTATTCTGTGTAGACATGTGTGTTTGTGTATTTTCTAACAATAATTAATCAATAGTGATGGTGTTTTAGAGTATTTTTTTTTGTTGGCGTGTGCTGTGCTGTTTAAACAAGCAAAAATCATGATGCTTTTAAATAATTAAAATAAAATTTAAATTTTATTATTTTTGAATCTAACAACTTTTCATTTAAAAATCAATCAATCAGTTACTTTAAATTTTATCATTTTTCTTTAAATGCAAAATATTATGATAATTGTGAGTGTGTGTGCGCATGTGTCTGTGTTTTTGTGATCTTTAAAAATAACAAATTAAAATTATTATTTACGCCATTTATAAATGCAAATCAATTTTTGAAACAAGTGTATTTATTTATTTATTTTTATTTTTTTTAATAAAAATTTCAAACACTATGATTGGCTGGCATTTAATGGCTTTTTGTTTGTTATGACACTTTATACACACTCGCAAAATAATTTTAGTATTAATTTGTTTAACTTTATAAAAGTGTGGGCTTATTTGCATTTCGATTGCATTGCAATTGCATTGATATTTTACACTCGTATGAAAATAGTAAAGACAAGCACAAGCACAACATTGATGTTTATAAAACATGTGTTTTATCGTTTTAACTATGTTTCACAATAATATTTAAATAAATATTATATTTGTACGAGTATTTTAGTGTGTTATTAAATTTGCAGTTAATTGTAAATAACTATTAAATTGAAAACAGCAATAGTTTGTTCGTTAACATTTAAAAAATAATGTTCATGTGATTTTTTTTTTTAATAATTCTTTGGTCATTTGCTATGATTTTTTTAAAACACCAAAAGTTATGCGCCTTGATTTTATTGTCTTGTTTCAATTTTACTAAAATAATAATTATGATTTTTTTAAGATTTATTTTTTATGAGTTTTAATTAAATTGTTTATCAGTCAAATTTATGTCGAAATAACAATTAATCGCAACTACATTTTTGATGAAAAAAAAGCTAAAATACAATAGAATTATTAAATGGGAAAAATTAAAAAAAAACACTGGCAATTGTTAGTAGACGCTGTACTTATTTATTGGTATGTGTGTGGGTGTGTCTTAAGTGTGGCTGCTCTAAATGCTTGAATTTATTCAAAAGACTTAAGGCACATGCGTAAATATATATTTTTTTTAATTTAAATTTTTTATTTTAATCTGCATATCTGCACTCATGTAGCTTAATTCTTATTCCTTCATTTTTAAATAAAAAAAACTGTATTATTCTTTCAATGATTTATAAAAATAGTGCATCAGATGTTTTCAAAAATTTAGTGTTTTTGCACAATAACCATAATCGGACATTTATTGCAGTCAGTTGGAATTATTTTAAATTATTTTATTTTTGAGGCTGCTGTAGTCAAAGTGGTAAACACGTTGACTACAAACCTGGTTGTTCAGGGTTCGAATCCTGCGGCAGTTAAAATACAAAAAAGGTTTTTTCTGTTTAATGGTATAAATACATATTCAGAATGAACAAAAAAACAACGTTCAGTCTCCTACGTCGGTACTTCCTCATAGCAGATTCGCCGGCGAAGTAAAATAACTATCTATCTTTCTCCTTTCACCACCTGTCCTATCTCTTAACTATCCCTTTCCTAAAGAATGTAGCACGGTTACGAAAAATAACTAAATAGGTTTTAATGCCTGAAGTGCTACTTCTCTTAAAAAAAAAAATTATTAGAATAAGGAATTTATCCATTTGTGAATAAAAACTTTTACGCAGAATTATGAAAGTACAAATATCGAAAAATAAAAAATACTCAGAAGTTAATATTAACAAATTAAAAAAAATATAAAAAAATATAAAAGAAATGAAATTAAAAAGTAAATCAACAGTGTAAACTGAACTACTGAATATGTGTTTTACATTGCCGCCACAAAGAAGGGACAGATGGACAAGTGAACAAAACTACAAAAAAAAAAAGCAAACAGTGGCGTACAGTGGCATAAAAAATTCGTGTTAACATTCATTTATTTGTTTGTTCATTCATTCATTCATTTATTGAACAACAGTTTATTTGATGTATTTTTTTTTTTTGTTGAAACTTTAACGTTACCGCTCGCAATTGTTTAGTCAGGTATTTAGCGCCATTAGCACACGATGTCAAATTGATAAGCATGGCAAAACTCTTAAATGACGATGATGCACATTTTGTTTAAACAATTAAACAACAAAGCGGTGCTTTTTCTTTCTGTTTTTTGTTAATTTGCTTTCAATAAACAACAAAATGTTAATAATTTCTACAGACGATATTTGATTTTTTTTTGGCTTCTTCTTGGAAATTTGTTAACACTTTCGGTTAAATTGAGTTGTACAGGCATTTTGGCATACAAACACACATTTGTTACAGGCAACAGCATGCGGTCGTAATGTGAAAATTATAAGAAATTACTAATTAAATTTCACACACAAACAAATGTGAATAAAAAATTCCCAAGATTTGTGACATCATTGATTTCAAACAATACACACACAAACACACACACAGCAACACTAAATACACACAAGTATTTAAATAATTAGAAGGTTAAATACATTAAGAGATTATGTTACTTTATAAATTTATATTTCACAATATTTGACAACAATATCATTATTAGCAAATTTGATAAAAGATCTCAAAAGAAACAACCCTCCCGTTTTTTTGCAATCAAGTCCAATATTGGCAACAAGTTACAAAATCGACCCTTTTCTTCACATATTTGTGTGCTTGTGTATCGGTGTTTGTGTTTTTTTTACACTATAATTTTCGCTGTTTTCACATTTGAACGCAGAGGAAAGTGTTTCCTTAATAAAGCAGAAATATTTAGTGCAAAAATAAAAATTGTGTCCCACAGAGTGCAATGTTGGCATTGTTGTTTCCTGTAAATAAATTTTTCACACAACAATAACACACACACACACTCACACACATGCATGCTTCTGCAGCAATTTACAATATTTGCAACAATTACAGTCGAACAACACACATCCATGAAGATTTTTTTTATAAATGAAATAAGGTTTCCTTTTCTTAAGCTGTTTACTTCCACACAGAGGAAGGAAATCATTTATTTTGTTAATGTTGGCTCGTACATTTGCAAGTAGGTCGATCGGTCGGTGGTCTTTTGTTTAAAACAAACTGGAATTAAATGCCAGAGTCAACATGCCATGATTACCACAAATAACTGCCTACTGTTACGGCCCTAAAAGCGTGCGACTTTTTGACTTTTCAATACAAAATTAAAATGTCAGAAACAAAAACACGCAAACACAAGCTGTAAAATACGCACTCGTGTACATTAATAAAACCATTTAAGATCAGTTCTTATAACGATGAATATCGTAATGAATACGAAATATAAAATAAATGTAAAGTAAAACGCCTACGCACACACAGATATGAAGCTTTACGAAGGCATCAGAATTCAAACCCCAAAAAGCCGACCAACAAAAAAAAAAAAACAAAAAACCCTAAAATTCAAACAAATAAAAAGGGCTTGCGAAAAAAAACCGCAATTAAATTTCAGACTCTTAAAGTGTTTTTTGTCTGTTTGTTTGCTCAGCTGGGACACCGACTTTTCATTACGATCATTTACTGCAGTCAATTTTCTTGTTGCAAATACAACATGCACTCGAGCACGCGCTCAATTATTTATTTTTGCGCTCCATTACCCACCCACGTTGCCGCGAGCAAAATAGCAAGCAGACAGACGGATAAAGGTACAAAGGAAAAAACAACAAGCAGAAATTTTTACTGAGCGGCGTCCGTCTGTTTAAAATGAAAAAATCTCTCAGGTGTGTAAACTGTATTTAATGAACAAATTAACAGCAACACAATGTGTTGTTTCTGAACAAAAAAATGAAAATGAAAATGAAAATTACAAAAAGTTTTTATCGCACTTGTGTCAACAAACGAAAAACAAAATGACATGTTTGGCATGTTTTGGGGGGAGAAGATGAAAATAATTATGCAAACACAAGAAAGAAAAAACTGAAAATAAATGTTCATATTGACTTGATGGAATTTTGGTTTCAATTTATTTTCAAATCAAGAAAAATAAAAAACAAGAATTGTTAAATATGATTTATTCGCTTAAATCACAGGCAATTGGCAATTTGGTTTTGTTAATGCAATTGCAGCTACAAATTATAGTTGCGGTTAATAAAATTCAATCATGAGGTAAAACTCAAACGATTTTCAATTTGATTGCGGATAGTGGCAGCGTATGAAATAAAGTTTTCTTATTTTTTTCCACTTCAATTTGTTTAACAATGTGAAAATAGTTAAATTTCTTTAATAATCTCCAGAGAAAACAAATCAAATGATGATCGTTTAAACTTTTTCAATCATCGAGAAACAGCTGTGTTTACTTGATCAGTCAGACAGACTTTTGAAAAACAAAACAGGAATAGATTTTTCTTAAACGACCGTTAGAACGAACAGATGCTCTAAAAAGATTAAAGCAGACAATCCAACTGCTGGTCTTTAAGTGAGAAAATGAAGGCAGATCTTTTAAATTTATATTTTCTGTTACTCATTTTTCAAAACACGTAAGACGACAATGTTAATGTGAAAGGATTGTCATTCCTTCGGACAACGTCCACGTTAAAATAAGGGATACAAAAGCACCCTTTTTTTTAGATAGAACATGCGGAACTCATCTCAACTAAATGAAATTCATTTGCATAATTTCAATTCAATAGTTAAGGAAAAGAATGCGGTCGAGCATAATGTGGAAAGCAATTTTTTTGTTTCTTTACACAAACTTGCAGAAATTAAACAAAAGAGAAAAAGCATTTACCTTTTTCTTATATTCAAGGAGAACAATGCGACGAGTAGAAAAACAATAAAAGGACTTGGAATGTCATTGTTGGACACATACATCATTATGTCCGACTTGTTTTCATCATCGTCCTTTGCTAATGTCACGCAACAACAACAACGAATATTAACTATTAGTTTAATACAAAAAGGACGAAAATGCGATGTTGATGATGATGATGATGCTGTAAAATTAAATAGAATAAAAGCTTATGCAAATTAGTTTATGTGTCCTTCTTGCATTTCTTATATTTCAAGCAAGCAACGGATCAGCAAATAACGATACGATCCTTTTTACGCCGTAGGCAAATTTATTTTTTGAAAATATGTAAGTGGACTTTAAGACAAATATTATTTATACATATGTGTCTATCAGGTATGAAGTAGACAACAACCCCTTTTTTGTCTTTTCCTGTTTTTTTTTTTTTTTTGTTTTTCAATTTACCATCAAGAGAAGATCCTTTTGTAAAACTCTCTTTGTGCTCTCTTCTTCTATATTTTTTTTATCTTTAAATGTCCATTTCAGTTAAAATTAATGCATCATCAACAGCTACGACAGCCACCAATCCAATGAAACGGCCATTAACTCATACATTTCATTCATATCTTTCTTCATTCAAGCAACGTAAATGAATCCTTGAACATTTTACGGATAAGAAACCACCACAAACGAAACATTAAAATCATATTAAAAGCAAAGAAGACAGACAGATGGACAAACACACCATCGCCATCAACAAATTTATTACAAAGATAAATAAATTGCTCTACGTCTCGTTTACTGTCAGGATTCTAAAAATATTTACTCTGAAAGAAATATTTAGCGATTTGATATCGTTACGTTAACCTGGGCATAAGAAACGAAAAAGAGTTTTATTTAATTTGACCAAGATTTCAAAATGAAGTAAAACGAACTTAAAAATTTGAAGAAATTCTGGTCATTTAACTTAAGCAATGTTAAAAAGGATTATCTTATGTTTGTCCTGCTTGTGTGTGTGTGTGTATGTAACACATGCACAAATGAATCAACACTCTATTCATTTAAAAAAAAAGTGTGAGAAAATTATTTCCAGGTTTTAAAATTTTTTAAGTTGTTATTTGTTGGGATTGTACGATGATCCTTTTTCTTGTTTCATCATCATGTACTTTAAATAACAATTATCATCTGTCTTGTTGAGTATTCAACAAGTGTTTGAAATCAAACCTTTAAAAGGCCGACAAGATTTTTGTTTGTTTCTTTTTTTCTTCATCTTAACAGGTGCGTTTTTTTATTCTGCCCATTTTTGAAAGGAAAACACTTTTAAACATTTACGTAATAATTATTTATGAGAATAAACTTTTGTTTTTAGAATAATTGTACATTTTGTTATTTTGAAAAGTAGAAATAAAAACTGTGCAAAGGACCTAACAAATGTTTTCCTTAAGAAGGCGAACATATTGAAGGGAAGATTTTGTATTTTTTGTTAAATAATTTGATAAAAATAATTAAATTATAATTATCATTATTATTTTATTTTTTATTTCTTATTTTTTTAATTTTGCCTCTTTAAGCTTTTTACATTTAAAACCGAGTATTTTCTTAAAAAAAAAAAAAAACAAAAAATGCTTTCCTAAATTTGAAATGAAGAAGTGATGAAATGGTAAAGAACGGTCATCACAATTTAACGATTGTAGAACTGAAAATTGTTATTATATTTCTTATGGCTTAATCGCCGATCTACCAGCCAGGCATTATGTCAATATAAATATTCGTTAAACAACCTTTTCATGGCAAATAATTTGCTTGTGTTTGGGATTAGAAAACTGCTAAGAAAACAAGGATGACTATAGATATGGAAATTAAGAGAAAGACATACATACGGAGAGGAGTGTGTAGTATACGACTGCCTGTACTGCATTGTTTATTTCTCTTTTCTGCTATTTTTATACTGTAATTTAAAATGCCTTCGTCAGAATATTCAAACATAAATTTCATTATACTAATAAAGCCCCGATTTACGTCATTAATGGGGACCGAGGAAACGTGACGCAAATCGAATCACCTTTTTCTGTATAAATGCACTGAAATTTAATTTATTGGGAAAATATTCAAAACAAAACAAAAAATTTTTGTTTTTGATAAAAAAAGGTATGAATAAATTTTTATTTATATTATTTACTTTAAAAAATATTTAAAATTATTATAAAAAAATAACAAAACAATACATAAACACAATTTGAAAACTTTTTAACGCACAGATGATGATCAGTGTTGCTAAAAGTTATAAAACTTCTATAAGACAGAAAAGATGATAATCAGGCACTACAAATCGAAATTAAAACGACGCAAATCGGAAACAAAACGATGCAATTCGAAATCAAAAGGATGCAATTATGAGTAGGAGTAAAAACGACGCAATTTCAAATTGAAACGAGACAAATCGAATTTTTCTAGTTTTTAAAAAGCGACGCATATCAGAACGACGCAATTCGGGGCTCTAGTGTACTGTATTAATTTTAGCGAAGAATAATTTTCAAATCATTTATTTTTTTAGTTTTCGTTACTTTAAATATTTTCTTCAATTAAAATGTTCATACAGATAAAAAAAGTGAAAATGATTGAAATATTTTTTGTCAATTAATTTGTCAAATGTTAGAGGATTAGGCAGAAGCAATGACAAACCTTAAAAGGAGCATTGCAAGGAACCTATTTCGAACAAAGTAAAATTCACATTCAATTATTGAATTCATAAAATCAAATAACTTTTTCATTGAAATGGAACCTGTCGATCAATAGTAAAACTAAATACACAAATTTGTACATATTTAATTAGAATTTTTTTTTACAGGAAACTTAACAACTTTATTTATAAAAGCGGACGGAAAGTATATTTCAAGCAAATGTTTGTTCATAATTTTTTCCATAAATGAAGGCAACTAGAAATACCGCGTATGATACTCGAAGACTGATAATTTTATTAAAGCAGACGTAGAACATTTACTAGACACTGTGGAGTGCAAAAGATGCAGAATTGATAACGAAAAGCTTTTCTTCAAATGTAGTGGCAGAGTTACCTCCAGAGTTAGGTGGCCACCCATATAATAACGGAAAGTATATTTTAAATTACCAGTGTTCGTTGTATTCTCACAAAATATATTTATATTTTTTAGCTCGTCTTATGAAATTTATTTCTGATCAGTAAAGAAAATTTAGTAGATAATTTTTATAGATGAAAATTGAAAAATATTCGAAAAAAGCGATCATTGATGAAAAATATAAATCTTTGTTCTGTTTTGTAGCTGTTTGAAATAATCGTTGCATCGACTACTTTGAAAACAAAATGTTCCAATTTAAGCAAACATTTTTCTATTTATGGCCAAAATTATTCATATTGTTCGCCGCCTTAGAAAGCACATTTTTAATTAGTATTTTATTTTTTAAATAAATTTAATGTAAAATAATTAACAATTTGTCTTTAATGCAAAAAATTTTCGCTTCAAAAACTTTTGGCACATTTTTTTGTTTTTTTTTTGTTGTTTTGTTTTTTATTTATTAACCTTGAAAGGAATTTGTATGAAGGTGTTAAAAGTTATGGAACAACCCATATGATCATTCGTTAACAATTAATATTTATTCATATTTTGAGTATTTTTGATTTCGTTTTTAATATCTGAACATTTTTATACAAATTTTTGTTTTCGAAACTCAAATACATAAAAATATTTATGAATTTATTTAAGGGCTTTTTACGGATTTAAATTAAAAAGAAGAAAAAAAAACGATCATTCAACATACATAAAATTAAAGTCTCCAATTAACATTTATATCTTTGACTTTTCGTCTGTCTGACTGGCTATTTTTTTGTACCCGAAACACCTGTGTGTGTGTGTGCGTGTGTGTGTACATTTTGAGTATAAAGTGTTGTGTTTGAAAACTTACACATGTGCAATGCAGCAAGCCGATCGATATGGCGGTTATGTTTTGCTTTGATTTGATTCTAAATGAATACCGCTAGCACACACACACACACGCGTGCAAACACTCAAATCAAACACTAAACACATGATGGATACAAATTTTCGGGTGTGGGCCATAAATTTCTTTTACGTATCGTCTCGTATCGCATCGCATTAATTAGCATCAATAAGAGACAAAATGGATGTTGAAACAAAATATATTTTTTTTAATACAAACAAAAAGCCAGGCACTGCGATGAACACACCGACCGTCATTTGATTTCTTTTATAAAGTTTTGTATTTGAGATTGAAGATTTATTAAAATTTAATACAAACTAAAGATACATTTTGGTTTAGTGTTAATTCCAAGTATCCAATCGCATGAATTAGTAAAAAGATTGAGTGACACAGTACAGAAGAGGAAAAGAAACTAAAACTAAACAAAAAAAAATTTTTTTTTAATAGAAAATTTCAAACACTGCTTTGTTTTTATTTTTATTTTTTTTTTTAATTCATTCATAAGCATTTTAAATAAGTAGTTAAATAATAAAAATAAAATCCCAACACACACACACACGACATTGAATCAAGTAAATTTGCTCATTTTTTGAAGATTTTTTTTTTAATTTTATATTAAAAGTTATTTCCGAATTGTTCTTAAAATGAAATATAAAATAGTGTTTAGCAAACAATTTAAAGAATTATATTTTCCTAATGTAGATTTTAGTTGAGAAACATTCATCAAAAATGTTGCAGAATTATATTTATCAAAAATAAAATGTTTTAAAATTATTTTAACATTTTTTATAATAATTTAGTGTTTTTAGTTACTTTTTTTAATTTTAAATTTATCTGTATTTATTTAATTATTTTTAAACGTTATCGGAAAAAATATACAGAAAAAAAGTTCAAGAAATTTTTAAAGGAATTTTTTTTTTACACTTTGAAATAAATTTTTTATTTATGTAAAATTTGTAATAACAAAAGCCTTCTTCTAGCTTTATAATAATATTACAGTAGAAGCTTATGTTTTACTAGTTTTAAAAAAATTAATAAATTTCATTTTGTTTCTATTGCAATTCAGCACTTTTATTCGAAATACAGAATAGTTTTAAAAATCAAAGAAATTTTTTTATGACACATATTCGTCAGCATTAAAAAATAAGTGCAGTTGTGTCGACCAATCTATGAAGTTGTTCTACATCTTTTAAACTCCACTAAAATCATGATGGGTAAAAGCCACGCGCCGGTGTTCTTGATGGAAAACAAATCAAACAAATTCTGTGCTTTCAAAAGGCTCACTGAAATAATTTTATCTGCTGATAATAACTGAACTTGCTAAGAATTCACATATGAAGTAAAACTAAATACAAATGATTTTTTATCTTAAAAATATTCCAAAACATTTCAAAACTTATTAAAGAGTTGTGTAGAAAATTAAAATTACGTTTCTCATAACTTTTTAGTCATTTCTAAACTTTATACGAGACTTAGCACATATGTTTGCTGGGATTGTGAAATCTTGTAAAGTGTTGTGATTTCCATTATCTTCACCCATAGTGATTTCTATCATATTAAACAAACAGCAAAAGTATCAAAAGAACAGCAACAACGTTAATCATTCAAATTATAGAAAAAAACACGTTGAATATTGTTTATTTGATTTTATTTTATCTGAATGTATTTTGAATACATTTTGGCCTCTGTCCAAATGCCAAATTAAATAACAAAAAAAAAAAAAAACACAATTCTATGAACACGGCCAATCAAGTACGAATGTAAAAATTGTTATTTTTCTTTTTTTTTTATTTAAAAATTCAACAAATGTTTAATTAAAAAAATTTATACATTTATGTATGTATGTACTTATAGATACATATATACATATATACATATGTATAAATGTATGTGTTTGTAAATATTAAGAAAGAAAACCCTAAAAATTATTAATGTCCAGATGTTTAAAATTTTGGATTTTTGTCAGTCAACCGACCCATAGGGTCAGTTAGCAAAGAGAATTTCAACGATCCAAGAGGTGCATGTCCATCTATCTGTCCAAATGTTAAAACAATAACAATAATACAGTAACAACAGCAACAACAACAAAATTTATGACCCATCATTTTTATTTTTTTTTATCTCATTTGCATATTCAATGATCGTTTTTCGTCCTTTTTTTATCAACAGTTTTTTTTTAATGTTCGTTTTCGAGGCAATTGAAATTGAAATCCTAAAAAATTTTAACCCTTTTTTTATTTTAAATTCTTTTTCGTTGCATAAATACACAACACCGCTAAATAAACGCCCTTAAATCTCTGCACAACAACCACCTTTTGTGGGAATCTAAACAATAAATTCATTTCTACACGTTACTCTCTCATTTACTTGAACGTAAATTTATATTTTATTGTTTACCTTTACAAAAAATAACTTTATTTTGTCCAGATGCAAAGGATTAAGCCGGAGCTTTGGTCATTAATTATAAGATGGAGAAAATAAAGAAAATCACTAAAAATAAAAAAATTTAAAATTGAGGAAAAAAAGGATAGAAAAATCTTTTTTTATTTAATTATGAGTTGAACGAAAGAGCCGATAGTTTCTTAAAAATAATTTTTTAAGTGAAGAAAAGGGACTAGATTTCCGTTGCATTGATATTTACAACAAAAAAAAAGAAGAAAAAATGGTCAACACATTTTTGATTTTTTCTATTTTGTTAAGTTGTTTTCTAATGAATATTTAATTATTAACTAAACCCGTTCATAGCAAAATCTTCAAATAATTACAAAGCATTCTAAGAAAAACGAAAAAGATTTTATGAAGATTTTTTTTTGTGTTCAATTTTCTCATATAAAAATAAATTAAGAAAAATTACAACAAAAACCTTTCGGATACTTACCGTCCAAGTCACAGGTTTTAAAGGAAGAAGAGGGAACAAAAGCCTTCTATCACTGACCCTTACAAGGGAAAGGGCAATTTTAAAAAGACGAAATTTTTTTTCATTTGTGTTGCTTTAAAAGTGAAATCATGCCTCTTGTAAGTTGGTCTAAAAGCATTTAAACGTTTTTTTTAAGTATTGAAGAAAGGGTCCCAAAAAAATGTAGGTTTCAAGCTTGGATACCAGGTTTGTAATTACGAAAGAAAGTGTCAACGGAAAAAATTATAAATCTCAGAATTTCAGTCAAATACCACTATAGCACCGCTATTAAAGTGTGATCATTATTGTTTTAGTCTCGAAATGGATCTTAATAAAAAAAGGTGGAAAGCGCTTGGCAACTGAAAAATATATATATTTTTCATGGAAAGCAGTCATTGAAATATGTCAATCTTATTTTACACTTTAATCGAAGAAGAAGAAGAAAAAATTATTATGAAAAAGATACAAATCTTCAAAAGATGATTATAATTTATTCTTTATTATCATGTTTCTTCTTCTTCTTTGAAAATAATTTTTGTTATTTTGTGTTTTTGGGTTAAAGGTAGAAAAAGCCTAAAAAAATATTATTAGAGTTTAACATACGAAGTGATAACATGTCTGTAAGCATGCGGTGATTTTGTCTTTCCTAATTATAATTTATGATATTTATCTTTTTTTTATTTCACGGGGCGATAAAAATTAAGCAAGAAAAAATTTATTTAAAAAAAAAAAACTATAAATAAACTAAGATTTTTAAAATGCGAGACAAAGAAAAATCTATAGACGAAAAGGTTTGTTGTAAACAATCTTCTCATTTGCATAAATATTGGTTTTACATCCAAAAGTATATTTGGGTATTACAACAAGACAAACAAAAGCAACAACTGATTATAAAATTATTTTATAATCACTAATTTATTTATTTATTTATTTGTTTTATTTTCTTTATTTAAAAAAAAATCCAAAAAAGTGAAATCGAAATCAAATTAATGTTGAAATGCCGCAGAAAAAGACTGTGTTTTAAATATTATTTTTTTAATTACCAACAAACAACATAAAGTCTTGAGTTAATTTATTTTATTTTATTGTTTTGGGAAAATACACACTTAAGTTTATGATTAGATTTTTGTTAAAAAAAATAAATAAAATAATCAGTAATTAATTTCTGTAAATAAATTCGATTTTATTTTTAAAAGTTTTTTTTTTTATTTATTTCTGTTTACCGTGGTTCTGTTAACCAATCTGCGTAGGATATTGAAAATGTGCTGGCGGTATCCATATTTTCTTTTGCTTTTAACGGCTGCGTTGGCTTTTTTTTAATATAAAATTTTTATTTTGTTTAACTTTTTGTAAAAGTTATTTTATTTATTTTTTGTAATTAAATTTTTCTGTTGTGTTAAAAAGACATTTTGTCTTGTTTTGTTTTTTAATTATTTTTATTACTTTTCCATTTTGAAGGATCTTATTTTTTTAACAGCCTTTTTAAGGCTGCTTTATTTTTATAACTGCATTCTCACAAAATATTCTATAATCACTTTTCAAAACACACGTTTTTGTTTTTTCTTTAACAATTTTTCTTTTGTTTTTGTTTATTATTTAATCTTGATATAATTTTTTTTAAATTAAAATATTTTTTAATTAGACATGTTAAAATGTATTCCAATTTGGCACTTTTGGTTTTGTTAAGTTACAAAAGGTAACAATTAAAAAGTAAATTAAACAAAACAATAATAACAACAAAAGATTTAAATGAAATATATTTTCAAGATCCAAGAAACAGATTTTAACTGGAAATTCACGTTCCGTGGTAAACAAAATATAAAAACAAAAAAGAATTCAAATCTCGTGCTTAGAAAAAGAAACAAGACTAAAAAAAGCTAAAAGCAGAGCTTGTTGTTGTTAGCCTTGTGGCGAGCCGTTAACAACTGAAAACCACTTTGCGCGCTTTAAACACAACCTGCACATTGTGGTTAACACAGATGAGGATACAGGTTCGATCAGATCATGAAACCAATTCGCCGCATGCAATCACAGATCGAACACGCGGCAAATTTAGCCAACCGCCAATACAAACCAGGTTTTAACAAAAACAAAAATATTCAACTATAAATACGGCAACAACAACAAGAACAACATGAGTGAACATTCACAGCAGCCGATTCAAACTAAATGCTTAAAACATTTATTGGTTTGATTTCAACTGCTGCTTTTTACGCTGCCATTGCACCTGTTCACTGAACGAAAACATTTTTTGTTTGATGATTTGCTGATCGCCTTTTTTTTCAAAGGATGTGTTTTTAGCTGCAGCAGAATCATTTCTTTTCAAGTAATTTTTCTTTTTTTTCAGATTTTGTTGTTTTGAGCTGAAGTTACGATCAAAATACAATTAAAAATCAGGGATAATTGTTGGTTTATGTGTTCAAATTTACAATTTATTAATGCAATGAAAACCTGTCATTTATATTTGAATTCATACATTTAATTTTTTTTAATACATTTTTTCTGCTCTTATTTAATTATCTTCTCTTAACAACAATATTCATAATTATTATCATTTTTGTAATAAAAAAATAGCCATCTGTGTTTGACCTAAAAATTATAACTTGATCTTGTTTGCAAAAATAACTCACTCAGTCAGCCAATAGTAGGACTTAGAATTACCCGATCATATATATTGCTGAAGGGAATCTTTCGAATGAAATATCTTGCTAGTTTTTTTTTTTTCTTTAACATCCTGACAATGTTCTTCATATATGAATAGTTCATTTGCCAAACCGATTAACTCCATTTGAAATTAATTGAATTCAGAATTTCTCTCCCAAACGAAACTAAATCAATTTCTATTGTCATCTTGTATTTGTTTAAAACAAATACACTTAAGGGCTTAAAAAGAGTTAGAAAAGAAAAGAAAGCGGAGTTAATCGATTTGGCAATTGAAGCATTTACATTTTAAATATTCTTTGGATCAGGTGCATTTAATTATAAAGAGCATTTGTAGTTGCTTAAAAAATATGTAGAGTAAACTTACTTTAGTTTTAGAAGATCAATGTTTTAAGGGTTTTCTTAAGTACAGGCTTCTTTACAATAAGAGCTTCTGCTTACTAATAGACAGACAGTTTATTTGAACGCAAACTTTTGGTTTTTTAAAGAAATCACACAGAAAATTTTTTTTTTTTAATTTTTTTTATTAATTAAACTCTACTTTTTAATAATTTATTCAGGAAGAACCCCAACAAGGAAATATTGTGCTTCAGAAATCCTTTTTTTCATGTCATTTCCAAATTGTGCAATCGATAGGGGAATCTGGGTTGCAACTTTCTTTCTTTTTCTTAAATACAATTCAATTAAATTATTAAATGATAGATTTGCTTACTTGTGCTTATGATCTCAAGAAAAAAAATATTTATAAATTTTTTATGAAAATTAAGAGTTGAACTATTGATATAAATGAATTAGATAGATACGAAGAATGCTGATGAAGGTTGTAGCGATCCAGAAAATGCTGCATTTCATTCTGCTGGTATCTAATTTTTCTTGTTTTCTTTGGGAAACGTCCGCATACATTTGTTAAATTAATTTTTCTTTCTAAAAAAAGTTTTTTAGAAATTAAAAAAATGAACTCAAGCCAAAAATAAATTTTAATTCACAACTAGAAAATATTACAGTAGAACATAAAAAACAAGTCGCTTAGTGAAATTTTTTCATCTTACGTTATGATTCTTTTGATAATTATTGATGCAAAACAGAAAACGATAACACAAAAAATTCTATATTAAAAAAAAGACAATTACATTAATTTAATTAAAACAGTCAACCATTCACCTGTAAAGAAACTAAATAAACAAAAAGTCTTAACATTGGCAGACGCTCGAACACACGGCTTTATGGTCACGGACAAAGCTGTTGTATCATAAAATTGTGATATCGTTTTTATATTTTATATTCACCCTTCAAGAAGTATCACTTTTAAACATTAAATATTGATGTTTTTTTTTTTTTTTTTTTTGTTAAGGTTTTGCATTTGCCCCCTACCTTTTTGTCATCAGCGTCTTCTTCATCTTCCATTAGCTGACCGAGTTTAAGTTCAACATGATAATGTTTGTATGTCAAAAGCTGTAGTTAAGTTTGTGTTTATGTTTTTTGTTTTACAACTGTTTGTGTAAAATTTATTCCTTGTGATTTTATTTTGTGTTAAGCAGACATTAATCAACTCCTTAATGGTTTTTCGAGGCCTGCCACAGAGTATTAATTGCTATTTTATTGGTTTACTGGAGCAACCGAAAGATCAACAGCAATTTTATGTGAGTGAGCTGGGATGTGAACATGTATATATGTTTGTGGAAACTTTTTTGTTTTTTTTTTTGTTTGTTTTAGCATTTAAACCCGAACTTGAGTTTTAGTGACATGTTTTTGTTGTTTTTTTTTTTTTTTTGTTTTATAAATTTAATTTTATGTTTTATTTAAATATTCTCCCTCCAGTATTTTATTTTTGTTGGCAGAGTAGGGCTTCCCTATTAATTAAATTTCGGTTGGATGTATCCCACCATCCAGATGGATGGATGCTTGCTTGTCTCTTGCACATAAATGAAAAATGAATGTTGTAACTTTAATTTAAGTTTTAGTTTTTAATGACACTAAAATGCTGTTGAAAAAGGATACTTATTTTAAATATTGTCATCTGATTTGTTGTTCGTGTTTGTGTTTCAAAATTAAACCGCAGGTTTTTATTTTTATTAACAAAAAAAAAAAAAAAAAACACAAAAAAAAAACCTTGATGATGTTGAAAAGAAAGAACGCATTCACTTTTTATTTTTGGGGCAGCCATCATTCATGATCGGCTTAATAACGACCCTTTATAAATTGATGATAACCTTCGGTTGTGTAAAACCGCGCCTACAACAAGTCATTCTTAACATAAAACAAAAAGTAAAGTATGAGTATGAGTATCACACTTAATTTAATACATCATGTAACGATACAATAATTTTTCGTCACAACAACATTGACCATCTTCTCGTATCTCCAATTGTAGACTTTCACTTTTTCGTATTTTATTTATTTTTTTAAGCAGATGCAGTCGTTTAACACCGCGGCCTTTTATTTAGTTTTTTAAGAGCTGGTGCAAGAGTTCATGTGATGTTGTGTGTTGTGTTGTGTTCAAGTTCAAATTCATGTTACCAATAAAGGTGGTGCTGATCAAGGATTCGCTATAGTGAGTGTCAAATATTAAACATTACTTGACATGATGGACGGACGTCGTGTGTGTGTGTGTACGTTTGTTTGTTGTGGCTCTTTATTGTTTATTTTGTAGGAAATTAACTTTTTTGACTTGAGCCCAGTTTCAGTGAATCGAAATACATAAATTTTCGTCTTGTTTATAAAAAAAAAAATATTTTTTGCAAATATTTTAACGTTTAACTGTTTAACATATTTTGATTTAAAATTCTTCATTGTTTTTTTCTCTTGAAATGATCGTTATGATGATTTATTTGGTGGAGATTGATTTCTATGATTTCTATGATTTTATTTATTTTTGTAATGTTTCTTGTTGTTGTTGATTTTTCTTAACCTTATTTAGTTAAGTCTAGCTGTCTGCCGCTATGTCTATGGTTTTCATCCTCCCATAAAAGTCTGTTACTTGACACAATCTTTGAAAGTATCGTTCAAACGCATAAAAATTTCTTACTGATGATGCATTTTTTTCTTTCAGACGTTGAAACATCTAAACGCGTGTGTGTGTGAGTGTTTTCTTGTTGATATTGTATGGACACCAGCAATAATAAAAACAATTGTTATTTGCTTGTTTTTACAATGCCCCAACCAACCATATTTAGACATTATTTTCATTATTCAGAAATTTTTACGTATTGGCCAAAACCATTTAGGATGAAAGTATGTTGCACAAATGGGTTTTAACACTGCGGCATACCGTTGTTGATACAACAGTACTTTTATTGTCATCAGCCATCCCCTTAACACATCCCAGTTCAATTGAAAACAATCCGATCATCAGCATCATTTTCATCATTTTCATCATAAGCATTACATGATCAAATCGAACTACACCAACAACAGCCAACTAACAATTTTTCTATTTCCAGCCAAGTTAGCCAGCTATCAACCAACTAACAAAGCAGCCAGCATCTTTTTTGATTGTTTTTTTTTCTTTTTCTTTTTCTTCTTTTTGTTTTTGGCACACACATGACTTTAAATGTCGAATTTTATATAAAATCAAAGCCATAATATTCGAGATACCAACAACAACAACAATGCATGCATATGTACATATGTAAGTTTGCTTGTGTGTAGATAGTTGTACGTATTTTTAAACTTAAGTGTATAAAGTGATGATGATTATAAAACGATGAAGAAGAAAAAAAAATTTTTATAGAAAAAAAAAGATTAAAATGACAGCTTGCTGTGATTTCCCTGTAGTAAAAAATATTGGACGCATGCATTACAATTCCACAAACAAATACTCATGTGGTTGCGTTTGACCCTGATACCCCAGCAAACGCAACTCTAACGTTTTATTCATTAGAAACAATGAAGGTGCAAAACAGTTGTGTTTAAAATATAACGTTCGAATCGATTATCAATTTAATCGCCCGTTTAATTTATTTGATCTCTTGTAGTTTTGCTACAGAGTTAATAGTTGTTGTAAGTAATTGTGTGGTTTTTGTTTATGGAAACGATGTAAGTTTCATTTGATTTGATGATGGTTTACATTGTTTTTTATGTTGAACTTCTGTCTTAATAGCAGGTATTCAAAAACACTTCTAAGCGTTCAGCTTAACTTTAGAACACCTGTAACTGAAAAATAATTTGTTGTGACTAAAGAACAACAATTTAAAAAATACATGATAAATGAGTCTTTCTATAAAACTTTCCTAATTTTTTGTCTAGTGGCAGATGTATAACATTTTACAAACGCTACTTCATTTTAGAAGAAAACTACAAAACCTTTTAGTACATCATATTGCTTACTGGGATATATTAAAAAACACATAAACATACAAGTAGAGATGCGATCAGGTGTGTGTGTGTGATCGAACGACAAGTGTGTTTTTACCATATGGGCGGTATGTGTCCAGTTATTTTTTAATTTTTTTTCTCTCATTTTTATCACCGTTTTTATTTATTTTTTTTTTTTTTAGATTGTTTGTTTGTGTAAATGTGTGCGCTTTTTTATAGAAATTTCTAAGATGGTTTTTGATTTTCAATTGTATAAATTTAACTGTCAACCGATTAAATATAGAAAGAGGGAAGATCTCAATCAGTGAATTTCCATTATTTACCTACAAAAATAACTGAAAATCTACATGTATGTTGAGTGTATTTGTGTGTGTGTGTGTGTGTGTGTGTATGTGTGTGTGTGTGTTTATTATGAAATAAAACAATGGGCATTTAAGATTCCAAAGACATGATAAAAGATACTTATTTAATTTTTTATCATTTATTAACAAAGAATAACATTAAAAACGAATGTCATTAAAGCAACGATAACTTTCTTTAATAATTTAATATTTTATTACGACCACAAATAGAAACATTTTTTATTATTATAATTAAAATTAATATTTTTCGCTTTAGCTTCAATTCAAATGTTCTTATTTTCCCACGTTATTTTGTATGTTAAATATTCAAGGCTCGAATAATATGATCTCAAGCACGATTAATTATTTTGGTGACAAAATATCTGCATGTGAGGAAGCCATGTTACGTAATCATCTCTAATTAATTTTCATCGTCTCTTTAAAAACATTACTGCTGCTTATTATTCAAGAAAGCAACAATTTTAAAGTTTCATTGTGATTAAATCCGATACACGACGATGTCATCATTCCATAAAAATGCTGAGTACAATTCCGACTGAGCCCATGGAGACATATTTCGTTTAGCAATATTTTGAGTTGTAATAAGTTGACAGGGTATTTTAAAATAACTAACATCTGACATTTCCATTGGAAAGTTTGTCATTTTTAAGCATAATCGTACTCAAAACGTTTTGACGTACGACCATTATTTGTGTTGTTTACAGTGTCTTGAAAAAATTAATATAGAAAAAATGGAATTAACTCGTGAACATTTTCGTGCCATCATTTTTCACAACTTTCGACGTGGATTATCACGACAAGAGTGCATTGATGAACTTAAATCTTTGTATGGCGATGAAGCACCATCCTATAGCACTGTGAAAAATTGGTGTAATGAATTTAATCGTGGCCGAAGCTCGCTCAAAGACGAATTCCGTGAAGGTCGTCCAAAAACGGCTGTTGTGCCAGAGAACATTGATGCCGTGCGTGAACTCATAATGCAAGATCGACATGTGACACAACGAGAGATAGAGACATCCTTGGACATTTCTTCCACCAGCATACATTCGATACTGCATGAACACCTGGCCGTAAAAAAGGTTTGTTCTCGTTGGACCCTGCACAATTTGAAAGTCGCTCAAAAAAGGCTCGTGTCGATTGGTGCAAAGAAATATTGCAAAAATACGATTTCGGTGCTTCAAAAGACGTTTATAAGATCGTCGCAGGTGACGAATCATGGATCTATGCGTATGAGCCCGAAACGAAACAACAATCGACCGTGTGGGTCTTCAAAGACGAGCAAAATCCAACGAAAGTTGTTCGTGGAAGGAGCACTTCGAAGCAAATGGTCGCCTGTTTCTTCGGCAAAACTGGTCATGTGGCGACTAATCCGCTTGAGCAACGTAGGATGGTCACTTCTGAGTGGTACACTACAATTTGTTTGCCTGAAGTCATCGGAGAAATTCGAAAAACCAACAAGAGAAAACGAATGATTGTTCACCATAACAATGCGAGCTCTCACACATCGGCCGGCCAAAACGTCGAATTAATGGGTCATCCGCCGTACAGCCCTGACCTGGCACCTAGTGACTTCTTCTTGTTTCCGCACATCAAGAAAAAATGCGTGGTCAACGATTTTCGTCGCCAGAAGAAGCTGTTAAAGTGTTCAAAAACCATGTTTTAGAGGTGTCTCAATCGGAGTGAAAAAAGTGCTTCGACAACTGGTTTGAGCGCATGCAAAAGTGTATAAATCATGCTGTAGAATACATTGAAAAACAATAAAACCATTTTTGATTATAAATATTCGCATTTTCACTATTAGGCCAGAAATATATATAGCAGCCCTCGTATAATTAACAAAGCTTCTCAGGTCAGTGAAAGGATTTTTATATCGTCTTCATATTCTTACTTGAAACGATTTCTCAAAAGTAGAATTATTTATTTTGTGTATGATTAGTTGAGGTTTCCAAATCGGTAACCCTACGTCTTCACGAGCCATCAACTCGGTGTGAACTTTATGTCGCACATGAATTCGGCTAATGTAGACACGCAATGTTCGTGTTTCGTTCATGTGCAACCATCGTTGGCCGAACATTTGTCTGAGCAATATCGTTCGCCTTCAAATATGACTTTTAATATGATTTCTCTATTTCGAATTAACGCCATCTATTGAACATGAACATCGACACGTGTTCGCCACATACAAGAGCATGAACAAATTAATACCGTTGTTCTGCCGGCGTTATGTGCATGTCTTTTTCAAGTTGATGGCTAGTGGAGACGTGGGGTAAGAATTGCCTAAAATTTTTATTTTTCTATATTCGTGGAAAGAACATCTTAAAAGGATAAAAATTTGTTACATGATGGTGTCTTTTGAACCTAAATTTACTTCTTGTAATATGTGTCATAAGTAAAAAGTGTGCAAAGTTGAGTCGTCTTCTAAAGGGCAAGTAAAATATTGAAACTGTGTACCTGGCAATAACATTTGATGTGTGATTATCGAATGACATAATAAAATATTTCATACGAAAAATGCATTTCACACAGGCACATGACCAAAAATAAGTTCAATGGATGTAGATTTAGACTACTCAAATTTTAATGTATTCGTTTTCGTACGATTAAAGTTCAGTTTATTTTTTATTGTCCAATCGAATTTAAGGAAATTTGGAAAAGAATAAAACAAAGTGCATCGTAAGCTAAAAAAAACTGTTGTCCATATTGAATGAAAGTAACAAAACCAAGAATACAAGAAGTGACAAAAACATTAAGAAAAACTGTAAAACAAATTAAAGCCTTAGACAGATATAAATTTAATAAACATTTCGCAAGGAAATATAAATGATTGATAATTAGCTAAAACATTGACTAAAACCTTTCACTTATAAAATACTTTTGATTGTTTAATTAAATGAAAATCTTGAAATAGTTAAACGCAAACACAAATGGAATAATTATAAATTAAAATTTGTCAAGGGGGTGTCAGAGTGTGAGTGGTGAAGGTGTTGGTGGTGGTGGTTATGAAGCCAAAACAAAACTCTAGCAATTGTTAAACAATCATGTCTTTAATAATTAAATGTCAAGTTCTGTAATATTTTATAGTTCTTTTTTATTGTTATTGTTGTAATGATTATTAATCGTTTTGTTGGCTGGTTTGTAACAAAGTAAATGCAAAATTATAATCGAATTGAAAAGGTCAATAAAATATTAAAGCAAAATTGCCATATCCGAACACACAAATAGACAGCCAACATGAGCACAAATGGACACGTATAAAATAAATATAAGACATGCAAAATCATGTTTACACACACACACATTCATATCAAGAATTTCGTTTCGCTTTGTTACACTGTTTTTTTTTTTTTTTTTTTTTTTTTTTTTTTATTTGTTTAGTATTGCATTCGTAGTCTGAAATGTTTGTTGGAAGTTTATTTGAATGACTTAATATCTGTCTATTTGTTACGTTGAAGTAAAGTGATACATTACTGTGTGGCATGAAGCACGATTTTGCGCTTATTTAAAGTTCAGCTGTTTAAACTCCATATAATTAAAAAAAACAAAATAATTTTCCATCATAAAAATTAGATGAAAACAAAAAATACGAAGAAAAAAGAAATTCAATTGATATGAGAAACAACAACAACAAAAAAAACATTGTCTTTGAAATTCATGTATTTTGGTTTAAGCAAAATGTAGACGTCATTTCTGCTAAGAACATTTTGCTTATGAAACCTGAAGCAAAAGTCACTTGATCCAATTTGAGTTTAATAGTGCAGGTTGTTGCTTTTAGGAGATGTTATTAATTAATGATGTGGTATAAATAAATATTTTATTTCGAGAACTATTGTATACCAAACAAGTGTTAAATTTATAAACAATTTTATTGGCCTTTAAATGTGAAACATTACGGTTGTTGCTCGTTAACACAGCAACACAATGTTTGAATAAAACCGCACGTTTTTTTGTTGTTGTTGTTTAAGATGAGTTTTTGCTTTTTATTTTATGGGCACATAACTATTGAGCATGACAGCTTAAGCAGCCATTTATTAAATTTATTGACACTCATCCATCCATTCAACCATTCATGCGTTTAAACATGCAAATCGTACAAAAACAGCAGCAGCGCAGCAGCAGCAATAAATATTGGCCGTAGTGCAGCAACGCACACAGTCCATTAAAATAAAGATTTACCTACATCTTCTTCTTCTTCTTCTTTTATCCTGAGATGGAATCAGCCTGCAACAATGATGATACAAGTTTTCTTAAAAAATTATTCATTTTATAATTGTGTTTCCTCTCGTTTTTTTTTTTTTCATTTCTGTTAAGCAATGGTTATCACTCATCCATCCACCGATTTATTTATTGGCTAATAAAATGAATGTAAACAAGTGTATGGCCGTCGTCTGCTCAATAGTTCATGCTAATTTAGTTTCCTTAGAGTTGAGATGTGCGCACTTTCATTGGAACGCACTTTAGAAACTTTTATCAGGTCATGACGATATGAGATTCCAAAAGAATGTTTTTTGTTTTTCTTAATTTGCCTGTTGAGTCGAAACAAATCACTTCGTCTACATATCTACCCCTTTAATGTTTTGTGCTCAGTCATTTTATGACGTCACAGCATTTCAGATAATGCAAAATAACTTCAAGTCCTCTGATACTTAATTTGATGCGTCTTATGAAAAGAAAATACCGTAAATCGATATCTATCGTTTTAAGTAAACGTAACTGTCAATTTGTGTGTGTGTGTGTGTGTGTGTGTGTGTAAAATTAAAACATGATTATTTTACAAATACATATGCACATGTTCATTGAATGCCTCTAAGCTTTTTATTTATCTGCTGTTGTTTTTGTTGTTGTTGTTAATATTATTATTGTGAACAAAGGATCATAAAAATTTTGCATACATTTAATGTGCGTAACGTAAAAGTAAGAGACAGCATTTTCTTTTTAGCCATTGAATCGATGCCATAAAAAAAAGCTTTAAGAGCCGTTATAAACTGATAAAATCTTTGAATATTAAGTGCTTGTGTTGCGCTTCTTTGCACAGATTTTACATGCCAATGTGCACGTAGTTGAAATATCGCTTAAAGACTCGACCGCATAAATTCCTTTTAGCAATTTTTATTTTAATTTTTATGTTTTTTTAACAAATATTTTGCTAATAAAAATGATATTTGTACTTAAACTTCTCTGCTGCTATTTGGCCATTAAAAATAGCCGAACGTTGCCATAATGATTCAAGACATTTTAGAGTATCAAGTTTAGATGTTTTTCAAACTTTAAAGAAAAACTTTTCCACTCTGTTAATGAAGTAGTTCGTACAATCTTATTGTTTCACCTGCGTGTTTTTTTGTAAATTAAAACAGGATTCAGCTCATAAGAATTCCATGACTTCCATGTAATAAAACCGTTTTTGTTTTAGAGCTGACCTACAAAGAGCTTGGCAGTCTAAACTAAAACTTGAGTTTCTGCCAAAAAAACCATTCCATTTTTATGCCCTTCATCACAAAAAGTGAAAAAAGGTATATTTGAGCCTTTTATTTTGAAAGTGGCATAAGTCACTTTTACAAAAAAATTAAAGAATGAAATTAAAATGTTAAGTGCGGCTACGATTTTATGTTGATCGAAGTTTTTATTGCGGAATGAGTATCCTGAGATAGAAGTGCAAATAAGTCTTTTCTTCACTTTTAAAGCAAATTGACTAATGCCACTTTTAAAATAAACGGCTCATATGTTTGTCATTCCGTTTGTTATATATAAAATATCAATTTCCGATTCCATAAAGTATACACATAAATATATTCTGAGTCCTTATGCATAGTGATTTGATTTAGCGATTTCAGTCCGTTTAAATGATGAAATCAACTTTGCCAAGGCACTGGATGCGCTAGAAAAAATTTAAATACGCCAATCGATCAGTCATATTCTCAAAAATTTTCCCATTGAAAATCAGCAAGATTGGTTCCTGTTCCTCGAGGCAGTGGCTAACCACCGCGCCTACCTCTAAAACCAATAAAAAAAATCCAAATATATGGGAGCGATATATGATTAAAAATAAGAAAAAACATTAAGTGAAAAAATTGGCACTCTCCCATATTTTCCGAGTTATGGGTCTCTAAAATTTTCATAACAAAGTTCGATTGTCAATATGGTCAATATGGATATTATTTAAAAGCTTTTGAAGAGATCTTACAGAAAATGATTAATTTTTTTTTAAATTTCTTATTTTTTAAAGCTCTGTCACCATAATATTTATTTTTTTGATTGGAGTTACTTCACATCTATGGTGAAGGGTATACAAGATTCGGCATAGCCGAGTATAACACTCTTATTTGTTATTCTCCTAATTAATGTGTTAGTCCTTTAGTTCGAAAAAATTTGCAACCTCACTTCTTTTTTTTTTTTTTTTTTTTTTGTTTCCAACGAATTAAGGTCTCGCTGCAAACTAAAAAAGACCCATAGGGGATAAAAATATAATTCCTGCTTATATTTTTACATACCCAAACAGGTGACGCAAAATCTGTCTCTCGAAGTTTTTTGACTGTACCTTGTGATACAGTGATGCCTTTTGCGTCACCTTGTACACATAATTATTTTGTGTCCCCAATTTTGAACGAAATGTCAATTATATTTAAGTGAGTGAAAATAGTTGTCCCCAAAAGACACGCATACCAAACGCACATACAACAATAAAAAAAAGAAATATATAAGGTCGTTAAATTATGTTGTACATATTTGTGTAAAATTTTAGGCATTTCCTGTTTTGTAGCAAAAAGTCATTAAATGCAGCGAATGCTGCACAATTTAATTTAAACAATCATTTCAAATGTACATTACGATTCAAGAGGAACTAAAGGAATGACAACAACAGAAATATTGCATTAAAATTTCAGTTAAAGATATTTAGGAGATGCAGACATACAACACTCACACATACAGATAACAGAGACACTATCAGTATGTTTTGCCAGAGATTAACTATTTGAACTACTAACTGATGAACAGAAAAGAAACTAACAATGATAATTTCATAAATTTCAATGACAAAACGAGCAGCATACCTGTTGCAACTTAAGAACAATTTAAATCTGAGTGAGTTCGAGGGCTATTCTTAAAATCTGTGCAGAAAAGAAAAAAAATCAATTGACTTAAAGTTGAGTTTTATGCTGGAACTGAAAAAATATTAAAAAGAAACAACTAAACAAAATAAATTAATTTGCAATTAATTTGAGAACAAATAATTATTTACGCATTTCAAGTCTCCTTTATTTCTTTAATACACTGGCATTTAACTTTTGAAACAACCTTCCACTGGAGGAGAGCTTATACAAACATACACACATTGGATATTCGTATATCGCGATACAACATGATGGATGCTTCATAAATTATGAAGTATGAAAAAGATACATGAAATTGCAACCCAAGACAATATTTTACTCGTTTATGATTTTATTATTTATTTTGTTTTATGCCTTTTTATTTATATCTTTATTTTGTTGTTGTTGTTGTAGTTTTTTCAACATTTAATGAATCGTGATATTATGTAGTGGAAGTTAGAGCAAAAAAAAATAATAATAATAGAAGGCAAAATGAAATCAAGTCAACAAAAAAAAAAAAAACAAAGCACTTGTTTGCAATTTTACTTAAATGCTGTTGAAGCCTGGGCACACACGCACTTATTGATTAAAAGCATTTTTCGATTTATAAAAACCAAAACGCATAAGTGCTCAACAAATTATACGGACTTATGAAGCAACAAACAACCGTTTAAACTTCACCCCAAATAAACGGCAGCTTCCATTTATAAGACTGATGCAGACATAACCGATTGCTAAAACAGCGTTAAAAGAGTCTCATGTGTGTGTGTGGTGTTTAACTGCATCCATCCATCCATCCATTCATCCATCCTCTTCTTTTGTTTTCGCACAAGGTGGAATTAAAATAAAAATAAAAAAATTAAAAAAAGAAAGAAATAAAGTACAAGTGGCCTCATTTATGTTTGTTCGAACCGTATTACACGCACTTTAAAAAGGGGGCCAGCCACGACAAAAAAGGATTTTTTGTTATTTTAAGTTGTTTCTTATGTTGTCGAGTAGATAGCGCAGATAGTTGGTTAAATTCCTGTAATTACGCTTTTTACCCTGTGCCCATTCGCCGTAATACAAAATTCAAAACGTTGCTAAATAGAAAGCGATGGATGTTTTTTTGCAAAAACATGAGCAATTCATTGTAAATTTTCTGAGTTGCCCTTAAGTTATAAATATTTTGTAAGTTTTTGTTGTTTAATTTTTTTTTGTTTTTTTTTTTGCAATTTAATTTCGGGCATCTTTTGTACGAGATGTTCGTTCCACCTCTTGCGCTGCACACACCGTCTAAAAACTAAAACAACAAGAAAAAAATTTCAATAGTTCGAACTAAAATGAACGTTTGGGCTGCGAAAAGTTTAAATTATAGCGCATTATTTAACTGTATCTTATTTTCAGTCATTTCGCTTCGTTATTTCTTTGTAATTTTTCATTTTTTTTTCTCTTAAATTTTATTCGATTATTGGAAGTTGCTTTAAGGTTTTATTGTTGCAATTATTTGTTGTTTACATTTGTTTTTATGTTTTTTGTTTTAGTTATTTTGGCAAAAACAAAAAAAAAAAGTTCAAGAGAAAGTCCACTCCCTAAAAGGTTCACGAATTAAAGGTTCATTTATTTTATTTTGCCAATTTTTGTAATAAAATTCAGTTTTTTTTATCATTTTCATCATCGTTGCTTTAACATGTGTTCGATGTTGTTTTTGTTGTTGATGTAAAAATTGTTGGACATTTTATTGTTAAATTAAGATTCTTTTTTAATGTTTTCATTTTTTATTTCAATTTTGTTGTTGCCATTTAAAAAAAAAAATTCATTAAAAAACAACAACAACAAAATTATGTAAAAAAAAAAATTGGAATTTTTCATCGGTCCGCTGTGTATGTGATTAAAAATTTATAACAACGCCCACCAAGAAGCTTAATTGGTTTTCCATCCGCCATTGCTCGTTACACTCATTCAATTGACTCTAACAAGCTGGGGAAGTATCGCCACTATTCTATCAAAAATTAAATCAGACTAAACATTATTTTCAATTGAGAGTTTGTTAATTAAAATCCGTTTTTAATCTTAAACTATAAAAAAATATCAAATTTCGAATTACTTTTCGCGGTTGGAATTTTTTATTGTTGAAAAAAGAACAATTGTTATCAAACGAATAAGAAGGATTATTTAAATTTTTACAAAAATTTTCTTGCTTGAGTATAAAATTTAATATTTTCTCAAATCCATAATTTTTTTTATTGCACATAATGCCCTCTTCAGTTTCTATCTACACTGACATACTGATTGTATGTTTTGGTATTTTCGTATTGTCTTTTACTTGAACTATTTTTTATATTTTTAAATTTTTTTTTGCATTTTTATGAGTTTAAAATTACGTTTATTAAACTTAAACAGCATTTACACTATGCAATTTTTCAGGGTGAAGCAAAAGGAGTAAGCAAAATGCTTGAATCTAAGGGAATGTTACTGTTGCTTATATTTATTTTTAAATAACGCGTATCGCTGCAACTTAATAAGAGAATTGAAAAAAATTGCCTCAAAAAGTTGCATAGTGTAAATCTGGACTTAATATGTATTTTAAAATTTTTTTTCACCAATTCAGTTCATAACTTTTGCTTACACAGGATTTTTTATAAAAAAAAACTCATTCATTTTTTGCAAAGTAGAATGAACGTAACTACATTACAGCCTTGGTAACATGTTCTTCAATGTTTTCTAAATTATCATCATTTAAATTATTGGAATCAGTTCTTTAAGTTTTATGCACTTCTTCTTCTTTTTATAAACTATAAATTTGACATATTTGAAAACGATTACACACATGACTCTTAATGGAAATTTTTGGTAACATTTTCTGAATTTACAAACAAAATTGATTCGAATGTTGCATAATGGTTTTTTACCATCTACAAAAAAAAAACTTGTGCAGTCTTAAATGTTTAAGTACAAATTTTACACATAAAACACCGCGCATTTATACTTCTATCACTACAATCACTAAGACACGGGATAAAAATATGAAAAATAAAATTAAATGTCTGGTTAATTCGTGGCGACAGGAATTCCTCTAACCAAATAAATATTGTTGTCATACCTTTCAATGAAGACCAAATAAACAGCCAGTGACGACGATCTTCACCGAAAGGTATGACAACAGTATTATATTTACTGGCGGAATAAAACCAATTAACTTAATACCAAATAAATATTGTTAACGACCATTCGTCCCATTCTCATTTATGAAAAAATTTAACACAAAAATTTTTAAATAAAATTTTTTTCTTAATAAATTTGGAAAATAAAAATATTGAAGAACAAGAAGAATTAAATTTATTTATTTATTTTAAACAATACTAAAATAATAAAAATTAATTTGACCCTAGAAAAAGGGTCACTATAATTTTTTTTGTTTTGCGAACTGAAAAAAAGTCTTTATAAACTTTAATTTTTATATCAGTTATTTATTCGCAGATTAGAATGAATAAAAATAAGAAAATTCGATTATGAGTAGGAAGATTTTTAATATTGCTTTATTTTGCTAAAAATATATATTTTTTTTCTTGCATTGAAAGTAACATTGAGGAAAATGTATTTGTTGGCAAGCAAGCGCTTGAACTCCAATTCGAATTCTAAATGAAGTATTTTTACTAATATTTGACTTGTTAATATTAACTTAATTTTTTGATAAAATTTAATTAGAAGTTTTGTATTCAAACATAATGACCGACAATTAACGCGGCATCATTTTAACTGATATAAAATCTCAATTTGGCTTCAGTCAAGAAAAGGAGTAGTTAAAGAAATTCTGTATTTATTTCTTTTAAAATAAGTTTCTAATAACCATTAGTTTCTAATATTCATTTTATATAAATTATAATTTCACAAATATTTTTTTGTTGCCTTCTTAGAGCTCTAATACAGTGGGACACTTTTGGAGGACACTTCCCCTGTTTAAATTTATAATATTTTATGATTTATGCGAATAGATAAATGTTATATTTTCATAATAATGTCTAGTTTTACTTTATACACACAATTACTATTTTGCCTTGTGCAAAAGACAAAAAAAATAATGTTTTTTAATTTATTAACAACAACAATAAACAAGCAACATTCATCTTTGCTGTTATATGCAGCCAGTCAGTCATTCAAACATCCATTTTTTCAAGACAACCATCCATCAGCATGGCAATCAACGGTTATTCGTTCGTTTGCTTGCTCGTTCTTTCGTTTAATCGATTGATCGATATGAATTGCGCAAAGCACACACATACACACGCACACACATGCATGGATATTCATTATTTCTTTTTTTTTTAATGTAAAACACGTAACAACAGAAGCAATATTGCTTCTACTTTTACTACTAAGATGTCAAAAGTTACCCATTAGGCAAGACTTCCGATGTCCAACCTTAAACAGCTTCTGTGTTAAACTCTAATAACTATAATGATGTCTAGGATGTTGATGCTGATAATGCAGAGGCCAAATATAGTCATGGTCATGATCATGATCATAACAATAGCAACAACAACAACAAAATTAATATATGAAAACTAAAACTTAAATCGATTACACACTCAGTAACACGAAAAATAAAGGATGCTGAAAAGTGAACTATTTATTAAAAATACATTACACACACATACACACATGCATATATATAATACGACGTATAGAGATAGGTGCTGCAGTCACATGACTTGCTGAAACGAATTCATTCAAAAATTACCAAAAAAAAAACGACAGCAAAATTAAAAAAGGTGAAGCAGATCAAGAAGCCATCCTCTTGTATCCCTTTTATATCATCTTTAAATGGGAAGTGTACTATTCAATGTAGAGTTTGAGTTCATTCATTCATCAGTTTTCTGAATTACACAACTTTATAACTTTAAATAGATTTTTAAAAAAAAATTTTGTTTTTGCTGCTTTCCTGCATCTAGTTTTGCTTGATGTGTTTAGTTGCAACTTACTACAAGTGATACAACTAGCAACCACTTGTCTAGTTGTAATGCGTTGTATCTTGTTAATTCATCTCCTTGAGATGTGCTGCTACTTGGCCAACGTCACACTACAACAACATCCTTTGTGGGTTCCTTCCACAACAACGTAAATGTAAAAAATAACACCGCACCCATAACAGGCAGCTGTTTCGTTTCGTTTTTTTTTTTTTCTTTTTGTGATTTCATTTTCCTCTTTTGTTTTTTGTGTTTTGGCTTAAAAGCATGTAGAGTATGTTGTATGTATGGACTTCAGATTCCTTAAATATATAAATTTATGTTGTGCACAAGTTCTAGATTCAGACATATAAAAAGAAATCTTGTTAACAAGATTGATTGGAAGTTGTTGTTTGTTGCCGCTAAAGTCACTTAATATCAACATGTATTTGTTGCCTCTAAACTATGTTTTTCTTTTCTTTTTGTTTTATTTTTATTGTTGCTTTTCGTTTAATAAAATACATTTGATAATAACTATGGAAACCTTTTTTTCATTTGTTTGTTACATTAAGTGCTGAGATATTTAGAATGCACCTGCTCTTTAGATTAATTCTCTAAACTGAAACTGTTGCAAATGTACAAGTAAACAGAAAACAAAAACAACAAAATCAACAAATAACAACAACATTAAAAAGGAAGGGGAGTTGCATAAATATCTTTCGAAATCTAAACGTAATTTCTAACAAGATCAAACCAAACAGAATCTTTTAGAACATTTTTAAATTTATACAATTTTTACTGATTTAAAGTTTCAATTACAGATTTATCCAAAACAGACAACGACGAACTGCATTTATAAATAATTAATTGCCAGAGTAAGTGAAACATCTAAGCAGCCTTGGAAAGACATTTTAATAAAAAACGGGAAAAACTTTTGAAAATTTTTCCATAACGGATACAAAGTGAATGAATTGTACGTATTTTTTTAATCAATTTTGTATATTTTTGTAAAACCAATTCTTGATATTTGGGGTAGTGGTGAAGAAGAAGATTACGTCTTAAAAAGGATTTTTTACTTCACAACTGCATTATTATTCACAATATAATAATATTTTGCAAACAACTGTAAGCTAAAGAAAATGAAACATCATAAAATAACTCCGTTGTACAGAAAAAATGTTTTTTTTAAATAAAGCTCAGATTCAGCTTTGAGTCCATTATTCAAGTTCTAAGCCATCACTACTTACTTTTCATACCCTTCACCACAGGCGAAAACAGGGTTTTTTATCTAAGTTTGTCATTCCGTTTGTAATTTCTACAATATCCATTTCCGATCCCATAAAGTAAATTTATTCTGAGTTCTTATGCATATCAAATTTGATAGAGTGACGTCCGTCCGTGTTAGTGTAAACTTTGCCAAGGCGCTAAATGAGCAAGAGAAAATTTAAATATGCCAATCGATCAGACATAGTTTCAAAAGTTATTGAAAATCAGCAAGATCGGTCCATATATTTCGAAGCAGCAGGCGAAACACCACGCCTGCCTCAATTTTTCCATATCATTTAGAACACGTCTATTTTAGTAAAGTAACACCATTCAAATATAAAAAAAATATATGGGGCGATAAAGAATTAAAAAAAAATATTAGCGCTCGCCAATATTTCGATTGTGCATCATATATTTTAAGAAATCGATACGGGTGTCATTTTAAAGCTTTTGAAGAGGTCTTTTAGAAAGTATTTTTTTTATTATTTTTTTTTTTTTTGAAATGCTTAACCCTCTAGGAACCAATGACACTTTTAGCAATTTTTTTTTCATATCATGGTGTTTCCACAACATTTTTCGCTGTCCAAACTGAAAATATATTTTTTTTACATGAGATCCCATTAAGATGTTGAGGAATTGTTTTAAATTAAACTAAAAGTCAGATTGTCCGAATATCATCGTCTGTATCTCTAGTGTTTCTAACTAACCAAGGTTTGTTTAATAAGTGACAAATATTTTCTTGAAATTTTTATTTGAATTTTAACAAGCAAATAAAAAGTTCATGCTAATTCTGTACGAAATAATTTATATCGTCGGTCACAAGTTGACAATTCTTAACAAGTTTTTTTGTACTTTTCAGAAGACAAATACAAAAACCTTATTACTCCTTTGCTAAACCGTGTTAAAATAAAACCAAAAATAATGGAAGATATTTATTGTGAAATGATGTAAAGAAAACAAAGCTATTAAAATTATTTTTCATTAAAAAAAAATTAAAATAAATAATAACCCGATTTGGTTTTTTTGTGAGTTAAGAGTGAGTTAACCTGTGACCGACGGCATAATAAAATTGATTCAGACGATTCTTAGCACCGATGCAAACACATAGAAAGTGCTTTCCAACTATCGTCCTACAAACAGCCAGCGAAATTATGACTTTATTATTTCTGTTGTTGTTGGACCTCTATAAAAAAGAGTTAATTAGTAATTTTTTTATAGCCTTGATCCAATACCACTGGCCACACTTCAAACACAGCAGATGCAATTTTTGAACTACTTTTAGTATTAAAACCAATTAAATTTTAATTCGGCCATATATTTAGTTTTACTAAATTTGTAAATTAACTTATTTTTAGCTTAGAGAGTCCTTTTTTATTTTATAGAAATTGCAAATATTTTTTTATTTATTTTTCAATATTTCGGTACTCCTTTGTGTACCATATTCAGGAATCAAATTGTTTTTACTAAATTTGCTTTAAAAAAATTATTAAAAAAAAATTTTTTTCGTTTTTCCTTTTAAAGACAACAGGAAATTTTTTACACCAGTAGAATGTAGGTAATCAGCAGTTTTTGGAACGCTACTTCGGTCATCAGCATTATTTGCATCTATCTGTCTTGTGTTGTGACTTTGTACACATCAGATATTTAACCCACAAATTTGCTTGGACGAAGTTCACACACAACCTAACGTTTTTCTCATAGTTCCCTCATAAATCGTCACATAATTTATTCTTGTTTCTGTTTATATCGCTTTAGATAGAAAAATCTTGAATATAGGCTGCTTTGCCTGTAATTTTTAATTTTTAAATACAACAAAAATTTGTAAATAAATTTTTTTTAATAACTTTATAAATTAAAATTTAATAAAACAAAAAATTTTTTTGAAGGTCTAAACAACAGTAATACCTACGCGTTCAAATCCATTCAGTTTATCGCCACAGAAAGATGAACACAGTAACACATGCTTTTTATAAATAAGTTTCCCATTTAACTCCATCCGCCGTGTGTTTTATCAGAGTCCAAGTTCGGCAAACAAACTTATCCTTTTGCAGCTTCTAGTGAAGGGCCAATAGACAACTTTGTTTACAAATGTCACACAAAAGGATTAATACTTTTTGGTTTCAACAGGTCATTATTTATTTTAACAGGGATTATTTTTATTCTACAAAATCAGATGTTGCATTTGCACAAGTCAGTTAATCCTTTACAATCAAAGAGACAGAAATACAATTTTAAATAGAACTCATTTTCGTTCACTTACGGGTGTAATTTTTGTCGAAGCTGTTTTGCTGCAATTTGACCAGCAACCGACTGAAAGTAGAGCTAATGACGATACTTTCAAAATAATTGTCCTTCCTACCTCCACCCACCTGTGAATGTGAGATGCCAATCGAATCAGAGTAATGAAATACATTATTCGCTTAAAAGTTTTACATTGTAATTTTTTTAATGGTCGTCATACAAAACAGTAAAAGTGTTGAGCTTAAACTTAAAAAAGTTTTCTAACATTACTCAACACTTAATAGTCCGTCCTCTCATATTTAAAAAAATTATGTGAAATATATGAATGAAAAAGGAGCAAAAAAAAAAAAATAACGCAAAAGTCAATATTTAATTATAGAGCGTAATTGAAGATAAAACTCCATAACCACAAATCTTCACACATCTTGCTGTTCCAGATAAATGGAAACCAGAAAAGGGAGCTTACGGAATAAAAATAAAATGCCACTTTCATATGAAATGAATTAATGAATAAAACAATGAAGGAAGCAAACATGAAATATGACATTACAATAAAGGCAAAAGGCTGGCAATTAAATTGTCAAAATGGTGGCATAAACTGACGCTTCGCAAAAGTAACAGCCAACTGCGAGCGATAAAAAAAAAACAAAACACAACACACATCATTACGTAAATTTCTGTCCTGAAACTGATAATTTTCAAGAAATAAAATACAGTGTTTAAATTAATAAATCCTCTTCAGGCAATAACAACAACAATAAAATTTTAGATGTATATTGTGTTGTTGTTGTTGTTGTTAAAACATTTTAACTTACCAAAAGGATCTAAATAAATAGTTGTGCAATTTTTGATTTTCATTCTTCTTTTTTTTCTTTTGTTTGGTTTCTTTCATTAAATTATTTACGTCCAACTCACCTGAAAGAAGAAGAAGAAAAATACAAAATTGTTTTAATCTGTGGAATGTTTATGAAAAAAAAACAAAAATATATTGAAATATCAAATTCACAACAACAACAAAAACAAAAACACTGAACACTAAATTTGTATTTAGTAAAAAATATTGCTTTTTTGCGTGTAAATCATTTATGTAAATTAAGTACCACCAACAAGAGAAAATGCATTCTTAAAACACTGATTCCAAAAATAATTCGATTTTATTCTAAAAAACAAAATTCATAAAATACTAGAAATAAAAAACCCCTAAAAATTTTGAGCTTAAAACAATTTTCTTTCACAACAGCGATAGAAGAAGTAAGAAGGAAACGGTGTAACCCAGAAGTGTGTGTGTGTAAGATTTTTATCTGATGTAATGATAAAAACAATTTGACAAACAGCGTGATATAAACAAGAGACAGCACTTCTACAAGTACAACAAATGTTTCTAACAAAAATAAAAATGTAAAGAACAGCAGGTTCTAAAGTGATTAATTTTCAATTTTTAAACGTTTAAACTATTTGAAAAGAAAATATTGGAAACAAGCTGTGTTCAAACTAAATAACAAACAATAGCAAAACTAAAAATAAGATATGCACACACACACACACGTACGCACACACAAACACTAAAAAGAAACAAACAACATTAAAATTAAAAATTTCTTTATGAAAAATGTCTCATTTTATTGCTTTTATTTTTTTGGCAACACTTTTCATAATGAAGCAATTAGTGAGATGGCATTTGTCACAAATAGTTAAAAATTGTCATTTAATTATTTATTAATTTATTTCCTTGTGCAGGTGCTTTTGAGCGTTAAAATAAAAGCCAACCACAATTTCAGTTAATTCAGTGAATTGACTGGTTTTTCTATCACTTTCTTAATTCAAAGTATTCTCACATATTGGTTACAACAACAGTCACACAGTTACACTAACAGACTTAACAACAAACATACACAAAGAAATAGACAGATTTATAAATGGAGAAACCTGTCACTACTGCACAAACAAGAGCACTTTTGTATTTTTTTTTTTATTTAACGTACTGCGGTTACGAATGCGTTAATTGCACGCAATTTTAATTCCTTTTTTCCCTTTCTCGTCTCCTTACCCCACCCCACCCCTTACGGATTATTGTTGTTCATCGCTACTCTTTTTATTTTCTTACTTTTTCATTTTCGATGGCTTTTTTTTAAGTTTGGCATGACTGCCATTCAATGGACTTTATTAGTTGTGTTGTTGTAATAATAATAATATCGATCTTTACATCTTAATACATTTCCTGAAGACTAAAAGGCTGTTTTTTTTTATTTTAATCAAATTGTGAATTTTTCATTTAAATTTTTTTCTTAACCGTTTCCTCTTTCCCTGTGATCTTTCTTGACGAGTTGTGTATCTTTACCTATCAACAACATTCTGTTTGTAATGCCGCTGTGAAAGGCAAAAAAAAAAAACAGAATTTTTCTACTTGCTACATGCCGCATGCGAAATTTAAAAATAAAACATAGCAAACAAAGTCAAGCCAGTATGAAGAGAAAAATGAGCATAAATCCATTGAATTTATGTTCATATGCTTTTAAGCCAAAAAGTCTCTGGTGCATAAAATCTTAACGTTTATGATGCACTTACAATTCGATTTCCTTAACTATAAAATAATATTTAAATACAGATAAAGACAGACACCACATCCTTAGACATTTACGCTTAAAACTTCATTTACTAAGTGGCAGTTGGCTGCACATATTTGTGCATCTTGCACATCTTACTCTTGAATGGTACTTTGAATAAACAAATATGCCAGCGTATGCTACAGAGAGAGGCATATTTGACACTCGAGAAAAATTCAATGCTTCTACAAATATTTTTTTTGTACATTCATATTCGTAATACAAAATTGACTTTTTTACTCAAATGCTTTATTAATTGATTCATTTTAATTGTCAACGTTTTTTTTAAAGAAAATTTTTTTTCGAATCCCATTTTATTATCAGCAGAATTAAGCAAAATTTCTTGTATGATTAATAAGCACTCTTTACTAACGGTGAGAGGAGTGCGTATACATTAGCTTTCTTGGCCGATAGCCTTAGTTGCTAATAGTTGTGCTTTTTGTTTTTGTTTTTCTTTTAGTCTTAGAATTTATTCATTAAACTATAAATAAAATAAATAATTTCCAACCCCATAAGATAAATGTGGTCTAGTCCCTATACAAAGGGGAGTCAATTTAGCTTTGTTCGCCTCTCTGTCTGGGTCAAAAGCTCTTAACGAGCAACAGCCAATTTGAGTCCACTAATCTGTCAAGCGTTGTTTTAAAAGACTTGCCAACGAAATTAAGCAAAATCAGTAATGTAATGGAAATATAATCAAAAAAGGAAATATAATGTCCAAATTGCGAAACAACATGTCACGAAAAAAATTAGCTTTCAATAAAAGATATTAAATTTTTTTAATTTAAAATTTTTTTTTCAATCAGAATTTGAACCGTGAAAATTATAAATGACAAAAAAAAATTTATTAAGAACAAAAATCTTTAGTTTATTTAAAATATTTTTAAGAAGTTTCCTGAAGAGCTAAGTAAGCGGTAACGAAATGACCATCGAGACGTGCTTTCACCTTCAGTGATCAATATCTGTGATTTATTAATTTAATCGGGATAAAAAATAACACGATATTTTTATAAATTAATTGATGAAAAAAATACTTTTTTCGGCTTAGGTTCAAGTTTTAATTTAATTTCCAGAAATTTTTTATAATAAAAAAAATTTTGAAGAAAAAAAGAAAAAAAATATTTACAAATGTATGCGAACGTTTTCCAAAGAAAACAAGTAAAATTAGACACTAACAGAATGAAATGCCGCATTTTACATCCTTAATAAGTAATCTTTGCATTTATCTACCATAGGTTGTGTATATTGTAAACATCAATTATTTAATTAACCAATCAATATTAATTTGTTTAGACGAAGTCAACACACAACTCAAAGCATTTCCTTTTTTTTCTCCCTGCATCTCGTCTTGTAGGTTTGGATGGATGCCCACGAAATTTTAAAATTCATTAAAAACCGAAAATGCAAAAGAAAGCAACTAAAAATTATCGATAACCATAAATTTGCAAATATTTAAATTATCAACATAACTTCTCGACTCAAAAATAGATTTTTTGGAACTCGGGTTTAACGACAAAATATGTTTCAAGTTTTTTAGATGAATAAATTTTTTTCTTTAATTTTAGGTTTTATTTTTTTTACATAAAAATTTGAAAATTCCAAACAAATCGGACAATAAAATGTCTTATTAGTCTGTATGCTAATTAGAATAACAGCAACAATAACAATAACAAAAACATTTTTCATGAATATTTAATTTGAATGAACTTGTTCACATTAAGTTTGTTGTTTAAGTATTTTGATTACTAATTTTTTATTTTTAGAGCAAACAAACAAAGCCAAACACACACACACACACAGATGCATGTAACATAAAATGATTTATTGAAATTCTATTCCTTTAAGGTTTCTATTTTAATTATTTAAAAATATGTTCGTTTTATTTTAAAATTCGAATATTCAATCCCTCTTCAAACTCTGGCTCCTTCATGATTTTTCTTCAAACTCAAACAAATAAAGTTCCTTTAAACAGTCAAGCTATTATTTTAAAACTATTATTTTATTTTATTTTAAATTTGCTACTTGGCGAGACTTGGTATTTTTTTAACAATTTTTTAACAATGAAACAAACTAAATATTTGGTCCAATAAGAATCTCGCCGCAGCACAATCGACGACTAAATTGTCTGATGTTTATGATAATGACCAATGGAACCATGCACCTTTACATGATAATGATGATTCTAAAAATAATTGTGGTAGTGCTGATGGTGGCAGTAACAGATACAAATAGTTCGTGGTGGCAAAAGAGGCTGGTAAAGATTTCAAATTTTAACGTAGTTTCGCTACTGATTGTGGCAACAAATGATTTTTTGCACAGCCCATACAGGACGGTTTTTAAACGATATTTTTTTTTTGCTATTGTTATTGTTATTGTTGTTGTTGTTGAGCAACAGCAACTTAAATTAGATGTTTTTAAGACAAGTGAAAAATGTGTTTAGCTTCTGTAAACAATTTAAATGTTTAGAGCGGAAAGTAAAAGAGCATGTTTCTCCGTTGTCTATTCCTATCGATTCGTACGAACATGAAAATTAAAGTTTAGATTGCATTTTAATAAAATATTTCATAATCATAAATTTTTATGAGCGAAAAAAAAAATAATAACAACAATAACAAAGTAAGCACTATTATAAGTTGGCAAAGCAAGGATAGGATTCTATTCATTAGGGTGGTTGCATTATTTTGTTGGATGTACACATATTTTATATTTTTATGAAAAGGCAACTGGATTTATGTTTTTAAAATTAATTTTTTAATTTATTTATTTATTTGTTTTTTTTTTTTTTGTATTTTTCCAATATGCCACTTGCGAATAATATTTTACTTGTAAGATTTCCTTTAAGTTCAATTCGTCGAGGAAAATTAATAACTTTGTCTTTAGTTACCATTTGTGACATCAAACTAATTTTTAAATTTAAATGTGTCTTGCGAAGCCAAAAAGTCGCATCAAAACTAAGCAGCGGCTTGAAAATGAAATTGGTGAAATTTTGTAAAATTTTTGCTGAAGGAGCATTTGTGGGTTAAATAGTTACTGGTTCAACTGAGACAGGGTAAAAAAGTATATTCCAATAGGAGTCACTGATTTTATTTAAAAAAAAATTTTAATGCAGATTGTGATTGGTAATAAATTTTAAAAATTAAATAAATTTTTGTTTTGTTTGTTTTGACCCACCCTATTAAATTAATATTTTTTTATTAATACAAGAGTACAAAATCAAATCTAGATTTAATTATTTGCAAGTGTGTGAGTTATTGTGTTTGTCGACTATAAATGCTTCACATAACAATTTAAGGTGGCTGCTGTTTTCTGATGTTTTTAATGCAAAACTGTAATGGAAGCAGTAGCTGCACAGGCAACAGTTTTAAAAAATAACTAAAACTAAATAACTAAAGTGAAAAACTAAGAGCAAAAACAAAAACCTAATAACAATAATAATAAAAACTTTTTCCATGCTGAGGAAACAACAACGCATACGGACAGATACAAAACGCCCAAAGCTACGGCTACCGTACCAAAGCCGATAATTTCAATTGATTAATTGCCAGTTTATGGTCAGCGCACCAATTTATCTTTGCTAAGCAATCAATTTTTTTCGTTTTTTTCTTTTTTTTTTTTATTCCTTGATTTAAGTTGCGGTATAGAAAATTTAATGTTGCAAAAACATTTTAAAATTTCTTGATTATTGTTATTAATTATTTTTTTTTTCGAATATTCTATAGTTTAATAGAAGAATTTAATGCTCTTTATGATTTTTCAATTTAAATTTAAAATTTAAATTTAAAATTATTTTGTTACGTGAAATATGTAGCAGCTTTTTAATATTTTTACCCATTAAGTTGCAGCATTTAGTTGCTTAAACATATTTTAATGTTAAAATAATTTAACGGATTTAAATAAATTTCAGCTCTGTGAAAGCGTATTGTAGCCATCATCGTCTTCATCATCATCATGATCACGATCACCTTCATTTCACATCAAACTTCACATTTCTTATTTTGATCATTGAGCCATCATATTAATCACAAAACATTCGAGTATCATAATGTTGGATACTTGGCGACTGTTTTTATCTTAAAAACTTAAAAAATAACATTTCAAAAAAAAAAAAAAAAAAGAATAATAAAAAAAATTTGCCATGGTACGACTAAGAAATTGGTTGTAGGTTGATAATGCTTTTCTTGCTATTGTTGTTGGAGAAAATATTCAATGTATGAATGCTGCATGTTCATGTTCATGTGATTCTTTTTCTTTTAATTTAGCAACAGCTGCAGGTGGCTGTTTGTAGGTGTGTGTATGTGTGCATTCACCGATATCATCGCATACATCAGTACAAAAGCTCCAATCAATGTCAGCGTCTAAAGGGAGACCAAAGTTACGTAGTACGAGTACAATAAGACGGCAAAATTTGTATTGATGAAGAATTTCTCAAGAAGGGCAACTAAAACGAATATCGGTTTCGCTATCGCTATCCGTACCGGTGTTCTGTTAAAAATTATTCCTGTGTTGGTCCTGGTGCCTATCGATCGTTTAATTGTACTTCATTGTATCAACATCAATCAGTAAACAGACTTTATTTTTTGCAAGGAAATTTTTAATTTTTTAACACTGTCAATGGCTGCAGGGAATAGAAAATATTTATCATAATGTCTTTTTCAATATTTTTTTAATTTTCAAGCACCAGGTCAGTTTTTAAAATAAAAATATTTTTTATTTATTTTTTTTCAATATTTCGCCAGACCGTTGGGTGGAATCTTCAGGAAACAGGATGAATAAAGAAGAGGACGTTCCATTGTTACAAAATGTGATTCAAAAGAGTGTAAAACCCATGCAATGGAGTAAATAAGAAAATGTATACCTTTTACAGGCACAAAAGTTCGTAGGTTTCTTAAATATTTAAAATATTTTTGTTTCCTGTTACTAAACAAAACATCGAGCAGATCATGACTCGGCGCAGTAACACAGTAGAGTAGCGTGGATGTCTGAGTTAATAATATTGCATGTTTCATAAATACGAGAGCGTAGGATCAAGAATTATAGCCGGATAGACCCACAGACTAAGAAACAGAAAATTTATAGAGTCCGTATGTAATATGATATAAAAGGCAAACACATAAAAATATTTTTTGATAATCGTTTAACCATCAAAAGAAGTGCCAGTGAGTGACTTTAGGGGCAGCTTGAAAAAAGGTTTTTTATTTGTTAACAACAAACTTTTAGCGGTTTCCAAAACTAAATCATCAGTCCATCAAAACTATGACCTCGACTTCAATACTGACAAACAAATTTGCTCTCGATCATTTTGATACTTTTTTTAATTGTTATGTGATAAAAATTGTTATTCCAATTTTTCTTTATATAAATTTGTAATAATATTTTAAATTTGTTACAAACGAAAGGCAAAAAGAACTTAAGCCTGCTAATGCTTTTAGCGAGACAGGCTGGATTTCGGCAAAAGCCAAAAAACGCAGGAGAAAAAGTGCATGTCCGTTCATGCGTGTTGTGATGAATTGACATGCATTTCGAATTTATGTTGAATAATGTCATTTTAAGTTTAAGATTATTTTAACTTAAATATTTTCTTTTCGGTCAAAATCTTCTTTTCTTTTCTGTTTTTTTTGTGTTTTTTATTTTTTGTTTTGTTTCATTTGATTGACATTTAATTTAAATGCATTTTGGGTTAACCTTTCCAATTTTTCAGCAGGAGACCAATGGTTATTGTTTTTCTTCTTTGCCACAATACTTTCTTATTGTTGTTGTTTTTGTTTTGCTCCTTAAAAATAATATCACTTTTAATAATGCAAAAATATACGCCAAATATTTGGCTGGATGATGTTTCGCAAGAAACTTAAATACAACAACAACAACAAACAAAAAACTTTTTAACTTTTCTTAGATCTTTTTACAATAATTCCGCTTATAAGCATCAATTACTCGTATCGTAAGATGACGGATATGTACGTCTGTATGTAGTACGGGAGTCTTACAATTGTTTGTTTGTTTGTTTGTTGCATTGACCTCATTTTATTTTTGTTATTAAATTTTTTTCTCATTGTTTTTTCCTTTGGATGCGGAAAGATTTATGAGCTCGCAAAACTGTTAACAAACGTGTGTTAAATTAGTTTTATCTCCCTCCATTCCCCCACTTTATTTAATCTTTCCTTAGCATTGTTTTTTTTTCACTATACAGCTGATGATTACCTGGCTTTTGTAAACAGGGACATTTAATGAAATTTTTAAAATAAAATGAAAAATTCATAAGCTGTTCATAAGTATGATCGCAGTGATAAATGTGGGAATTTATTCATTTGAAATGAGTTTCAGTTTTAAAGATTAAAAAGATGCAGTAAAAATTATGAGGATTAAAAATTAATAATCATTATTCGCTTTCACTTTTGTTTGTTCGAAATAACTGCAGGTTCTGAATATTTGCATATTTGGGACACTGTTTCTTCTCTTGTTTTCATTTAGTTCAAAACAAAAATTCTGAAAAGAAATTTTGACATTAGAGGCTGCTGAGTCCTAAGGAAAACATCTACAGACACATCCACAGCTGGCTTCTTACGTTGCTCCTTATTTACCGTCAACCAGTTTACAGGCGCAGAAGTGGAAAAAAAATATTACGCATCTACAGCATCGATGCTCCAACATGTAAATTGTCCCTCCTCTTTCGTTTGACTAGTCCGGCAACACTGAAAATGTTCTCTTAACTTTTTCTTCGCCTCTCGCTTTTTACAGAGTTTTCAAACGAAAATTATGATTTCTTTGTAGCTGATCAAGGTCCAAAAATGTTTTTAAAAAATTACATCCCTTTTCTGTCAATCTCTGAGGTACTTTGAAACATTTTTTAGTAAAAAAAATATAAATTTATTAAGTTTTAAATTACAAAAATAATTAGACAAAATTACGATTATTTTAGTTACAAACGAAACTTGTGCAATTCCAATTAATTTTTAAACGGCCAAACCCATTTGCATATTTACCATACGAACCTGCACCAATAGACACAGAAAGCAGAGTCCAAGCAAATAAAAAAGCAGTAGATGGGATAGGAAACAGAGAGAGAGAGAGAGAGAGAGAGGAAGGGCAGGAAGTCCTATCCTTTGTAAATTAACGTTCATCAAAGTATTACACTCATTGACAGTTAAAAGTGCATTAAATACTGGCAGCCATTGAACACAAAATGGTGGACTCGATTTAGAAGCAAATAGAAGTTCTTTAATTTTTTGTTTAATTTTGTAAGAAAACAGAAGAATGTTTACAGACTCTTAGAAGTATTTTTATTGGTGTGTATGGATGTATGTATGTATGTATGTTTGATGAATAAATAATTCTGCTTTAAGTGACAGCCGTCTTAGAAAAGCATTAAGTATTCGTGGAAATATTTGTGGAAGAGGAGTACGACCGACGACATTAAATGGAAATTTTTTAATTGATGTTACATTGAGAGGTATGTGTGTATGTTTGTATCGGTATTCGCCAAAGATAAACACGTACATACATCTGTACAGCTAATTCACTTTATACAGGTTGTAAAAAGGATGCAGGCGAAAATAAAATGAAAAACTAAAAACATGAAAATATGCAAAAATATAAAACTTTATGCGTGTTGCTGCATTTGAATTATTGCATGCAATTTTGTTACAAACGAATCAACGGACGGTAGCATGGATCGACAGACAGATGGATGTTATAGCAAACGGAAGATTGGACAGTTGAACGGTTGAACGGACGAGCGCAAGAATTGTTGTTGTTGTTGTTGTTCGAACTACTAACGCAACGAATTAATTATCGCACGCGTATTCAATGTCAGCTTTGCATGCATATCATTCATTTTGGTGGGGATGGAAAGAAAGCGTCATGCACGCTGCCACACGACTAAAAAGAGAGCAAGCATTTTTATTAATAAAATTCATTTAATTTTGTTTTTTTTTTTTATTAGTTTTTGTTCTGTAATTTTTCCTCACTGATGAAAATTTTTAATTCCTTTTTTTTTTTTGGTTTTTAGTTGGTTGCTGGTGGCTTGTTTTCACAAATTCCGTATGTTGGCCTAGTTCGTTCACTCGTTTGCTTTTCAGTTAATGTTTTATGTCTAACGGTATTTTGTGCTTGGATCTAAACATACAATATGTTTTTTGTTTTTTGGTGGTATTTGTTTTTTTTTTTTGTTTTCTTTTCTCTTAGTTGTCGTCTTACCAACTTTTTAACGAGCTGAATTATTTATATCTCTTTACCGAAATAATGACAACAACAACACTAACTAAAATAAAAAATAAACAGCAAAATCAACAACAACAACAATATAATCGAATGTCATAACGTGCGTTGTTGTTGTTGTTGTTGTTTTCTTGTTGTTGCTTTTAGTGCAGTTGGTTAAGCAAAGTTAATGTTTAATTTAATTTTATTTGCATCTTTTTGAATTAAAAAAATTTGTTCGTGGTACCGAAAGAATTGCCTGGCTGCAATAAACGAAAAACATGTCAAGTGTCACCGTGGTCAACTGGGAGAAAGAAACTGAGCAATAAGTTGAGATAAATTTGCCAAGCGTCAAAGACCATGTACAGCGGGAATACAAAGTCTATTTGTCTATCATTGCATGAAACCTTTAAATTCGTTTTTCTTCTCCTGCTCCTTCTGCTTCCCCTTCATCCTGGTATTTGTTTTATTCTGTGTTAACAAACACTCGCCCCAACTAACAAAGCAATAAACATCATATTCAAAAAAATGTTTTGTATACGAAAATGAATATGAGAAGAAAAACCTAATCGTTTCATTCGCGATGCTACATATGAGAAGGCAATTTGTCGCTGTCCATTCAACGTCAATAATTGTTTGCATGGAATAGTTTATAGACATTGTGATCATCATAATCCACAAGCTCAGGTACAAATGTGACTGTTCATATTTAAGCCCTGTAGTTCTGGAGAAAATTCTTGTAATTGTGCTGTGATTTGCGTCCATTTCACATTAAGCTTATGAAACCTTTGACGTTGAAATCAAGCATATGATCCATCGAGAATTTCCTTTTTTTTTTTTTTTGCTTCAAGGATTATTAAAATCTATTTGAACTTGACTGTGATCTTTTTATTAATAATAAAGAGTAATATTTTTGATAAAATTGTTCTTTGCTATTTGACATTTAGAGGTTGCAATTTAACGAAAAAAAGCTTGGGTTCTCATTGTTTTCGAGATTTTGGTTCACTGCAGTTAATTAAAAATGAAACCACTTGACAGAAAAGGGTTTTATTTTTTTTCTATTTTTTAATTTTAATTTTAATCTTTCTGCAACAACCGCAAGGTCATAAAAAAAATTGTTAAGTGGATGAGGGAGAGGTGAGAGGGGATGTTTGAAATTATTACTGGGAGTGGCCTGGCCATCCCCAAGTGTTTTTATTTGCGCCAATGGCCTTTATTTGCATTCTAAGCGCTAGAAGACTAATTTTGTAATATTTTTTTTTTAATTTTTTTTTACACCCAAAACAGTTTTTCTCCGTCTATAAAATGAACGAAAGCCTTCGTTTAACAATGTGAAATTGGCCCTTCATTATTTTGTATGTATCTTTATTATAAGAATGTCGTTAAGTATTAAATTGCTATAATAGTTTGTTTCATAACAAATGGGAGCAGAGCGGCAGGTAAAATACTTAAGATCGATTTGAAGCCAAAATAGCGTCATTTATAAGGGATTAAGCTTAAGGATTCCGTACAAAACCCTCAAAGTGAATAAAAACAAAAATCAGCATACAAATTTTTAAGAGTTTAGTTCATTTTTAAACGCACCTCGTAGATGTAAATAACTTGATAACACTAAAAGGCGCAAAAGCAAAAGCAATAGAAAATTAAATTTATTTTTGCTTCTTTTTTTTTCCTCCCTCATATAACGTGTCTGAAAATTGTTTCTTAATTTTAATATGAGGAATAAATAATAAGAAGAAAATTTCTCTTTTTAATTTATTTTAATGATCGCTTTAGTCATTTTAGCTAAAATAATTTGCAATAAAATGCAACTTAAATAAAAATTCATAAACACTGTTTGTTGACTCAACACGGAAAAGGCATGAGCACTTAACAATGTTTATTTGAAAAAGCACACAGGCCTTTGAATTTGTTTACGTAGTGCCATGTGGCTCATAATTTTAGGAAAAAATTAATTAATTTAATTTCATATTTTACGTGCGTTTTCTTCTTTATTAAATTTGTAAGATTTAATTTATAGAAGAGACCGAAACATGTAAAATGATACTCTAATAATACAATTTTCCACCCGGGTCAACAGCCCCGTCTTCAACAATTAACCACCAACAATTTTTTTTTTGATTTTAAAGATGATTTTAAATTTGCCAATTGTAAATTTTTCTTTATAAATTGAACAAAAGACTCAAATTCTAAGACAAATCAGTCGTTGAATACTTTTTCGTTTGTTAACACAAGAGAACCAAATTCAAGTCCACTTAACTCGACAACTCATTTACTTTCCTTAAACTGGCCTCTTAATTTAAAATCTATTTGTTATGATAAATTCTACTGTTTCATCAATTAAACCAGTTCTATAGTTTTATGCAAAAAATAGTTCAAGTTCCCGAACAATCTAAAGTGACGTGCATTTTCTAAGTATGGCTGTTTGGCGATCCAGTTACTTTTTCCTGCTTTTGGAAATTGATGAATAGTTGAAGGGTATCAATCAAGGTTATTCAATTATATTGTGGTAGCGGTTATGGATTTTGACAGCTAAGCTACCAGCGAAAATCAATGAATTCACTATCGCTAACGATATAAAATTAGACAATTAAAAAAAAAAAAAAAAACAAAGTCAAAATCAAATCGTTTAGACACATTTTAAAGCGAATCAATTACCAGTAGGTTACTATGGTGAATTTATTAATTTTCGCCGAAACCCTAATTGTCACACATCATATTAAAAAATTATACATATTTTTATATATGAATTTTGACATTTAGTGGTTCGGCGAGAATTAATGAATTTGCCATTGCCACCTTCTGGTAATTTATTCGCCTTGGACGCATTTTAAAGGATTTCAATTTAATTGCTATTAAACAGAAATATGTACATGTGAAGAGACTAAAATATATGAATTTTTGTCGATCTGAAATAATTCTTTAACAGCTGTCGATGTTAAAGAAATCGCTGCTAAAAAATGACAAAAGCTACTAATTAAAAATCGCAGGTACGTAAATTTGTTGCATTTTTCCAAAAATGATTTTCATGCGAATTTAGCACCTCTATTGTTCCTTTTGATTAGAATCTCATTACAATTTTAAATCATTGAACAATTACTGGCCAGAGTGGCTCGCAATCAATTGCGTACATTCGTAATTTGAGGTTCGCTCTATTGTTGGCCTTTAAAAACGTGTTTGGGCAACCATGATAATGGCAATCATTAATGTACATTTTGTTCAACAACGATCAAACGATCGATCCTCCTTAAAATAAAAAAGAAAAAGCAAACAAAAAAAAACTAATAATGAATACATAAAAGGGGAAAAAATAACAATGCAAAACTATCTAAAGGTCGCAACTTGCCAGCCACCTCTTTTTTATAGTTTTCATTTAATGTTTTTTTTTTAATTTTTTATTCTTTCAAATACAATTTAAAACAACAGCAACAAACAACTATATGCGTTCTTTTCGTATGCGGATTCTCCCATTAGTTGGGGCAGCGCTGCAGATTTATCATTTCAATGATTAATGAGGCGCTGTTGCGAAGTAATTGGAAAACATTGCTAAGCAACAACAACAAATTTTTGTACAAAAAAAAAATTACTTGCAACACTCAAAGACGACTCTTGTATTTTTGATACAAACACATACAGATTATGTAAGTATGTATGTATGTGTTGTTTTATTTATGTACATAAATTTGTATGTACAATTTACGAACGCCCCGGGATACAACGGATTTTTATCCAACTAACAGCCATAAATATACTCGTACACACACATACATACACACATACTTTCACATTGAGTACGTACAATATTTTGTAAGTTAATTTATGTGCGTGTGTGTATGTGTGTGTGTGTGAAGCTAAATTGGCGATGTTTATCGCGCCTGTAATCATATAAGATGAGACGCATAATCAAACCCAGTTGATGAATGGTTGGTCACATCAATACGGAATTTCGTTCTAATTGGAACGCAACAAAAGATTTCTTACAACAGAAAGAAGAGCAATGGATACCAAACAGAAGAAATTGATACAATAACAACTAGCAAGCGACACCTAAGAACTGAAGCTTAAGCTTATGAATGTTTAATGGCGCCAATTGGCCTCGAATCATTAGAGGTTTCACGATGTTGCCGTTTTATTTACTTTAACGCAAACATGCAAATGAATCCAATTTCATTTAGCTTGTTTTTGCCACAAATCAAGAATTTAACGAAAAATTTTAAAGAGGCCAAAACCAACGTGACCAAAAAAAAACAGAGAAGCAAATAAATGCTGTAATGTGTCAGATAACATTATAAAATCTAACTTTTTTTGACTAAGAAAAGAAAAACCGTTTCTATCAACGCACAGTTAATCAACAAACAAAAGATGTGGAACATAAATAACCATCCAAAGCTTTAAACAGCCTGCAACATGCTTCTCATACTTGCTCGCTTTTTAATCTTTGTTTGTCTGTATCGATTTCTTGCCAAATAAATGGATTATTTCAACTGATACAAGAATGCAAACAGTTTAGCAACAAGGACCGGCAGATTGTAAATAAATCCATTAGATATTTGCCATCAAACGTAGAAAAGTTACTTTTAAGAGACACAACCCAGGCGTTCGTATCACTCCGGAGTAGTTAATTATTTTGAATCAGCTGTTTAAGGATGCCAAGAGCTGACAGAATCTAGCCGTCGCTATTTGAGTATCCTTTATGATAAACAACTTATTTTTGTTTTGTATCACAAATGTTTGTACTTTAACTGACTGACGATGTTAAGTTCAAGAGCAATTAAAAAGCGTGAAATGTCAATTCCAACGCTGTGAGTCAAATATTTCAAAACATACAAAAATTCCAAACGTCCTTACGATTTAAAACAAAAAATAGGACAAAAAGTGACATCTAACAAGACATTGGAAAACAAAAAACATGTTGTGTTTATTCCACAGCCAACACCACCAACAACACCGATAACAAGATTATAACAACAAAAGGAGAACGAATATCAACTCAAAAATAAATCTTTAAAGAAATTTTTTATCAATTACGCACTTTTTAAATGAAATTTGAATTTGAATTAAATAATTTCCGGGGAAATTTATTTAAAATACAGCGTGGATACCATTTCGATTGCAAAAGTTAATCAAAATTTTATAAGCAAATTTGTTAAATAATAAAAACCAAAACTTTAATTTGTTGTATAATTAACAGTGTTTCTAATTGAATTCCAATTAATTAAAAAAAAAATTTAAAAACCCCCGCAAAACAAATAACACTTGTGTGGGTATCAGCATCTTAAAGTTGCGAATAATTAAAAATTAAAATTTTATTACAAAAAAAAAAACAACAAACATTTATTTTAGCCGCAGTTGCAGTCTTTGTTACAGTCACAGTTACAGTTACATTTGCCATTCAAAACTGAAAAATCCATTAAAAAAAACACTTTAGAAATGGTGCTTTAAAGTTTAAAAATCTATGAATTTTTATGTGGCAACTAAAAGTGACGGCGCTAAAGCATTAACGGACGCGTATAATGGACGCTTAATTATTATTTATTACGCGAAATTGGCGCAAAATATGGCTGCTTGGCTGACTGGCTGTGGTTTGTCCGAAACTTAAGTGTTTGCATTAAAATACAAAAACCATAAAAAATAATAAAAATAAAAACACAACAAAAAAAAAAAAAAAATAATAATAAACGAAAGCAATCGTTGGCAGTTGCAAGCGAATGCAACAATACCAAATTTTACAATAAGGGTGCCCCCAGCAGCCGACACCTGTGTGCTGATATTTATTTTTTTATAACAATTTAACAATTTAAACAAACTTTTGCTAATAAAGTGGAACAAACGGATACACGAACAAACAAATGGATAAATTTAATGGACGGACTAGCGTTTTTAAGCAGAAACCGACACAGAGACCAAAGTTTTTGAATATTTCTTTAATGATACGAGGATAAGTCTATGTGTCTACAGAAAATAGAGTTCGAAAAATATTTACTATTAAAGGAAATGAAGTTTAAAATCTTCTCTATATCTTTAAGAGTACTAATCAGAACGCGGCTTGAAAATTACGTTCTCACATCGAAAGCGCTTGCCAAACGTACCAAATAAACCACCAGTGGCGATGGTCTTCACCGAAAGGTATGACAACAGTTTAAGATCTTCTTTAAAGTTCCCCCTTTTCTTCTTAATGAAGACAATTAAACAAATAAAAAATAATTAAAAAAGGTTTGTTGCAAAGTTCATTACCGCAAACCTAAATTCTAAATAAAGTTTCAAGTGACAAGACGAGTTAATACTTCGTAAGCTTTTAGCAAAAAATAATGATGAAAACCGTGTACCTTATTCAGCGATGTGTTTTTTTCGGCTGCGATCCTAATGCACCCTTTTGTTAAGACACAACTGAAGCATGACTTTACATTTACACGATGAAATTAGTTAACAGTCACATTAAAGACAGCAAAATCGATCGGAAAAGTTATGACTCCTTGTTCGGAAGATATAAATCAAATAAAATTCGAAATATTGTATTTCATTATATAATCAGCAGACCAAAAATTAACATCATAACTTAACAACATAATGCACAGGGAGTACACTGGATTGTTATTAAAAAAATAATCGATTTGAGTTCAAATTTGGTTCCCACGGAATATTTCTTGGTTGCAAGTTCAACGCAGTTGCTTCTAGACTGAAATTTTTATTGAATGAGGAACCTACGAACTGGTCAAATATGGGATCCATAAGGACTGCAGTGGTCAGGCGCATATGTCACATCATTAAATTTTTAGAAAGACCAAAAATATGCTTCTAAATAAATTTCACCAACAGAATGAGAATTATTTTTGAAGCCAAGTATAAAAATTTTAAATCTTTAAGAAAATGTATCAATAAAAAAAACTTCGCTTTTAGAAAAGTTACACGACAAGTCTTATTGCAGATGTAAAACGATTTTGATACCACAACAGAAGAAGAAAACAAATCAACAGTTCGCAATTTTGTAAAAAAAAATGTATTGCAAGCTTAAAGCAGACTAGCAGTCTTATGCTGTAATTCTCATAGTTAAATCTTAATCTCGATCGATAAAAAGAAAAAAATAAATTCCGGCAAGAAGTGTTACAGAAGAGCATTTGTAGCCAAAAATCGCTAAATAAATTTTTTTAGTGTTTTAGCGATGGTGATTTAGCTTTAGTGATTTACAGAAAAGGCTACCGGTTTAATAACCAAAAAAAAGACTTAATTATGTGCAGGTTTTTCCTAAAACTTTTTTATTTTCCCTCGTAATTTAATTGTTTCAATATCACAACAATTTTGAAAATTTGAAAACGTAAATCAGACTTTAAGCTTCGACGCTGGCATGAGTGGTTGGGGTCGGTCACTGTATTGCAAATATGTACAAGAAAAGTATGATTTATTTATCGACATTCTAACGTGTGTTTAATACTTATAACACAACAAAAAATGTGTAACAATCATCATTTGCAAGAAAAGAAAATTTGGGTGTGCAACTGGATTTCACTTTTATTTTTTATTATTAAAAATAAATGTCATTTTATAAATTTTTTTTTCAGGCCATGCCAAGCATTTCTTTAAGTCTTAACATTCTTAAATTATTTTTTCTCGAAAAACTATTTTCACACTAAATTCTTTTCATTTACTTTACAAAAAAAGGAAAAAAATTCATGCAGCTTTTGTTGTCCAGGTTTCCACTAACTTTTTGTCTTAGGAGACAGGAAGTCTCGAATTGCATGTGTAGCAAATTAAAAATGAATATCAACTTTAATTTACATCTGCCTCTGTTGCATACACAAAATCCATATTCTTATGTTAAAAATAGAAAAACTTTATACAAACTTTGAATACTTTGGGTAAAATGATAAATTGCATGAATTGCTGAAAGTCAATCGTATAAAATCTACGCAGCTGGGTCATGCAAACCTTTTAGAAGCCACAACCACTGAATGTGATTTAATTGAAACTCAGTTAAGACTTGCAGGAAAGAAAGTCAATAACTCTTAAAAAAACACATGTCTTCTTTTTGCTTCATCCTTAAAGTCATATGCAGAAGGGTACTCAAAACAGACTTAAAGAGAGCCGAATCATTTCAGTGGCTGCAAAATCTGGAGGAAAAAATTGGAGCAACTATTCAAAAACTGATAAACTTATAAAGGAAAAAACTCCTTTTTAAATGGTTTTAAAAAATGTTCATGTTCTTGAAAAAAATAATATCTTTTTTAGAGAGGATTTACATGGTTGAAGTTTTTGCTTTGATTTTTGTTTTATTTTCGGTGAGTAGTGTCACCACAATATGATGATGTTAATGACTACACATTTTCGATTGCTCATAATCACATTATAGCTTTGTCTTCATTAAACTGCTGCGATGTTTCAGATCATTGAAAAAGATTAAAAATGTTAATTTTGTGAGGTTCCAAAGCTGCTTCAGGATTCATGTTAAATCAGTCTGGCAAACTTTGACCTGCCCCTTTAAAAACTAAATTTATTTCCTCGAATAAACTTTGCTACTTTCCCGTCATGGATCATTTAAATTTTTAATTGTTCTGTATTTAATATGAATTGTAGGTACAGTATTTTTAATTCGTTTCCAAATAAAGATAATAATAATAATAATGTTTCTTTCGTCAGCACGTATATAATTCACCAAAATCGCAATGACAAGAAACGAATAGCTAATCTAAAAAACTAAAGAGAAGTGGACATCATTTCAATAACTTTTTGTATCCGGATACGTTGCTTGAACTCATTAGAACGTTGTATGAATTGCTTGAGTGTAGTAGATCTAAGCAAAAATAAGGTAAGGAAAAGGGAACAGTAAAAGAAATTATAGTAGACCAAGCTAACATTCGTAAGTGTTTTCACTAGACTAGACTTCATGTGCCATATAGTTCATATCAGTGATCGTTCTTTTTAGTTCAAAGTTCTAAAATGAACTAGTTCAAACTTTAGTTCAATGGCTCTCTTTAGTTCGAAATCTCTCTTAGTTCAAAAGTTCTTTTGAAAATATGATGGCAACAAAACCGTAGCATTGCCAAAACAAATGTTTAATAAAATGCGTGGCAGCACAAATTTCGTATCCGAAATAGTCAACAAGAAACACAGACATTTTGTCTGATAGTTTAAATACTTATAAGTGTGAACTAGATCACTTAGTTCAATAAATTGAATCGTTTAAAAGAACTAGTTTGTTTATGAACTACACAAGTCTAAAAGATAGTGCCAATGCGTGTGTCTTAAGATTTGACCAGCTTTAGAAATTGTCTTCGTAAATAGATATTAAATCATATCATCTCAAAATTTAACTATTTTTAAAGATTTTAGAAGTTTTAAACGGAACTTATCTAAAAGCTTAAACATTTATTCAGAAATAAGACAGAAATATTTAACTCAACTCATAAATTTAAGAAAACTTAATTTTTTTAATTATTTTAAATTGTGACAAATACTCTTCCAGTATGACCCAAAATGTTGCTTGCTTTACGCCTCAATTTTTTGTCTATCAACATGATTTCTTTCCGATTTGTATGTAAAATAAAGCCGACTTTTAAATTATTTAAAATAAATTTTCAAAATGAAAATGCTGACGTTGGATTCAGAAAAGAAGATCATTAACGATTTTAAATGATGATTAGAAGTTTAATCATCAATGACATAAGTAACATCACTATCATCATTCAAATTCACAGCATCATCATCAGAAAAAGAAATCCCACAAATAGCTACAACCGCTGTAACGATGCAACATTGCGGAAATGCAATTCTTTCATTATTTATGGATTTATAAATCGGTCGTATAGCTGAACACCGTTTTATTGAAGAAGGAACAACAGGATGATGCAAAAAATGATTGGCTGGATTAAGTGCTGCACCAGAGAGTTTTGTTGTGTATGAATATGAATATTAGAAATTTATATTCAAATACGCTCATAGCATTTGTAATTTAAGTTTCGTTATACTGTCTTAAGCAAATACACACACACACACACACAAGCATGCATTTGCAGGCTAAAGCAGTTAACGGTAAAAGTCTCACAATAATTTCTATTCAAATTTTTATTACCAGCATTTTGCTGGTGATTGTGATGATGCTGATGATCACTTACACCATCGCCATTATCAACACTGGCAGTAGCAGCTTGCAATACTACTTGCCAGCATTTGTGGCATAAACAATTGTGGTATAAAAGCAATAACACAACGAACCGAACCGAACTGTAAAAAATAAATATCATGCAAGAAAAACCAACCAAAACTTACAGTTGTCTTTCTTTTTATTTTTTATTTTATTTTTATTTTTTCTTTAATCAAACACAAGAAAGCAGATCCGGGCGCGCCTACTTAAAAATTCGTAGCACATCAAATGTGTTTAAACGACAAGCCATTAAGAAAGAGATGCTTGCTACATTATGCAAAAACAACAGCAACAACAGCATCAGCTTAAAAAGCAGAAAAGCAAAGCCAAATGGAGTTGCATGATGGAGACTTTAAAATATTTGCTCTTATAAAACAATATCAAAAATGCCTACAATATGTTTTTGTGTGTTTTTTTTTGTATTTTTTTGCAACATTCAAACAACAAACGGTACAAATGTCCAGCATAGCATTTCGTGTTGTTGTTGTTGTTTTTGTTGTTGTTATTATCATTGTGGTTGTAATTGCCGTTGCAGTTGCTGTAGCCGGAGACATGTAAAAAGCTAATTAACAGCATCATGAAACTAACGAGATTTAAAGCGTACAAGCAACAAGATGAAGACACACAAACACACACACATGCATATATACACTCGCATAAAACATATTTAACTAAAGCTCCAGAATTGGTATTTGTAACAGTAACTGATTCAACTGATACGAATACAACCGACACTCTAGATATTTCGACGTTCTAACTCCCAACTGACAAATGGACATACCAGGCTGACGAACAGTAGAGCAACACACACAGGCTCACATTCACATTCACATACATATAAACAGTTAGATACTAAAACAAACAAATAAAAATCCACATACGACATGCATCAGGTCGACACATGTGGGGTGCTCTCAATCAAATGCATTCATTTATTTACAGACGATGTTTGTATCGTGAAAGAAGCAACAATTAACACAGCTTTCAAAAAATTTGCATGTTTGATACCGAAAAAAAATATTTTTAATAATTATTCATTTAAAAGTTAGACTTACCTTTGGATATGACCTTCAACACCTGGTGGCAAGCCACCATCTGACACAATATAAACAGGTTGACCGCCAGCACCGCCTGGACCAGCATACTGCAGGCCGCCTTGTACTACAACTTGGCCATCGGCTACCAAACCGCTCAAATCGCTGCCCGAATAAATTTCTAAACCCTTTTGATCGGAAGTTGTTGTGTAGATGACTGTTTTGTTGCCATCATTGTAAATCAAATCGATGTGTTTGTCAGAAGCATACATGTCGGGTTCCAACTTAGCACCCATCGGCAAGTGAGACAATTGTTTTGTGCCACCCCTACCACCTCCATCACCATCGACATCCTGGCTCGATGTTGTATAAATTATTTGACCGGAATTGTGTTTCTTCTGTTCATCGTAGATGTCAACTTCTGTTTTGACTACGGCGTCAGAGTCGTAGTGCTGAAGGACAGAAGCATCCAGTGGGGAAGTTTGATAAACGCCGTGATTATTTGCCATTTTCTGGGCCTGATTAAACATTGCTGCAGCTACAGCATTATCGTTTGGCATCAGTTTTGAGGGATCGCTAACAATACGTGTGAGTATGTGTTCTCCTGCCTGATTGCGTGACAATATGTGATGTTCGCCATTAATGATTTCTCTTGAAATTATTTGTTGTTGCTCTCCATTTGGTCCCACAACACGTATTATTTGATTTTCATCAAATTCAATCTTGGCCAGAGGTTGATTATCATGATGAGCTGTTTGTACAGCAGACTGCTGTTGATTCAGTTGGGCCACCATTCGTGCATCGATGACTTGATCGTCCTGCTGGCTACCACCACCTGTCATCACAACCTTTGGACTTTCGTAGATGAAAACAGCATCCTTGTCGTACAGTTTGGAGGAATCTGTATGCAAGTCCAAGACATTCACATTTGTCATAGTGGCCAATTCCGGCTGAGGACTGTCAGGTGAACGATGCATGGCATTCGGTGATATCAGAGGCAGGCCATTGCTAGTGCCTGCACTTGAATTAGTCATACTTGTTGACACTATGTCTCCTGTCGTTGTACCAGTTGCTCCAGCCACTGTTACTGAATTAGCTCGTGCCGGCGACAGTGGTGCCTCATTCATGTGTCCACTACGATGATGCATATTGGCTTGGGCAGCCGTCAAAGCAAGTTCGTTTGCAGTTATAACACTTGTTGTAACGGGCGATGATGACATCTTATGTCAAGTGACAAATAGATTCTAAGAATCAAAATTATATTTTTTTTTTTCCTAAATTGCACTGGTTTCTTTCTTTCTTTTCTTTCGCTTTCGCCTTTTTTTCGTTTAGTTCTTAAGCAAATTCTGCTTAGGATCTAATCCCAATAAATTCATTTATTTGTAACATTTAATATGGCTGGCATCGAGAACTATCAATTTTCAAATTATTTATTCGTAAATTAAAAGTATTTTTGTATATTTGAAATTCTTTTTCTGCTACCGTCTACGTTGTAGTTATGGAGGAATTAATTTAAGATATAAATGAATGTACGTATATGTATGTATGTATTTATGTATATTTATAATGATTTTAATAATATAAAGAAGGCACTTTAATCTCAGTTATTACAGTTTCAAAAGGACGGCATTTGTGTTTCAAATTATTCGTTGTGACCGAATCGTAGTTTGAATATTGAATAATTTTGTTTTCTTGCGAAAATTTCTTTTCGGAAGCTGATCTCTTTCAGTATTTCGAATCCTTGATAGTATGGCACGCTTTTAATTGTCTGTTCTCTAGTTGTGTCAAATTACATTGCCGCAGATGAACTTAACATTTCTCCGTATGAATAATGCGAAGTAGTTGGGTTTAAGTCAGATCATGATGTGTCTGCAAAGGTCTGAAAATAATAAAAAAAATGGAATGATAAAAAAAAACAACTATTAAAAATATATTTTAATAAAAGTACGAAATATTATGAAAAGAAAAAATATTCAGTTTATTAAGTGTAAAATCAGCCACTGTATCTGTTTTTTGGAACAATAGATTTTTTTATTCTTATTAATTTTTTTTAATATTTACATCAATTTATGAAATACTATCGTTTTGGTGAGAGTGTTGGTACAACGACCTTAGATATTTTAGAGCAACATATCGCCACAACATTTGAAAATTTGAGTGGGCAATTTGCAACACAGTTGGACGTCGTATTGTATACACAAAATCGCCATTCGTTTCGACTCACTACACTATCGCACGTTCAGTTGAACATGCACGGCTGGACTTGCTTCTTCTTTATCAACTTGATTGCTATAGTTATTGTTATTCTCAATCTTAGCTTTACTAACGTAGTCGTTTTGTTATTCTATTTCTTGTATTGTATTCATATTTAGCGAAACTGCTGCTGCCAAGCCAACGCAAACTCCTAAATTCCATTTATTTGACAACTGAGATGAATGGAAAAATGTTTAACTGAAACTTGTCTTTTTTTTGTTTTTTTTTTTTGTTGTAGCTGAAAACATTTGCCAGTGGCAACAAACATATAATGCCTTTGTATTTGTAGCGTACTGCATACACACTTGCATGAATGAATTTTAACAGACTTTGGCAACAAGAAAGTAACAACAACAACTACTACTACTACAATAAAGTCAATTACATTTTACATATATTTTAAATTTACAAGAAGACAAACGAATTGACCATCAAAAAGGCCACACAAGGAAATTTTTAAAATACAAACTGTAGTTGTTCACATGCCTGTATGTGTTTATGTCTTCGAATGCATCCCAAAAGGCATGTAACCATGAACACAACGCTTTAATAATTATAATCAAGCTGAAGATCACAATGGTGGGTAAGCGAAATGTAAATATATTTCAGGCGTCGCTATAAAGCATGAAATTAATGTTTTTGTATGCAAAAGGATCGCATAGAAGCTCTCAGCTCCAAACAACCAGAATATTAAATCCGAACATTGTGGCTCTAACATTTAAATACAACACATATACACATGCACATTTTTAGCCAATTGATGCAGAATTGCAAAGAATTTTTAGAAGTAATTTTCAGATCAGAAGTCAATAGATTTTATGTGTGTGTGTGTGTGTGTGTGCATGTACGTGTGATAATGTGTGCATATATGAAAATAATTTATTTTTATCGTACAAAGTGCTGCATATTCAATAACGATTATCGTTAAGAAAAAAAATTGAACACAGGCAAACACTTGTGATAGGCAGTGCTACTGCTGCAAGTGCAACATCCTAAATAGTCATAAATATCACACATGTATACATTCATAAGTATGATCACCCAAGATTTTACACACACACGCACATGATATCATGATACAATAATTATTTTAAAAACAAAATGCTTAAGTGCTTATTTTATTTTCCATAAATTATTTAAAGAATTATGTAAACGTTATTATATATATATGTGTGTGTTTGTATGTGTGTATTAAGCTTATGATTAAGCAGCTAAGCAACAACAAAACAGAAGGTGTAATATAACGGACATTGTAGAGCAACGATAACGGCGCCATTAGCCTTAAATCCATAAAGTTAAAATAAAACAAAATTAAAATCAAATGCAATCAGCTTAAACTTATATTTAATGCATTCACAGCAATGAAAAATATAAAAATAATAATAATAAACAAATGAGAAAAAAAACAAATTTATAAGCGGCCTCCACATTCCAACCACTACACACGCCCACATGATTTAAACTGGTGCATGAACGCTAGTAAAACAACAACAGCAACAACAGCTTTAATAAACGACCAACTACTTCATTGAATTTTAGTTTTCTGCCACCATTGTCATATATTCAGCAGCAGCATTAAACTTTTTAATAAATAAAAATTGCCTTGCGGCCTTTAAAGCCAAAAACAAAACTCACAACTCACGTTCAAACTGAAACTTTGCAAGATGCAGCCAGCACCAAGTTAAACCAAATAAAAACACCCAATTCAAATGCAACAATACAGGGTAGCAAAGCAACAATTTACGAATACAATGGCAGCCTTTGGCAATTTACATAAATATTGACTATTGAGACACAAATGAAACAGATTTCAAAGAAAAATCCATTTTCAAGTCTCATTAGATAAAACGATTATTAACAACAACAACAAAAACAAAAGAATACGAAAATAAATATAAAAAGGATTGAAGTATCAATAGAAAGAAGTTTTTTAATTTCAAAAAATTGTCATTTCATTAGATCGAATTATTTTTCATTATGGCATGACAGTTTGAAAAGTTTTCTTAAATAAATTAATTAAAGAGAAAAAATTTTTCATTTGCTTAAATGAAGAACAATGAGTTTTATTTCTAGAAATTTCAAAAATGTTCTCATTAATTTATTTTTTTTAAATTTTATTGAGTTTATCTTATGGAATAACTCTATAAACTGGTCACCTCTTTCCAATAACCCTTTTAGTTCAAGTTAAATTTTCATTTAATGCAATCCAGAGACAATTGACTAATTGCATAAAGTCAATAATTTACATTAAAGTCGCAATTGTTGTCCAGCAATTTCAACTATTTGTTAATAACAGCAATTTCTATAATCTAATCTAAATGCTAATTAAGTTTATAGTTTATATTTGATAGTTAGTAAAACTAACGAACAAACAACCCAGCAAATAGCAGACAGACAGACATTAACCACAACGTGGAGGGACAAGTAACAGAAGAACAGATATTAAAAACAATAAATTATATTTAGAACAGATGCTTCAAATGAAGCGGCAAATTCAACACGAAAACGCAATAACAACAATAACATGAACAGGAAGAACGCAGTTTGGTAAATGCAGTCGTGTTGCATTTGAGCAAAAGTTTTAATGAGGAAACACCCATTCACTGCCAACAAGTCACATGCAGTGATTAAACTTTTACTCACTAACAACAAAAGCAACAAACAAAAAAATAACATCAACAAAAATCTGATATAAAATTACACCAACTAAAACAACAAGAAAAAAATAAAAAAATGTTGCAACACACAAATTAATTGATTCTTATCACATTTAGTTGAAACTGAATTTTCCCCAATTTAATTCCAACAGTCACAACGTCTTAGCTACACAGCTACACTTGGCGGCATGTTTAAATCCATAGATAACAGTCGAACAGAAAAACCATAATTGCAAAAGATATAAAAAGAAAATAAATTAATAAAACCATCATTAATGGCCAAAGATACATAAAAAAAGACACTTGTGCTCTTAATTTTACTCCTGCCTATTCTCCCTTCTACCCTCAAGCTTCCAGCTATCAGCAAAAATAAAATCATTAAACAGTTTTCTTTTTAAGCTGACACACAATAAAAATAATTGGCTTAAAGAAACATTCACCAAAAACAAAAAAAAGAGTAACATAACTGTAGCATAAAAACTGGAGTCAACAAGAAACAGTTATGGCGATCAAATAATTTCTGCTTTCAGTATTTTCTACGTGCGTTGTATGAAAAGTGCGAGTCAGTATTTCTCTGCTAAGAATTCATATTCATGAGTTAGATTATGTCAATTAGATCTTCGAATATTGATCGAAAAAGAGCTGGTTGCTGCGATAGTTGCACCGTGTGTAGCGCAATTAGGTGCTTCAACAAATAACTTATTACGTTGATTCAGCTTTCTGCTGGCATTTTTAGAAGTGAGTTATTTAATAAAAATTATGATATGTTTCCAGTGATGTGATCAGAAGCCCAAAGTGCATACATCAGATTGTATTAAATTACATATAAATTCTAGACTCGATATAAGTCATCGATGGAAAAATTAATGCGATCGTACTTTTTTTATTTTATTTGATGTTGCAGAATACTGTGTTGTTCCAGTGACTTAATAACGTTTATATCTCCCCATTATTGTTCGAAATTTAATATCAAGTTGGCCACACTGTTTTGTGCAAGAAGCACAACAATCTGATTAGCACACTGGACGGACCAACTATGTTAAGGGCTAACAATAATGTGCATCAGCAAACTTAAACTTCTGTCAAAAGCGAACGAAAATATTCAAACACAAGCAATAGAGTTACGACTTTTGAGTAAAAAAATCTATTTAAAACAATTTTTCTTTTGGAATTTGAATTTATTATTTAGATAAAGGCAGAAAGGAACAAATGTTTTCGTAAGAACCAAACAGATTAAAGCTACAATTGCCAAGAAATTTAGGTAAATTTCCAAAAAGAAAAATATGCAACAACTTAAGAGATGGTGAAAACTTGGAAAATGATATTGTGAGCTGGTTTTATAAATTGTTTTGTCTAGAAAACCGAACCAGTTGTATATTTTTAATTAAAATATAATTTTCGCAAGAAAAAAAATCTTTCCCTTTTTTCGACAAATGTTAAGAAAATATTTTCATATTAAAAGTAAAAAACATTTTGCCAAAAACTTTTTTAAAAACCGAAGTCAATATTAAGCTTTTTTAAATTTTTGTATAAATAATTTCTATGAATTAAGATTTATTCTTTTCTGGCTTAGGTTCATTTATTAATTTAATTTCTAAAAATCTTTAGAAAGAAAAATTATTTACAAATGCATGCGGACGTTTTCCAAAGAAAACAAAAAAAATTAGACGCTGGCAGGATTATAAATTTTCAATAAAAAAAATAGATAAATTAATTGTGATTTAGTACTGCGAAGGTCGGAAAGGTACTATTTAAAAATATTTTTGGTACGAAAAAAAGTTTTATTTTTCCATCCCTGCAATAAATTATGAAGGCCATAAATATGATCAAAGAAATATCCCACAAAGTAATAATTTATCGCCTTCGATTTTTGATCCGAATTAGGGTAGAAAGGCTAGATGGAAAAATTTGCAAATTTACTTTCAGGCTCTTTAACTCAAAGAAATGTTCAAGTTTTTCTTTTAATACTGATCTTTTAGGTGGTCGTAGTACTCTTTTTATAACGATTTAAAAAAGTTTTCCATACACGTAAAAATAATGGCTTTTTGTTTATAGCGTCATAAGAAGTTCAAGTGTCCATCAATTACGGTTTTAGATATCGGGGCTTTTGAGAGACGGGTAAAAAGGGTAACGTTACTCTCCATCAGTGGAAGAACTCTAAAAACTGTTTACATCACACATAAAAGTGCTTCAAAGAGTAATACGGATTACTGGCTACATAAGTAGTCAGTGACTTACAAAACAACCCTCGTCATTATGTTTATAGCTGTACAATTAAATCCTGTAAAGCTTTTTATCAGTCGCATTTAGTGGATTAACCGGATTTATCAGCTGTTCACTTGTGATTGTCAGTCGTAGGTAGAGATGGCAAAAACATAAAAATATTTATACGATCAAACAAAATTAATTTTCGTAGCTTTAACTCACCAATACTCTTGTAATTTTTTAAGCAAAACTACAAATATATTTCTTGCAGATATTCGTTCATTTGTTTTTTTTTTTTTTGCTATTTATTCATAAAAGAGCTTCATTATCAGAATCATTGTCATGATCATCATCACGATGAAATAAAAACTTCCAAGTTTAATGAACTTTTTGGATTTCAATTATTTATTTTATATTTGTCTACAATTGAGTAATCAATTTAATGTAAAAGACTAATTTTTACCTTGCATTTTAATACTCTAACAAGGAGAAAAAGCATATTTTTGTGTTAGAAATTGTATACAAAACTTTAATCGTTAAATTAATTTTCTACTCTAAATAATTTTTTTTAAGCGACAACAAAAACGCGAGCCGAAATCCTCTCTTTTAGAGTCTTTTAATTATAATTAATATATATTTTTTTAGTTTTTCTGTGTTAAAGTTTACTATTTTAAAAAGATGTTCCTCTTATTTAATTATAAATCGAATATATTTTATAAAATGAAAAAAAAACATAAAAAAGAAATTACAAGTAACTCCAATGCAAAAAAATATTGAGGTGACAAAGAACTAAATAAGTAACAAAAAAAGGGTCTAAATAACATCCTACATAAAAATGTCATCGGCTCTTAAAGAATTAATCATCAAAAGCTTTTAAGTGACACCCATATTGATACCTTGAAAAATTTGGTGCACAATCGTACTTTTCTATGAACAACTAAGAGGCCCGTAACTCGAAAAATATTTCCATTTTTTTCACTTGATATTTTTTTCTTACTTTTTAAGTCTCTATCGCCCCATATATTTGTTATTTTTTTATGGAGTTACTTTATTGTTCAAAATGATATGAAAAAATTAGGCGTGGTGTTTTGCCTGCTGCCTCGAAAGACATGGACCGATTTTACTGATTTTGAATAGCAAAATTTTCGAAGATATCTTTGATCGATTGGCATATTTAAATTCTCTTTAGCCCAAGGCACCACACTTGGCTAATTGAATTCAGTACTAACACGGACGGACAGACGGTCAGACAGAAATCGCTCAATCGACTTCGCTATGCATAAAGACTCTGAATAAATATACTAAATGGGCACGGAAATGGATATTGTAGAAATTACAAACGGAGTGATGAACTTAAATAAACCTTTTTCCACCTGCAGTGAAGGGTACAAAAAGGACAGCATTTAAATCTGTTGCAATTACCACTACTCATGATAATTTTAGAATCGCTGGTTACAAATCACACAATTTTACAAAATTCATAATGAGTTAAATATTGAATTATCAATTAATAACTTATTCTTTGATACAAGAGTTCAACAACCAAACTGAAAATAAAAAAGCATATGACGGCATCATAAAATTAGTTTTCCCAGTCGAACAGGATTTAATTATTTTTACCTAAAATAAACACAAATAGTAAAAACAAAAACAAGCACCAAATGAAAAAAAAAACCTGAATATGTTAAGCAAAAACCTAAAATTAAATTAAATCTCGTTCATATAGAGAGAGAAAGAGAGCAATCAATGTAGCAGCCACAATAAGCCGGCAGCTAAAGCTAAAAAGCCCTGGAATATTTATACTCCTGGTACAGCAGCAAAACTCGTTGCGGTTTAATAACACAATCAGCTTTTAAATAAAGCAGTAACCGTAACAACAGCAACAGCAACAATGTCGTCCATTGCACGTGGTTGTCGAACAAGTTTGACTCCTTCGCAAATGTCAAACAACAAATGAACATTTGTCTGGCTCTGTCTGTCTGTCTGTCTGTCTGTCTGTCTCTGTTTGTTGTGTAAACAAATACAACAACACATTAAACAATAACCTGGGACAATCTGGAATTATTAATTTGAAACTCAGCCACAGTCAGAAAGTGCGAGAACAATATTTTGCATTCATACTGTTTGATGTGTAAAGAAATAATAAAAAACCAAATTGACAACAACTACTCAGTCAGCTCGGTTTTGAATTGCAAATACTGATTAAGTAGTCATCCTGTCTGCTCATTGTGCGTTAAAGTAAAAGAGTTGTCTGCGTCCCATATCACATCACACGGTTATTAGAGTTTTAAAAATCAATTTTATTTCAATGACCTTTATTGCGTTGTTTTTTTTTTGTAAAATAATATGACGCTATCCATCAGCTGTCATAACATGCTTCATACAACGTCACGTTTAATGTATGAATGGATTAAGAGCCTCAATCTCTCTCGTGTACAAATTTACATCTCATCAATGTACGAGTGCGAACGCATTTAAATACAACAAACAAGAGACATCAGCTGGTAGATGGTAAACTCGTAATTGAATATTTAACATGTTTGAGTCAACTTTATTTGATTACATTCTTTATGCAACAAGTGACGATTCAATGCAAATAATGATGATTTGGTTTAGATGCAAATTTAAAAAACAAAACAATGGAACGACACACTGCCAACAAAACTAAAAATTAAAAACCCACTAAACTCCAGTGAGCGCATTCCAGTTGTATTTGTTGGTTGCACTAAAATCTCTTTATTTCCAACACTTTTTTATTTTGATAATTCTTACAACCTGCACATGTTTTTGTGGCACCTGAAATACAAAAAAAAATCAAATAAAAGCAAAAGTTTATTCCTGTTTGTAGACGAAATTGTTGATCCGTACGAAGGTGGGAGGGAGTAGTCAAACAAATAAAACATGTTTGTCAGGAGCATAAATATAATCACGAACACAACAACCACTGCCACAACCTGTATTAAATATTAAAGTCTAAACGTAGCATACCCCTAGCATCCATCCAGTAGAATACAGTGCCAGGAACCGGTAGAGTATCCTTGACCTAATGAATGAATACCGCATGCCAAAACAAAAAAAATAATGTGGCTGGATTTGATTGGGTTGGTTTCCTCTACCTGTTACCTGATCAGCAGCTATGATGCCTGTTTAGTTTTATTTGTTCACTTTGTATTATTTTTGTTTATTAAAGCAACACACACATACACACACAGACATACACTCATAGTCTGACTCTGGTTAGATGATAACAACTTATCAAGCAAATAAAAAGAAAAACTACTACAATCAGGCAGCGTGGCTTTATTTACTCAAAATATCATTACCAAAGTTCAAATCCAGTTCGCTGTGAAACAAAAATAATAAAACTTGTTTGCCACCGCAAACATTGATGATGTTTGTTGTTCATACGAGTTTGTATATTGATCTGTCTGCTATTTATTCCAACAATTTGTTTGTTTGTTTGTATGTCCGTCCGTCTGCCTGCCTGCCTGCCTGGATACTAGTTTTAAATATTTGATGGTTTGTTTTACAGGGCGCGCACACACGTTTCGCACGCTCTACTAGTGGGTGAGGTCAGGATTCTCTCGCCCGCAGATTTGTTTTTGTTGCTTTTTTAATATGTCTCACACGCTACTACACTGGTGTCTATTTATATCAGCTGCTGGATTTTTGATTTTATATTTGAATGGTGGCTGCTTATGCTGCTTTGTCTGTTTGCGCCGCGCCGCTTGTACCTTAAGATCGTTCTTTAGTTTTTTGTTTTTGCATCCTCAGATACACTTGTGAGCATAATATACGAATTTTTTGTTCCCTGCACAACAGCTTATACACAAACAACTAACTGTGTTAATAAAATTATTGAGCGCTCCAGCCTGAAATGTTAACGTGATAACCATTCTTATGGGTCTCGTCCAAAGGAAAAGTGTACCAAGCCATTGCTAAATTCTATGGTGAAGATTCTCAATGTGGGCTTAGGCCACATTATCCGAAGTAACTTTGTATAGATGGGGTTTTATAATATAAAAGTAAACGAGAGTAATCACGATAGATCTCCCTCGCCTTTTCTTTGTATAAAAAAATAAAATTCACAAAAAATCAAATCACAATCAAAATTAAAAAAAAGTCAAAATTTTAATTTTAGCACAACGAGGATTTTTAACCACGATGAAGGGCATACGAAATTCCGTACAGCCGATTATGACACACGTTGGGTGACTTCTTTGTTTTAGTTTATTACTCCTGTGTGGGTTGTTTATTTTAATTTATCATTATTTCTTCTCAACGAATTCAAGTTATTGTCAAAGATTATTGACATTTTTGAAGGTTGGTTGGATGCTTCGCTGAGTGGGAACGGCAGTGTAAACTGAAGGGTTCATCATATGAAAGCAATAGCGAATGGTTTTAAAGCGTTATAAGTAAAAATAGAAAATTGATTTCAACTTTAATTTCTATTTTATTTTTGTAAACCTTCAAAATTTTACACCACGAAAGCTTTTGTGAAAATTTGTGAATATAAAGATTGAATTGCTTCCAAATGCGTCATCATATTAAACAGTAGTTGAGTTACAAAATATTATAAATGGTATCAAAATGATTACTTAATACGTCATATCATGAACTAAAAAACTATCGTTTCTTCAGCACTGATCTCTAAGCGAATGAATTTAAAATGTGCAGGAAAAATAATTCCAAAGTAACCATAAAATCAAACACAAAAATGAAAACAATTAGTTTAAACGTTACATATTTGAACGATAATTTTATGTAGCAAATGGCATTCATATGTTTAATTGTCATATTGTCTACAAATAAAAATAGATAGAACGGAAGTTTACTTCGTTTATTAGATAAATTTGTACTTGTTCGGTTTAGCTTTTAATAAAATATTAAATTTTCCAAATTATTCAAATTTAAAACGGACTGGACTAGTAAAATTTGAACTTTTCAAAAGAGTTTTTATATTGAACGTATCTCGTGCCAAAAATAAACTTAAAAGGGGTGTGGTGAGATTTGCAATTCGCTTTTGAATCAAAATAATGTTCATTAATAAATTAAAGCAATCCATAAATATTATTTCTAAAGCAACTATTTAGCATTACTAGCTAATCTTGTACATTACAAAATGTTGGATTTTATTTTGAGACAGTGTTTAGAAAAATACACACCATGTGCGCTAAACTCGTACAAAAAACACAGTTCAAAATAATATGCACATATTTTTTTTACACTCATATCATTTATGCGTTTCTTAATTTTACATGTTGCCGAATGCACGCATATATACAGCTGTATCGTTCGTGAACGCACGGGTTAAATAGAACGAATCACTCAAGTTAACAGAATGATCCGGTCTTTTAACTAAGGAGTTTTCGTTCAAAAGTGTACGGGTTAAAGTGAACGAATGATTTAAGTGATAAGTAATGAGCCAGACATTTAACGGGCTCCTTTCGTTCAAAAGTGTATGAATTATAATACGGTGTATGGTACACTTTTATTAAGGTGTTTGTTTTTGTTTTTGTTTTCGTTTTTTTTTTTTTGTCATGTTCTTTTATTTCAGTTGCATGTCAGTACGAGTAAATATTTCATTTTTATTTGAATTAACAGTATTTTTCAAAAAGTTCGTATGCTTGTGGTTTTGATAAAAAGACAAGGAAATCACATACAATAAGGATTGTTATTCAAATGCGTTTAATCGATCAAATTAAACGATTGAACAAACAGAAAAGACCGGTCATTGAAACGAACGACCGGTTACATCTCTACGTATAAGTTTGTGTTGTTTTTTAATATTTGGTTGTTACATGAACACGTGTTCAGCAAGAAAGAACACGTGTCGTGTACTGAAAAAGCATACGTGTAAGTGGGTCGAACACAAGATTGGTGTACGATACACACGTCTGATTGTATCAATAGATAAAGTTTGTATACTGAAAGATGTCTACTATGCTGCAGATTATGTGTTTAAAGTATTAGTTGCAAATTTATTGACAATGGAAGGCAATAAAATAATTATGTTTTGTTAAGTTTTAATTAAAAGAAAAAAAATTTGATATGTCTACTTAAAACCCGCAAAAAAAGAAATAATTGCAATGACTTATGCAAACCTTAAACGTCATTATAAACTGGTGCATAACATGATTAGATATTGATGAAGTGGAGACACTTCCAAAGATAAAAAATACAATAAGAAAATTGAACTCTGCTTTAAACAGAGAAAAGTTTCTAAAAGGTTGCATTAAATTAGTGTCAAAGAACATATGCCGCTTAGAATTTTTGGCGACAAGGATTTTTCTTAAACCATAAAGCCCTACGAAGAACAATTTGAAGTTACATTAAACTCAAAAAATATTTAAAATATTCTTGGTGACAGCAGTCAAGAAATAAGAAAAGTTAAAGCGAGAATGGCAGCAAACAAAATGATTTGCTTACAAATTGATATTGCCAGTCGACAGAACGAACACATTTTGTGAGTAGAGATGCAATATATACAGAAGCTATAAAAAGTCTGCGTACAAAGATATAACCATTAATAAAATTCCTTAAAACAATATGAGGATAGTGTTCACGCATTTAAAACTTATTTTATCATTAGGGGTATATTCATACTTCAATTCAATATTAATAGAAAAACAAAAAATGTAAACAAAAATTAATTAGTTAAACAAAAACAAAAACAAACGTATGTGCTAAAAGAATTGAAGAAAAAGTCTGCGTACAATTGTATTATTAGACAGAATCCTCATCGAATAAAAAAAAAAATAAGTAACTTTTTGGATAGCCCTTTCTTTTAGGAACCTCAGCTAGACTTTTTTGCATTGAGTGAACTCAGTTTTTTGAATATTCACTTGATACTGCTTCCCATTCAGTTTTCAAAACTTCTTTTAACATACTATTCGAATTTATAACATGCTGCCGTATTTTTCTTTCAAACAAATCCCACAAATGCTTAATGAGATTGAGATCTGGAGACTGGGGTGACTGGGCTGTTTTGACACATTATACAGCAGCCAAAGCTTTACAATATCGGCTGTGTGCTTGGGGTCATTATCCTGTTAAAACAAAAAATGACCCTCAAGAACCAATTTCCTGGCACTTTGATTTAAATTTTCTTTTCAAATATTTAGGTATTGTCGCTTGTCCATTATATAATCAATAAACTGCAAGTTACCTTCTCCATTAGCCGCTATTCACCCTCATACCATATCATCATCACTACCGTGCTTCACAGTGCCGCACAAGTTACGTTTTTCTAAAGCTGTACCGTACCGGGTTTTCTCCACACAAGTTTTTGGCCTTTTATTCCAAAAATACAATACTTACTCTCATCTGAGAATATAACAATTTCCCAAAACGCTACTGGCAAATTCTTTTTTGCCTGTTCTTTAATGATATAAAAGGCTTCTTACGGGCTATACGAGCATGAAAACCATTTCTTTTTAAAATTTTTGGAACAGTATAATTCGCGATACTTTTATTAAATTTGGAACTTATAATATGCATTTTTCCCCTGATTATTAATTTTAATGGGCGTCCGGAACGAGGGTTAGATACAAAAACTCCAGTTTCTTTGAAGTTGTTAATGACTCTTTGAATTGAAGAATGTGCTCTCTGAAGCACCGATATCCCTTAAGGTTTTTCCTTTTTTCCAGAGATAAATAATTATTTTGCTTTCAGCAGGGTTAATTTCCTTTCTCTCTGAAGTCATAGCGGATAAATTTAAAACTCTTTCCTGATTGGATTATAATATCTGTATGAATAGTTAGATGTTACAAATACATAAAATTTTTTTCCAAGCAAATAAAATCATCACATACTAAATGATATTTTTATTTTATACGCAGACTTTTTTTGCCTAGTGTATGTACGTGATTTTATAATTTGTATTTAAACTATAAGTAAGTTTTATCTCATAATGTTTCATCTTGTTATACCGATATATTGGCGTAACTTAAGAACTAATGAAATATGGGTATCAGTTACATATTCAACTGTCGACACGACGATACTTTTTTTTATTTTACACTGTAAAAAATCACTATGCGTTTTTTATCGGCATTTTTTAGTTTTAACAAGCTTTTGAAAAAATGAATAGTGCAATCTAGAACAGTCCAATCTTGCGTACTATTCAAAGATGACGAACTCTAAATTTAGTTTAGCGTTTGTATAACACTTCTATATTATACGTACTATTTTTTAGTGTATTTTCATTTATCTTTTTTTACATTTTTAGTGATCTTTAGCATATTTTTTCGCGATCTTGTAAGACAATTTTAGTGTTCACAAAGTGAAGTGTACTTTTTGTGAATATTCTTGGCATTTTGAGTAACAAATAAAAATAAATAAATACGTTTGTTAATTATATAAAACCAAAATATGTTTACAAAAAAATTACGTTTTAATTGTATTATTAAAATTTTAATAAACAATTTAATTTAATGAATAAATTTTTCATTTGTTATTCTTAATTCCAAGTTATAATTTTTATATTTTTCTATTGTAAAAAATCCCTAAAATATTAAAAAAGGAACAATTGGGTTTAATCTTAATAAAATCATTTTTTATGATTTTTAATAACTATTAGCATTCATTCCTTTATGAAAAAACTTCTTAACCAACTGCCACGTTAAGATCAAAAAACATTTATTTTGAATGAGAAGTTGGGGAAAACCCGTCATCAATGAAAAGAGATTAAACAATGAAATATTTTTATTGCAGGAGACAGAGTGTGAATACCAAATATATATTTTGTTTAACTTTTTTGGCAGTTAGAGGTTTTGTTGCAAAGTACAGGTTAACTCTCTGGTAAACAAATCATATTTTTTTATATAATTAACTATATAATGACAAAATCAGAATAAAGTCAAAAAAGAATTCATTGTATAGAAGCTAACTACAAGGAGAGAGTTTTATTTGAATGAAGAAGTTCGCTGCTGAGAAGTTGGACTGTATTTAATATAAATTTAATTAAGAAATAATTTTTTAAATTTATATTAATTTTCGGAAAAGTAATTATTTCTCTTTAGCAAAACTTTCAAGGATCATTGCTTAAAGATTTTTATTAATTAAAAAAAATTGTTTAAGAGATAATTAATTCTTTCAACATCATTCGATATTTTATAAGTCTTCATTAAATTGAGAAACTGCAGAATAAAATCTACAAGTAAAAAAATTTAAGGTTTAGTTATCTTTAATAAAAAAAAGAAGTAAAGTGAACGGAAAAAGAAATATTTCCAAAAACCTTTTTGAGCTCCATTATCTTTCGCTGTGTTACGTGAACTGTTTCGTAACTAATGCATCCATCAGCTACTTTAGGTGTTTTAAAAGACAAATAAAATTGGTAATTCATATACATTTATATACATACATATTTTTGCTTTTTACTAGGGCAGTATTAAAAATGTTTACAATTTTTTACTTATTTTCATTAATTTGACTGTGTATATTAGATGTCAAATACACATACGTACACACATACGTATGTTTTTTGTTTCTATTAAAGACTTTCTTTTCATTTATTTCTTTATTTTTTATATCACTTGCATTAAACAAATTTTTTTTCAACAACTTTTCGTTTTACAAATTTAACAAAGGAACAGAACGCTTTATATTTTAATAAACTTTTCAAACCTCCTTCAGATACGAACGAGCAAAGAAAAAATTAAGACAAAAAAAGTCGTGGGCTAAAACAACAATAATAAACTCAAAACACAAAAAACCCAAATTATAGTTTTTTAATTTCTTCTTTTCCTTCTTTTCTTTTTATAATAATCTGCTGTTGGTGTTTATTATTATCATTATATTTTTTTTCTTTTTTTTTTCTTATTTTTTTTTTTGTGAAATTGCTAAGCTGTGTTTTATATAATTACAATAAAAAATCTCTTCAACCTTTATTTGAGTGCGTAAATACGCATATCCATACATATGTATGAATGTGTGTATGTATGCGTGTATGTATATGGGTTTGATTGACTATTTAGCCCTTTTTACCACTTAAGGCATTGTTTGTCATTTTATATATCAGAAAAAAAGAAAAAAATCTTTAAAATTTTTATTTGGCCTTTTTTAGTTTTCAGCGTTGCTTTACAATTTTCATACATTTCGATTTAACGATTGGTGTTGCAAAGTGAAATAAATCGTCTTATTTTATTGTTTTAACTTTTTATCTAAATTCAATAACAAAGACCCCAACATTTTTAAAGAAAGATTAATCCAACAGCAAACTGTGTGAAGCTGCCTTTGTGCGTCTATAGCTCATGGAAGTGGGAATAACTAAATAATAAATTCTTATGATCAATTTACACTAGAAGGTTTAAATAGGTGTAGTCGAGAAGCGTAGGAGCAGCGTAGCTTTCCGAGCAAAGCGGGACCTTTTGTTTGTTTTAAAGTTGGCAACACTTTATCACAAAAATCGCTATAAATTTAAATATCGCTTGCATATTGAAATATGATTCCATTGAGCGACCTAGAATCTTGAATCTTGATTGTACCTTAGTTGTTGTGTTGTGGATTTTAATTCAGAAGTTAATAATAAAATATAATAAAAAAGGAAAATAATAAAAATATGCCTTTTCCTCAACATTTTTTAATACCTGTTACAATAAGCAAAGTTTTTCCTCCAGCCTAGAATAAACTAACACTTGACAACACATTTAACCCATTTAATGTATAACTGACTCCTAGCAAACATGCAGTCTTGGTAACTTTTTTAAAGCCTTAACATTTCTGTATGGGCTTCTTTAATTGTTTTTGAAGTTTTCATGCTCAAAGAGAAATGTTTTTGGCTTTTCTAAAAATTTGCATAAAGGTTTTCTGACGAGCTGGCTGGGAATTTAGCATAATAAAATAAATAATGCAGTCAAGCGTTTTATGCGTTTCTTTCAAAAGAAACATCCAAAACAACTTTAATTTGATGATAATTTTATCTATTCTAAAATCACTTTTAAACCGAAATATGAATTAAAATTTAGACTTGTGCCAAATGATTTAATTTAGTGATCGCTCTTTTTAGTTCAAAGTTTTAAAATGAACTAGTTCAAAATTTAGTTCAAACGCTCTCTTTAGCTCAAGATCTCTTTTAGTTCAAATGTTCTTTTCAAAATATAATGGCAACATCACCGTAGCACTAATTTCATGTCGGAAATAGTCAACAAGGAAAGACATGGATTCTAGTTCATCTTGTCTGGTAGTTCATATACAAAGTATAGTTCAAAAATGAAGTAGGTGTACTTAAAAGTATTCAATATGTTCAATCGATGGAATTGTTTAAATGAACTAGTTCGCTTATGAACTACGCAAGTTTATTAAATTTTTTTTTTTTTGTAACAAATCAAAATAAAATGCTATTTGCTATTTTTCAATTAAAGAGCCACTCACTGACCTCAATCTTGTCTCCAAAACCCTGTTGACTTTGCCGAATTTTTTATTAAAGCATAGTCTCGGAAAAAGTTAGCCTTTCACTACCACTAACCCTAAAAGTATCAGCTTGTAGTATCAGTTTGTAAGGGAACCAAGGAATAAAATAATAAATAAAACATCAGTGGTATTTAGTGCTATAATATTGGCTGCTATTGTAGTTATACATACATATATCCATACTAACTACTGATTCTTCTTTGTTTAATTGGGAAGGTGTCCATATTAAAAACCGTAAGAAGAAAACACAAACAGGGAAAATTCAAAATTCAAATTCAACTGTTTTAAACTAAATTTAAACTGAACTTGGGGCAAATTACGGCATTCGATATCGATCGAAATTTACATTTAAATTCCATAGAAATTTCGATCGATATCGAATGCCGTAATTTGCCCCCTGAATGTTTTAAGACAAAGTTCTAAAAGCAAATTTGATTGGCTCTATTAAGAATTTTTGCAAATCGTACATTAACACACTTTTATTAGCAAACTCTTACTTAAAGAATTATTAAATTTTCGAATTCAATTTAAAATCTACTTTGTAAAATATACAACAAAAATGAGTAAAATTCGAAAAAAAAATATTTTTTTTTTTTAATACAAACAAAATTATAAAAGTATTTGGATAGAAATGGATCAGCCATTTTAATATTAAAATTTTTTTTTAATTAAACAGATTATTTTATTTAGGACATTGAATTATCCGAACGTGTTTTCTTTAAGAAATTAGAATTATGACATCCTTATTTCTTTTTTTTTTTTTTTGCTCTGTGTTGTATGCGTTTGACATTGTAAAAAACCGATCGAAAGACATGACTTGGGAAACTTTCGCAATTAATTTTAAGTTGCTTTTTATGTTGCCTTTTTTTTTTAACCCAAGTCTTGGGAATGGTATGTCAAAGTATAAAACGTTTTAAGATTGAATACCTCTGTAATTTAATTCTATATTTGGTCTACAACAATGACAACAAAACTCACTCTATCTCAAAATACTACACTGAGGTATTATAAAGCAAACAAACAAACAAACTAACCAACAACAAACATAAATAACATATATTCTTGTTGTTGTTGTTGTTATTGTTGTTCGCTCTTGTACCTTTATGTGGCATACTCACGTATTTATAATTTTTTTCTTTTTTTTTTTTTGCTTGTGATTTCTGTGTTTGTTTTTTTTTTTGTTTCAATTCTTAAATGGACTTTTTGTCCATATTGAAGAGCTCAAAATCAGCAATTATTTAACATTTTATTGGCGTAAGAAATAACTACTGCATCCAGTATTATTATTTAATATCTTCTACTCGACAACGATGATGATTCTTACCATTTCCAGAGACAATTTTTATTTAAGTCGCAGCTTCAGAAACGTTAACATCGACAACGAATGCGATGACAAAAAGCACAAGCGAAATGTTGAATTATGTCGTTGCATTAAAGCAAAATAACAAAAACAAAAAAAAAACTAAAGGGGGAAATTAAATGCAGGATAATTTGTGAAAGGTAAACTAGAAAAAATATCTTAATAAACATTTGGTATTTCGAAAGTCTTTAGGGCAAAGTACCAAGTGAATCGCTGGTCATATGACCATAACTGATAATTTGTGAAGCAAGATGTTTTGCGTCATCAAAAGAATTTTAGCATAATTTTCAGAGAATCTTAAAAATGATTTTGCAACAAAGTAAATGTAAGAATTTCGTGTTGTACAAATATTTTTTTGGAAAAAAATTACTTTAGTGTCACATTTATTCTTCGTTTAAATAAAAACTTTAAGAAATAAATTTACGGAATTAATTAAAACTAATAAATAATGTTTGCTTATTTTAAATTCAACATGGTACGGAAAAAAAACAAAACTTATTTAAAGTACCTGTCGTAGCTGTGATTTGTCGACTGAAAACAATAATCGAAAATACCTGCTTGAATACAAATTTCAGCTTTAATAGAACCCTAAACTATGTCCTCCTAAAGACATAAATAATCTTGAACTTGAGGAAATAACAGGCCTGGGACTATTTGTTGATGAAAACACAATAAATTTCACTTCTGCCTCCTTGATCAGTTTAGATAAAAAGCATTTACAAAATATTTATTTATATCAGAAGGCTGAAAACCATACAAACTAAAATTCAGCCAGTACTAAATAACAATATTTTTCATTGTTGCTGCCAATGTTTTGTACTCGTCCCCCTTTATGACTGAAAGAAACAAGAAATCAATCGTTTCTAGTCGAATGTAACCTCGACATTCATGTTGACGATTTTTGGTTGCCGTGATTGTTTGAAGCCGTATTTTAGCTTTTTCAATTAAGTTATTACAAAGGTGGTTCTCCATAATGCAACATTTGTTTTAGAATTGAAATTCAAAAAAAGGGCTGCTTTCTAAGTTTAGAGTTCAGACTGTCTCTGCAAAGGAGCGAGCTTATTTTCTTAAATTCCTTAAAGTATTTGATTTTTTGTATAAAACTGTCTTGTGTACAAAACATATCACAACAAGAATAAAATTCCATTTAATTTTAAAAGCAACAACAACTGGAAATAACAGCAAAAATAAGAACTTCACATCAACTTCATAGTTAAGTGATCAGCTGGAAGTTTTGTTTAATTCTTTTTGTTATCTGTTTGTTTCCTGTTTTTGATACAAGTCCAAAGTTAATTCATTTTACAAGTTTTTAATTATTTTTGATGTAGATTTTTTAATTACTCGCTCACTCGCACGTTCGAGTATTATTGCAATATCTCTCCATTCAGTAGTTAAAATTTTAATTTTGTTTAGATAACCTCTTGTTATTTCTGTTTGTTTATTTCTCTTATTATTATTATGATTGTAGTTGTAGTTGTTGTTTTTTTTTTTTCCTTGTTGACGATGCGTTGGCCCTAAATCAGTCAACGTAACTCGTTTGATGTTTGGTTGAGTTTGTCTGATTGTTTTTTTTTTTTATGTTTATGTCTTCAAGACCTGTTGTACTACGATTGACTGCTTGCATGTCTGTCTGGATGTCTGCTTGCGATTGTTCCTACCAGTCAAACTGCCATGTGCTTAATCTAAATTAAAGTTTTGAAAGCACTGTATGTAGTCATCAGCTGTTTCTTGATTGCTGTTGTTTCTTTATTATGATTTTCTTATATTTAGGTTTTTATTTGCTTCTTACGCCGATGTTGTCGCTACTCTAACGTAAACAACAACTAAAACAACTAAACTTTACTGGCGTGCTAAACCACCATGTGCTACATTTAACCGCTTTTTTTACTAGTTTCCATAATCAACATCACCATTCCCACTAACCAAACACAACAATAGCAAAGAAAAAAAAACAACAACATAAATAAAAATATAAAGTAAAATAACCTGAGACCTGATGACGAAGATTACGATGAGACGCACAGATGATAATGATGATGATGATGATGTTGATAATAACGATGACGATGACGATGTATTAATAACATCTTGTTGACTTAAATTTTTTAATAATTGTATTCAAAGAAGAAATATTACTAATGCAGCGAAAGCAAAATAAAACAAAAATCAAAATCAAAATAATAATAACAAACACAAATCCACACATTCATGCAAATAAATATTATAAAAAGTGTGTCAACAAAGCATTCACAAAAATATTTAATTCACAAAACACACACATCCATACATATGTATGTATGTACATACATTTTTTCAAACTTTTTTATTTATGATTACTTTTGTTTTTTTAATACTTTTCTTTATTTAACGTTAAAGCCACATTACAGTCTTATTTTACCACAATTGATTCTTCAAACACACATTTACACACATCATTAGAAGGGTCAGCAAAAATGGTGCTTCAAATGCTGCCATCGAGAAAATATTTAAATTTTATTATTGAAGAAGAACTTAAATTCTCCAGATTCAACATTTATAAAAAAAACACTTAATTAAAAAAAACATTTTTTTTTTTTGAGAGGGGTTGCTAAATAATTTTTGGGGCTGGCTTAGTTTTCACCAGATACACAGAAGATATCAGTATGAAATGACACTATCAGGGTATTGATTAAATGTCAACGTCTTTGAAAATGTTATGTTTTTTCTATCAACGAAATCAAAACATATTCCGCTTTAGACTTTTTAAACTCTCCGCGCGCAGTATGATTTTCAAAGGTCCTCCAACAAAAATGCTTTTTCCACTGAGTCTCTCTCAGTAAGTTAAAGATGGATGAGCAACAATTTAAAAGTCAAGTCGTGTGTCTTCTATACCCAACTCGTTCAAGTCTGATTTTTTAACTAAATTAGTTAATTAATAATCATTATTAATTTTCTAACCGACAATGCAGATAATTGTGTCGTAATTCCATATCTTATTTTATTTATTGGGAAAAAATTTCAATGCTGAAATCGTGATTTGTAAGAAATACTCTTAAAAAAACTCTAAACAAGATTTTAGATCACTTAACTGATTGTGTGTATCCTGAACTGTTACCAAACACTGCAATTGTTTTGTTATAGAAAATGAAAGTAACTGTTCCATTTGATACGTTTGAGGCTTTAAAATGTTGCGGTGCTTTAAGACATCGGTAACGCTTCACTAGTAGAAGCTTTTGGCGACAGTAGAAAATTCATATTTTTAGAGTTTCTGAAAACAACAAGAGTTGTCACCAGCAATCAACTGCTCATCTAAAATTTGCTTTTGTATTTCTCAATTCCATTAACATGGAAAAAATTAAAAAATATTTGTAGCTTGATTGAGCTTTTAAGAAAATTATTTTTTGCTTGACCTTTAAAAAATATTTGTTAACGTTAAAAATTACTCACAATAATAACAACTTCTAATGCCTTGTTACAGCTAATACATTAGAACATATCGTTGTTGCAATTCAATCGAGTGAGTGCAAAATAAAAAGTTTTTTTTTCTGACAGCTACAATTTTTTAACAACTTTTGTATTTGTAAAATAAAAATACAAACATAAAATCAATTTAAATTGTTTGCCTCTTTGTAAAATAAAGCCACACGGTACTTTGGAGTTCAGCTGACGATGTAAAACAAATGCTTTTAAAAGCAAAAAAAAAAAAAAAAACACGACACTTCAATAAAGCAGCAAAAAACACAGCACTGCAAAAAAAAAACAATTTTTTTTATCATTCGATTAATTTTAGATTGTGGTTTATTAATTTAAAAACAAATATTTATTACAGTGTAGGAAAAAGCAACATTTTTGCAACTCAAATTATTTCTCATTATAAATGAATTGCTGATGAATACGAGTATTATCGGTGTATGTTTGTGAATGTTAACAAAAAAAAACAAGGGGTCGTCTTTGAAATCGCATTTTAATTTTAGATTAAATTTAGTTTTCGATTTTTAAGATTTCAATTAAAAGTCCTGTGAGTCGAATTTATATCTTATTTCCAAAAGATTTTACTGAACAATAGTTTTTTGTTATAAATTACTTTTAATATTTTCAAACAAAAAATCATGTAAAGATTTAATTAAATTTATTTAAAATTTGGCAATTAATTACCTAAATTTTTTTTAAATTTCGTGTTCACAAATTATTTTTAACAGTGTACATTCTTATTTTTTTCTGTTATTTATGTATTTACTTATTTGTTTTTCTTCTTCTTCAAGTGTCTAACGATGACTTAAATGTTATGGTTGTTGTTCTTAGCCAACATTTTAAAACCAAAAGCCAAATATTGTAAGTTTTCAAACTGAAGAGTTATTGTACAGCCAAGAGGTGAGGTCTTTTAGATGAAATAGCAAAAAAAAGGAACTCTAAGAAACAAAAGAATAAATATTTTTTGTGTTTAAATTATGTTTTTTTTTTGTTTGTTGTTTTTTCTTTCTTCTAAATTTCAAGACAAGGCAAAGGCCTGAAAAGGTCTAAATTCATTAAAAAAAAGCTGACAAGAACACAACTGACTGACACACACGCATACATAGATAAACACTTAAGACCAAAAAATATATAACAAAAAATTTCTACCAACTTTAATGTCTGATTGTCTGTCTATTACTTTTTTATGTCTTGAAATATATTTGGTTGGTGCGTATGTAAAGTAGTGGTCGAAAATATAGCAGTCATTGTCATTAAACTTAATTAAAAGTCGCTTCACTCTGCCATTTCACTTTGTAGGTGGGTGCAGATGGCGAATAGTTCATTGAGACTGTCTTTTCTTTCTCTTTTTTCAATACACATCTACTTTTGCTGAACCCGCTAGTTTTAAGGCTTTATTTTATATAATTATGAATGCAAATGTTGTTGCAATTCATGAGAAATTTTTGGTGTGGTTTTATGATTTTATGTATGATTTTATGCAAGTGGGTTGTGGTCTACAGAAAATCACTTCAGAAACCCTTCATTTGCAACATTTTATGCCGAAGTTTATTATTGACATCGTTCCTATACAAGATGTGTGTGGAAAAAAGAAATAAGTAATATTTTCCTGAACTCCTTTTCAGCACTGCTATATTAATGACTACAACTGTACACTGTTAGTACTGTGTTAAGACGATGAAATAAAGAGAACATGGCAATAAGAAATAACAAATCATACAAAAAAAATAATGTTCTCTGTTGATGATAAAGCAAAAAGACAAGAAGAAAATATCATTAAAAAAAAACAACCAAAATATAAAAAAGACAAATACTTCTAAAGCTACCACTACATACAAACACACAATAAAAAAAAATTTAAACAGAGATGCTGGAATAAATTTGAAAAACACCAACACTTTAACAAAAATCCACATACACAAAAGTTAAGAGAGTTAAGCAAACACTAAAATATGTTGCTCCCAACTGAAACTTACAGAAAACACATTCACATACACATACACACACACACCATCACCGATTAGTAAAGTTTATTTAATAAGTACCGCAAAAAAATTATTTTAGACGCATGCACAGATCCATACAAATCTTAACAACAAGGTAAAGACAGTTGAATAGAGTTAATTACACATAGAAAAAATTGGTTAGAATTGAACAACAAATAGTCCATTTTAGTTAAAAATTTTAACAAATGTATAGAGTTAAAGGTTTTTATTCAATTGATTGTTTTCAACACAAACTTTTTGGTAATTTCCGAAATATGTAGATTCCAAAAAAAACTAAAACATAAATTAAAAATATTTTTTTTAGTCTTATGGCGAATGAACTGTAGAAATGCCTTTTAATTGCTGAAGGCCGGAATTAGTAAGCGACTCGCTTGATACATATTTTAACCTTTATACTGTCTATTTTCAATCTGGATGTGTCTGACCATGCTCGAGCAGTCTACAGTTTTGTCTTAATCTATTTTGATTATAACAAACATTTTTATCATATGGACTTGATTTATTCATAATTTCTTAGTAACTTCAAATCAATGATTTACCAATTGCATCGTCAAAATCTTTCCAAGGATTTTATTTTAAGTCAAATCAATTTGGCAGCTCTAAAAACAGGATGTTCTTTCTGTCCAGACTTTTTTTCTTTTGGTATTAATTTAATTGGATTTATTCCGCCAGTAAATATAATACTGTTGTCATACCTTTCGGTGAAGGCCGTCGTCACTGGCTGTTTATTTGGTACGATTGGCGAGCGCTTTCGATGTATTTCTTTCTTTTCTTCAGTTGTTTTTCTGTAGTAACATAAGTTAAGCCAAGCCGTTGCTGACCATTGTGGAGGACATGGAAATAATATGGGCAACTGCGTCGCTGACAGACTCGCCAGGAGGGGTACAATACCAAAAGACTCAGGGACTTGTGGACTCATGGTATCCCATTTAAGAGCAGCGAGTTTCGCATTGAGGTTACCACCTGCGACTAGGAATATGCTGTAAAAATTATTACCGTTTAAAGTATCATAACGAGAAGGAGAAGAAAACTATCTTTAACCTTCTGTGCTTCTGTCTTGCTTTGCAGAATCTGCGTCGAATGCTGACTGTCTGCCGATTTACATCTCATCAATAGGGGATTTAACTGCTTCGTTAAAAAATAAAAATATGAAATATATATACTAGAGAATAAATCAAACTAATAAATTGGCGTTGAAATAAAAATAATAAACAACAATTAAATATTAATTTTAAAAACATAAGACATTAATTACATTTTTATGTGTTAATTATAAAAACGAAATGGCTGTCAAAATAAGATCAATTAAATACTAATAAAACTGCAAAAAATTGTAAAAAAGTTGAAATCTATATCTGTACATATAATGAAACATTAATGTTGTCATTTCTGTACAAAAGTCTTGATGTTGGTGTAGATAGCAATCGATATAGAATATTTTTGTCTGTTTGTGTTCGCATCACGCAAGAACTGCTAGATGGATTTGAATAAAATATAGGATACTTTTTTCATATCAGTATGTCATTTCGAAGAGAAACTTGAGATAAAAATGTGAAAGCACCCAATTTTACCGGTACAATGGTACTAGAACAGTTGTTAGTACATTTAATTTTTGTAAATGCAAAGTTTTAAACACTGTTTACAGAACTCTAAAACAAATGTTTTAACACAGATTTTTCAAAATTTTAATTTTAAGGAAACTAGAAACGATACGCGGACGAAGTCGTGGGCACTGCTAGTAATTAATAAAACATTATGAAAATAATTTTTATAACTCTTTTTTCAACGCATTTGAATTGCCTTGACTTTAGACAGGATCCCTAGAGATTTGTGTTATATTCAAAAACAGTCGTTGTGACAAAAGGCTCCTAATCTTTGTTGAATTATTTTACTTCCTCTATTAAATCTGGCAATGTGATAATTTTATGAAAAACAATTTTTTAAATATCTGGTATGAAGAGAGTGATATGTGGTCACGATGGCCCTTTAAAAATGCATATCTTGTTTTATTGTTATAAGCAATGATGATAAAAGAGGTTAAATCGTTGCGAAGCCTACTGTAGACTCTACCCAAGACAAAATGGACTTTCTTATCCAAATACCCATTTGAGTTGGATTTTTTTTTCAAACTTCATGGGTCTAAAGGAAAATGTTCTAAAGATCTTATGGCAGAACGTAACAAAAACTATTAAATCAGACAAGTCCAGCCGTTTGAATTTTTATTATAGCAATTATATAGAAATCGAGTAATTAATAATGTGGCAAGATGAGTGTGGCCTAAGTTTTTTTTTTTTTAATTTTTAATCATCGAATAAAATATTTTCATTCACAGTAGTCACCTAAATTGTGAATTATTAGATGATAGAAAAAAATAAGTTTTCGTATTTAAGTTAAATAAATATAAAAATAATTTTTGAAAATTGTTTTTTATATTAATCTATTTCAAGTGAACTTAATTCCTTCAAATACAAACATTTTATGTATGAAAAATTTAAAATAGTTTTTCAATGGTTATAGTTTTTTTTATATAAAAGGGTTTGGGTTGTTGCTGTCATTTAAGACTCTAAATTTTCCCTACAGTAGTTTTAGCAAAATATCATAAACTATTTATATTTGACCAATTAACGTTTCTCATATTTTTTTTTGTATTTTACAATTATAAATATAATTAAAATAGCAGAAAAATTAAAAGGTACTAAATTCATTTGATGAAATTAAATTTCCAATTTATTTAATAAAAGTCAAGATTTTTTTCTCAGTGTACGTATAAGCGTATGCATATGTATATGTGTATGTGTGTGATTTGTACGTATAAGTTACCTTAATATATTATAGCAAGAAATATAGCTACATAATGTTAAACAGCAAGACAAAAAAAGGAAAAAAAAACAATAAAAAAGCACGAATGTAAGAGATCAGATCACCTTTTGAATGCCTTATGCAGACCTCCATGGCATGACATACCACCAAACCTACAAAAAAGACACGAGCACAAATACCGCTTACAAAACCCCACCAACCGTCATTTGTCTCTGTTTCTCCCTGTTAAAGCAACACACTGGCCCCAACAAATCTAAAAGCATACTTTTACACACAACAAACATCTACATAAACTGCATGTTGCAGCTGAAAACAGAAAAAAAAATCTTACAATCTTGTCATGAAAAATAAGACAACAAAACAAAAAAACATACAAATAACACAGCAGCCTTGTAGAGTTGTTGGAATACAATGGTCTTGTGGTCCATTACAGCCAAGAAAAAAGTGCACAGAAAAGAAAATAATGAAAAAGGAATGAATGCATTTTTAATGCACTTAATAGTTTTGGCACAAACCCACACAAACACAAATACACACGCAAATAAAAACAAACACAAAGAAAATTTGTGAACCAACTAAAAACTGAAAAACTGGGTGTTCAGTCAGTCATACGTACAAAGTTGAGATTTTCGCGAATAAAAGAAAAGATACATCCGCTATCTAAACATCCATTTTTTTCTTTTTAAATTACTTTTAGCCGATTGTCTCTTGTAGCAATAAAAACTTTAGAAAGTTCAACAGGAGATTTTATTTTTTTTTTGTCCTGCTCGTAGATATTTTTTTCTTTCCAACGAGGGAGAATTTTACTCTTTACAATGTTCAATTAACTTTTATGGAAATATCGATAAAAAATTTTTTTCTTTCATTTTTATTATTGTTCAACTTAACACTTTAATTGAACTTTCTCAAAGTATTTTTTTTTTCTTTCGTTTCTTTTACAATCAAAAAGTACGGTTTATTGTATTAAAAAGTGCCAAAATATATTTATTTTTGGGTACATATATACATACGAATGTACTTGTGTACATACATCACTACAGAGTCAAATAGTTGGTTACAACAAGTTTGCAATAACAACAACAAAGTTCACAAGTATTAAAATGCCAAGAGCTTAGAAAAAATTATTAGTAAATAACTGAAAGCTAAATGAACAACGATAGCAATAATAAAAACAATATTGGGAATAAATTAACCCTTTAAAAGTACAATGTTTGTATTGCACTGAGGTACTTAATAAATTTATTCTAAAAAAGAAAAAGAAAACATCGTCGGCCACATTTTAATTAAAGTTGTTGTTGAAAATGCAAAAAATTAATGTTTAATGGCAAAGAGAAATTAAATTGTTCGGTAGGGATTACCTCCCCTGCTTAGACGTTCTGAGACTTAAATGGGAAAAAACTGCACAAGTGAAATAACTGATAGCAATCTAACACCAAGAGGTTTTTTTTTAATTATTAAGAAAAAATCTTTTTTAAAGATGTCCCAAAACGAGGAAAGGCCTCCCATTCACATAAAACACGCAAAGTTCAAGACGTCCAATTGAGTCGCTTTCTTTTGAAATTCGGATTTAACCCCTGATAAAGTCTTTAATTGCAGTCGACTTAAGGTGCGGCAATGTATTAAGACGATGAAAACATGGCACCGTTTAATAAATTTAATTTTGCCTTAAAATCAAAATTTAAAATTGATAACCACGTTGACTATAAACCTGGTTGGCCAGGGCTCAACCCCTGCTGCAATCAAAAAATAATTTTTTTTTCCTGTTTAATGATATAAATACATATTTAGAATTGACATTAAAACGTGCAGCCTTCTTCGACGGTACTTCTTCATAGCATTTTCGACGGCCAAGTAAAATAACTAACTCTCTTTCTCCTTTCCCCACCTGACTTATTTCTCATCTATCCCTTTCCTAAAGAATGTAGCACGGTTACGATAATATCTAAACAGGTAATTTAATGCCTGAAGTTCTACTTCTCTTAAAAAAAAATTGGCGCATGACACAACAATGTAGCTGATACAGGGACATGACAGCAATTAATTTCATTAGGTAAATCCAAAAGGACCATTTAAGGAAATTATTAGGAAACAACTCTGCTGCAAACGATTCGGTCGGAGTAAGAAAGCTATCTCTGCATAAAACCTGGTTTTAAGAACTTTTTCTTTGTGGAGGACTTCAAAATTTGGAGAATCGTTAGAAATAGTATTTTACAGTTTGAAAATTAAAGAAATGGTTGGCTTAAAATTTTGTAGTTAAGACTAAGAGAGCGGAAGTCAAAGTACTTATTTTTTATTTTGCATCATTTTTTGCTGTTAGTCTTAATTAATTTATTTCATTTGAATACTTGGCAGGATAACAGTTTATTGTTTTAAGGGTTGCGGATTCAGACCTCGCCCAAACAGACCGACGCTTTTTCTTTTAAGAATATGCGACCCCTTCTTGTATGAAATAAATTGTCAAAAACTGCATAATTTTTAATCGACGAAGACTAATTTAAGATATTTTAGTATCGATGTTTAAAAAAGAAAAAGATTATAAAATAATTTATTTCTTAATGGTAAAATCGAGAATATGGTTTGAAACATCAATTTTCTCAATACTTTGAAAATAAATAATGATTATTATGATGGAAACAAAATTCAGGCAATTGATGTCTAAAAATTATTTGTTTCGTTTTTTTTTTATTTTAAAATATACTCGAACTGTAAACAAAATCCTTTGTCCGTCAGTATTTCCCGTTTGGAACGTAAAGTTTAACAATGTACAATTTTTTTAGGAGGAGAGCTAGATAGAGAGCATTAGAAGTAATTGGTGCTAGAGATCGACGAAAGTAGGCAAACAGATATCAGAAAAATTGCGTAGCAGAGAGCAAAAATCAATAAAAATTAAATGCTGATCGTTGGTAATGAAAAAAAAAATCACAAAAAACCAGATTCTATCTTTTTAGAAGTTCTACATCTGTAGAACTTTAAATATTAGAAATTTTAGAAAATAACCTAATTTAGAGCTGAGTTTGAGAACTACAAAAATAATAAATATAATCGTTGAGCTTTAAAAACTAAATTTTGCATTAATAAATTTCAAAAAAAGATACATAAACAGTTTTAAGGTAAGAGAGTGTACTTCACTCTTTCCTCTCAGCACCTAGTAATTTAACATTGGAAATGATCACCAAGTTAAATTATTGTCGCAGAGATAACTTCTTCATTCAAATAGACTATTTTCCCGTCGAGTTTTTTTTTAATTTCGGAAAACAGCTTTAATCTCAAATCTCTTATTTTTGCTAACGAAACTGCAAATTTTAAAGTCTTTTCCAAAAAGCTCCTGGAGATAATTATTTTCAAAGAAACGTTTTGACATTCTATGGTACGATACTTCTGTCGAAGCAGGTTCATCTGGAGCTACATGTCCTTTCTTTTGATTCTTTAACGCCTATTTTAATGGCAACAAAAAATGTTTAAACAAGCTGATGGCAACAATGCTGACGTTACCTCAATTAGCTCACTTACTTTAACCCATCATATTGTTGATCTTCAAAGTAACTTTTTCCAACTGATCGTTTTAAGCAAAGTTTAACATTTGTGGACGCATAACCAAGTATGAATTCACTTAGGCTAGTTCAGGTATGTCCTGTTTAATATTTAAGACAGCAAGGAAATAAAAGTTTTAAGCCTTAAAAACACAACCTGCTTCCTTGTAGATATTGGTGATGCACAAAGCATAGTCACCAAGGCTTAAAAAGGGATTTTATTATTTATTTAATCTGGTGAAATTGAAAAATATTTGACTCGTTTTCACCATATTTTCATAGCGTCCACTACAGTACCCACAATATCCATTTTCGTTCCTATAAAGTGTATATATTTTGAAATCTTATGCATTGCGAAGTCGAACGATGGCCTTGTTCGTGTTGAAATCAACTTTGCCAAGACACTAGATGAGCTAGAGAAAATTTAAATACCCCAATCGATCGGACGTAATTTTGAAAATGTTGTAGTTAAAAATCAGCAAGATCGGTACATGTCCCTCGAGACAGTGGGCTAAACACCACGTCTGCCTCTAATTTTTTATATTATCAAGAAAAAATCTAGTTATATGAAGTAAAAAACAAATATTGAGGTCGTTAGAGATTAAAAAAATAAGAAGAAAAACATTAAGTAAAAATATCGACATTTTTGCCCATATTTTCCAAGTTATGGGCCTCTCTACTTTTCATAGACAAGTACGATTGTGCTTCATATTCTTTAAGATATCAAGATGGGCATCATTAAAAAGCTTTTAAAGAGATATTTCAGGAAATACCTAAATTTTTTTTTAAATGATTAACCCATTAAGAGCCATAACATATTTATGTAAAAAATTATTTCGTATTTTTTAATTCTCTGTCGCCTCAAATAATTATTTTTTTCAGTGGAGTTACTTCACTAAAATAGTTTTACATTCATGGTGAAGGGTATATAAGATTCGGCTTAGCAGAATATAGCACTCTTACTTTTGTTGTCTGTTTGCAGCCTTAACAGTCCTCCCTTTAAATTACTTGAATATATAAAAGACTTAGGAACCAAACTTTAAAACTTGTGTGACTGACATGAAACTCTTTGAGTGCTTTTTTCATTTGACATTTGTGTTTAGTTATCACACAAAATGGGTTAATAAAATATACTGAGGTTAATGTTGTTCCTGTTGTTGATGTTGGTATTACTGAGAGCAGCCAAAGACAACAACATTAAACAGCAGCAACAACAGTTCCGGCTTGGCCAAGAGAAAAAAAAACAAGAAGTGAAAGAAGAGTTAAATAAATAATCAAACAAAATGATCAGAAACAAAAGTTATAAGTCAGAGGATAAAATGGGAGGCAAAATAAATAATACAAAAGAAGAGATTTTTCCTGTTGAAATACCAAGTAGTTGGTTTTAAGCTTAAAAGCACAAAATAATTTTCTTTTTTATTGATAGAAAAATTAAATAATTTATTTAATTAATCATGGAACAGAAGTAAATGGAATTGAGACGAGTTTATGTTTGTTTTTAAATTGTTTTGTTTTGATACCTTTGTTTTTATAATTTAAATAAAACAAGAAAAAAATATAAAAACATGATTATGGGAACAAAAAAGCGCGCATTTTTCTTTAACTTTAAGTAAAACTTGAATCATGATAATGACGAAGATGATGGTGATGATAATGACGGGATAACCATTAAAAAAAAAAAATATATATTTTTTAATGAATTAATGATTGAATATATTTAAAAGAAATCATTAAATATATTTTGCATTAATACATGCAAAAGTGTAACGTCTATAAATATAAAACATGAGAAACTTACGTAAGCTTTATGAAACCATAACAAAAATTTACTGGGTTTCTTTTACAGTTAACGTTTTATTTCGTGGTAACACAACACAACACAGCTCAGCTCAGCACAAAACAACAAAACACAACACAACACAATACAATACCATACAATTCTTTGCACTTTTTTTATTTTATCAATTATTTCTCTTTTTTGACTCGTTTTTTTTTTAGTTTTGCAAAATACTTTTGTAAAATATTTATTTGAAATCTTAAGTTTTTATGTCTTAAGATTTAGTTTTTGGTTTTGTTTTCATTTTTCACTTGGAAAACTTATTGGTTCTTAATTAGAAGAACAAATCTCGTTTTTTTATAAAAAAAAAAATCATATGTAAATAATTAAAATACAAAATATGGCAGACTTATCAGGGTTTTAATTTTAATAAAATTATTTTATCACATTTAAATCTTAAACTAAATTTTAATAGAAAATAATAATAATTATTTTGTGTATGTTTTGTAAATAATTTTAAGAAAAATGTGTATAAGTAAATATTTAGCAAAAAATGCCTCTTTATTTATTTTTGTTCAACGAAATCTGTCTTTTCCCGCACGAAGTCACTGACGCTTAAACGAATTGTATTGAGCCGCGTTAACTTACAAGCCACTGCACCGTTGGAATTTTTTTTTTTTTTTTTTGTCTTACGTATGTTTTCCTTCTCGTTGTGGTCGTACACTATGACGAGGTTGGTTATTTTTCTTTTTTTTTTATTTTAGTTTCGATTTACCAAAAACAAAATTTATTTACAATTCAAGCAACATTTTAAATCAAACTTTTATTTTTTATATTATTTTCCGATTGAAGTGCTCAGTGCATTGAATTTTTATTAACGAGTTTTTCATTTATTAAGTTTTCCTTGATTCCTTTTAAACACCAATTTTTCTTGAATGTATTTTACGTATTTTAAAATATTAAACAAATTAGTTTTTTTTTTCTTGTTACTTTGTTTTTGGAACACAAACACAAGCAGTCACAGCAGTAACAACAAATATTCTCTCAGATTCGAGTTAGTAGAAAACAATATTATCTGATATCATTATTATGGTTTATTGTTTTTCTTTCTTTAAATGCCACCAACAAAAAAAAAACGAAAGAAAAAAAATCATTTATTATTTCACTTAATTACAGCATCATTTCTTGAAGGAATTCATGTTTATTGACAATTGTCGTAGGCAATGAGGGAATCTTTTATAAATTTTTTATTTATCTCACTTGTTAATTGCATTTTAATAAATTTTATTAATTTTTTTTATTTAAATTAGAGGGTACTTTTCCCCAAAAACGAGAAATTTCTAATGTTACGAGGGGGAATATAATGTTGTTTGTGCCGAAGGTACGAAAAACTCGTTGTAGATTGTGAACGGTGATGTTAAGGAACGTGTAGAGTGGTCGTAGATACCTACAAATTAACTTTGTCTACACTCTCTTAACAAATGTTACCACTACCACAATCGAATGATCAATGTATGAGTGTTTTTCAATAAAACTCAGGTGTTTTCACATACAGGTGTTGTGCGCGTTGGTGTCTTATTCGTATGCATAGTGGGAGATTTGTATTTAGACTGTTGCTCTCTTAAATATCATTGTATTAGTTTGGTTTTGCTTTACTTGAGTCTGAGAGAATGTATTCGTACAATCGATCAATCGATATAGAGAAAGATGAAAAGAAAGAGAGAAGTCTTTTTATGGTTTCATCTTGTAGTCTTGACGCAGTACACGTTGCTCTCAATTGCTCTGTGCTGTGCTAGTATTGAATTTGGTTTTACTACCTGTGTGTGGGTATGGTTGTCGTGTAGTTTCCACTTATTTGTGTGTATACAGGTACAAAGCCACTTTACCACGTTTCGTCTTATTAACAACACAAAGTCAGTCAGTTAGTTAATTCAGTTAGTGCGGGCTTGGAGTCACTAAATAAACGAAAATTGTCTGTACATTTATTGAAAAAAAAAAATTAAAAAAAAACATTTGTTCAACAGGCTCTCAATCAAATTGTTGAGACACGGCTATTAGACGTGGTAAAATGAAAACATATCAGAAAAAGAGAACGAACAATAGACAAAGAGGTGAGAAGTGAAAGGTGCAACAGAAATCTAAAATACGAATGCATAACATAAGTAATGTTAGAAAATCAACAAGTCAAAGAGTCACGAAAACAAGAGCGTCTCAAAAACACACCCGCTCAAGGAGAGAAATTAAAAGACTTAAGAAACAAACACTTAACATAATTTTTACTTAAAATAAAACAAATCGTTTATTCATTTTAAAAACGACAATTTAAGCCGGGCGTTTATGTTTATCAAACTAAATTCTGAGCAGCATCTAAGATTAACAAGTTTTTAAAATTCTGTTATAAAAATTCCAAATTTTCCATTTTAGTTAAAGAATTTAAAAATTTTTTTTCGATGTTTGGCTATTTTGCTTTAAATTTCTCTTCGAACTGAATGAGCCACCGTAGAACTCTCCTCGATTTATAATGATTGAGTTATTTAATAAAACAATTTTTTTTTATTTTTGAGGTATATTTTATGACTTGTTACCCACTGCTGTCGAAAGTTTTTCCCTGAGGACAAAAAACTTTCGGTTTGTACAGCTGTTGCTGGGTTGATAATTTTTGGCCGAGATAGATTCGGGACGCTCCGGAGCGAAGATCCAAATGTCGTGGGACCGTCCACCTACTAAATTAAAGGGTGCTGCAATCTAAAACGCAGCATTGCGCTCACATCTGCACCATTAATGTTTGTTATTAAAAAAAAATAATTATTTTATTTTAAATGATTTTTCTGCTCTTGAACCATTTCTCCTTAAATGTTAATACTTTCTCAAGCTGCCTATTTAATGCTGTAACGTAATTCCAATGAAGGTGGCAGCTATGATTGGCACCATCTAAGTAGTAACACCAACCCACCATTAAATATCATCTTCTTTTTTTAAACAAAACAATATATTTTACCATTTAAAATTTATAAGTACGTCTCTGATATTTTTCATTCCTCTTTGCATTTTTCTTTTTGCAGCAAAATCCAAGTAAAAGGGTAACAATGAAGAAAAATAATACACACAAATCCAGCAAGCGACGAGAAGCTGAGAGGCATTTGGCTTTTGTTACATATGTTTGTAGTAAATGATATTTAAATGTATGCAACGTTCATGGCTTTATTGGTTGAGTATTGGTGCAATCATATAAAATAGTAGCACTGAAAGACAGACAACAAGACAAGTATAGGAAGTACGGATTGGATTGAAAGTAAACAACAAAATAGACACCAACACAATTGAATTTAACTAAACAATCACCGTTTTTGTGAGACTATTCCATAGCTAACAACACTCATACACACACACACACACACACACGCACACAAAACAAAGATGCAATCAGAAAAATTCAAGTACTCACACAAACGTACATTCCTCATCGCATACACGCACACAAACACATCGACGTAATAAATATTTATAAAATAAAGCAACAATAACAATGGCAGTTATAATAAAAAAGAAAAGAATCCAATAAAAATACAAAAATTTATAAATCTCATGGTACGAGTATCTCTGGTAGAGTGAGCTGAAAAACAATACACAAAATATAAAAAGTCTTTAATATTGGATTATAGTAACGCTTACGTTACGTTAAAGTTGAAATGTGCAACCGTAAAGAAATGTAAAAATTATTTAGTGGAATCTCAGACTTAGAACACACAGTCAGTAGAAGCAGAGTTTTTAAAGAATTTTTAAATATTTATGTTGTCTTTAAATGGATTCGCTTTTGAAATATTTTAAATTGAGAATAAATTTGTAGGATTTTGTTAAGCGATTTAAAAACAATTTTCCTTTTACAAAATTTAAATAAAAGAGATGAAATATTTCACTACCAGAAATATCTTTGTTAAGTGGAAAAAATAACGTTTAGCATATTTTAGGGAATGCGGCAAGCACTGCTTAAAAAACACATTTTATTGTCAAGTTTTTCAACAACAGTCATCAGCTGATTGTCGTGCTTTTATAAAACTATTTATTAAGTTAATTTTACTAATAAAGTGATTTAAATAGAAAATAAGTGATTTGATACAAATCTATTTTTTGTGCATCTTTGTTTGCTTATTTTTTTTTTTATAAAGTAATTTAAATCAGCTGATTACGTTACTTCTCTACGTTAATCACTAATCAGGTCTTATATATAATTATCCAGCTGAGTGTCTTGTGACTGGCTACATGCAGTCCATTAGAAATACAAATGCATTGAGTGTAATCACTACAATTGCAAATGCAATTTCTACACTTAGAAAATATTTGCTGCAGTTGTTAAGATTAAATTTAGTTTCCTTGTTTTATTGTTTCTCAACTGCTTCAATGGAACTTCAATGCTTTGCAATATATTGACCATGTTTCTTATAAATAAATAATTATATTAATTCTAATTGCATTAGCAGGTTATATTTTTGTTAGTGCATTCATTTAGAGCGTTTGTTGTTTGGGTTTTTCTGTTTCTGTTTCTCTTTCTTCTTCTTTGTCTTCTTGTTATCCATATTTTTGGCCTTTCAGTTTCCAATGCTTTGCTATTTATTATTATGTTGCGATCGTTACTGCATATTTATTTGGTGGAATTTTGTTGGCCAACAAAATAAAAATCATATTGCAAACGAAACCAACAAGTTGCATTTTCGTTAAACAATTTCGCACGTCAAGTCAATTTTTTTTTTTAGTTTTACCATTAAAAAATCTTGGGGGGGTGTAAAAAAAATATAAATGAATTTGCTTCAGCATTTTTGTGTGTTTTTCTAAAATGTACCACTATCGTTAACAGTGAGCTGAAAAGGTCCATGTTTGTTTGTGTTTTTATTTCTACATCTACTAAACACATAAACTGTATTTGAAAACAAAAACAACAAAATCAAAAGACTTAAGCAACAAGCTTGCATGCAACAATATCTTTTTCTTTTTTATGTTTAAACTGAAACAAACAAAACGAACTAAGAACAAAATACCCTGTTGGCCTTTTTAGACAAAAGCTGTGTTTGTTTCATAATAATAGGTACACTTTAAGATTTCTATACAAAATGAACACATACAATGAAGAGTGGTTCCTTGCGGAAAATATGTGTTTGAAAGACATGAAATAAAGTTGTATGGAATTTTCTCTACAAAAAAAAAATTTAACAAAAATATTTGAAAAAGAATAAAGCAAGTGTACCTTTAGCTAAACTGCGAAATGTTTGCTTTTGATGTATATTTCTTTCAGAAGAATAGATCAAGCTTATAAGCTTTGCTTGGCTTTGCTTGCAATGTCTCTGATGAAGTGTGCATAAATTCAGTACCGTTCTATTGGTCACTGCATGCAGTAACAACAACAATAACAACAAATACTGCATTTTATTAAATCTAGCATCCCATTTCGCTGGAGTATGTAAAAAATTTTATTAAGGATTTGTGTTGCTGCTGTTGATTTTAGAAAGCTGCATCAATTTTAAGATAAATAAAATAAATGTTGGCAATTCATTTGCAACAAAAAAAAAATTCAAATTCAAAAACATATTTAAACATGCAACCAAAGAAGATATTTATTATCATGCGGATACAAAAAAATTTGAATCGTTCTAAAAAGCTACAAATGAACTGTATTGTGTCATTGTTCTCGTTTTTTTTTTCAATAAATATTTTTCGTAAAATTTTTAAGAGTTCGTTTGTTTTACCCAAATTTAAATAAACTATGAATTGATTGAAGGGATTAGAAAATTATATTTTTTACTAAAAAAATTTAAAAACTGCCCATTTAAAATGTGACCATAAAACACTTGTGATTTTTACGTTTTTGTTGAAGCGTCATTGCCAAATACTCCAAGTTTTAAAAGAGTGTGTACTGTAATAGCCCCTTGTATGAAAAGGAATAGACTTAAAATTTAAAGGATTTGACGTGAGTTTGGCGTATTTGGCATTATGTTTTATGTGTTCATACGGTTGGGCATATTCCTGTTCGCACTCGTTGAAAGTATTACGGTCAAACTTTCGCCTCAAAACTCATTAAAAGTCTCTTTAAGTTAAAAGAATCAAGTGCAAATCGATTTAATAAGATTTTTGAACATGGATTTTCATTGTGTACCTCCAGTTAATTGAAGTTATACTTGGTGGCTTTCTTTTTTATCAAACTTTATACAAAATCCGCTTTAATTTTTTTTACACTGAACACAAACTTTTATTCTTTACACATTCTTCCCCCACTTTTAAATAATTTTGCCAGCCGCTATTCGCTAATCTGACTCTACTCAAATTCAGATAAAACTTTTGCTCGTCTTATTTTCCTCAAATTATCGTTGCACAGTGGACAGGATGAAATATTTTGAAAATAAATCCGCAACAGTTCGACCGATTGAAAAACGCGTCAAAAGTCGGTTGCAGAGAAATGATAAATGCAAAATTTTAGTATAGGAATTGTGTATCTGGGCGCTGTCGTTTAGTCATCCGTGAATCAGAGTTAACATAGAATGCAAAGATGTATTTTAAAAACAAATAATTCAAACCATATAAAAAATTGGCAGGTTCTTCTAAAAATTGAAAATTTAACCAAAGATTAATTAGTAACGCAAGGACTCAAATGCACAAAAGTGAACAAATTTTATTTTAATAGAAGCTACCATTCTATTTATTGTCAACATTAGCTGTCTGTTTAAAATGTTTCGTGCAGTTCAGTAGTTTTATTGCTAAAAGTATTTAGTAGTAAAATGATTCCGACATGTAACTGATTGAACGTTTTAATAAAAAATTTTCGTTCATTTAATTTATTTAACAATCGTCTACATTTTTTTAAAATTAAAATGAAGCGTTTATTAGTTTTGTCTTTAACGTTTTGCACTATAGGAACCTCTCTCGAATAATTGTTGATACTCTTGATTTTTATGATTAATAAAACTGAAATCGCAATTGGGAGATGTAAAAAAAATTTTTTTTTTATTTTGTCTATTTGAAATATTTATTTCTCTACAAAAGTTATTAATTATTACAATTGTTATATGACGATGTATGTATGTTTGTACATATGTACAATGGAATTTTTATATTTTTCTATTAGCAAATCTATCTAACCGATGGTTAGCAACCATAAAAGTTTTTGCTTTAATCATCAAACCCTATTTTATATTTGATACATATGAAAGAATGTATATATGTATGTATGTATGAATGTATGTATTCATATTCCCATGATTTAAATAGGCAGGACACATGAATTTCATTGAACAAAACTGGTAAATCGGTAACATTTTCCGGTTTTTTTATGAATGGCAAATGTGTTTTATTACCCCAGGCGTTCACTTCATTTGCAAAATAATAAAAGATGAGATAAAAATAAACTAAAAATATATAAAGTAAATACGATATTTGTTGCCCACTTTTCTTTCAATAGGAGACAACCACCCTTAAGTTGATTTAATTAAAATGACCAACGGAAAGTAACCCTCTTCAAGAAGTGGTCAATCTTAAGTTTTTTCTTCAAATGAAATCATAAAAATTCCTTAAAAACATATTTTTCTTCCAGGTCGTTATTATTTAATAAATATTACAACAAAAATTTAATGTATTGTGTATGTGTGTAAATCGCAATGTGATATAATTCGATATTACATAAAATTTATTTGTTAGACATGTTTTTTTTTTTTTTATCAAATATAAAGAAATATTTTTTATACTCTTGAATAAATTCAGAAAAAATTCACAAAATATTTTTTATATTTTGCCTTTTCTTAACAAATTAAAATGTTTTCTGAATGAAAATTCGTATGATTAACAACATTAATTTCAACTTTTTAAATCTGACTTAAGATGTTTTGTCAAAATGCCACAGATATAATCTTATTGATTTTTTTTTAATTTATTTACCTTTATAATTTCACTAGGTAAATAGTGGTGCATTATTAACATATTGTTTTAATATGGACCAATTTCATAACAATGTTTGTCGTTATGCCGAATCGCATATACCCTTCGCCATATATTTAAATTTATTTTAGTGAAGTTACTTCAATCAAAAAAATAAAAATTGATAAAATAAAACAGGTAATTAAAAAACGAGAAAAAAGATTGAGTGCAATATATAATTTTACATAAAAATATCAACAGCTTTCACTGGGTTAAGCATTTTTTTTTTTAAATTTCTGAATTTCCTGAAAGATTTTAAATGACACCCATATTAATGTCTTAAAAAATATGGTCGCTAAGGTTGTGGAGCATTTACTTAAATTAAAAGTATTAGAGTATCATGACAGAAATAATTTGATTAATCCGAACCAGTATGCATATCGCAGAGCACATAATACTTCGTCCTTGTTAATAGAAATGACTGATCTCATGAGGAGTAATTTAAATGATGGTAATGTAAGTATGCATCTCTCCTTAGACTTGTCTAGAACATTTGATTGTGTTAACCATGCCAAATTAGTAAGGATATTAAAAGATAAATTTAAATTTTCAAAAACCGCTTGCAAGCTCATTTATTCCTACTTAACTCTGCGTTCACAATTTGTAGACATTGATGGGTGTTTTTCTGATATACGTGCTGTTAATATGGGTGTACCACAGGGCTCAGTTTTGGGGCCGATTCTGTTTGTCTTGTACTTAAATGATGTTGCTGATGCTACAACGGAGGTTAGTGGATGCAGGGTTTTCATGTTTGCGGATGACTTACAAGTGGTTTTAAGTAAGAATAGGTAGGATTTGGATGTTTTGGAAGCGAGAGCAAATTTGTGTTTAGATAAAATTTCATCATGGATGGTTGGTAATGATTTTTTGATTAATTTAAATAAAACGAAGTACATGGTGTACGGTAATAATATGGATTATAACTTTAATATTTTTTTAAATGGCTGCAATATACAAAGGGTAAATACTTTAAAATGTTTAGGAGTTGTTATTGACGAGAAACTCGATTTTAGCTACCATATTAATACTCTTACAAGAAAGATCATTTTTATATTGCGCAGACTGTATAATTTGGATATATTCTTACCGCATTACGTTAGAAATAGGGTAGCAATTACATTGTTGATGTCACAGATATGTTATGGTATAGAAATTGTCTCTGGTACTAATTTAACAAGTTTTCATAGATTGCAAAGAGTAGTGAATATGGCTGTTCGCTTTATCTTTAGAGTCAGGGTAAGAGAGCATATAACGCCGTATGTTGTGAAGTTTTTGGGATCCAGTTTTCGTAAATTTGTTGACTACAGATTAATTTTTTTCTTTTATAAAATAATTTTTAATTCTATTCCACATAACTTACGTCTTAATTTTCATTTTTCGAGATCAGTAAGAAACACTCAAATTGTTATACCTTGTATTAGGTCATCAGCGTATGAGCGATCATTTCTGGTAAGAGTAGCTAGGCTTTGGAACAACCTACCTTCCGGCTTAAGGATATTTGCAGATTCAATAAATGTTTATAAAAGAAAACTTATGTTATTTATATGTGAGTCTGCCTGAAAAATTGGTACATACGACTTGAGACTGCCCAATTTATGGTTTAAGTGAAATATTGCTTTGTTAATTAGATTCATTGCTCTTGTATTAATGTAAATAATTCCTATTACTTTCTTTTTTCTTAAATGATATGTCACTATTGGTCCTAATGTGAATTTATTAAATTGGCTGGGGGGCCACTAACATGTAAATAAACTAATACATTATTTTTTGCATCACAGTAATTCTACTAGTATTATAAGTATATAATCTTCTAACTACATACATGAATTAGTCTGTAATATTTATTTTGGCCAATTGTGGCTTTTAATGTTACTAATGGATAAATAAATAAATTGGTTTAAATTGGTTTTAAGTAAAACTGAGAAGATTTGGATGAAATTTTACTTCAGGATTCAAGTTTCACAGATATATGCAGCCCAATCATGAATATTTCCACGGACTTTCTTTCTCACGGAAAAAAATTTTCTCGAGAAGAGATTCCTCCAATTATAAATTCCGAGGGAACAAAGAAATAAAAATCACCGTAATTTGAAGAAAGAATATTTGTTTTTCCGCAATCGATAAAGAAGGGAATAAATTTATAATGGGAGAAAAGGGAAAAGTGAAAAAACTCGCACGAAATTTTTATTTGTGATTGGGCTGATGGTCTTATTCCTGTGAAATTTACTTTTTTTATTGTACTACAGCCACCTGCAATTGAATTTTACAACTTTCAAATTGTATTTAAATATTTGTAAATGTATTTTAGAATAAAATTTTTTTTTAGTTTTTCTTGAATTTCATTATCGAATCGAGTTTAAATTAATTTGTGGTTGATGAGATGAGAATTCTGGTTTGATAAAAATTAAATCAGTTTAAAAACTGCAAAAAAATGTTGAAGCATAAATGAAAAGTTCTTCAAGAAAACGATGTTTTTAATTTTTTATTGAACCAAATAAACCCAAAATTAAAAAAAAAAAAACAAAATCCACAAAACTTACTATCACGTGCATCGCATGGATTTTACACATCTCCAGTATAAAAATTTAATTTTATACGTTTTTACATAATTTTTATTTTAACCATTTAATTTATATAAAATGTCTTTTAATTTAACTTAAATTGTTGTTTGTTATTGTTATTGTTATTCTTACATCTGTCATTGTGTCAATTTAGAATAAAAATTCAAACAGAACAAAATATTTAAGCAAAATTGTTGAATGCATGCTGCTCCTAAATACACATATGTATTGTTCTTTTATATGCATGTGTGTATGTATGTATGAATGTGTTTATGTTTAAATGTACATATGTATGTATGCATGTGTGTAGGTATGAATCGTTAATATGGTTTGCAGTCTCAAAACAAAGATAAAGTATTTATATTCAGTGAAGTGGGACAAGCTTCTTACTGCCAGGCAATTATGTCATTTCCACAATAGTGACAAGCAACAGTCGTTTTAAAATTGCTATTGTATTCGTCGTTGTGCTTTTTATTTAATATGAAATACATAAAACTAAAAATCAAATACGTTCGTATATGTACGTACTCTATTTGGCCCAAGGATTAACAAGATCACAAACAATAAAAAAACAAAAACAAGCAAACAAACAAACAAACTAGTGCATTCATATAACGAAATATTAAAGCGTTGGCGTTGCATCTTAAAGAAAGTTAACCGTGATGTGAGCATCTTAGAAAATAAAAAGTAGAGTTTTTATAACAAGAACTTAACAGCGTCCGGATGTGTTGTTTTATATGTCTTAAAAACAAAGACAACGACTGTCAATACAAGACATTGTGGTCATTTATCCAGTACCAGTGCCAGTGCCATACAATTGCCAGCTAGTAGTCATATGCTCAACACAAAAAATCAGCCTCACGCACATTTGCAACGAAAACATCTTAGTGATCGTTGTTATGTAAATAAAACATTTAGCCATTCATCTATTCATTTAACAATCCATCTCATCTACCGAAGAGCCCATCTATCTATCCATTCATCCGTCCATTTAAATGTAACATACATTCGAATGCAAAAGCAAGTTCCCAACTGGATGACGTATACGTCCTGTTTGTACATCAATTAAATGCAAATATGGCAAAATAATCGCTCTTGACTTCAGCTTCTGTTGTTGTTGAACATCATCTGCATAAACAATCAAACAAACACGAAAAAAATAAAAACATAAAAAAAAACTCTTTTACCTCAAGTTACCAGTCAGCATCACTTGCACTTAATAAGTAGCCGCCACAAAATGTTGCACTTAATCTCTAGTGCTGAGGTGCAGAGATGAAATGCATTTAGTCAAAGAAGTAGCAAATCCATTAAGCGAATAAAATGAGTTGCATTTTAGTGCTCAAAGAAGAAGTACAAGTTGTTTTTTTTTTCAATTGATTGAAATGATGTGCCATTTCCTAATCTGTGTCAATATTTTTTCAATTCTGATTGTTTGCACCTACAGATTTCAAGTCTTTTGATTTTTTTTAGTTTTCACATGTAACTAAAAAAAAATAATTTATTAGTTTTGTAAAAGTAAAGCTTTTTCTAAGCAGGTTTAAGTGCATCAAAAACTAGACTCCAGCTTAAAAACCTTCTTAAAAAACTAATTACGTATTTCGAACTGGATCATAGAAAAAAATTTATGTCCAATCAAACCAAATTAAAAAACTTAAATAAACTTGTTATTGATAAAGAGGCAGACAACTACAAAATTAGTGAAATTTAATGCGGAAATTCATAAACATTAAATACCAACAGAAGGCAATGCGAACGAGGTATGCTAACGAAGGTTGTAGTGAACCAGAAAGAGCATTTTATTCTAGTGGTGTATAATTTTAACTGCCCTCTTTGTAATTAATTCAGTTTATAATTTATTTAGAGTTTAATTTAAAAACATATTTTTTATAATCAGGCATGTTCTCAATTCCACAGGAAATTTTCACTTTGCATTTTTGAAGAAATTTTTTAAGTAAAAAATAATTTTATAGCAACAATGCTTTGAAAAATATAGTGAAAACTTCATGTGGAATTCAGAACATGCCTTAATAAAATTATTCACTCAAGTTATAATAATAATAATAATAATAATAATTAATAGGTTTTCACTTTACGCACTTCAAAGTCTGTGTTTGAAAACTTTAAACAATTTTAAAAGCAACAAATAAATATGTAAACTTGTAGATTGCAAAGTAACCTAAATTGCTACGATAAAATTTGTTGTGTTAATTTTTATTTCAAAAATATAAAATCTTCATAGAAGAACTTCCATCTCTGCAGACCTCTTTTGTATTTTTTTTTTTTTTTGCAAAACAGAAACAAAGAATTTCAGGCAAAAAACAATTTTAAGACAAATTCTAATTTATTAGATTTTTATGCATTAAAGAAAATCTAATTATTAAACTATTTTGTGTGCCGCCTGACTTTTATTTAGAAAAAAAAAAAACATCTCAAGTTGATTGTGTGTTTCCATATTTTTATTCGAAATACTATTGAATAACGATGATAGTGACAACCAACAACGGTAAATTTTTATACCCTTCGCCACAGGTGAAAAAAGGTTTATCTAAATTTGTTATTTCGTTTGTAATTTTTACAATATTCATTTCCGACTCATTCATTCATTTCTGAGTTCTTATGCATAGCGAAGTCAATTGAGCGATTTCCGTATGCCCGTCTGTCCGTCGGCGTTTGTTTTGATATGTATTTTATTAAGACACTAGATTAGCTATTAAAAATCTAAATACGCCAATCGATCAGACATAGCTTCGAAAATTTTCCTTTTGAAAATCAAAAAGATCGTTCGGTGCCCTTTCATGCAGCGGGGAAAACACCACGCCTGCCTCTAATTTTTACATATAATTTGGAACAAATCTGGTTTAGTGAAGTAAATCCAATCAACAAAAAATATACATTGAGAATTCAAAAATAAGAACAAAACATCAAGTGAAAAAATTGGCGCTCGCCTATATTTTCCGAGTTATGGGTTTCTAAACTTTTTACAGAAACGTACGATTGTGCACCGTATTTTTTTTTTTTTTTTTTTTTGAGACATCAATATGGGTGTCATTTAAAATGTTTCGAAACATCTTTCAGGAAATGCAAAAATTTTTTTTTTTAATTCTTAACCCATCAAGAGCCGGCGACATTTTTATGTAAAGTCATATATTCACCTCAAAATTGTTTTTATTGGAGTTACTTCACTTAACTAAATTTACATACATGATGTAGGGTATATAAGATTTCGCGTAGCCGAGTACAGCAATTTTACTTGTTATTTACTAAGCAGGGACAAAAACACGAAGTAAACATTTTTAAAGCCTTTTTTGGACAGAAAAATTGTTTGACAGGAAGGAATTTCTTGTGCCGATTTATATGTACATGTGGTTATGTAGGATTCGGCATTGCTGAATGTAGCATTGCTACTTGTTTTAAATTTTATGGGTATGATGTTGGCTCTTATTTTTGTTTCTCTCTCTCTCTCTCTCTCTCTTACAACTTTAAAAACATGACGAAGTGAAATGATAGTAAAACATTAGTTTTCATCTAAATTTGAGAAGATTTAATCACTCGTCGATTAAATGGCTTACGATTGAATGTATTTCTTATGATGTCTTTGGAAATTTTTCTACTGATTTGATTGAAAAGAAACTTTTGTGGCGAATTAAAAAAAAATATATTTATAAATAATAATTCATCTTTTGTAATCGCTGCCTAACATCAAACACTATGCGCTTTTAACTTCCTGGAACTCAATACGAAAAAAAAATAAAAGAATCTGTAAGATCACCACTATCGCTCATTATCACTCGATATAATTGAAGTGAAAAGCCCCATGCCTGGTATTATTAAATAATTATTTAATAATTAGTGATAACTTTGTGAGAATGAAACCATATCAAAATAAATACTATTTTATTATTTCTTTGATCATAAAGATGGTAAATTTGTTTTTTCCGACTTTTTTCTATCGCCTTCAAAAACACTCTGCCCGATTTCCTTTCGTTAACATTTTCGCCTTTTCAGAAATATCCAAATAGTTCTTTGTCTTTATTTTTAAAATATTTACATTAAAACTTGAATAAATGTCCCCATTATTAAAACCGTTTTTAAACACTAAAAACCTAAAGATTTATGGTTTTCAATCACCAATTTTATAATTCGAATTCGATTTGAGTAAAACCGATTTGAAATCGAAACATAAAGTATTTCGTTTACATGCTGATTTTTAATCTTCCAGTATTTTTTTTTTAAACATTGGACCCTAAGTTGCCTTAACCCAACCACGCCTTCACTGACCGTCTTAAAGTGCACAAATATATTTTAATCTTTAGAGAAAAAAAGTTTAAAATTTTCGACTTTTCAATTTAATTAAGAAATTTATAATGCGGTCATAATGATAAATGTTCGCCCATTGTACAACAACACCAACTGTGTTATTATTTGCATGTAAATCTTCAATATTTTAAATTCTTCTTTTACCTCTCTTTCATGCTGTTTAATTACAATGATAAATTGTTGGCCATTATAATTCTATTTATGGGTCTTTCACCGAGCCAAGTGTACGTTACATCAACAACAATAATCATTAAGTTCATCATCGGCGCAATTATCGTTGCAAGTATGTTTTCATTTGGTCCATCATCTATCTACTCCTTTCAGGATTGTTAATGAATAATTGCAAAATGTTGTGTATGTGTGTGTGTGTGTGGTGTGTGTTTGTGTGTGTTTGTGTCGACCTCTGAACAATCAGTAATGTTTTGCAACAGACTTTAAAGCTAAACTAACTAAGGTCTGACAAATGATGCTAAACAATTGTCTGCAACAAGTCACATCAACCGTAATTACGAGTTCACTTGTCATCGTAACCACACATTTGTGTGTAAATTTCAATAAAGTCTTACGAAGGTCATTTTGTTTTGTGTATCACATGGGACATTGAATTAAAAAAGCCTAAGACGAACTTGCAGCTTTGTGTTCTTTCATTGCTTATCAATGTGACATTCAAAGGTCAATTTTATAAAATTGAAATTTGATACAACAACTATTTTTTATTGTGAAAATGCAACTATAAAAAAATTATTAACCAAAAAAAAAAAAATTATTTCTGTTGCTTAATGGAAATTTAAGGATGACCCTCGTAACAATGTAATTAGGTCTTCTTATGTATTAGTAAGAGAACGAAGAGAAGGGATTTTGGCAGTAATCATGCCACTGCCTCCTTTTTCCTTAACAAAACTTTTGCCTCATGATGGCCTGAACGTTTTCTTTAAGGTTTGGTTTGCTAAGTTGATGGAAACAAGTGAGAAAGATTAATTCTTGTTTTTTTTTTTTTTTTTTTTTTTTTTTTTGTTTTAATTTTTTGCCTTCTAGCAAAACATGTTAGTGAGTTTAAAGCCAGACTTCTAATTGATTTCTCCACTGAGATTCACGGAAGTGATGTTAATTGTTTTCTCACTGAACTTGTACTGAAGCAGATTCTTTAAACGACACCATATTTTTTGCTGTCGAGTTATTTGTTTTTCTGTTAATAATTACGCTTTAACGACGCTACAAATTTGAAATGATACCTTTAATTTAATGTTTTTTTTCCCATAACCGGCTCATTGTATCTTTGTTTAAAATGCTCAACAAACACAAATTGATTGCACTGCAGTAATGCAGTTTTTATTTTGATTTAGATGTCCATTCTACAAAATTAAGTTTTTTTTTCTGTAATTTGTTTTCCTCCGTTTTGTAATTTTGCTGCTAACATTCGTCAGCAATTAAAGATTTAATAAATGACTATTGTCATCAGTCATACCACACTGTTATACGGAGTGTAATCACAATCATGGTGATGATGATGGCAATGGTGCTTGATGCATTGTTACGAGTCGAGTAAAGTGCGCCCTTAATTTTAGTAACAAATAAAATTGAAAATTTATGCGGGAAAAAAATTCATAATTCCAAAAATAATAACAAAATAATCATGATTATTATCCTAGAGGAAGTTTATGCAACTATTTTCAGCACTTCTTATGACTTGTTAAAATAATTTCAGTAGTTAGAGCAGATCATAACTGTAACTTTCTCAAAGTTAATTCAATGACATTTTTTTTAATGTATGGAACTTATCTTACAGGTTTCAAATAGTGACAAAGTGGCAAAAAGACCTTCCATAAAAACTTTTATCTAAAATCATGTCTTGTATTCTTTTTTTATTTCAATTTGATATTAAAAACAAAAAAGCCTGTGAGGCTAAATACACACGAGGTAACCATTAAGTCAACTCTCATTTTTTTAATGTATAGAAATTTTTTTCCGAAAAAAAGAGTGTGTGAAACAGTTTTTTTTTTTATTTTTTATTTTTATTTTTTTTTTTGTTACAACCTTATTTTTTTTAAAGTTTATTTATTGCGAATTTAATTTGTTTTTTCAATTTCAATTTTAGCAACATCGGTTTATTTTTTTAAATTTTTAAGAAGTTTTGATATGAATAATGAAATCCCAGGTTTCGAAAAATCTGAATTATTTAGAGAACTTTCGATTTTTTATGAAAACTTGATTTTTGTGTGAAATTTTATTACTTTAATTTGATTAATTTTTTAATCAAATATACAGACATTGAACAGAATTCAAATGCGATCGAAAGTAGTTTTAATTCTGCAAATTGGTTCTTCAGAAAAAGATAAATTTCTTTGAAATTAAAACATATTGAAATTTTAAAGTAAAATTTTGTTTCTATTAAATTTTTTTTTGCGATTTTAAAATTTACTTTTATTAGTTGGTCACACTTAAATCAGCGTTATTGCTAAGTTAAAGAGGGGAGATTCAACATTTCGTAGAAGTGAATAAAATCGATCGGAATCTGAAAAAGATTAACAAAATCGATCTGAATGGGTAATACGGAATTAAAACCATTCCGATCGGACATGGCCGATAATGCCTAAATATGATAAAAAAAAACTGCGTTAGAAGTTGTTGAGGAAACAGAATAAATTTTCCAAAATTGTCATCGACATTTCTCAAACATTTTATGAGGATTATTATTAAAAAAAAAAAAATCTTGTCAAACACTGTCAAAAGTTATTATTTGTTAAACTTTTATAATTAAAAAAGGATTTCGCAACTCTTGAAATGCATCTTTTAATTGTTTTATACTTCAGATATATCAACCAGCGCCCATATGACTTCTGCTGATGACAAAACCCTTCATTCTATTAACAAAAACCCAGACATAGATAGATAAAGATATTTGCAGGACAATCTATGTCACTTGGAATATGTTTGCAAATTATCAAAAATGTACGCACGTAACCTTTTCACTTTGCACAAAAAATAAAGCTCTTTGTTGTTTTACATCTTGATAGTCGCTTCACTTAACACATCCGCTTAGAAGCAAAGCTGACGCAAAGGAAATAAAAATCTATTCAAAGGGACTTAATGGCTCATTCAAAGAGATTCTATACTCAATGTAGATCGCAAGCTTCTACCTCTGTTTTAACCTTTGAATAAACTTAAAGGCGAAAAAATTAAGTTGTACGAATAATAAACGACAAAAGACTCGATCGAACCTTTCCAAAGATCTAAACGTGACATTTTTTAAAGTCAAAATCGTGAAACTTATTAAACGATTCCTTGGTCAAGAGGTGAATCATAAGAATCACAACTTTTACGATTATTAAATTTTTGCTCCTGGCTGGACTTATTAACTTAATGGTGAAAAAATAATTTTAAAAAAATAATTGCAATATTTTTTTATCAAAAAAAAAACACAAACAAAAAATTACTTTGTCATACCTTTCGGTGAAGACCGTCGTCACTGGCTGTTTATTTAGTACGATTGGCGAGCGCTTTCGATGTAAAGACATCATTTTCAAGCCGCGTTTTGATTAGTACTGGTTAGATAGTGTAAGGTGTTTGTTGCATAGATAGTGGTGGGTACAGTTTTGTCCGTTAGGATGGTGTCTATTTAAAAATGGTATTATGCAGGTAGATTTTAATATTTCTGTCTTTTATTATTAGGTAGGTAAGTGTGACCATCTGTGGGTGTTTTGCGTTTGTAAGTTTGTTTTAATAGTTTAAGTGGTGTAAAAATTGTGTCCGAGGTTGTATTTACCTGTTCGTTAATAATATCTCCGTTAAACGTTCGTGTTTTGTATATTTCCATGTTTTCAAGAATGTCCAGTCTTCGTCCTTTTTTACTAGGATGTATTAACGTCATACATTCATCTATTTCCCTTGGCTCGTGTTCATGTGTGTTAAGATGTATTGCGAAGTTAGAGTCTTCTCTTTTCCGTTTATATGATCGTATGTGTTCTGTGAACCTTGTTTTTAATGTTCGTCCAGTTTGTCCTATGTATGTATGGTTGCAGGTGCAAGTAAGTCTGTATACTCCGCTGGTGTTAAATTTATCGGTTATTTCTGTTGATGTCTTCAGATTGTTTCGTAGAGTGTTGCTCGTCTTTAGTGCTGTCTGTAAACCTTCTTTTTGAAAAAGGTTAGTTAATCTATATATTTCTGGTCCTGTGTAAGTAAAAATGTGTCGTCGTGTTGTATCGATTGTGTCCTTGTTATCTTTCTTCTTGTTTTTAGTGTTGTATTGTCTAAGTAGTTTGTCGATAGTAGTGCAGTTGTAACCGTTATTTTTAGCTATAGTGTAAATTGTGTCCAGTTCTTTGTTATATTTGTCTGGAGAAAGTGGGATTGTCTTAAGTCTGTTAATCATATGTCTAAATGCTGCGAGTTTATGTTGGGTGGGATGGTTTGAGGAACTGTGGATAGTTATGTCTGTTGTGGTTGGTTTTCTGTATATGTCAAAGTTTAATGAGTCAATTCCTCGTGTTATTGTTATGTCAAGATAATGTAAAGTTCCGTCTTTCTCTTTTTCCATTGTGTATGTGATTTTATTATGTATTGTGTTTAAATCCGTTAGAATTTCCTCTGCGTTGTCCCTTTCTAGGATGCATATTATGTCGTCTACGTATCTGTAATAATGAGTTATTTTATGTTTTTCCATTAGGGTTTTGATGTGCAGTTGTTCTAAATGTTGCATAAATATCTCTGTAAAAATTGCGGATGTCGGATTTCCCATGCCGAGTCCATCAGGTAATTTATAAAAGTTATTGTTAAATCTAAAGTAGTTTTGTTTTAGTATCGTTTTTGCAATATCCATTATTTCGTTAATATATTGATTTTCGTATAAGTTGAAAAGCATGTTACGTAGAATTATTAACGTTTCTTGTGTGGGTATTGATGTATATAAATCCTTAATGTCGTAGGAAACAAGTCTCGTAGTTTCGGTAATTTTGATGTCCTTAAGTTTATTGATGAGGTCTTGTGTATTGTGCAACATGTATATGTTCTGCAAATTTATTTTCCCTTTCAATAATATGGTGAGGTGCTTAGCCAAGTTATATGCAGGTGCGGGTTTGTAATTTACTATAGGTCTGATCGGTATATTTTCCTTGTGAATTTTGGGTTGTCAAAACGCGGCTTGAAAATGATGTCTTTACATCGAAAGCGCTCGCCAATCGTACTAAATAAACAGCCAGTGACGACGGTCTTCACCGAAAGGTATGACAACAGTATTTTATTTACTGGCGGAATAAATCCAATTAACTTAATACCAAAAAATTACTTTTTGAAATTTAGAATTGCAATTTTTTTTATCACCACTAAGTTAACCGAGTTCCAGATTGATGTGGATATTTTATTAAAAAAAAGAGATTTTTTATTTTTCTTGGATTTTAAAATTAATAATTATTCAGTATTCAGATTTCCTAAAGTTTAAGCGTTAAAATGGTTTAAATTAACATTTAGAAAAATAACAGTGGCGTTTAATAGCACGTCATCTTCATGAAAGGTAACAAAATCCTGAATGGTTTCACGCAAAATATTTAATTTTATATTCGTCATTTGGCACGAAGAGCTCCCTGCTGGAATCACATCTTGTCTACATCCTAATCGGCCAACAATAGATTTGTTAAATAATAGTATCGTTTTTCGATTTTTTTTATGTTTTTTGTATGTAGATGAGCTTGTTAATCGTGTAAATTGTCATCAGTGAAAAAACGTAAAGTGAGAAAAACTATATCAGTGCAACCACCCTAATGTACATAGTACGTATATATGTATATATTTATGTATATTTATATATGTATGTATATTTATATATGTATGTGTGTGTATGTATATATGTATAAATAAGTATATCTGATGGCAAATTTTATGTGTTGGTACTCGTATATCTTTTTATCTGCATAAATTAATCAAGAAACTTCAAACGAGAACATAGTTTTTGTTTTCCTGTGTAGTATATCTTCTCGTCCGTCCTTCGGCACGATAACATTATTTATTTAGTTTGTACATTTTTAACACCCGGGAGACAATTTTTATTTATTTATTTATTTGCATGTACTTCACCAAACGAAGACGATCTTGGCATGAAGTAAAAGCTTTTCTAACTTACACATGTGTAAAGTACTCATACGTGTGTTTGGTTGTTTGCCGTGTACGTTTAATATGTACATTTTATTTCAATAAACACATACACTCTCATGTTTATGAGAACTTACATTGTTTATGTTAAACTATTCATCAATGATTCAAATAAATAAGAGTGTTTATGCTTTTTTCCATTAAAAGCAGGACATGTTTTAGTTTATTGAGGTAAAATTTAGATTTCTTACAATCAGTGTTGCCAGAAAAATTTTGGCTTTTATTTCCAATTCGACTTATGAAGCCCCAATAAATTCCCAATTTCTAAATGAAAATCCCTTATTTTGTCCAAAAAAAAAAAAAAAAAACAATTTAAAATACGCATCTAAATTTAAAAAAATAATAATAATTTATTGTTTCACGTACACACATATCGTTATCTGAATATGGAAAGGCCCTTACTCGTTTTTTTTTTTTTTTTAATTTACTGAAGGACCAAAAAAGGTTGTAACAGTGTTAATTTTAATAACACAATGCGTTAATAAAAAATTTCCAACTACAAAACTGTACTTTTTATCAAGTTTTTTCCTTTTTCTATATTAAGGCTACGATTTACTATGTCATTATTTTTAATATTTTGAACTGAATGATAAAAGAGTTTATATTTTACAGAAATAAATTATATATTTTTTATAAAAATTGTACATCCAAAACTTAGGAGTATATTAGAGCTAAAACAAAACAACATGTAACTAAAAAATATTCAAAGTTGTTTTTTTATCTTAATTTAGGGAGATACATTTTCGTTTAAAACATGAAATTCAATAGAAAAACAAATTTTGAATGTTTTGTTAGTTACATGATTTTTTCATTTTAGCTGACCATATGCGTCAAGTCGGTTAACATGCAAATCAATTATTTATAAACATTAATTTTGGTAGCAAAGTAAAATTAAATACATAACTGGACAAATTCATTTAGCAAAATTAATTACTTTAAGAAAAAAAATTTTTTTTTCAATTTGCTTTCCATAATAGTTTTTGTGAACTAGAATTTAAGGCTGAGAAAATACTCTTTTTATATAAAAATATTGAACTGAATTCGTACCATTTGTTCAACTCATGTTATGCTTGTTATCATTGCTTTAGGAATTTCAAACTTAAAATAGCAAATTTTGTTTCCATCAGTAATTTCTTATTTGTAAAATTAATAAATTGAACACAGAGGCAGCGATTTTAGGAAAGAAATAATTTCTAGCATTTTCTTCTTATGCGTGAACTATTGCCCAAAAGTCAAAAATGTCTTTTGCAATGGAATTTCTTGTGTGCTTCTGCCAATAAACATGTGCAATTTTATTCCACTCGCTTTCGTATGTAGTAAACTTTTGAGTCTATAGATATTTTTAAAATTCTATACACGGAATCAAATTTATTTATTAATTGTTTAAATATTCTTAATAAATTGTAAATTTTTGAAGAGTTCGTAGTTTATCATATTTTCGGGGAATCATTTAATCTTTTCTTTCGCTAGCACGATTAAATGTTCTAAACAATTTTTGTTAAAATCAATTTGGTAACAATTGCAATTCTTAAGACCAGTCTAATATATTTTAATGCTTTTAAAATGTTAAATCGACTAGACAGTATTCAAGGTAGAAAAATATTCAAAATACTAAATTTAATGCCTGTAAATCAAACAAGTGTCGATAATGAAAAATCTCCTAATCCCTCCCTATAATTTTCTTTCCCAAACTTGTATTTAAATCCCCAATTTGGGGAGACACCTCCTTATCTGGCTACACTGTCTACGATTAGTGGTAGGAACAAACCGTCAAATATTTTTCATTTATAAAAAATACGTAATTGGCTTATGTACTTTAACATATTGAGCGTGGCCTTTCCAAATTTAAATGAATTTCTTTTAATGTATTTTAATATCTTAAAAATTATTTCAAATTGCTTCCACCCTACTTTTCGATTTCTTTTGTTGCATTTCCCATACAAAGTCAATATTTATCATCGTGTTACTTGGTAACTGAAAAACTAGCTTGAATTAAAAATTACCTTCTAAATAACGTGAAAAATTATTATCGTGTAGCAAGAGAATTTCTTCCAATTGAACCAAAAAAAAAGATGCATCACCGAATTCAATTGTTATGGTCACTTTGCTACTGCTTAAAAATCAATCTACTAAATGAGAATTTTATTTAACAAATTAACAAAATTTTGCAAAAAAAGAGACAAAAAAAACAAAATTTAATACAACACAGCCAAACAGTAACTGTTAAATAAAGAAAATACATACAAAAATTCTGAATTTGTTTATCTGTTTTAAATGAAAGAAAGAATGATTTACTTGTTACATCATTGCTTTAGCATCCCACATTGTCTTTGTAAACTAAAAGAGTTAAAGAGTTGCGAATGTGGCTTAATACTTTTTTATTACTTCACGTTGGACTCACGACCATAAAAGACCAAAGGAAAACAAAATTGTTTCCATAATAACAAAAAGAGCACTAATAAAACAAAACATCCATTCCCATACATACACTGATCTGGCCGAATATAAATTAAGCAAAAACATGCAATAAATAGTCTAGCAGACACTGTTGGTGTCCATTCTGATAAATTGGACTGGATTAAAATGCAAAACAAAAATCATATGATACTTGGGCCACTGCATTCATTTTGTAACTGTGATTAGATTTATAATTCGTAATAAGAAGAAGAAATTTTCACTCGCCATCGCTCACTCGGGTTCATCGAATCTAAGTTTTCAAAATTCTTTTATTCTGATCAACACGCTTAGTTATTTTGATCATATGATCAGTAGATGGTAGATTAGTCGTAAAAGGAAAGTTAACAACTCAGACATGTGGGCAGAGCAAGATTTTTTTTTAATTTTTAAATTGATCTTAAAATTTGTATGTTAATACAACTAGGGATGCAACCGATACCGATATACCGGCGATACTTCTAGTTTTCCCGCTACATCGATATCGGCGATATTTTACTGTCGATACTTCTCATATTTTTCTTTAGAGTTTTTTGAACAAAATATTTAATTTTCAATTCTTTTTTTTTTTTTGTTGCATGACAACTATAAGAAATAACATATTAAAAGCAGAACATAAAATTCAAATGAGTTCTGTCACATCTGAGAGACTATTTTCCACTGCAGGTCAACTTTAAACGGATTTGAAAAACCGTCTACCTCCGCAAAACTTGAAAACACTTTGTTTTTTAAACAAAAATCTTATTAAAATCAATTTTATAATATTTTTGAATTTAATTTTAACATGATCGCAAATTCAATTCGTTGTCTTTCAAATCTTATTAACATCATTTTTAAATCTTTAGCCAATCTAATTTGAATGCCATCGTTTATTTTGTAAAATCATAAATATTGCAGACCTTTTGTAGTTTGAAAATTTTAATTTTAGAAACTGAAATGTATTGAAGATTTTGATGATTTGAATGGCTCATTAATAAACACTGTTATTTTGTATAACAGAAAATTACTCTTGAGTTTTGTTCATTTCTACTTTAGCTCAGTTTCAATACGCGTATCGGTATCGAAATCGGTATCGACGATATTTATTTTTGCGTATCGGTATTGGAGCGGCGAAATGGCGTATCGTTACATCCCTAAATACAACCTTTACAAGGCTTTAGAATAGATCACAAATGTTTAAAAGGAAAAGTTATTTAATTATTTTTCTGTGAAAGTCGCCTTAATATACCAAATTTAACAGTGCCAAATCGTTAATAATCGTAACCTTCAGACACTTAAAAGATTCAATAGCTGTAAAAGTTACGCCCAAACTTGCGGCAGATTTTTTTGCATTGGAAAAATTCATTTATTAAATCAGCTTCTACATTCTTGAATTGGTGACCTGCAGGTGTTCAATGTGTCGGTTAATTCTAACTTAAAAAAAATTTTATTACACTTTCAATATTAAAAGCGTTTTATTTTTTTTTTTTTTTTTTTTGTTTTCTTTACATTTAGAAGAATTTTTTTTACTTTTCTATGGAACAAATTTACTTAATTGAAACCACTTTTAAACGGAATTAAGTTTTACTCTACGAAAATATTGTTACTTTTATTTTTACAAAATTCATTTAAACGACAGTAAAAAAATATTTTTAATTTTTGGCCTAATTTTTAAAATACCTGCTTTCTTTATTGAAATTTTATTAATTATGAGAAATTTCGTTTTTTGTAAAATTTTATGTCTTTTTGTATTCAATACATAATTTTAAAAAACTGAGAAATTTTCATAAAGTTCTTTCAAAACACATATTTCACTTGGAATAAAGAAATACATTAAGATTTTGAACGAAACCTATTTCGATTTTATTTAATAAAATGTTTTTTTTTTTTGTCAAATCTTTTGATTCTTTAATTTGTTGCTGTTGTTTCCATTTTTTTAATCTAAATATTATTTCCCATTCTTTGGATTTTCTTTAAGTTTTTATTTGTTTAAATTTTTTTTTTTTTTTGAGAAATAATTAAATGGAAATAAAATAAATACAGTCGCGTTTTATCGGTTTTACTCCATCGATCGATAGATTCATATTTGGATACAAGCGGAGAGACAGTTATTTTAGAATAGACTATAAGGACCCAGAATATGTATAATTAATGGGGTTGAATTCACACAGATAATTTGAAATTTAATTTTTGCCCGCATTGTTTTGAATATTTCATAATGTCGAAGTGAGTGTGTTAACTTTTCCGTAAGGCTGAGGATATAATATTTTCTGCAACAGGGTTCTCCTTAAATAAAAGGGACAGGTAAGGGTGGGTCTAGATCCCAATAGAATTACCAACATTTTCCCCTTAATTTCATTGTCAATTTTTTTATTATTTTTTCAATTGGGGGAGATAATAGTTTCATTTATTAACAACCGGCATATCTAGGGACTCTGAAATAAAAGTGTCAATAATGAATTGTGATTGACCAGGGTCAAGAACATTCCCCAAGAGCACTGCAGCTAGATTATAAGATGGGTCCCGCCGACTCTTTGGTGTTTCATTAAAATCATAGATTTTTGAGCGATAAAAATAAGGATAAAATGAATGAAAAGTTGTTATTTTATTCTCCACTTAAGTCCAACATCTCGCGAAAAATCTGCATAAAAATTTCCATAATTACAAATAAAATATTTTTGTTTTTTTTTAATATTAATCTTTTTTATATCTTAATTTTTATAATTAATAAAGTATACAAATTTTGAACTCATGGACGGACGGCGCATTTATAGAAAGAAAAAAAACATATTTCTGCATTTAAGCAATTTACAATTTTAAATTTTAATTTTAAATTGTTAAAATGTTATTAATTTATTAAAGAAATAGTAGTTTGGAGAAAAAAAGTACAAAAAGCATAAGAAAAATAATATGTTTTAAGCACTACACCCTTTGACCACTTGCGTACTGAATGTTGTGCAACAACTAAAACAAATTCAAAAATATTTTAAGTGAAATAGTGCGTCGTTACTTGTGCGTCGTTACTTGTGCGTGTCAATTGGCGATATCGTTAATTGTTGTAAAGACATTTTACATGTTGATACAACTCATAGATTGTTTCATGTCGTTTATTTTTTAAGTCTTTAAAATGGCCAATAACTGTGTTTATTTATTTTATCCCGTATGTTTCGGTATTTTCTTTCTTTATTTTTTGTTTTTTTAATTTGCAAAATCTATTTGTAGCTTCCGCCCAGCACTTAATTACGGTAGCATTTTCATCTTATCTCTGTGGCTGGCTACCTACGTAGTCTTTGAACATAATCCCCAATTGCATTATGGGGGGGCCATTTCATGATCATATTGCTGATGGAGTTTTCTTTTGTATAGAAATGAAGTAAAAGTTGTAATTTGATTTTGTTTAACTTTTTGTTATTCGTTGACATGATTCAAGAAGCAAGATGAACAAAAAGGAATTCATGTAACACCAATCTCACAACTAGCGATTCTCTTTAAAAAAAATTGCAACTAAAGTTAAACCGAGTATCTGCAGTGATTTGTAACAAATTTCAGCCATTTGCGAATATTATTTTATTATTTACTTTTTTTAGGTTCCCTTTATTATTTTTGGCATTTATTTAATTTGTTTTCTTTAAGAAAGTTATATTTGTTGTTTGTTGTTGGCATTGTTTTTAAAGGATGCTGATGTATTGAAGTAAATAAAATTAAAGGAAATGAAAGCAAACAAAGAAATAAGAAAACTTTATAGTTTTCGTTGGGAGGAGCCAGAAGGTTTGTTCAAAGTTTTTCCTCGATTTCTGTCTAACTGTGCAAATTGAATGCTTTAATGCACATCAGGCCGCTGCTCTTTTAGTCGTCGTTCACCCAAAGGTACTTAAGTAACGCAACGACTTATCGATTGTATCGTTGCATCCTGTATGTTGTCACGTTAGTTTTTTAAGTGCCCACCACATACATGTTCGTACATACATACATACGTTCAAACATATTTATACAAACATAATAAGTACATTAACGATTTGATCGAATGCCAAATGGTGCTCTAGTTGACGACAGCTTGACTGCAATTATCGACAACGCGTTCCAAAGTGACGAGTGTGCGTAAAACTCTATAATTGGTTCATGATCTCCTTTTAAAGCGGAAAAAGATCAAACATTTAATGGAACAATTTGATAAAGTTAAGGTTACATACAACTATTCAATACAAATACACTCTACGCTCAAGATAAGAAACACTTGAAAGTTTCCTTTATTCGATTGTAACAATTCAGTTGTAATAATGCATTCCTTCGGTTAACTGAAATATTAATTGATTAATGAAAAACATATATTTATGTGCTATTTTAAGCTCTTGCACTTAACAATCATGTTTCATATTTGTATGTGCATTTCATATTTAAATATTAATTCCGTTTTGCAATACAACATCGAAATAAGCAAGTACCACCATTATTGCTTTTTCTAGAGGGCCATAAACCTTAGAGCAGGCGATGAGCCAGCCATCAATTAGCGCTCTGTAATTTTAGGCCACATCAACTGTTAAAAATTTCTTAATATCGTTTTGATCTCTAATGTGCTGGTAAATCCGACATGTTGCCTTCCTTTTTCATTTGTCCAAAAAAAAAACTGCATATCATTCAGGCTTCCAATAGCACAAAGTAATACAAAAAAAATCTTCAAGTTAAATAGTGCCCCCATAGGTGACGTAAGCTGACTTATAAGGGCCTATCTTTGAACCGTTATAGAAAAATGTTTGAAAATATGACAGAATATCGATTATTATGAACATTATAATAACAAGGATGAATATTCAAATCTATAAATTAGAGGGTGCCCCAATAGTTCATATAATTTAATGTATATGGCCATACTCTTAAACATTTGCAGACAAACAGTTGAAGTTCACAAAGAACCTGTTAATCTAATTTCATGATTGTATGTGGCCAAAATGTTTCACCGCTATAGACAGATAGCTGAAATCTTGGGTGTGTTTGTAAATGCATCACTGCACTGCAGCAAAAAGTGGCAGCACTGCAAATGTCATCTGTTCGTAAATGCATCACTAAAGTATATTATGCGTAAATAAAAGCAAAAAACTAATCATAAAAATGGCTGATGCAATCAACGTGTGAGTATAAATTTTGTAAGTTTAAATTATTTATGCCTTTTTGTTTATTATTTTTATATAAATTTTCATCATTTATGTGTTCAGATTCTTGTGAATTTTGCGCAATAATATTTACTTACCTTGTTTTATTCGGTATAGATTGACTTACGGATTCTTGATGCCATATATATTTTATGGACTGGAGGTATCTAGTATTTCTGCTCGTATAGTTATCAAGTTAAATCGTGTGACTGATATTATAGTGCGCTATTTTTATAAATTACCAAGGAGAATGCAGATTTTCGGATATGTAAAGACGTTTTAGGCTGTTATTTCGAAAATAAAAAAAAATCGTTGCTTATTGCTTTTCTGTAGAGTGTAGGCTTCGTCTTGAATTTTACTTTTCCTCGTCTTCTAGGAATCTATAGATTGCTTTCGCTCGTACAAGGTGTAATTTGTTTGAGCCTTCATTTATTTTTATGTGCTGCAAGGAGTTGCCTTTGTAACTGCGCATTTTTTCTTACTTTTATAATACATTTCTTTTCAAACTCTTGATTTTTCTGCTTCTTATTGATTTAATATTTGTTAAAAAAATTTGTTTTCTCTGTTCTTGGTATAACAATATAAAAATGTATTATTTGGAATCTTTTTATGTTAAATTTATTTCATTGTGGTTGATTTCCTTAAATATAAATATTTCGTAATATTCTCTAGTAAAATGTATTTAGGAAAAGAAAATGAAATGTATTACTACGGGGAAATTATATCCATATGGTCATTTTGCTACTGCTCATCAGTGGAATCTACCCAAATTTTGTATTCAAGACTAAAGACTCTTTTATCAAATGCCAAATTAATTAAATGAGAAAGATCCTCAAATCAAGAAAGCTAAAAGACAATAAAAATTCAAAAAAATGTTATACAAAAATTAATTAAATTTTTTTTCATTACTTTAATTTGAATAAAAAAAATTAAAAAAAATCTTAATTAAATAAACTAAAATTTTATTATATACAATGTACATTTTTAGATAAATATAATTGTTAATGGACCATTTTAAATAATTACTTTTCCCTTATTTCTAAACAACTTGTAATTGTAGTGATTGATCTTCTTCCTGCTGATGTGGAGCATTGTCGTATCGAACAAACTTATTAATTTGAAATGATTCATCATTGTGGTAGTCAGTATCAACAACAAAAATGTCAACCACCTTTTCAATCGTATATTGCTCTTGAATCAATGTGTTAACCAACACCAAAGGCGTAACTTTAACAAGACCCAATTTAGAAGGACATATTGTTAAAGGGAACTCTTTATGCTGGCCAGGGTCAACAATTCCTATACTGAAATCAGCTGAACCAGTGTACGGGCAATTGAAGTCTAACAGAGTTGGCAATTTGACCATCAAATCCATTGGTCTTTCTGCAGTATTTGTAACTCTACATGTAAAAGTAAAGGGTTCACTAACCTTTACTATATTCATGGCATCCACTACCTCCAATCGAACATCCTTATATTCGAACGGCTTTATAACAAAAGAAAATTAAACGAAAATTTAAAAAAAAAATTCTAAAAAAATAAAAAAAAATAATACAACTTACTAGTCTTTGAAGTTGACTAGTTTGCAGTCGTCCTTTTTCTCCCAAATTTGAACGCCAAACAATGTCTAATTTTCCCACAGTATTGGCTACTCTTAAGGCCTTTATATCCTTTGATACGTGTGGCTTTGGCTGTAAAAAATAAACATTTAATTCAAATTTAATTTTTTTCATTATTTAGTAATTATTATTTTAAGATTTGAGTATAATATGAAACACATTTGGCGTTAAAGGATTGGTTCTGAATTGTTAATAAATAAATAAATAAATTACTTTTATACAATAGAGAAATTGACAGCTGTTGTTTGGTTGTAGCATGTTTTTAGACGTAAACACTGATTCTCCATTCGGCAAAGTATTCAAAGAAGTCACTGTATAATGATCTGAACTGTCGAGTTCGACCTTTTCTAAGCAAAAGGGTCCAGTGGTAATATTTTGTATCTGCGCTTCTAAATAAATTTCATCCATTTCGGCATTATAAAATTTTGTCTTCACGTCTAAAGGTTTCAATACTTGAAATTTAAAGAATTTTCGGAAATATTGAGGTAAACCAGCCGGAGTGGTATAATTAACTTCACATACAAGTCTAAAACAAAATTTATATAATAGAAACAAGTGAAACTTAACCATAACTGTTTACATATGAGTTCCGATTTCCTTAACCTCGTAACGAATGACATCATCTAATGTATCGTCAGGTCCTAATGATGCTGGCTTAGCTTTATTTTCATGCATTGGTAAATTAATTCGGGTATTGTTTGACTGCAGATCTGCCTTTACAGTAACTGCATCCACCGTATGAGAGGTGCAGTTGTGAACACAAATGTAACTAGAAAATGTTTCACCCAAATAAATGTTACCAAATGACTGGGGAAGCAGCATAAACTGTCCAGCAGCCAAAAATTCTGAACCAGCAACAGCGGTGCCTTCTGACTCAGCGACCTGCTTAAAGCTTAGTTGCGGCAGATCACGAGGTTCACAAGAAATAATCTGTGGGCACACCAAAGTAGGGCGCGTTAATCGCATTACTACAATTTAAAGATTCAAATTAATTTAACACTTTAATTAAGAAATATAAAAATTACCTTTCAACGCCAGCAAATGTTCACTTTGATCTAATGGGTTCATGATATTTTGTAATTTTGTCCAAAAACACTTGACTACTTATTTCTGCCAATATTTAGTTAAATCAAGAAGAAAATAACAAATATTAATTTACTTACCACAACTTCTTTTTAAAAGTTGCATTCATCCTGGAATAATAACTCAAGGGAAATACAGAAGACAAGAGATTTCTATAACGTTTAATTATTACCAGAGCAAATCTAGGGAATGCTTTTAAATTTAAAACGTAAATATTAAAAATAGAGATATCTTCAATGAATTCGCCTTTATTTCTTTTTTTAAATAACTTAATTCAGTGCTTTTTTAATAGAACGAATAAGACACAATTTAAAAAATAAAATAAAATAATAAAATAAATAGTGGTTTTTTATTTAGTTTGGAGTGTGATAGTACAATATTTGAATTCGGTCTATCTTGTATATTATGAGATTACTACCCTTCAAAGTACTCTGTAAGGGACTCGAAGGCGTTGCTTTAGTGTACTAAAAAAATAAGTGTTACAAAATATTTTAGACCATTATTTCACAATAAAGTCTTCAACAATTAAAACGTGCAACTTTATTACTAATGATTTTCGAAAATTCTATAACAAAACGTCGAGCACTACTTTGTCTATCGCCTAGCTATAATGCTCTTATATATGATATGACTTGAACATGGAGATATCATACATCAACGATAACTAAAGGGTTAAAAAAAATAATGAAATAAGCAGCCAACTTTACTACCTACCGCACTATCATTTTATATAAGCAAGAGAATTTTTCGCAAATCTAAGTTTTTCTAGGCGAATCCATAACAAATGAATACATTTGCTTATAGGGCCTACTGCGATTTTTTTAATTTGCAGATTTTAAAATTGCTTTTTTCTTGTATTGTACTATTACTGTTTGATTTTTGAACCGAATTTCGAAAGCGCAAATTGTTTTTTAAGCCAGTGCAGTCAACTGCTATGAATTCACCTTGGGCTTGGCTATTATAAGCACGGTTATCTATGATTATAAGTACTTGTCTTAAAAATCTATCAGTAGAAAACTATAGCTAATAAAGATCATAATAATAGTAGAATACAAGAAGAATACATAAAAATTTAAATTAGAAAAATCAAAAAGTTATAGCAAAATATTTTTATATACATATTTTCATGTTTATCATTTTAGCGAGATAAGGCCAATTTCAATTTTATACGTGATATAATATTAAGATATTTTATATATCAGCGAATGTCTAATGGTACAAATTTGTGTAAAATGTTTTTTTTTTTTTTTTTTTTTTTTTTTTTGTGACGGAAATAAAAGTGTAATAGGTATTTAAGTCTGGTAACGCTTTTTTTTAACAAAAGCAACTAAATGTCCATAAAATTTAATATTCTGTAAACAATAAAGTACTCTTATTTAACAAAATTTACATAAAAAATGTGGCCTCTTCTTATGGCTGTTTTGCGACGCAATGCAGTGTACCTTACTCTTCCCGTTGCTGGAGTTATTGGCTTCATTGGATACAATTTGGAAAGTTTACTATCTGACAGATATACCCCATATAGCAGTAAGGAATATAGTAATCTATTTTTTAATAAATTAAACTTTTTATACATTCTTTAATTTAAGAATCCATACAGGAGAATCGTGTTGAGCGCCTCACAAAAGATGAAAACCTGGCAGATGCGGTTCACGTTGAAAAACTACGATTAAAGGAAAATATTTTGGAACGAAATTTGCCACCTTCTTTACAAAAGAAGATTTGAAAAAAATGATGTGTTACATATGGCTATTTGTATATATGATGAAATAAAAGTGGAAAGTAAACGGGACGCTACGACATTCGATGTATTTTAAAATTTCGATTCAATTGAAAATTCAATTAATATCGCTTGCCGCAGTTTGCCCTAATTTTGAACAAATAAAGCATGTGGCTCTTTCAACGCATAAAAAAGCTTTTCAATAAATTAATAATCTGGGAAACTCCATATCTCAGGAGTGAAGTAACTTGAAACCAAAAATCGTAAAAATTTTGATTATTTGGAGCTAGTCTTAGATTAAAAAAAACGGATCATTTTATATTTATTAATATTTGTGTTTGTGTGTGCTTAGAGGGGGAGGGTGGTCTTTGTAAGATTAAGAATGGCCGTCTAAAAATACACTGCCAGGTTTTACAACTAAGGACTTGTGATTTTTGAACGTACGTGAATTTAAACTTGTGCTAATCAGAAAAGTGGTAATGTAAGGTGCGTGCACAGCGAAAAAGGTAATTCTAAAGTTGCATTGAGTTCTACGGTGATCATGGGACCACTTTGTACTCAATTATGAAATAAAATCTTCATAAAATCGAGTCATTGATCGATGCAAATAGGTTTGTCTGGGTACTTTTCCAGTAGCTAATACTCAGTAATTTTTTTTGGGAGAATAAAACCAATTTTTACTCTGTCGGCTGAAAATACATCAAAAAGTACGCAGACAGTATCCAGTAAAATCTTGCAAGAAAACAGCTGATCGGTGTGTAAACAATTAAAATAACAAAACAAAAGAAATGCGCAAAAGTGAATTTTCGCTGTGATTTAAAAAATTATTAATTAAAGTGCGAAAAGTGTTGTAAATAAAAAAAAAACTTGTTTATTACACTGTTTATTACACTTGTTTATTACACGGATCTGCCATCTCCAATTCACTAACATCACAGTCGCACTGTATATTTGGACGTTTCTAGCATAAAATAAAATCTTTTGTTTATTATTATTTATTATAAACATTAAAAATCAACAAAATTCTAACTACTTACCGCTTCCATCGTTAAATTTCAATTTTTATTTTTTGCACAAAAATTATTTTATTAAAAAAGTAAATAAAAACAGCTGTTCAAACTAGTTGCAAAATCTTGCAAGCAGAAATTTCTCCAGCAACATTTTACAAGTTCTCTAACTGCCAACTGTCAAAAAATTCTCTTTTTGGCTCTCTCGCTGCAAGAGATTTGGAGTACGCAGACAACATTTTGCAAAAAATGATGCTAATTATGTGTACGCAGACAGACCTAATGTTACCTAATATGCATATTTCAAATACAAACTATGAATAAAGCACAGTTGGATTTAACTTCAATGTTGTATTAAACACCAAGCGCTATTTTGCAGTGCTTAACTCAATTTTACGACGCAAAAACAAACACTTCAATTGGCCAACTCGGATATCTTCTCCTCTAACGCACAGCCACCTCCTGTTTTAATATTCGTATAAAAGCAATAAAAAAATGAAAAAACTAGGGAGCAGCTCTGATCGTAGATAAACTTTCTGAAATATCCTAAAGCATAGGAAATGGAACATATCCTGCTTTTTATTTTTCTTAATTGTTATAGCATATGAGTGATCAAAAAAGTCAAATGTGGCAATATTCTGTAAAAGCAAGGTCGACTTAATACTTGCTCGTATTGAAAAGTGTATTTATGCAAGGTGTAGACATCAGCCCCAGTGGCCTAATGGATAAGGCATCGGCCTCCTAAGCCGGGGATTGTGGGTTCGAGTCCCATCTGGGGTAAAAGTTATCAATATTTTTTTATTTCTTTCAATCAATTAACACACCTAATACAAATTCAACGTTTTTTAGCTGTGCGATTGCAGTATTTGGACATAATTGAAGTAATTATTTGTTTTAATAAGATTTGCTCAATACAACAAAAAATAATAATTTTCTGACTAAATGTGATCTTTTAATATTTTATTAAACAACTAAAAAAGTAAAAAAAAGTTTTCTCATTAATCTTATGATGGATGATCTTTCCGTATTATATTCAAAAATTACAATTTAAAAACTAAAAAATTTATTCATCCCTTGCGGGGATCGAACCCGCGACCTTTGGATTAGAAGTCCAACGCGCTATCCTCTGCGCCAAAGGGACCCACATCGAAACTTGCGCAAATGCCGTATTTTACACTTTGGATGTTAACAGGGTAACACACTATTATTTGAATATAGTGGATTCTAAATAACTGAAAGTAACAAATTTTAGTTATATAACGGAATCACTTTATACATTTCTCGATTTTTCAAATGTCTTTTCACTTTGGTTTATCTTTATAAATTAAAATTCCGACAATAAAATAATCTTATGTTTGTAGCATTTACTATACTAAACATTGTAGTGTGGCGTTTTTGGGGCCAAATTGTTATTTTCTCTTTGGATTTCTTTAAAATACATAAGTAAAGGGTGGACACACTTGTGTGTGTGTGTGTACATATTCAACATTTAAAATTTTAAGCCAAATATAAAACTAAAAAATTCATAAAAAAAAATGTATTTATTTTTTATTGAATAAATATGTAAATTAGATTAGTAATAGCTTTTTTTGATTTATACAATAATTTTATTTATAAAAAAATAAAAATTAATATAATTTAATTCAAAATGATTTCATAATTAGATATATTTTAATTACAATTGCATATTATTGTAATGTCTTTATTCCGTGATGCAAATTGCAATTGTAATTAAAAATATCCAATTACTTGTAATTAAATTCCCGCAGATTTGATATTTTACCATTTATTAATGCAAAATTCTATATATTATGTACCACCTTGAACTTTAGCCAAACATAGCCTCGGTGGCGCAGTAGGCAGCGCGTAAGTCTCATAATCTTAAGGTCGTGAGTTCGAGCCTCACCCGGGGCATTAACTTTTTTTAATAGAAATTAAAAACGATTAATTTTTGAAATAATTAAATTCTTTGGACCATCAGTATTTTTTAATTTTAGATTCTGAACGATTTTTTGTGAACTTAATTTTTGAAGTTTATTATTATTATTTTTGTTTTATTTGAAAAAGTAACATCGTAAATCAATCGTCATACATTATTTGCCCATACGTTGTATAGACCATTCTTGTTGGCATAAGGGACATCGGTTATTTTGTTTTACCCAGAGTGACATGCAACAGTGATGAAATGAGTGATTACATTCACCCCAAACTACCACACAATCCTGACGTCCTAAAACATCACGTTTATTTTCCGCCTGACAGCGAAGGCAGGCATCTAAAATGAATAAAAAAATCAAATATTAGAATTTACATATAAAACAAAACAAATAAAGAAAATTATTATAAATTAAATGTTAATGTTTTTTGACCTTTTACTATAATTATTTTTCTTTTCTAAATGAACAAGAACTGGTCAATTTTTTTTTTTTGTTTATTAGTTTTTATTTGTTCTTTCAATATTTTGCCACACAATTGGGCGGCATTTTCAGGAAACAGGAAACAAAATTATTAAAAATAAAATGTTTTTCAAAAACAAAAATTAATTCAATTGAAAAAAAATTTGTCAAATTAACTCAAAAAATTAAAAAAAAAAAAAAACATTTAATTTGTAATAATTTTGTTTCCTGTTTCCTAAAGATGCCACCCAACGGTGTTGCGAAATATTGAAAGTAAAAATTAAAACTAATAAACAATATTTTTATTTTAAAACTGAGCTAGTGCTTGTTCATTAAAAAAAAAATCAATTAAAATTATTATAAATTACAACAAATTCTCAACATAAAGTGTCAAGTTAGAGATATTTTTAGGCTGGTTTAACACAAAACAAATTTTTTTATTTTGTTCTGGATTTTATATTTGTGCCCGCAGATCTCAATCTTATTTAAACCGATTTTTTTAATTGAAAAATGATGCTTAAAAAAGGCCATAATTTTAAAAATTAAAAGGTGCCTATTTTTATGTCTATTAAAATGTATTGGACATCTATATACAACTTTAACAAAGATGGTTTCACAGTAGCCCCCAATAACAGAAGGTCATAAATTAATAACCTTAAAAATTACATGGTGTTTTCATATCTTTTGAAACGTTCCACATAGATAATTACATTTTACAATATTTATTTTATATTCGATGGCCCTCTGTCCGCAATATTTTTAAAGATTCTAAATAACAACCTGCAATATCTTTCACTCAATGAGAGCATATTAAAAAAATGAAAAGTGCTACCTGTTTCAGTTACCAAGTGACACGATGTTAAATAATTATTTTGCATGGGAAGTACACGACCACGTGGAATATGAAGAAATAGGTATCCTGTTTTACTAACCGCATATCTGATTATACAGTGTGAAACTTGTAGGGAGATCGGTTCATAGATATTTTTTGCTTTATTCATATACATATATACCGACATAAATGTAAGGATGTACATACACTCAATAACATATGTATATGTATTTGAACTTATGTTCATAATAAACATGTACTTTGTAAAAAAAAAATATGACTTTGAACTTCAATTAACAATTGCAAATATTAAGAGATTTTGTTCATATAAAAAACCTCTCAAGTTCAAATTAGAACGTACATATGTAGTGTGTAAATGTGCACGTACACAAATTTATGTACGTATGTAGTATGTATGTATGTATGTATGTATGTATGTATGTACACAGACAAGAATAGATGTGAAAGAGTTTATTTATTTCTTGACTGATTTGATTCATTTTACGAATGACGCAAATTTTAAACAAATTTTAAAAAGAAACACCCAGAGACAGACATACAAGCATCTAAATATTTGTTAGTAAGTATATTTACATATGCAACATATCACATGATGCTGCTGATGATGCATACTGTTTACATTTATATTTATACATACATACATACTAACATACATATGTACACGTACATGTGCACTAGAGTGATCCAGATTTACAAATTTTGTTTTTACTTTTAAATGCAGAAGAAATCTTAAATACGAATTTACTCAAGTTCTGTTTGTCGTCTGATTTATATTCATCTATGGCTTGGACAATTCCTTCTTCACCTGCCTTGAAGTCGTCGATATACCGCAACTTTAGCTCGATCTCGATTCAGTTTAGGTAACGTTACCGATTTCACGTTCATATATTACAAAATTAAATATGATCCCCACTAATATAAGAACAGGCCCCTTAAACGATATCTACTAACAATTAAAGACGTTTTCATAACGTCAAAAAAGTACACACCCCCGAAGCCAATACGGCGGACAATGGAATTAAAAAAAAACCCATGTTAAGAAATTTTACATGTAAATTGTTTTTGATTAATAATTAATAAATTTAATTAATAGATTAATAATTTTAGCAACAGCAAAAGTTGACTACTCTACTTTTTTATAATTTTCTATTATTCTATATGTGAAAGTTTTTTTTTCGGACCAAAAAGAAATGAACATTAGACGAAGAAAAAATGAACATTAGACGAAGTGAAATATTAATAGTTAAATAGACAAAACAAATTTAAATTAATAAAAAAAAAAAAATAAAGTAGAACATGTGTTTCGCGATATCAGCAATCGATAAAAGGCTTTGATTTTTTGTACGGATAATTGAAAAATTCATGTAAAAAAAAAATTCTTGTAGGATTTTTTGACCCACTGTGCGCTAACAAAAGAAAACGTATGACAATTTAACCAATTTTTTAAAATAAGAAACTAAATTGATTGAACATATGAGCTTTTACTTATAAATACAATATATCTCATACATACAATGATACATACACACATGCATACATCATCCTAACACACATACATATATTAAAATATCTACATATGTATATAAACTTAAGTATGAAAAGAAAAAAATTGTTTTTGTAAATAAACAATTATTTTAAATTAAGTAACAAAAAGAAAAACGTGAATACTTGAACGTTTAAAAAGGCAAAAAATAGGAGGTGACTTTCAAATTAATATTTTTTCAATACTTTTTTTTTTCAGCTTAAATATAGTGGCCAATAATTATAGTCTTAAATAGAGTATACTTTCTGAATTCTGAAGCACAGTTTTTTGACCAACCAGAGCTGTAAATAAAATATTCATTTTTTTAAAAATTCGTATTCATTCAAAAATGAATTGCAATTCGTTTTTAATTCTAATGAATTTGTTAAAGTGAAATGCAACTAATTTCCAATTCAATTGAATTGAATTAACTTTGAATTAAATCAAATAAATTTTAAAAAGCAAATAGCAATTCATTACCAACACTTTGATTGAAATTTGAATTAATTTTGTAAGTAAATACGCAGTAAGGATTTCCATGTTTTCTTTGACCTTTGATCATTGAATATTTCCATTTTCCATTATATCTGCTCTTGAATTCGATTGATTGCAACTCATTTTAGAATTCATTCAATTATGTTACAATTCCTTGTTTCAACTTATTTGAATGAATCCAAAATCATTTCAATTCAAATGAATTGTAATTCACTTTAAAAAATCCATTTGAATAAGAAACGAATTGCACTTGAAATTCATTTCTGCCTGATTCGTTTGCATTGATTCAAATTTCATTAAATTATTTTTTGTTGTGAAAAGAATTAACTCAAAATTTAGATAATTCGTAACGAATTAAAATCAAAAAAGAATGATTCATTTACAGCTCTACTATAGACATTTTAAATTATATTTTATTGGTAAAAGTCATTTTTAAATTTAAAACTACCTAAAGTTGTTTTTAACTGTCTATGCAGTAACACACAGCACACACAGTTTTTTAAGTCTCACACATCATTCCTGAAGCAACTTTTTTTTTGCTTCAACTTTTGTTGCGCAATTCTTGAGCTTGTAGGCAAAAAAAAAAAAAAAGAGAAATAGAAACGGCTACACTGTTTCATGTATTTGCAATTCTTTTTTGTTTAATCATTCATTTAGACATTCTAGAACGATAAATAGATTTTCTTGTAGCATATTGTAGAATTTTTATATAAATTTGAAAAGAAAATGTATTATTGCCATCATTTTGCATTAAATTTACCGTAAAAAGCTGTGAAAGAAATTGCGTTTGTAATTTAACAGTTACTCCAAAACTTGTTTTCTTTTACGCAATATTGGTATAGTCCAGGATTCACTATCATACTCAGTCGTATGACCTGTCATAAATGGCATGTGTGCTCAAAAAGTATGATAGTGTGGATTGAAAGTGTATGTGTGACAGACTTTTTGACAGATCTGTGCGATTTTATAATCTTTTGAAATAATTCATATTATGATTTATTCTATGCGATCAGAGTTAATTTTGTTGAAGATGATGAGAAAGCAGCAACAAAATATTAAAAGCATCTGTTTTTTGCATCTTTTTTGTATAATAGTGCGGCACCTACGACGCCATTTTGAAACGATATTCAAAGTAGGACAAAATTCTGTCAGATTTTTGTGCGATTAAATCGTACGATTGTGTATGATAGTGAATCCTGGCCTTATAACCATTTGGTTCTCAATTTGGTTTGAAAGACTGAGATAAGATTTTTCTAATAATATTTTATCAGTATCTAGAGCAGACGTAGTGCCATCCATAAAAATTACTTTTAATGGTTTTATTTTTATACAAAATATAAAAACAATTATTGAAGCAACAATACTCTTAAAGCATAATAAAATTATAATTATATACAGACATCATTCTGCTTAAAGTATAAATTTAGTTGTTATTATTTATTTGTATAATTAAACAGTAGTTTGTCGGGAAGCGTCACACTCATACAAAGTAAGAACTTAAATTTAATATCTAATTATTATGTATATTAAAATATTTGACGTGATGTCAGTGATATTTCGAAATGATTTAATGGCCCATAATCATAGTCATTAATAAAATATACTTTACGAGTTATAAAGTATAGTTTTCTTCGAAGTGTATTTTCTGTCTACTATAGACAAGTAAAAGTTTATTTTAATGGAAAAAGACAGTTTTAAATTTAAAACCAGTCAAAGTTGTTTTTAACCGCCTTAGTATCGACTTTATCTAAACATTGCTATGAAAAAAACTTACGTTTCAAAAAACTTCCTTTGCTTTTATTTTTTCATTCACCCAAATCAACAAGTTTATATTTTTAAATTTATTTGTTTACTTTCCACAAAAACAATAGCGCAGCTGATCACAGCTGGATAATCTACACATTGTGATCAAACATTTTCTTTAGTTTAGGTGTCACCCAGTTAAAGCTGGTTCAACTTAAAATGTACTTTATTTTTTATTATATTTTGAAAGAGGTTAATTAAAGGTTTTAAAATCAAAGTAGTTTCTAAAAGAAACAAACTTTATGGTGTGACTATGATTATGGGCCAATATAATTTTTGATAAGATATTTGGGGACGTTTAACTTTTATTTGAATTGCTTAAATATTGCTAAATATGTTTCCTTTAATTTATATTCTTTTGTACTATTTGTTTATTCAATATTAAACAAACATTTTCATTTATCCAAACATATTTAAATTATATTAAATACAAGTTTACTTTCATTATACTCGGTCAGTGACTCATTCTGGAATAGTTTTAATTTAAGTCAAATTTCATGCAAAACATTTCTCAGAAATTTACCCCAAAACTGCTTACGATGTAAATCCCAAAGAAATGACATTTTAGTTAGGACAGGTGATAGTAAGTAATAAACAATAAACTCAAAGGTTCACTAAATCGATGTTGTAAGTTGGCACGTCCGTTTTTAAATAAAACAAAAACAGAAACAACAACAACAACAACAACAACAAAAAGAAAATGCTTTCTAAGTGATTTAAGTAATACAACTATGATCACAATAATATTATAAATTAACTAACTAGAAATTATTTTCCTTATAAAAAACAGAAATTGTGACAGAAACTGTAATTTATACAATAAAAAATATTAAAATCAATAAACATTTAAATAAAGAAATTTAGCAATAAATACAAGAACCGTTTAAATGAAAAAGCTTCGTATTTTCAAATTAAGAATTGTCGTTCGAAGTTAAATTAAATAAATTTTTTTTTTTTTTTTTAATGTACGACTGTGCTTTTGGTCACATCCATTTTATTATTATTCTTATTATTTATTCATTTATTTATTTAAATGCGTACTCAATTTCAATTATTGAGGCTGGCAAACAAACCGATTTTTTTTTTTTTGCTAAAATCTTAAGCTCTTAAAAGACGTTGTTGAACTTTGAACACAAATTGAATTAAAATCTTTTCATTTCCTTTTTTCGCTAACTTTTTAATGAACTAAAAAGGAGAAGAAAAAAAACACTATAAATGTTATTCATTAATTAATCTTTTCAATAAAAATAATTTTAAATAAAAAAATTGGCTTTCAATTAAAAAAAAAAGTATTTTGGGAGATGTTTGAAAGTTAGAAAATACAAGTAATTGTATTTGGTCGTCAAACTCTTTCCATAAATTGTAAATAATAAAATTAAGATTCAAAAGAACATACACATGTGTTGAATACTTTCTATTTATGTTCATTTGTTTTGTTTAACAATTGATTTTAATTAAAGCTCAATCAGTAACGAATTGATGAAACGATTGTTAGTTTATGACGCTTTTTTATTTTGCAAAAAAACATTTTTTTCAAACACGTTGTACGTTGGCTTTTACAGTTAAAAAAAATTTTTACAAGATGTTAGCAACCAACTTTAAATAATTAAAAGAAATTAAATAGTATATGCAAAAAGATGTCCGTCCATATGAATATAAAAAAATATTACAAAAAGAAATTCCCATACCGGGAATCGAACCCGGGCCTTCTGGGTGAAAGCCAGATATCCTAGCCACTAGACCATATGGGATATATTTTAGCAGTTGATAAATTTAGTACTTTAATAAGGTAACATTTTCCATATGCAAAAATAATTCTTTTTTTTTACTAATTTTATTTAAGTAAATGTCACAAATAATGTGAAATTAATTTCAAAAATATTTTATTTTTCAATAAGAAATTTGTTCGATCAGGGAATTTATTTGCAATACAAATTTAAAAAAGTCAAATAAGAAAATCAATCACAAAAAGCGAGTCATCAACATTTATTGTGTTGTGAGGGTTTTTTTTTATAGTGCTTCAACACAGGTGGAAAAAGGATAAATCTAAGTTTGTCATTCCATTTGTAATTTCTACAATATTCATTTCCGACCTCATAAAGTAGATATATTTTGAGTCTCCGTATATCCATCTGTCCGTTCGGGTTAGTGATGAAATCAACAGCAATACACATACATACATACATATTTGTATACAAATACATATGCTGTGTGTTTGAATACCTGTTTAAATAGTTTAAACTTAACAAATACTATTTTTTGAAACGTACATAAACATTAAAAGAATCAATGGAAATTTTATAAAAAATTTTTAAATAATAAAACGGTAACACTGATTTGTACTTTTATGCAATCGTTTACGTTTAACATTGATTCAAGAAGTACGTGACGTCATGCATGGAGGCCTGGTCTTTTTGAAAGTTTCTTGCTTTAGTAGAAAAAAAACTTGTTTAAAACAATAAAAAAAAGCAAATAAAAAAACAAGTACGAAACTCTTTCAGATATACACTACACAGACTTTGGACACTGAAAGAAATCTTGTGCATAAATGTAATAAAATGAAGTGATCACATGTAGAAATATTTGTAAAAATTGATTAAAAGTAAAACATTTTTTTTTTTCTACTTCAAATCGTTGTTGTTGTTTTTAATGTTTGAAATTGTCATTTACTTTGTTCTTTAGTTGGGTAAATAGGCTCCATCGTCGTCTATTATAACTAAAATTAATCTGTGTTAGGATCCCTAACTGCATAGAATTCCGATTTTTATAACTGATATTCTGTTAACTTAATGATAAAATAAAATTTTATTAAAAAATATAACCAACGACGTTAAATAAATACATTTTTTATTCAGTTGAAAAGGTTCACTAATTGAATGTGAAATATAAAAATACCCAGCAGTGCAATAGAAATGCGTTTTCAATAAATTTCTAAGGTGGTTACAGTGAATTAAAAGCATTTAATATGGATTAACTAGTTACATTATCAACAAAACAAATAAAAAATAGAAGTCATCCATTGAACGAATGCTTGGATGGGCAGTAAAATATTATCTCTGTTAAATAAAAATAAAAATAAAAAACCGTCATAAAAATGTTGTCAACAAACTGACATTAACTTTGTAATTGCATTAGCGTTGTTCTTTTTCATCAAATTCCATAGTAATAAATTGTTTTTAAATTGTTTTCAATAAAAAGTTGCCTGTCAATTTTAAATTAGTAAAAAAAACAATAATTGCGATTTAAGAGCCATTTTAAAACAAAATTTGTATGAAAAGTTTTTAAATATACGGCTTTTGTGAATATGACAGTTAAGTTTTAAAAAGTTTATAACTGGCTGAATGTTAAGTTCAGATTTATGGCACATTAATTTTGTGTAAACAAGTTTTTAAGTTTCATTCAAAATGAAATACAAATAAATGCACATGTTGTAGCCAAACAAAAGAAATTGTTTCGATATATTTTTTTGGCAATAAAATTAACTTAATGAATAATAAGATTTTTGGACTACAACCAAGAAGAACTATGGAAAATTTAAGCCCATCAGCTTTCATGCAATGTTTCAAAAGATTTGAAATTGAAATTCAACAACATGGGTTCATAACTGATGGAAAAATGGATATGATCGCCTAAATATTCCTTACATTTTTTCCATGTTGTGGTTTTGTTTGGGTTATTATAGAGTTTTGCTTTGTTGTATTCAAAATCGAAAATTCAGAAAAAATGCTATTTAAAAAAAAAAGGATTTCACGAGATTTCAAAGTTCAAAAGTTCACCTAAAGATTTAAGTTTCGCTAAAAAATTAACAAATATTTAATTATCCAAAAATCTCTTTCTCAGTCTAATAACGTGCTCATTCATGTCCAGTTATAACTAGGAATGCAACCGATACCGATATATTGGCGATACTTCTGATTTTCCGATATATCGATATCGGCGATATTTATGTCTATACGCCGATACTTATTATATTTTTCTTTAGAGTTTTTTGAACTAAATATTCATTTTCAAATGAGTTCTGTCACATCTGAGAGACTATTTTCCACTGCAGTTCCGCTTCAAACGGATTTGAGAAATCATCTATCTCCGCAAAATTTGAAAACACTTTGTTTTTTAAACAAAAATCTTATTAATATCAATTTTATATATTAATCTTTTGCATTGTTGTTTTTATAGTATTAATTTAATTTTAACATGATTTCAAATTCAATTCGTTATCTTTAAAATCTTATTAATATCAATTTTAAATCTTGATCCAGTCTAAACTGAATTCCATCGTTTATTTTGTAAAATCATAAATATTGCAGACGTTTTGTAGTTTGAAAATTTGAATTTTAGAAAATTTTGATGATTTGAATGGCTCATTAATAAACAGTGTTATTTTGTATAATAGAAGAATTAGTCTATTTGAGTTTTGTTAATTTTTACTTGAGCTTAATTTTAATATGTGTATCGGAAATGGTATCGGCGATATTTACATCCCTAGTATCGTTACATCCCTAGCATCGTTACATCCCTAGTTATAACCATAAAATTTCATTTTATCAAGGAATTTTTGTGTTGGCTTGAATTTGACTTCTTTCTACGCCATAAAAGATTTAGAAAATAATTAATAATTTTTTATTTTAAGGTTTTTTTTTCAAGAAAAAATCACAATTTACTTAAAATTTAAAAAGGCAATGTAAATTAATTATTTATTAAAAAAAACAAACAGTAATTAAATGTATCATTTCAGATGATTATCAGCCAATAATTATTACATCGTAATCATTTTTTATAAAACTAAGAGACAAGCTAAGCTGCATATCCAAATGGGACTACTGTAGATTTAAATTTATAAAAAATACTTTTTCATATAAAGAATGAACCTTATTTTAAAACATTTTTAAAACATTTAGGGCCATTATTACAAATTGTCGTTTGCATTGTAAAACCTTCACTTTTTATTTTTGTATCCATTAAATATTATTATTATTATTATTATTATTATTATTATTATTATTATTATTATTATTATTATTATTATTATTATTATTATTATTATTGTTATTATTATTACTATGAAATCCTTCCTTCAACTAAAAACAAGTTGTATAATGGCTCTGAAAATTAAACCTCAATATAACTATAACTGCCTGATTCTCTACCTGCGAACGAAAATTTTTTATATTGAAAACAAAAACAATTTTTAATGTGTTTTTTACTGTTTTCAATACAAGTATGTGAAACAAATGTTCGTTCGCATGTAGAGAAATCGGCAGTTAATTTTGATATTTATTATTAAATGTAAAATATTTGAAAAATAATTATTAGAGCTAAACAAAGTAGAAAAAACTTAAAATATAAAATTATTCTAACCTCCGACACTGAGAAAATTATTTGTTTATTAATTTGATAATAAAATCTATTATTGTTAGAGCTGATTATTTACAGAACATTTAAAAAAAACAACTGCAATCAAACACAAAGCTTGTCATGCAACTTATATTTTATACGTTTGGCGATATTTGATTATATACAAACATAAGCATGTGTTTTTACATACAGACATACTCGTTTTTTATGTTTGGTGCAGAATCAATGTGTGACGACGGATTATATTGCTTTTACTGTTTCCTGAGTTTTTATTTATTTTTTTTTATTGTATGTGTACACGTTTATACGAACATATAGAGAAAATTGGAGGCTCGTCTCTTTGTGCATGTGTGATAATGACAGACCCCCGTATTTCAATGTATTGAATATGTTTACGAGTATTGATAGTGGTTGGTTGCAGTTGTATAAAATTGAAAATTTGTTCGAAGCAAAATGAAGACATTTTTAAGCAAAAATTTGGCATCTACATCCAAGGAATTTTATTTTATTTTTTTGTTTCTGTTTTTGTTTGTTTTGACAACAATTTTTTGAACACGGTTACACATTAATAAATTAGTCAGTCAATTAACACAAAACAAGAGTTAAACAAAAACAATTAAATGAGAGTGACATACAGGCTGACAGACAGACACATGGTGTTAAATAAATAAGAATATTCATTTTGTTTTATATAGATATTTAACGAGCTAACAAGTGAAGTGTAACTAACATCAATTGTTAAAATAACGTTAATCAACTTAACAATATTTAGCAGTTTCTTGTTACTGTCAACACATGAGTTGTTGTGGAAAGGTTTTAAAATACACAGATGCACGTGTACACAGTGTACTAAACACACATGCACACACATACTCATACATATATTGAAGTCCATCTGAAATGAGTACGGTTAACCATAAATAAATTTTGGTTAGACTGACGCAATATTTTTGTATAAACTTTACAATAAATAATAAAAACGAACAAAATAATTTTTGCGCATTTGATATTATATACATACATACATACATACGTTTATGTGTATTAAATATTTGCTTAGAATACGAAAATTGAGAGCACACTGTACTCCACACGTACTACTTCATTCACGAATTTTTCCTACATTTATTTTTAGACATCAACAAAAATAGACTAAAATAATAAGTTATCCTAAATTTCAAAACAACAGTCACAAAATGGCGCACCAGCTTTATAATCAAAAAAAAAAAAAAAAGTATTTTAATGCGAATATTATTTACACCATTTTTGAATATATTGCGAGCATATCTAATTAAAGAAGTTGAATAAGACTTTTAAAAGTGATTCAATCTTATACTTTAACAAGTAAAAATGTAATATTCGGCCGTTCCGACTCACATACACCCTTCATCATAGTGATGTTGAATATTGCCTTACATTGTTATGCTCCATAAGTTAATTTATTTTCCACGATAACAGAAACAAATGCTGATATAAAAAATCTTTTGCTGTAAGGATTGCTCGTTGCTTTACCATTTAAGCCTTTCATTTTGGATTAATAAATTTCACAGCAGTATATTTTCAGGTTTTACTCTTGTGGTTATTTTTACCATCTTCAATTTTTACATTTCTTTAAATTGTTAACAACAAAATTTTGTTTTTTTGAGTTTTCGGCTATTAATCTTGTATTTTCAGCTTCTGTGGAACAAAAAATAGTGAGAGTACAAAAAAACAGAAAAAGCCAATTTTTTTAAAGTAAATTTAAAATTTGTTATTAAAAAAAACTAAAAATTATATTTAAAATTTATTTTTCAGTAGTTTTTAAGAGAAATTTTAAAATTTAAGTGCCCATTTAAAAGAAAAAAATGTATTCTACTTTTAAAGAACTCGGGATCAACCTTAGGACAGAAATTAGGGTTTTCCTTAAAGATGTTTGTTTAAAATTTATTTATTATTTTGGCTAAAATTGTGTTTCTTTAAGAAAATTGAAGTTTTACCCAAAGAGTTGATAGTTGTTTTATTTAATTAAACTTTAAAATTATCGTGCTACTTTTCCGAATAAACTATTTTAATAACCGACATTTATTATTGGAGGTGAAAGCACGTCTCGATGGCCGTTTCGCTACCGCTTACTTAGCTCTTCACGAAACTTCTCACAATTATTTGAAATGAACTAAAGATTTTGGTCTAAACAATAAGGTAAAGACAAAAATAAAAGTTCAAACAAAAACAATAATAATCAACTTTAATTTTACTGTTCTTTATCCCCTGTGTACAGCTGACTTCTTTTCGCCGTTTTTCTATACAGTTTTTTATGTTGTTTTTTAAATTGTGATTTTAAATAGAATTTAGTTTTTTAATTGCTTTTCTAATTTTTGGAAAAATTTACAGCCGTATAAATAACAACAAGTTCGGCATGTGTGAAGGAATTGAGAGGGGTTTCGCCGTACGGCCATACACTTAAAATCATTGTAGAAAAATTCTAGTTTCAAATTTTGTGAAGGAGGGCCTTGCAGAGATCCTGCATAGTTTTAGAAATTATGCAAACCTCATACTAACTTTTCGTTATGCATACGACCATCAAATTTTTTTGAATTTATGTGATCTGGAACTTTTTTCCTGAACTTTAGGGTTTAAATACATCAATGCAAAACAACAACAACAACATGAAGAAAACTGCAAAATGGAAAAATGTAAGAAAAATGGAGGTGCTCGCTTTTTTCTCAACCACTTGTGGACTTGTGTTTCTGAATTTTATAGTAGATCTTTCGAATATTTGTCTGATAGTTGTCTCAGCTTAAATTATCTGTAGCTCATGTGTAGCGGTGGCAAAACTGATTTTAATCCGACTGTGGATAGACGGACATCGTTGAATCGACTTCCAAGTGTATAAGAATCAATCCAATATATAAGCCCTATATGTGATTTGACACGAATATTGTAGAAATAACAAACGGAGTGATAAACTAATATTAACCCTTTCGCTCTGTGGTAAAGGGTATAATTTAAAAAAAGTAAAGTGTTGTTTGACTTGGAAGAGTAAATTTAAGCAGCCACACGTTTCTGGACATATATATGAACGTATGGACGAATATTCGTATATATGTATGTGTATAAAATGTATCTATTTGTATTTTTGCCCTTGAGATAAAAAATATATAAAAATTTTGAATTTATTAATGGGTTATGTATCTGAATTCATATGATGTGTAGATACATTCGTGCAAACATCTTCTCGCAAAAAATCAAACGAATGTAATACAGTCAAACATTACTATGTTGAACAGCTTTATATAAATATGATCAACCACAATTAGACAGGATGAATTTATAAATTTATTTAAAATTTGCTTTAATTATTTTTTTTTCTTTAACATAATAATAAATTGACAAATAAATTTGAATTTTAATGAATATGAATGTCTTCTTTTACTTAGTATCTGGAAGTAAATAAAAAATTGCTAAAAATTTAACAACAACTTTGACAAAAAAAAAAAAAAAAAAAAAAAAAAAATAACTTTCAGATTTAAAAAGTCAAACACGCAACATGCGAAAATTAGATAAAATAATAATTTTTCTGTTAATATGGTTCAAGCAATAATATTTCCTTGTATATGTGAATTTTAGCGGTGTTCCACTTTAATCTCATTCAATTTATTTGACAATAAACTTTTTTACTTTCGTTCTCTCTCATCATTCTCTTATTTGTAGTTTGTTTTTTGCAAGCAAACAGGTTGATCAATTTACAGTAGTGCCAATTTTAATGCTAATTTTAGACTTAAAAATTCGCAAAATTGTAGGTGCAAATTTTTGAAAGGTAATGACATAACTCTAAACTATTTAAAAGTAAATTTACTGTCATAAAGGAGAAAAATTTATATATGTTGTTTTTTATATAAAAATTATATGATTCAAACTGAATTTCGTTAACTAAAATGTCTAAATTTGTAATAGTGTGTTCATACATTCACTTTTATTGAGTCAATATTTTGTGTACTGACAAAATAAGTTTAGTTTAGATGCAATTTGTTTGTGTCTGATGTTTAAATTTCAAAATTTTTCTTAGTTTAGACGCAATTGCTTGCTTTCTGAGGTATAAATATTGAAACTTTGCTTCACGCACGTCTTCTGATCAGTGTTGTATTTTAATTTCTTCTCAATATTATAAAAATTTCGTACTTATTGCGCAATAAATTATTGAGATTTTGTATGGAATATTGAGGTCAATAATATTTTGTTTTTTAAAAAACCTGAATATTGAGTTATGTCTGAACAGGCTAATAACCAATAACTTTAATTGGGTGCAACAGTCTATGTTTTTAAAAAGTTTTACTGTCATATTCATAAAATAATAAAAAAGATTTGAAATTTATTTTAGGACACATTAAATACGATAATCAAACAATTGCGATTGTAATATTTGTGGAATCTAATATACTCCTTCTAGTACTAATTAAAGATAAACTAAAATATTTATAAAAAATAAAATACCTTTGAAATATATTTTCTGATAAATTTTCTATTTAAATTTGTCCTAGAATATATTTAAAAACTATTTTAAAGTTAAAGGAATACGGCAAATATCCTTCCAGTCCTTACATTTTTAATTCAGACTGTAAAATAGAATAACTCTTTAAACATAGTAGAAGAATATGGTAATTTATGTTTACTTTTTTAAATCTTCAGTTTTTGTCTAAAATTTCAATAATTGCAAAGAATCAATTTTTTTGCGAATATCCGTTTTAATCGTTGTAAAAATCATCTATTTTACCATTTTTTAAAGTTCCAAAAATTTAAACTTCTTTACCCATAAGGAACTAAATTATTTATTTATTATTTTTTGCTGGATTATATTTGAAACTTGCAAAAACTAACAAAATAAAAACGCCAAACCATCAACACTGATCTCTTAGAAAATTCTCTGATGTGCTCCCCAGTCAACACGTACATAAACACATTTCTAAGAGTTGCCAGCTCCAATGTAAGCCTTATTTTTTTTTAGATTTTAAAATAGTTTTTTGCATGACTGTTTGGTATTTGAGATCTTTAACAATAAATCTTGAACAGTAAACATTAATACAAAAATTTTCAGTTAAAAGTGTTGTTACAAAAAATAATATGAAATCATATTTCGTAATAAAAAAAATCGCATACAAGCTTGTTGTTAATAGCAAATTATTCTAACTAATGCGTTGCTTATATCCAGTTACTAAATTTTAATTGTAATTTTTTACTGCGTTTAGAAAATAAAAAAGAATCGCTTGCGCAAATAATTTTTATATATTTTTCTATTTAGCTAAAAATAAGATAATATTTCGTACACTACGAGGGTAAAAAATGTTAAGTAAAAGAAACTGGATCAATAAAAGATCGTTTAGGCCTTTACGTCAACAAAACATACATACATTTGGATTTGTGTCTCTATATTAACAAAATTCAATCTCGTTTTGTTGCTCTGATATTTAACAGCAAATTCACAAACGGTAACTAGGAGGTACAAAAGAATACTTTTGAGTTTATCGTCTAAACAACAACCATCCATCAAGTTAATACCTGTTGAACGTTATGTGTACATATGTCATTATAATCTTATTTCCCTTATTCAAGTATTCTCAGGTCCTTTAACAGTCGTTATTTTATTTTATTTTTTTATTAATTAATTTTTTTAATATAAAAATCTCAAGTTTAAAATATCAACAAATTACTTCAGCGTGCGAGCCTGCGTTAAATAAAAGAAATTAAAAATAAGCAACAGGTACAATTCCTACGATTGGTTGCGAATATTTAATGTTTGGTTGGTTTTAAAAATTAAATATTATTTATTTATCAACTTTTTGTAAAAAAAAAAGGTCAAACTATTTTTCTTATTTTGCAATTACTTTTTTAACTTGGATTTTTAAATCATAAGCAGGCAACCCTGTTTTGTGATACATTGATGGTATTTTTACAAAAAAAAAAGGAACAAAAAAAAAGTGAGAGAATTTCTCAGTTTCAGACTACAAGCAAAAAACCGTTGAACGTAGCAGAGCAATAAGAAAATGTGACGGGGAGGACGGCGGCAACAGCCAACGGCTAACTATATAAACAACTGACATTAACATCTCAGACTTTAGTACCACTGTGGATATAAAATCAATAAAATAAAGGTAAAGATCCACAAAATAAAAATAAGAAAATAACCTTTCAAGCAAAAAACTCAAAGTGTTTGATGCAATTGAACGTATGAAAATAATTTACTAAAGTGTTAACGATAAAATCAAAAGTGTAAAGTGAGAAATTATGGTTTAAAATCAAATTCATTTTGTAAAATACGTTTATTTTATAAAATTTACACTAAAACTTAAATATTTGGAAATAAAAAAAATTATCATAATAAATACCTACAACGGAAAAGACAATCGGCAGACAAGTGTTCAAGTTAAACTCAGAATTAAGACATTTCTCTAATAACAAATTAAAATTACAAAAAATAAATAAATTCTCAAATGTATAAAGTTGTGTTTAGTTAATTTTGAGTAGCTTTAAGACATGCCTTCAAATTCCTGAAATTCCAAAAAGGAACTGGCAAACAATTGTTTGAATTAATTAATTATCTGCACGTAAAACGAGTGTAAAAATACAAATAATTCAGTTTTATTTATAAAAATTAAAAAAAAAAAAGATATAAAAAATATATTTTATTTATTTCATCTCTTTACGTAATAAATGAATACAAAATAACAAACAAAATAAAAAAAAAAATTTGCACTAAAATTTTGCCAAGGGCGTAGTGTCAATCTTTAAAATAAATTATTTTCTAAGAAAAGTAAAACAATTGGTTTAAATTAAAATTATTTTAAATGATCGTTTTTTGTTTTCTTTTTTCGTTAAATAGCCTAAAATGCAAATGAAAAACATAAACGTGATTCGAATGAAAATTACAGATCGTGTACAAATCGTGAGATAGACCGTGAATTTCTTTTTTGTTTTTTTTTTTTTTTTTGGTTTTTCACACAAATAGAAATGTGTTGTTTTAAAGAATATTTAAAAAATTTTCATGTGATTTTTTCATATATTTTTAAACAAAGCCAAAATAAAGTATTCAAACAGTTCAAAAGAAAAAAAAACAAAAAAAAAAAACAAAAAAAAAAACAAAAAAAAAATGCATTCTAAAAAGTGAATGCAAAAATTTAAGAAAATCATTACTCAGCTGCAATTTATTTACATTAATTTAACGACGACAACATACTAAAAGGCATTTCAATAATCATAAAAGTTTAAAAGCTTTAAATAAGATTTTAGACTAAATAAATGTAAACAAATTAAATAATAAAAAAAAAATATTAATAAAACGCACAGTTAGCAAACCATCTAAAATAGTGCAAATAGCGTTTATTTATTTATAAAATAAAGTGAATAACATTCTGAAAGTAATCAAAATTTAAATCGCACATACACACACACACACACACATGCAACATATATTTGTATGAGCGTCTAGTAAAAAAGAAAAGATCTTTTTTAAAGTGTTCTCTTAAATTGGATTTCATAGCATTTTTCTTTTTCCATTTAGCAAAGCAAAGACAAGAACCTTTAAAATTATTTTAATGAAATTTAACTTTCCCATCAATTTAGTGGATGTATTTTGTTTTTAAAATATTTAACGAAGTAAAAGTGAAGCAGCTGTTATCAAACCGCATAAATTTATACAGCAAATAAAAGTCAAATCAAATCTTTTACACAGGAATATGAGTGGAAGAGAAAATCGAGGTGTTGGCGGTGGGCATCATCAGCCCCTAAGCAACGCCATGGAAAAAATTAAGGACAGATTATCAAGGGTAGGTATTTGTTATAATTTAATTAATTTTTGTAAACGTATAAATAATTAAACTTTTAGCTCTTTATTGTATTTTAAAATATTTACATAAACGTATGTAAATATTTATTAATAAAATGGATCAGGTTTAATAGAGAATAAATTTTAAACTGTTTTGCACGTAATAACAAGTAAAAGGGTAGAATAATTACAACAAACAGGGAATAGGAATAGATCTTTCGAATTGCGCATATGCAACAAACAAATTGTTGATCAAATTAGACGGATCAGACTTTTTGTATTTTTGAGGTTGCTTATGGTGGTAGGTTTCATAGTTGACACGCAATTTATGTGTAGAAAATCTTTTAAAATTTAAAGCAGTGGTTTTTTATCTTTTTTACTTTTAAGATAATTTGTCGTTTAGAAACAAATGTCCGTATTCGTAAAAAAATTTTAATTAAATTAGTTTTTTCTTTTTTTTTCAATCAAAAATTATTTTTATCACTGTGGCCCAATTGTTATTCTTGTCACATGATACAAAATAAAATTTTAGGATTCTTTAATCACAATAATATCAATTGTGGCACCCTGTGCTAAGCCTGGGTCAATAATATCCAGTTGATCACATAAATGAACTTTAATTCCATTTTATGTAATTAAAGTGTTACAGAGAAAGAATACTAAGCGATACTTAAAGCAATCAGGGATTAATACAGAGTAAAATAGATAGAGGATAACGCCGATGAATTGAAGTTGTCGCCATAGAGATGTTATTTTGAAGGCATATGGTCTTATATTTTAAGCCCTTATTTTACAGACTCTTGAACCTTTTTTAAAACAATATTACAGGTTGTCCCATACAAGATGTGAGTTTTACGTTTACGTTACGTCTTACCTTTAAAATAGCTACAGGCAAATTTCCAAAAATTTCACAATGGGTGTGCCCTTTACAAAAACAAAATATAAAGAAACAAAATTAAAACTGAAAGTGTTCCCATTAAAGACCTCAAATTTACATATATGATCTTTTTCGACTGACATTTTAAATTTTCAGTAAAAAATAATAATAATAATAATAAATTAAAGACTTAAAGAATCAATCGTGTGTGAGTCCAACTCGCACTTGGCAGTTTTCCAGCAAGAAATGAAGCGAAACCATTAACACATTAACACATTTGCGTTAATTTTATATTGAAACGGCGTTGCCGTTGTACCGCTTTTGGTATTAAATTGAAATATTTTTTTTTAATTGAATAAAAGGCCATCGAGAAGTGCTTTCACCCTGAATAATCAATATCGGTGATTTATTAATTTAATCGGGATAAATAATAGCACGATATTTTTTTAAAATTCGTTAGTTTAATTTAATATTCCCATGGTTTAATTTAATTCAAAGTTTTTATACTTGATGAGTAAAGTTCAAAATGCAGCTTATAAATAGTTTTGTAATTAAATCCGGTCCAAGATTCAGGCAAAATTGAAATTAAATTTTTTGTGAAAAATTTCACTGGCAACGCTGTTTGCCACAGACATCAAATGTATACAGTTTTTTCATTTTCCCCTTAAGAATGTGATAGAAACTTTGTTTCACGAAATGATGGATATTTCCATCATCGGTGATAGTCATTTGATGTATCACTGTTCTTGTTGGGTTTATTCATTTTGCGCCACTGTTTAACGATAGTTAACTCTTTTAAAATTAATTGTAAAAAGCCAGAGAATAAACTTTACTTTAATTTTTTTAGTTTTTGCTAAAATTAATATAAAATCGATTGTTAATTAGACTTACAAAGACGGTCTATATTTTTATTGTTTTTATGAGGTTGTGTTTAAATAAAGATTTAGACGATGCAAAGAACAAGTAAGAGTGCTATATTCGGCCATGCCGAATCTTAAATACTCTTCACCAAATATACGAGTATAAATTTAGTTTAGTGAAAAATAAGAAAAAAAAATTATGTGCTATAAATAATTTTACATAAAAATGTCATCGGCTCTTAATGGGTAAAGCAATTTTAAAAAGTTTAACATTTTCTTAATGATCTCTTTACAAGCTATTAAATGATACCTTTATTAATATTTTAAAAAACATGGAGCACAATCGTAGTTTTATATAAAAAATTTAGAGCCTGAAGGTGCCACCCAACGGTATGGCGAAATATTGAAAGAAAAAATAAAAACAATAAACAATATTTGTATTTTAAAACTGACCTAGTGCTTGTGTAATTATAAAATAAAATTAATTAATTTATATCTTCCATTGAGACAAAATTTCAAGTCATTTTATTTTCTAAACACACCACGTATTTAAAAAGAAAGAAAGAAAAAAAAACTTTTTAATATCAATAAATGACTGAAATAAAAAAAGATCGTTTTGATTAAATATTCACTCTCTGAAATTATTTTACCGCCAAACATTTTAGTATATAAATTTTTTTAGTTCGTACATCAATAACAAAGGAAATGCGGAAAAAAGACGAGAAAGGCGAGAAAGGTCATACAAAATGATAATCAATCTCTTGAGTAGTAAAGAAAAATAAATTAAAGTCCAACTTTATTTAAGGTTTTAAACGAAAATTTGCTCAAAGCTTTAAAACTTTCTTCAAAATACTCATATTCGTCATAATTCTTAATAGCCCAAACGCTTAAGTGTGTTTGTTTCACACTATTAGAATTTCTTCCGGATTAAATTGTGTATTAAGAGAAAGATGGGTGTAATGAATGTGTTTCTAGACATGTCTTAAAAACATGCCGAATGACGACAATTAAAAAAAAATATTATCAGTGCTATTCATAATTATTTGAATATAAAGATGATTAGGCTTGTCACAGAACTCAATTCTGATCATAAATTGGTTCTCCCAAAAAAAAAAAAAAATTATAAAGTGAAATTTATTTTCTTGAAATTTTTTTTTTTTTTGGTTTTAAAATTACTTTTTTTTATTGTTATTTACTTCGGTGTGCGCAATATTGCAACATAAAAATAAAAACCGAAAAAGGTAAAACCAAATTGATCGGAAAGGTTAAATGCGGAATTACAACTATTACGAGCGAAATGTGTGACATGCCTAAATATTTTTTTTATTTTTTTTTTGAAATGATAATTGTTGTTATTTGGAATCTTTTTTTTTTGTTAATTATTTTAATTGATAAATATTTCATAATATTTTTTTTTCTTTTATTTACTTTATTTTTCGTTTTCTGTTAACAATATTTCAATTTCTCTTGAGCATTCTTCTCGATTTCTTACTTGCAATAATTTCTTTTTTCACTAAATACCTTGATTAATTGGTGAACGAATTGTTGATTACAAAAAAGACAACAAAATGGCATCACTGATGCAGAAAACAAATTATATTTTGATGGATCCAGGACATTCAAAGCGTTAAAATCTCAGTACGACAATACCGTAGTTTTATTAAAATTCTTGTAGAAACAAAAACAGACAGACAATTTGACTGCCATAAAAAAAGTTATAACGACCATGGTAATACGCTCGTTTTGTAAATTTCAGCAGTCTGCTTCTAACAGTTGAAAAAAATCTTTAAATTAAAATTTTATTTTTGTCACAGTGCGGTATAGTTTTAAGCGTGTGCTTATTACGGTTCAAAAGATAAACCCATAAAAGTCTAAATTACATTTGTATAGCATGACTATCGAATTTTATTTTTAAACATTTTTAGTACTTTTTGCTGTAGTGGTCATAATTAAACAACTTCTTTATAAGTTGCTATTGTCTTTCTATTTAAATTCAAAACAAATTGTCATAGAGGAAAAAGTTACGAAAATATTTTTTATATACTTTTGAAAGCTACGGCGATATTAAAACATCGTTAGCTAAAATGAAGAACAATTTAATTACCAAAAACGGCAGCAAATTGCAATTTCATTTAATATATTTGAAAATTTGAAAATATTTTTTTTTTTTAGCTGACGTTATACTCTTTGTAAATTCCAATTGTCCATCAATAAAGTTACAAAATGACCACCGCATACGTCAACATCACATCTCTGCAAGAAAAGCACCCTTTTAAATTTTAATTAAATTTTATGTTGTTGTTGTTATAGTAAATATAGTAACACACACTTCGTGTAAATTTGAAATTTCTGTTCATTACCATCTCAAAGAAAATGTCATAAACGTCATTAAAAATTGTATTTTTTATACTTGTTGTTATAGTGGTTATAGTTACACATACTGTGTCCATACGGTACAAAAAAAATCATGCTTCTATGGAAATCCCTTTTCATTTTTTTCGTATTTTTTTTTTTTTTTTTTTTTAACTCTATCACGATGCACTCTCTCTATATAAAATTTTATTACCATCATTAAGCAAAAGAAAAATGAGTAGGAGCTGATTATATTTAGTATTTCACTATATAATATCATGAAAAAGGCTAGAGGATCGATTTTCCTTTCAAGTTTTTATATCCATTATTTAGTTTCCAATGAAATATTTGATATAAAATATATTTAAAAAAAAACTAACTTTTAATTAAATAGAGATTATGAGGTACTTTTTATTTGAAAATTTTGTTGTTGGTATAGATAGTGGTCGATACGGAATGCAAAAAACCTATTTTTGGAATTCTTGTCTATGTATGCATCAGGTTAAAACCGCTGATGGATTGGGATAAAATTTTGTGAGGGGGTCCCTTAGAATACTTTTAATTTTTTAAAAATATGTCATTTCGTAGAAAAACTAGAGATACAAATGTCACCAAATTTTACGGGTACAATGGTACCAAAGCAGTTGTCAGCACATTGGACTTTAGTAGATGAAATTTTTTGAACACAGAATGCTACCATAAATATTAAAAAACACATTTTTGTAGATTTTAGTTTTAAGAAAATTGGAAATGACACACTGACGAAGTCGTGGACAATGCTAATTTTAATACAAAATCATTCAACATCTCATTTAACAATGATCTTGATCACCACAAAAAGTGGAAAAGGGTACAATTAAGTTTGTCACAACATTTTTTATTTCTACAACATCCATTTCAGACGCCATAAAGTATTTATGTATATTCTGAGTCCTTATGCATAGCGAAGTCGTCCGTGTTACTGTTGAAATCAACTTTGCCAAAGCACTAGATAAACTAGAGAAAATTTATCGATCGACTGATCAGACATAGTTTCAAAAGAGTTGCCATTGAAAATCAGCATGATCGGACAAGTCCCTCGAGGCAGTGGGCTAAACACCACGCCTGCCTCTAATTTTTCCATATCATTTTGGAACAATAAAGTAACTCCAATCAAAAAACGAATATATGGAGCGATTGAGATTGAAAAAAAAGAAAAAAACATCAAGTGAAAAATTTGGCGCTCGCCCTTGTTTTCCGAATTATGGGCCTCCAAACATTTCATAAAAAAGTTCGATTGTCAATATGGGTATTATTTAAAAGCTTTTAAAGAGATCTTTCAGAAAATTTTAATTTTTGTAGTGCTTAACCCATAAAGAGCTGATGAAATTTTTACGCACAATTGTAAATCGCACTTAATTATTTCTTTCTTATTTTTAAATTCTCTGTCACCGCAATGTTTGTCTTTTTGATAGGAGCTACTTTACTAAACCAGATTTACATAGATGGTGTAGGGTATGTTAGATTCGGCTTAGCCGAATATAGAGCACTCTTACTTGTTAAACAAGACAACAGTTTTTAAACGCACGCTTCAGGTAGAAATATTCTTGAACAGAATGTCCAGAAACGAAGATTTTTAATTATTATTATCAAAACAAATGATAACAATTTAAATTAAGATTTAAAAAATCCGTCAGAATAAATACATTTTTGGAGATTTATTTTGTAGCAGCGCTCAATGAGTCGTCTGTAGGCACCAGTCATAAGTGTGATCGATTCACTTTCAAAATAAATTCAATTAAATAAGAGAAAATGAGAAATTAAATTTATTGTTAAACAAGACTTGAAGCAGCGACTGTTTTGTTATCAGTTCATAACAATAATTCAAAATTATAAAGTATTCGTAAGACTGGGAAACTAATTTATTAATAGGCAGACAGTTGAGCTTTAACATTCAATAAATATATGCAAATAGCCATTGGAACACAAAAACTAATAGTCCTTTTTTGCTGTTTTGTGTTAAATCTTATTACAGGAGGATCAACCATATCAGAGGGTGGATTTGGATGAGACGACTACATTGTCGACCTCAAATACCGCTACCAGTTTAGACACTATATTACCGGAAGATCCTTTTTTATTACCATCACATAACAGACCAATACCCCCTAAACAACAACAACAACAACGACAACCAACACAGAAACGTAGAAACCAGCAGCGTCTTTTTGAAACAGAAATACCATTGCAATTTGGTCCCATTATTGATGCGAGCGATATTAATGAGCCTCCATTACTAGAGACCGGAAAAGTAAAAAATATACAGGAGCCTGCACCACTTCCATTACCGCCACCGCCTGCATCACAGCATTCGCACAGGGATCATCATACACGCAGTATTATTTCAATACCAAGCGAAGACCTACAACGCAGCAAACAGTCTCTCAAAGGTTCACGGGTATCTTTTGAGAAGCGACGAGACAACGAGAGTAGTGATGAAGACAGTTTTGAGGAAAAAAGAACAGGTTTTCAACAGCAAAAAGCAGTGAGCGTAGATCACAGGGGAATCCTTAAGGATCTAAAAACAATTTTGGCCCATGATAACCGACGTCAGTTTCAAGCCAAAAAGCACGTATCCCTCGATTTAAAAGGAACACGCTATTTACAAGATCTATTAAAAGATTCATCGTCCGAAGAAGAGTTTCGTAAGAATCGTCGCGAATTTCAAGGCCGCAAACATCAAAGCTTAGACCCCCGAGTCAGTTTTAAATTGGAAAAAGTGCTGCAAGGATCAAGTGAAGATAGTGACGAGGAGAATGATGATGTTGAACACAAACGTTTAATACATCGCCCTAAAGACATAACAAAGCCCGTCGTTATCGACTTGAAAGATTTGGAAAGTGAAAGCGACGACGATTACATTTCCTCAAGACAACACTTTCAACAGCAGCGCTCCATCAGCAGTGATTCCAGGAAAAGGTATATAAAAACTATTTATTTTCATTTTTAATTTTGTAATAATTAATTTTAATTAATAATTAATTTTAGTATACGCTTTTTTGAAATGGATGAAATGGGCCGAAAAAAGGGTGATAATTTACGAAGTGCTGTACCCTTTGTGCGACAAATTACCGAAGATGGTAAACCGAAATTGGAAGTATATAGACCTACAACAAATCCCATTTACATATGGACTCAGGTGAGTTCTCAATGCCAATTATTATTACAAAAAAATAGAAAAATAGAAAATCTGCAATTGACACAAACACCACCCACTTTGAGACAGACACTCACTTAATTGAATTGGATGTGCACAAACAAATAAAGTCCTCAAAGTAATTCAATTAAAAACAAAATTCATAAACTATTTATAGTTTTTTTTTCATAAAAAGTCATAAAATGCAATAAATAACATCGCAAGTGATGAATTATTTATTGCTGTTGTTGTTGTTGTTGCTATTGCAATTCTCAGCTCAAAGGTTTAGAAAAAAAAAAATACAAAACAAAAAAATATGTTACGACTCTGCCGTTTCCAAGGGAGCGTTTAGTGGCCACTTGAACTTTTAACTTGCATCATCATTTGCCTGGCAGCAATTTCAAATTTCAAATTAAACTAAAATCAGATGTCCTTTACACTCTGCGTTCTTAATTTTGAAAACATCACAAAAAAGAAAAAAAACAAATTCGTAACGTGAAAATTGCGCTTTAGGCAGAAACAAAATAAAATTAATTTGAGAAATTTGCTTTAAAATTTATTGCAGCGGCATCAATCACTGCAATATTCAATATTCAATAGAACATAAAACAATAAAATCTTATCAATTATTTAAATGCCATATGAAGACAGCGTGATTTCAGATGAAAAACAAAGAAAACTTTTCAAATTACCATGATAATTAAGAGTAACGATTAAAACTAGACTACAAAACAAAATATTGATTGTACTTGAGTTTTAGTGATTAAATTTAATTTTTATTTTGTTTTTTTATTTATTTGCATTTAAATAATAATCTTCGTCGGTACCCTATTGATTGATTTGCACACGTAGAACAACAGCAATCAGATGTAGGCATTTGTAAGTTTGGAAAATGTTCTCTCTGCCAGAGCTTAACTTAAGCGGTTCACCTTTAATGCTTTGTTTCGTTGCTAAAACAAATTTAAGTTCATTTCAAATTTAATATTTCATCTGAAATCAGATTTGAATTTCAAAATATTTCTACATTTTAGTTCCCGTCTTACTTTCGATCACACATTAAATAGCAGCCAGCGGATATTTAAGTCGTTCAGAGAGAGTTTTCTAATACAAATTTTTTTTTTTTTTGCCATTTTAATTGTGACAAAAAAAAAGTTGACAAATAGCGGATGATTTCATGAATGACCCTGCTGCATTCATTTTTTTGTGAAAAACGTAAAACATAAAAAAAAAGTTTATCAACATGAAAATCTTAATGAGAGCAGACACTCATGTGTCTTTTCATTTGCCCGATGATGTTCCAGCCGCTAAATGTACTTTTTCACAGGTTGTACCTAAAATACCGTTATTTAAATTTTTTTTATTTTTTATTAAAACAAAATAAAAAAAATGTTAATTTATTTCACTTTTTTTTATTTTTTAGGTTTTAGCAGCATTTAGTGTTTCCTTGGGTTCTTTGGTGGTGGGGTTTTCCTCCGCATACACATCGCCTGCATTAGTTTCAATGACAGATCGCAATATTACGTCTTTTGAAGTAACACCTCACGATGTAAGATCATTAAAAGACTCAATTAATTACTGATGCTTTACAACTGCAATAAAAAAACTCTTTATTTATATTTCATAGGCTTCTTGGGTTGGTGGACTAATGCCTTTAGCTGGTTTAGCTGGTGGCATGACTGGTGGCCCCTTAATTGAGTATCTTGGACGTAGAAATACAATTCTTGCTACAGCAATACCGTTTATAGTGTCGTGGCTACTAATTGCCTGTGCAGTAAATGTTGGAATGGTTTTAGCTGGTCGTGCGTTGGCTGGCTTCTGTGTGGGCATTGCTTCCTTATCATTGCCCGTTTATCTGGGTGAGACGATACAGCCGGAGGTCCGCGGTACTTTGGGTTTATTGCCGACAGCCTTCGGCAACATTGGCATTTTGGTCTGCTTTGTAGCTGGCACTTACATGGACTGGTCTATGCTCGCGTTCTTAGGTGGTGCGTTGCCAGTGCCATTTTTGATACTAATGTTTCTTATTCCGGAAACACCACGCTGGTACGTATCACGAAATAGGGAAGAAAGGGCTCGCAAGGCATTAGTTTGGTTGCGAGGTCGAGAAGCTGATGTGGAGCCAGAACTTAAGGGATTGATGCGTTCTCAGGCTGACGCAGATCGTCAAGCAACGAAAAATCAGCTAATGGAACTTTTTAAACGCAACAATCTAAAGCCTCTGTCAATATCTCTTGGCTTAATGTTCTTTCAACAATTTAGCGGCATAAACGCTGTAATTTTCTATACAGTACAAATATTTAAAGATGCCGGCTCAACAATAGATGGAAATATCTGCACCATAATTGTTGGTGTTGTCAACTTTATAGCGACATTTATTGCTACTGTTTTAATAGACCGCTTAGGTAGAAAGGTAATTTGATTTATTTAGCACTTAAACAAAAGTTAACAAATTAAAAAAAAAATCTCTTTTAGATCCTTTTATACATCTCGGATACAGCCATGATTATAACACTTTTTGTATTGGGTGGCTTTTTCTACTGCAAATCAAGTGGCGTAGATGTTTCAAATGTGGGATGGTTACCTCTAGCAAGTTTTGTAGTTTATATATTGGGCTTTTCATTAGGATTCGGTCCCATACCGTGGCTAATGATGGGTGAAATTTTGCCCGCTAAAATAAGAGGTTCAGCTGCCTCCGTTGCTACTGCATTTAATTGGTCATGCACTTTTATTGTTACCAAAACCTTTCAAGACATGATAGGTAACTTCAAAGCAAAAAATTTCCAAACGTTTAATAATTTTTTAATTCTTTTTCTGTTTTCTTTTATTTTTCTTTAGAGTCAATTGGTGGCCATGGAGCTTTTTGGTTGTTCGGTGTCGTATGTTTTATCGGCATGTTCTTTGTCATTCTCTACGTACCTGAGACTCAGGGCAAATCCTTAGAAGATATTGAACGTAAAATGATGGGACGTGTCAGACGTATGTCATCGGTTGCCAATATCAAACCACTATCATTTAATATGTAAAAAGCTGAATGTTTGTGCTAAGAATATTGTTTCTCACATTTAGCATCAACGAATACCCAAATAAATAAATGAAAACCAAATATTATTGTAAGTAGTTAAGCGATTCTATTAAATTATAAAAAATTATATTTATCTAGAGAAAGCAAAGCTTTTCCTCATTTAAAAATAAAAATAAATTATCCTGACGTGCTGCAACATTTGTTTGCTAATTTTAAATTATTTTTTTTTTAATTAAAATTAATCATTAACTAGTGCCGTATTAAGTAAAATTTATTTTTAATTGTTGTAGTTTTTAATGATTGATTAAATTGTTTTAATTAAATAAAGTTTTTAGTTTTATATGTAAAATATTCCAATTCTACTTTGTCTTTTATCCTTTATCCTGTTGAGAGTTTTTTTTTTAATGAAAATAATACCAATTAAAATTCTTATGTCGATGATGACATAAAATTATTTACAAAATGTAAATTTTTCTTATAAAAAATATTAAAATTTGAAACTTCTGTGTGATATTTAGGTTGCAGTTATTGGACAGTTTTGGATAAAACCAGTTGAAATTTATAACAAATTAAAATAATTTTAATATTTATTGCTTCCGAAAAAAATTGATTGTTTTTATAAGAAAAGTTATTTACACTCGGCAAGTAATTCTTAAAAATTTAATTCATCGTTTATATACAATTTCGATTGTTCATTCAATCGCTTTTTTTAGAAATTAAAAAGGCTAAGCTGGGGGCAAATTACGGCACTCGATATCGATCGAAATTTCAATAGAAGTTAAATGTAAACTTCGATCGCTATCAATTGCCATAATTTGCCCCCTGTTTAAACATGACAGAATAAGAATCTCTTCAAAAACAAAGGGAAGGGAAACATAATGAGAATTAAAAATCTGGTATCTTAGTAAATGTCAATTGCTTAATTACAATATCGTCTTAAATTGGTAGAGGAATATTTTAAACAATTAAAACAATTAAAAATTCAATCTTACATAGAGGAAGCAAAATCCATAAGATAATGCAAGAACAGACATTGAAAATACGCATGTCACAACGAAATTAAAAATTATCGAACTAATGGGTGATAATTATAAGCTTTCATCAAATGATCAATCAATTACAGTGCCCTTTGCAGCAACAAGTAAATTGCTAAGTAAGGATTTGCCCATATTTGATGGTAAATATTCCAATTACAAAAATTTCATTTCATAATTTAAACAATTTGTCGACAAAGAACCATCATTATAAAAAATCGAAAAATTTAATCATCTTTTACATTGCTTGTCTGTCCCAGCGCTAGACATGGTATGCGCTTTAGACGTTTCTACTGAAATTTATAAAAAGGCCCTTTAAAGGTTACAAGAACTAGACGATAATAAGACAATAATTTTTTTCAGAACATGTTTAAAACATTTTTGATCTTTCTACTGTAGAAAAGGCTTGTGGCAATAATTTACGAAGTCGTTAGAAATTGAAAAAGAAATTTGAAATGCCTTAATCATTCACACATTGTTGCACAAAAAAATAGATGTTAGTTTAAAAATAAGGTGGAAAGACAATTTGATTACTCAAAATTACCGTCGTTGGATGACTACTGCAAACAGTTGGAACGAAGATGCTAATTTCTAGAATCTTCTGAACCACATTTGTCTTTTAGTGTAACCAAAACTAATCAGCATCAACTTAATCAGCAAGCGTAAATGTACATTTTGAGAAATCATCGGATATAGTTTTATTAGCAACAGCGGTGATTCTCATTGAAAACACTCTTGCTCACAGATGAACCTTATGTGTTAAAATCTCTCTTGATTACTACAACTACCCAAAAAGGAAACATTGGTAAATACTGTAGGAGTTGGTAACACAGCCACTAAGATAAAATATAATACAAAGACAAAAAGTTCGTTTACGTTATAATACGTCAGAATTTTGTATAAAATGTTATTTAACTAATAGAATTGCCGGTTACCAACCAATGCCTTTTTTGAGTGTATTGGCAAAGACAAATTTGTCCTAATTAACTCCATTTACAAGAAACCAGCTTCGGAAACATCGTTTCAGGTTGGGTATTATTGTAAAGCTTTTGAAGAGGTCTTTAAGGAAATACTAAAATTTTTTAAAAATGCCGATTTCACTTTCATGTAAAATTATATATATGCAGTATATATATGCTTTTTTGATTCGGCATAGCCGAATATAGTACTCTTACTTGTTTAATTTTATATTACATTTGGGGAAATAAAATATTTTTTTGAGTTAGTTATGGCCCTTTAACTGAGCGATGCAATTAACATAAAAACAGACATAACGGAATTTTTCCAGTTAAAGAACATAGCGATGAGGATGAAAATTTTGAAGTAATTAGAGATGTGAAATGTGAATTAATTTTCGAAAAAAAGTTAATTTTGGAAAATTTTGGGTTTGCACTTTAGTATTTGAGGTGCAATGTGATGATAATTTAAGTAAAAAAATTGAGCTATTGTGGTCTCTGGAAAATGTTTCCTTACCTTTAGGAAAACTTAGGCCGGAATATCACACAATTTGAGACGTATTTCACGTTGTTTTTGAAAAAAAAAATGTGAATTACAATACAATAAAGCAGGGGTTCTCATCAAATTCCTGCTCACGGACCCCTAGTAAACTAATTTTTTTTTTCGCGGACCCCTCTGAAGCCCAAGTTCAAAATAAAATTTTTATTATTTTTGAAAACACTGTTTTCTTAGTTCTTCATGCGGACCCCGTGGATGGTTGCTACGGACCCCCATTTGAGAACCGTTGCAATAAAGTTTTTCAACATTTTTTTTTTTGGAAAAGTTAAAAATAAAGATAAATTAAACAAAAGCAACAAACAGACAAAAAGAAAAGGAGAACCTCCGAAGAAAAATTTGTTTTTTTAAAAATTTGAAATTTCAGTGTGTGTTGTTAGATTAGGAGAATTACCTTTAAAATGCAGAATTTTGTTTTAAAAATAGGGATAATTTATTATTATTATTTTTTTTTTTTTTTTTTTTTTTTGAGAAAATTTTCTATATTTTATAAATTTTTGAGGAAATATAAATCTTATTTCAGGGATTACTTTAAATATTTTCACTAATCAGTAAAAAATTGATGATAAAGAAATTAAAATTCCGGTATCAATCAATATTAGTTTTTAGTACAATTGTAAAAAGTCCAATGCTTGGATAGAAAATTGTTTTTCTTTTTTTGTTTGCATTAAACTCAATTAAGACCAAAATAATAAACAAAATGAGAATTCCGAGAGGGAAGAATATTTGGGATGCGAACTTTTTAAAAAATAAAAATTGCATTTCGTGACCATACCGAAGGTTGGTATAAAGCAAAAACCAATGTACAACACGAGTTACAAAGAGAACAGCGAAGAAATGCTTTCGATTGTGTATGGACTCCTTGTATTCTTATTTACAAAAATAATTGGTTAAATAGATAATGTTTAAAATGTAAACAACTTAAGATAGGCAGATGCAAAGAATGCGGATAAAGGTTGTAGCGTTACATTACAGCATTACTTTCTGCTGATGTTTAATTTCTCCTGTTTTCTTTATAATTTTTAGAAACTAAAATCAATTTTAATTTATTTGTTGTGAAAACATTTTATTTAGAGATGTCATCTGGTATCCCAGTTCTAAGGTTATGTTTACTTTTGTTATTTCCTTTTTTATTCGAGCCTCCGGTGGCAAGTAGCTGAATAAATTCTAAAAGAGGTATTTTTTTACAGGTTATTTAGAGCTGTAACTCGATACTGTTGCAAAAGTTACAGGGCATATCAGCCTTAACAGGATACCATACGCTACACCCAAATTTTCATATTTTTGTCAGTTTGTTTCTTTTTTCTTGAAACAGAAATCAAATTTACTTTGAAGCCAGTAGACCGTAAAGCAAATATAAAACACTTTCCTTATTGAATGCGCTTCTAATAACATTAATTTTACACATTCATATTGAAACTGAAATAAAAAAAATAAAAAACAAACGACTAAAATGTTGTTCTCCCGATGACTTTGACAATGAAAACAAATAAATATTATCTCCACAATGTATGCTACGTGTTAAATATCAATACATATGTGAACATCATAAGAGATGAATATGAGCTGATTATTCAAGCCAACATCTGAATATTACTAAAATGTTCTGGTAGTTTCCGGCAGAGTGTAGGAAATTATAAATTTTTTTTAAATAAACACAGCTCCCTTAAAAAATTCTGTTTAAAATCTTGATGAATAACTGATTTACAGTTTAAAAAAATACTGTATCACATTGAATTTTTTTTTTTTTTTTTTGTATTTCTTAAAGTATTTTTTCGGGACTTTGGCGGATTTATGTTTATGAAAGTCGTTTTAGTGTATCAATCAGAATTTATGTACATTAAAGTAGTTTTTGTCTATCAGTTCATAATTAAGATGCTTTACAAAAATAAAAAAAAATAAATGAAGTAAAATGTATTGCTTGAGTTTACGAATTGTGGTACGAAAAATTTGTATGGTAAAAGTGGCAAGAAAATCCGAATGAAAGCAAAATATTAATAAAAAATGATGAAGAACGGAAGGTGAGCAGTGCTTCGGTATAACAAAAAAAAAAAGGAACTTGGCAAAAGCTTTCTAGGAAATTTAGAGAGCCTTGTTCATCACAATTTTGCCTAAAAATTTCAATAAGAAATTGTTTAAAGTTTGAAGTGAATATTTGAAATTAAATTTTGAACTTGTTCTTGATATTAGAGTAACAAATGAATATGATCGAAGTCCCTGCTTCCCCTGAACGACTTTATAAAGAAAAATACCAATATCTAAAATAAAAGTGAGACGGACCACTTCCAAGGTTAAAAAAAAGTTCCTTTACGGCAGATTGTCACCCACCACTTCTTTGATAATTTGCCTTAAAAAACGTATTTTATTTAAAAGTAAATTATTTTATATTTAACACCTGTTTTTTATTCACATTTATTTTTCGTCAATATAAACATGAATTTTTAAGTGTTTTAATAACAAAATGCCTTATAAAAAGAAAAATGATTTATTTATTTTTTCAGATTTATACGGCATTTACACTATGCAATTTTGCATGAAACTAGCATGAAATTTTTGTTTTTTGGTGAAGTGAGAGGGATAAGCAACGTGGTATTGCTTAGATCTTAAGGGGATGTCAGTTACTGTCGCTTGTTTATTTTTAAATAATACATATCGCTTCAACTTAAATAGGGAGTTGAAAAAAAAGCGTCAAAAAATTGCATAATGTAAATCTGGCCTTAATTGATTTTTTTCCCTTTTCTACTTAAGGCCATTGATATATATTGGAAAGAGAATAAAAAAAATTATTGCTTTTTACTGGCAAAAAAATTATTTTAAAAATTTTCAATTTAAATAAGAATGTAAATATTTTGTTTTAATTAAACATGCAAAAATAAGTAAATTGTATAGATAAACATGACAAGCAGTGCAGGTGGTGAAATGGATCTCCAATAAAAAAGAAAAAAAATTAAGGTGTTAACTGTTAATAAAAAGTATTTAATGTTGATTTGTTAGTTACATTATCAACAAAACAAATAAAGATATAGAAGTCACCCACTAAACGAATGTGTGGTTGGGCAGTAAAGAATAATCTTGGTTAATTAAAAAAATTAAAAAAAAAAATCCAATAAAAACTTTGTTACCAGTTACGTGTGCACAGTGGGACCTATCTTACTTCTTACTAAATATTTTATCGAAGCTTAGGAAAAGAGTTACTCTTTAAGAAAATACATTAAAACTGTAGATAAAATCTGATCTCTTTGGGATAGAATAACATTGCGATCCTTCTAGGTTTTGCTAAAAAAAAAGCAAACAAAAACACAAAATTAGAGTTATTTCTCAAAATATTATTTAGGTAGATTTAAACGAAAATCCGCTTTAAACAACTACTTTTTCATTTAAAAAAACGGTTCACTTACATTTCATTTAAGTTGAATGTATTTTTCAATAGTTTTCGAATGTTGATTTTGTTACTAACAAAATATGTCAACACAAATAATTTTTCTTTTTTTCAAACGCACATAAAAAAAACTTTCAGAACAGTAAAAAGTTTATTTTTTATTTTTTTTATTTTAACTAACAAAATGTAACCTACCAAAGCATCATTAACTACTGTTTTTGTATCTATTTTACTTAACAAAATAAAACCTACTTAAACAGTAAAATTTACATCTTTCTTTCTCTATACCAGCCCTCTAAAAGTAACCTACCAAACAAAATAAACTGCAGGTTTTTTATTTATTTTAAACATTAAGAGGTTTTAAGTTATTTATTCATTATTTATTTTATTTTAATAAACAAATGCCATTTTTTCTTCTATGCTGAAAAGAAATATTGTAAAATATAATAACGCTTATCGTGGTTTGCGTTTTAGCGGCGAAAGTTAGTCGTTTTTTTTAAATTTTGTAATAGATTAAAGATAGCTCGTAACAGTTATCATTAATCTATTACAAAATTGTCGTAGTCGAAATACGCCTACGCCAAGTACGATAGGGGTGAATAACTGCAATTTGGAAATTAATATAACGTACATTTGGTAAATCTTTTAAATGTTGAAGACCACATAATTTATTTTTTATTATGTATCTTTAAGAGAAGTCTATTATTTTTTAAAACGTAATAGAGATTTCAAATGCTATGTAGAATACTTGCCGATATATTTTTGATGTTTTTCTTCCAAAAATTATTTTTTCTAATTGTATTTTTTAATGACATACATACTTTCCAACAGTTTATCTTTATTTGATTTTATATTTTAAAGCTTTTATAAAATAGTGCTTTTCTACTGACAATTTTTTTAATTAAGTATTCCATTTTTACTTAAACAAAATAAAAATTAATTGAATATTTTGATTGCATCGAAAATCAGTATTTCTTGTCGTTTGTTTCTCTAACAACAGTCAAAAAACGTTAAATAAAAATTTTCTTCCTAAAACATTTATTTTTAACTTTTTTTTTTTTAATATTATTAATTTTCTTAATTCTTCTTAAATTAACTGCAAATAGTTAATGTTAAAAACTTTTGAGTGATACCATTCCTTACGATTTTATAGATATTTTACTTCAAGAGCTTAATTCTGCGCTTTTCGTCTTAAAGCAAAAAAAAATAGGAATAAAAATGTGAACACTGTCGTTAAAGCTCCGTTTCCGTACTTTTTGGGTAAAGTTCGGTAAAATGAGAGTATTCATAAATTATTCTCAATTGAAGACAAAAATGCCCAAAAGTACGGGAACACAAAAAAACAAACTTCTATCCAAAAACAAGATTTCAAACAAAATAAACATGCAGTTCTTCAAAGAAAACATAAGAACACAAATATTTTGTATGTTTTTATTTTTGTTTTATTATTTTTTGGAATAAACTTTTAAACAACATTTTTGGTAGACATTTGCGTGCATGAAACTTAGAATTTTTTATATTTGCTTTTTATGCTCGCTGCGTTATTAGCTTTTAATTCTAAACTTAAGATTTTTCGTACTGTATTTGTGAGAATGTTAAAGGGGCTCGTCGCTTTGTGCTTGTGTGTGATAACGGCAGGCCCCCGTATTTCAATGTATTGAATATGTTTGTTCGTTCTTCATGTCTGAGTTTGTGCATAAAATTGAAAAATGCTTCTAAAGAATAACGGAAAGACAAAGTTTTTATTCATTTTATTTATTTATGTATTTTTTTTTCGTTTTGTTTTGATAACGATTTAATAAACACACTTACACCATAACATGTGAATGGATAAATTTCTAATTAAATAATTTCATTGATAAAAAATTTTTTAAAAACTCATTAAAATTTTTTTTTTTAATTTATATTAACTAAAGTAAGAATTGATTTAAATTCATTTTAAAAAGTGAATATTTTCACATTTTTATAAAGTCAATAAAAATATCTTTACATTTTCTTTTTCTTAAACAAAGAGGTTTTTTATCACAAATATCCACACGTCAATTTTTTTTTATTAATATTCTTTCTGCCAGCATTTTTCAGATTGTTTTTTAATAAAAGTTACATCTTCATTACTGCTTTAGACTAAAATTTTAATTTACAAAAAAATAAATTATTTCCGAACTTAGATCTTTTTACATACATTATTTCATCTCTGCTGGAAGTAATTTGAACAACAGGACCCGATAATTAATACAAAAACATTAAGATTAAACTTTGATTTTAAAAGTAAATTTTGTTCAATGTGTTTCAGTTGGACTTGTTTGTGCGCAGGCCTTATTTGCTGATTTATTGGTATTTTGCTGATTTTTTGTCTCACTTCTTCTTTAAAACAGCCGATTTCTTTCGATAAACTCTTAAAATACGGTAACTTTATTTGTTTTAGTATAAAATATTACTTTTGGACATCACTGGAATACTTGATACGTTAAAAAATTATCGTTAATAAGTTTGTTGTTCCCTGTTTTTTATGTTGTAAACATTATTAAATACTGTATTGTTCTGTAATGTTATATTATATTTTTCGTAAAATATTATTTTATTAAATTTCCGCTTTTTGTTAATAATATTTTTAATTGTATTTAAAATAAGTATTTTTTTTATACCACAAAAACTTGAAAAAGGGTATTTCTAAGTTTGTCTGACTATGTTTGTATATATATTCTGACTTCTTATGCATAACGAAGTCGATTAAGCCATTTCCGCCTGTCTTCCGTATTAGTGTTGAAATCAAGTTTGCCGAGGCACTAGAACAACTATAGAAAATTTTAATACGCAAATCGATCAGACATAGTGTCGAAAGAGGTGCAATAGAAAATTAGCATGATCGGTCCAGCATAATCGAGGCAGCGGGCAAAACGCCACGCCTACCTCCAATTTTTCACATCATTTGGAACAATGAAGTAACTCCTCTGAGTTACGGACCTCTGAAATTTTAAAATTTTTTCAAATATCAATATGGATACCATTTTAAAGCTTTTGAAGAGATCTTTAAAGCAATACTAACATTTTTTAAAACCGCTTAATCCATTAAGAGCCGATGGCATTTTTATGAAATATTATATAAATTTAGTGCTTAAAAAATTTTATTCCTATTTTTAAATTCTCTGTCTTTGCAACATTTGCTTTTTTTTATAGGAGCTATTTCACTAAACTAGATTTGCATTCATAGATGGTGAAGGGTATATAAGATTCGGCATTGCCGAGTATAGCACTCTTACTTGTTTTAAACTAAATTGCTAAAAACTATTGATAAAACTATTGTTTTTGCACCCTTGCTTGTGCGTCGGTGGGTTACGTTTAAATTTAAGCAAACAACACTCTTACTTACATAAAACTTTTCATGGAACTATAACTAAATTTTTGTTTGGTGGTAAAATAAGAGGGGTATTTTGAATGATGTTAATGTTGCTTATGTTCTGTTTAAAATAACGAATATTGCTGCAACTTAAAACAAAATTTAAAAAATGTGGGCTAAGTTAAATAGCTGCTTTTTTTCTTTTGTTTACAAAATATTTTTTTTAATGTCTAAAAAAAATTTATGTAACATTGAAGAAATCGCAAGTATTTGATAATTTAAAGAAATAAAAAGTATAATTTTGTTTCTTTGTTAATTTCCTTTAATTTAACTTAGGTTTGTTGTCTATTACCCTGGCTGGTTAAGCTAGTGGAATATCTAGTGGACCATTACTGGAGTATCTTAGGCAGAAATACAAGTTTTTCTGCGGCCACACTAGTTAGAATTGCGCGATTTCTTATTGCTTTTTCGGTGAATATAAGCATAATTTTAGCTGGCCGCACGTTGGCTTTTATGTTGGAGTTACATTTTTATCATCGTCGAACTATGGGTATGTTACCGTCAATTTTGGTAGCATTGGCTGGCGCCTAAATGTATTGGCCTATTTTGGCGGTTTAGATGGTTAGTTACCAGTACCATTTTTTATATTATTTTTTCAATCCGGAAACGACACGCTGGTACGTATCACGGAAAAGGAAAGAAAGAGCTCACAAGGTGTTTATTACGAGATAGAAAAGCGGATGTAGGGCCAGAATTTAGGAGAACTAATAAACGAATTATTTAAACGCAACAATCTAAAGTCTCTGCAAATATCTTTTGGTTTAATGCTCTTTCAATAATTAAGTGGCATAAAAGCTGAAGTTTTCTACACAGTACAAAAATTTAAAGTAAATGGCTCATCAACAAATGGAAATATCTGCACCATTAATATTTGTCATGTTCTTAAAAAAAGATGATGTTATCAATATTCAGAGCCTCAGGTAAATAGATGGAAAACATGGCCAGACCACCCAATTTTTTCACTTTTTTAATTGCATTTTCACATTTTTTTTTTCATTTTTGAGCGGCGTCCGTTAACTAGATTTGTTGCAAATAAATATTTACAGATTTAAAGAAAAGGTCATTCGAAAGCAAGTGCCGTCAGCAATCATTTATACGTAAAATTGTGATAATCCAAGGTGGCTAAGACATTGGAAGTACGCTGTCTTCATCGAAGGACAAAAATATCTGAAGTTTTAACACTTACCCATAACTTGTACACGGCATATAGCACAAATATCACATTCAACATCCCAGCTCCACATTGCTACCGCATTCCACTTTTTTAAAGTAAACATTTTTTCAGGTTTGGTGCTATCATTGTCATCTATTTGCTTATCCAAGGAGTTTTCGCTCTGATCATCCATTTTTTTAATAAAATTAGTAACAAAAAGAAAACAATAACAAGATGTTTATTGTTTAGAAGAACAGTAATTAAGGTCGATTTTTAGAACTAAGTAACAGAGTTGTTATCAGAGTGCATTAACTACAGCATTGCCATCCACATATAGGCATTTCCATCGCAACGTAGTTGGCATATATTCTGTATAGAGAGGCATAAATTATGCAAATATAAGTATAAAAGTATCTGAAAAATTATACAGACGTTAAGTTTTTATTTAGTTGGTACTTTATTTAAAATGAATTTATGCAAAGTATATTTTGTACGGAAATAATTTTAAGGCAAAACTACATACATATTTGAGGAATTAGGTGGTTTAATTTTTTTAAATACTTTTACTAAGCTAAATATATTTCTTTTATAATCTGTGATCAAAAAAAAAAAAAAATAAAAACAGTTTTACAGTGTATTTGGCTTTGAACTTTTTTTTTTCTATTTTTTCAATATTTCGCCACACCGTTGGGCGGCATCTTCAGAAACAAAAAATATTAATTATTTTTTTTTAACCCAAAAAAATTAAAAAACCAAGACACAAAAAATTCAAATATTTAAACATAAACTTTCTCACAAATTTAAAAACTCAAAAAACATTTCAAAAGGAATTTTATACTTTAAAAAAATTTTTTTTCGATTTGTGTGTTCAAATCAATAGATTTCCATCATCCCAGCTGGCATTTAGAAGTTTGTTTGAAGAGTGCAAACATTTCACGATTCTTTTTAGAACTAAATTTGTATTTTGTTCTTCCAAATTTTTTTTGCGGGCCACTTTGACGATTTTAAGGGTGACGGCTAAGACCTATTTTTAAATTTTTTTTTTTAATATCCTTTCATTTTCTTATTGGATTCATAATTATTGTTAACTTAATTTATAATTCATAATTAAAACCACCATTTTACAAAAAATAAATGACAGTATAAGACCCACTTCTATTTTGCATTATAACGAGCTCATTTTATAATCATAAGGGCGATTGTTTCACGATTAGCTTAAAATAAGATTTGAAATCTTACACGATTGTTTTCGGAACATCGAAGACGACTCTTAAGCTGGATTCACCCATTGCTTCGGAATAAAATTTTTGTTCCGAAACATTTTTTTTATATGTAGTTTAACGAGTTTCTCTCTCTACCTCTCAAAAAGAAACACGTCAAACTACATATAAAAAGATGTTTCGGAACAAAAATTTGGGTGAATCCAGCTTTACAAAAGACTCGCTATTAACACAAAAACCAAAAAAATGCAAGTAAATGATAATGTTTTGGTACGTATGCAATGTCCACACTTTTTTTTTACTTCTGTGCTGTATATTTGAGCATTTCGAAGAGGCTTTTAGACCAGATGTTACTAAAAATGAAGAAAAACCTATCTGAAGGATATAGAAAGAAATAAAAAGGTTTCTTTTTTCATTATTTGATAAAATTCAAAAATACAATTTTTTATTATAAACTATTAAGAAAGGATAAAACATATTTAGGAATGTTATAATTAAATTAATGCTTTAGTCCATAAAGAAATAAATATTAGGATTTGTTTTAGTTATATTTAAAAAAAAACGTTGTTCAGAGTTTAATAACCAAATTCAATTTCTAACAAATCCCAACATTCTTTTGTTTCTATCGTTTTTTGTTTTTTACAATGTTACAATACAAAGTTAATTCATAAAATGATAAAATGGACAAATGAATCATATAAAACAAAGATTAATATAGAAGAAAAAAAGATATTAAATATTAGTTTTTTAACATTCTATAAATGTTTGTGTGTTGGTTGTACTATGTACTTTGTTTGCAAACAATAAATGTACATATTCTGTATGTTGATGGATACAGTCCTCTATATGTACATACTTTTTTTTAACAAAAGTTGTTTAAAGGAATTCACTATTAACTATTTTTTTTTTTTTTTTATAAAACAAAATTAAAATTATAGAAAAAAGAATTAAAAAGTTTTAACAAAACAATAAAGACTATATTACAACTAAAAACATATAATATTTGGATTAAAAAATATTTAATATATTTAATTTCATTTCATTTTTTCTTTCTTTTTTTTTTTTGCAGCAACATTACGGCATGACATTAGAGTTCAATTATGAATGGATAAAAATGTTTGGCTGATTAGTTAGTCGCCGTTGCAGTCACTGAAGCCGTTGTTGCGTTGTTAGTTTGATTTGAGGCGTGATTTTGATTATTTGATGTTTGGGATTTCGACAAGTTTTTATTGTTGTATGAACGTGAACGACGTTTTCCGCGTTGAGGTTTTGGAGATTTGGTTGTGGAATCAGGAACATTGGTTGAATTGCTGCCACCTTGCTTTTTGTCACCACCAGCGCCTTGTTCATTGCCGTTAGAACGTGCCGAAGTTCCATTGTTTCGCATAGTGTTGCGTACTGAAAATATTAAGAAGACATTTACGCAGAAAATTATTAAGGTACGCTAACGTTACGCTTCTGCTGTTACAATTTTTGTTTTCTCTTGAATTTTTATTTTTCATTTTTTATGTTACTTTCATTTTACGTTCACAATTTTATTTTATTTTATTAATGTGAGAATTCAATTTAAAAAAAAAAACAATTTTTTTATTTATTTATTTTTTTTATTTGATTAAATAATACACAAAGCCTCGCGGCCAATACAAAGTATTATTAAGTACATAATATATTCAATGCAGATAACAGGAAAAAAATAAAAAATAAAGATCTTTAATAAACGAAACATTATAATTGTAATTTACATGAGGTTCCCCACCAAACAACATCATCTCAATTTATTAAAAGAAAAGGTGTTCAAATACAAAAACACAGAGATAAATGTCCCTACTAGAGGTTGAAGTACATTAACATTTTTTTCTTGAAAACAGAAACGGTATCAGAAAAACATCTTAGCTCAAAAGGCAAGTTATTCCATACTCTCGCAACTATGATAAGAAAAGACTGTGAAAAAAACTCCGGACAAAAATTAAAATTAAACCAAACCAAGCTAAGAGTTGTCTGAACAAAATCAATATTCTCACTCTCTGAGAGAAATGTCAAACTACATATAAAAAAATGTTCGAACAAAAATTTTCTCCGGACAAAATGGGTGAATCCACCTTTAGACGAGAACCGCATTTTGTGTGAGGAGTAATATTTTTCCACTTTATATTTTTCACGGAAACAGAATCGAAAGAACACAAAACAAAAATTAAATTTTCAAATTACTCGGCTCACTCAACCAAAGTTTATGCGCCAATACAATAAAATTATAAAAATGATTTTGATGTTTGTTGGTTGGTTTGTAATTGCATTTATTATTTTTTAATATTTTAGTGTCAACTTTAAGCTCGTTACGTATGCGTATGTGCAAAACAAACAAAAAATATATCTTTAAGAAGGTAAACTTTTCCTCAAAATCGATTGTATTTCCAACTAATTATGTTAATGTATATGACTACGCAGATACTTTTTGATCAAAATACTAATTTTAATTACTTGAAATGAATAGAATAAATGAGTTTAATTCAAGAAAATTTATGAAATTTAAGTCTGAAAATCATATAAGAAATTACGAGAGTACTTACTACGTCTATTTCGGCGACGACTGTTGTTAGTCTTTACAACTGGCTTTATGGTCAATTTAGCTGGGTCAAAATAACTATCAAATAAATCAGCCAGTTCGGTTTTTTCTTCAGATTTTAAATCATCAATGCCTTGTAAAACTTCCATCAGTCCATCGCGTTTCTTCTCCAACCAAATATTGTTAAGTGTCTGCAAATCGTAAGTGTGTTCAGCTAAAATAATACGAAATTTAACAGCTCGCACACGATGATACAGAGTGGTCTTGAAGTAATTCAAGAACACCGGACGGAAAGAATTCTGACGTTCTAAATTTTCATTTTGAGTTTTTAACTCATTAAGATCGCACTCAATAGGTTGGGCGTATGGTTGCAATGCGTTAAACATTTTATCGAAAGCTTTTGTGGAATCCAGTGATTCGTTTGTATTTTGGTTACTTAAATGGAAAGCAACTTCATAAGCAAGCCTGGCACGTACACTTGCATTCCCATCAAATAGTTCACGCTCGTTGTTGGGATTAGTTTTTTGCGATTTTTTCTTTTCTGGTGACTGTTGCTCTGTCGAAGTAAATGTTGTTTGTCCAGCATCCGCCGTCGTAGCGGAAGGTGTTACGATATTCTTATTTTGTTCAATTTTATTGTTATTGTTATTTAAATTGTCTTTCAAGTGCTTCGATAGTTTTCGAAGTGTATAATGTTGCAATGCCCCGTCGGCATTAGATTTAGCCAAATTAAGACCATTGGCAAACGATACGACTGTTTTGAGAAACCTGTCCAGCAGGTTGTATTTTTTGAGAGATTCCAAAACCATGTATGGAATAAACTTGCGCTCTTCATGATAAACTAAAACAATACCTTGCGAGTTTGTGTCTTTGGCTTTCAGAGCCTCCAACCAATCAAGAAAATCTTTAAGGGCAGCTATTTCTGACTTGGATTTAATTATCTAGAAAAGAAAAGTGATTATTTTGTAAATTTTTTACTCTTTGTGAGAAATAAATTAATTTGCCAATACTTTGTATGTTTGTGTCGATTTTAGCATGCGGTAAAAACCAATTGAGATCACACGAACTTGATGTCTTTGGCGAGCAGCCGGATTTAAGTTCATGTAAGGCATTATATATTGCCCAAAATGATCGTTGGGTGTAAAAGCAGCCAACTGAACAATCTGTAAAAATAAATAAATAAAAATTAAAAACTTACATTTTCATTTTCATCAAAAAAATATTAATTAAATAAAATAAACTTTGATAATTAACATCTGTCTGTTCCTGATTTTTAGTGATACAAAATGTGTAGACTTCAGTGTCGTTTATTTAAATTCTCAACGCATTTTTTGTGGAGATGTCTCAATTATTAATTTATTTCTTTTTTTTCATGTTAATTTATTCACAAAAACCATTAAAAACTTTAGAAAAAAATTTTAATTTACAAAAAAATATATACATATCGTTACCTTAACTATAAACTGATTCTCTAATTTACCACTAAAAGATTAAAAAAGTTAAAACAGTATTTAGTTGCTTAAAGATTTAAGAACACAATGCGTTAATAAAAAATTTTCAACTACAAAACTGTACTTTTTGTCATTTTTTTATGTATAGAAAAGCAAACGTTGGGACCTTTCTATATTAAGGTAACGATATGTAGTTTTTTTTTTGCAATTTATTATTAAAATTCGATTACTTACCTCATCAATTAATCTACGGCCAGTGGTGTCAATATCAATACCCACTAGGGTATATTTTCCCTTCGGAAGTGTCTTCATTACGTGTTCGTTGCAGTTTTTGGTTACGGTTCCATTGGTGGAAACTCCGTTTTGTTGAACTGTACTATTCATATCTGTTGTTGATGCTGTAGACGATGTTGCTGATGAGACCATTTTATTTAAAACGAATGTTATTCTTTCCTTTTAAAATTATTTCTTTTTGATAAAAACTGAAAAATGTAAATTTTGTTGAAAATTCAAATTAGTCGATTTAATAAAAAAAATTAATAATTAAATATCGATAAAAACATTTACGACAAGAAAAGCACGCAACGTTCATTATTAAAGATAATCAAATCTTACTAAAAACTTTGTTTGATTGTCACATTGGATTTTTTGTTTTGTTTGTTTTACCAAAAATATTGAGAAGCAAATAAATTGCCAAACTAAGCTCTTTATTTAAAAGTATTTGTGTTTTTATGTTTAGGAGAGTCTTTGTTTGGGTGGTCAAATTAAAAAAAAAAAAAAAGCTGAAATCATTGAAATTTTCGTGCAATAAAAAAAGTGCGAATGGTATTGTTTTGGGGCCCGCAATTAGAAAGTGTGTTTTTTATTGAAATTTGAAACCAAGATTTTTATGAATTTAATTGACAATTGCATTCTTTGCGTCTCCCTACTTTTTTAAAGTCAGATTTTTAGAATTTAAATTGCAAAAAAATATAAATATAGTAAAGTTTTCTTGGTTGTTAAATTGAACCCTAAAAATCTATATTGACTACTGCTCTACACATTAAACTTAAAGTTATATCCACCTTATCTTTAATTTTTTGGTCTACTATGTATCGAAATTATGTTTTTTTACTTGTTTTATTTTCGAAAAAGTGAATATTGCGGAAAGCAAATCGCGTTTATTCAAGTGTTTCAAATTGAATATTCAAAAATTCAAATTATTTTGATTAGACACTCAACATTTAAAAACGAGTATTATTCTCTGTGAGACAATTATTGAACACTTCGATGCCGTAATGTAACGGAATAAATGGTGCTTCATGTGTGAAAAAATACAAGCTGACATTTTTCAATTTTATTTTCGAAATTTTGCTATTTCATTTGATACTAACTAACAAATAATTATTTGAATAAAAATATATCAAAGGAAATTTTAAATAGCACGACACCATTAGATATTTTGTGTTTTAAATGAAAATCTATCTTCCAGCAAAATACAACACAATTTTAATTTTTTAAGTTGCATGGTTTTTCATTTCTGCTAATGATATGAAACTTAAAGTGGCCGAAGCCCCAGAAAATTTAATTAAAAATACAGTGTCAAGTGTATTAAAATTACAAATTTTTAAGAGCTGAATTTAGTGCCATTTTGACAAAAATCTCTTTAAATTTTTAATATCAGATCAAAAGACAATATGTAGATAAAAAAATTCGTTGCTTCAAAAAAGCAAATTAATTTAATATAAAAATTTGTGTTAAAAATCGTATAGGATTAAAGAAAGTTGTCAAAGTCTTTCTGCTGTATTCATAAAATATTAAAACAGTTTTGAAATTTTGTTTAGGACAAATTTGTATGGACAATTTTTTATTAAACACATTTCAAAGTTGTTTTATTTTTTTATGAATATGGATGGCAGTTAGAAAATAAATAAATAAATGAAGACGACTTACCTTGTTTTATTAAATCGAATAACAAATCTTGATTATCTTCTTAGAATATAATTATAAATAAGAGATATTTTATCTAAAAAACAGGTAGATTTTTTCAAAAGCAAACAGATATTGCTTTTCAAATTTGACCAGCAAATTTTGCTATACTTGATTTAACAAAATACTTGATTAAAATGGAGCGCAAACTGCTACTTGCTTATATAAGTGCAAGCAAAAGGTGAATAAGAATTAAGAAAAGTAAACGGTAAAATTCCAATTTCAAATACATACGTTAACGCAATAATATTTTAAATACAAGTCTCTCTTGAGGCCACTATCTCTCTTATAAAATGTTCCATTCGCTTTAAAAAATTTCTTTCAAAAACAACAAACACTTTTTTAATTCTCTCTATTTTAACGCACTCTTTTTAATATAACTTTACGTGAGTTCAGCAGACAAGCTATTTTCTAAAGATTTTTTTTTTTAATAATTTTTGCCTACGAACTTTAAAGAATTTTTTCTTTCTAATTAAAAATCATATTTTATACAGATATTTAATATTTTATCAACCCAAAAGCCCCTATGTACTGACGTGTAAAGCAGTTAACAAAAATCCAAAGCCATCTACAATAAAAAATATATAAAAATAAAAAAATACTTCTGATATTTCTACGCAAAAACACACAAGGTAGAATATAAAGTAGAAACATTTTAAATATGTGTCCCATTCGAAATCTCTAGCAGTGTATTGAATGAGATCTTTGCCTGTACGGATTTTATTACAGCCAGTTTCAGCCGGAAAAGCCTCGACTTACACCTAGTTGCAGCAATTACGTCATGACAGATGCAAGCTTAAGCTCACATAATAAAGATATGACCAATCCGGTTATCTTTAAAAACGCCCTCCAACAAAAAATAATATCATTCGCTCCCGAAGCCATATTATTCTCAGATGGATCTTTTCAAGGAGGAGTAACAACGTATGGGATTGTCCGACAAATTGGTCCCTCTCATTTTGAGACAGTAAAAAAAGCACGTCTGCCAAATGACGTTGGTATTTTTGCGGCAGAACTGGCCGCGGTTGGGGCGGCAATCGCAGATGTATCCTCCAGTAATTTGAAAACCTTGATTTGTACAGACAGCCTTAGCGCCATAAGAGCATTAAGTAAAAATGGCAATAGATTATACGACCATATAATCGCGTTGCCAAATGAACGTCAGCAGGTGTTAATTTTGTGGGTACCCTCCCACATAGGCATAGAGGGTAACGAACATGCTGATGCAGCAGCCAAAGAAGCCCAAAATTTACCTAACATTACTGAAGTTCCTTGTACAGCAAGAATTATTTATAATCAATATCGATCGTCACAGAGAAGACTTCATCCCGTTTCATTTAGACCGAGATTTAACATCAACATGACAAGAAGCGATGGCATACTACTAAGCAGACTTCTTGTAAATAAAACCAGATTCAATACTCAGCATTACTATGATGGCACTGACCAGGCGAAGTGTACATTCTGTAATGTCACCCTCTCCATTCCACATATACTGACCGAATGCGAAATTTCTAAGATAGACGAGTCCTTAGACAAAATCATTGATTGCACTACCACCAGTTTCTTACCATCTATCAAGACTAGCCTACAGAAGCACAATATTCAAGTTGTGTGATTGACATATGTTCTCTTTCCTTTTATAATAACTTTACATTAACCTTGGTATTTGATTAAATTTATAATTTTAATGTTCCTTACATCATAGATTTAACGTAATTGTATAAAGCCTACTGTATTACAAAATGAGCGCACATGGTCTAGTCACCCGGCGCCTTGAGTATATTTTGTAAATTTATTTACAGAATATATTGTAAATAAATAAATAAAATAAAAAAAAAAATAAGACAAAAACATAAAGTGAAAAATTGGGGCAGAACTTTTCATAGAAAAGCACGATTTTGCACCATATTTTTGAAGATATCAATATGGGTATCATTAAACTAGATTTACATATATGATGGAGGGTATGTAAGATTCAGCACTGACTATGGCATTTATACTTCAATCATTTCTCTTTTAAGGTTTCATGATACATTTCGTGGCGTAAGTTGGTTTTAAAACTATAAAATTTCGCATGTAACCTGACATGGCTAGAATTTTTAGGGAATATTTTACATCTGCTTTGTGTAGGTTTGGTCTCAATTTTTTGAAGTTTGTGGGTCGTTTAAAATACATTTGTGGAGTTTTATCCTAACAAACCAAATCCAACTAAATAACACCCAATTTCAAAAATACACTCCTATTTATACAAATACACAGATCTGAAAGTCTTTTTTAGAGTTTTCTAATACGGACGCGAAAATTTTAGAGGTTTTATCTTTTTAATTTTTCTGTAATGACATGGTTTAAACATGGTCTAGGGCAAGGCGAATCAATTACCAGGTGACAGCGTAGTCAAATTTATTTATTTTCGTCGGAAACTTTACAGAAAAATTCTATATAGGATTAAAAAAATTATTTTTTATATATGTATGAAGGGGAATTAATAACAGGTGTTCCTAACAGCCCAAGTGACTTTTTATGCGCTTGTGAATTTTTCTTCTTCAATTGCCAAATGTTGTAATCAACTGTTTTTTATTTTTTTATTAGGACCAGCACTCAGGGGATGACCCCTGCTTATGTATTGCATTTTGCCAGAACTAGAAATTTAAGTTGTGGGAATAGAGAGAGTGGCGCTTGCCGACGTTTGATTTGAACCTTTGCACACTGAAAGATAGAAAATACTTCTACAGAAAATTTATTCCACATACGAACTGTTCGGCTAAAAAAGAATTTTCTCTGTAATGCGTAGTGCGATTCACTGGCCAATCGACCAAAAAATGATGAGCCTTGATGTAGAGAGAGTTGCAAGTACCAAATCATGGTTTTCAAGAATTAGTTCCCTAATTTCATAAGAGCACATTCCATTGTAGTAACGAATAAACAATAGAGCTGTATACCCTACTGTCGCCGATAAGCTTTTTCGTTCTCTACTATTGTACTCAAGGCGAATTGACAACAATGACAATTCGCCTTGATTGTACTTTTGTTTATTTGTACACAAACAAAATGTACATATTCCTTTCACAGTGTTGTATTTATTGTTGGTATTGTCGCCGTGAGCTTACCTGTTATAAAATCGTCAGTGGAGTTTGTCAGTTATAGTTACCAGAAAAAAATAATGAATTCGTACACGTATATGCCTGACATTTTTTCCCTTTTAACTCTCTACGTCCTCGGTTTTTTTTCTGACTGGAGTAGCTTCATAACCAGACCTTGTTCACAACTCTGGATTTATACCACCGACACTAATACCGTATGTGGTTCAAACAGACGACAAAGAAAAAGCCGGTACGTGCCACTATCATAAATGATCATTCTAAAAGTTTCGTCTCAATTGAAAAACTTACCTTCTTTATTTTTTTTAACGTTCCACTCTTATCCAATATAAAGCAGAAGACGGGAGCGCTAAAAGAGAACTTATAAAGTTGTGATTTTATTAATGGCAACAAGTGTTCCTCCCCTTTTTATACAAATTTTGTATGCTTTAAGACTGAACCACAGGGTATAACTGAACTATGACTATGCGCGATATAAATTCAAACGCTTTAATTTCTGTAATTTATAAAACACAAATCCAAATATTTTTGGAAAAAGCAGAAAACAAAAATGTTCTAGAATTACGCATACGCACCGCACTCAACAAACTGATAAGAATTAAAAATTATCAGAGCTGCATTTTTCGTTATTAAAATGGGATCAAAGCGAATCAATTACCAGGTGGCAGCGCAGAAGAATTTAATATATTATGTTGCTAATTATTAGTGTCAAACTCTACAAATTAAAAATAATTTACACAGATTTTTATATATGGACTTTGACATTCAATCTATTTGATCTGTATCTAGTTTTAAAAACGGGAAAAGTTGTGCAAAATTTAATTCATATATAAAAACCATGAAATTTTTATGATAATAATATATATAATAACAATAATAATAAATATCTCTTTTTTTAACATATGTACATATGCTTTTATATATGCATTACAGTGCAGTCAGACGGTCAAGTTTTTGTTCAATTCTCTTTTAAGAAATTTACACATACTGCTTGTCAAAATTCACAAAAATTGAAAGCTGTGACGTAGCCTGCACGCAATTTCAAAGCAAGTTTTTAAGCAAGATGTCAAGAAAACACTGACAGCAGAATTTTTAATTCAAATTTGGAGGGAAAAATGTCAATCAGCTGTTTTCTTGAATATAATTTGAAAGACTCAATTGAACGAAAACTTGAAAGCAAATTCTCAGCAAGTTTTTAAAGTGTGAGTGTATTGGTTAAAAAATGAGAGAAATTTTAAATCTTGAATGAAACTTGAATGAAAACTTGAATTTCTGACACCCTAGTTACATCAAGATATATTAATTTTTAATATGCCTTGGTTTAAGGCGAATTAATTATACCAGGTGGCATCGTTGCGGCAGCTGAGAATTTTTTGTTTAATTTTGTCAAGGCGAATAAATTACCAGGTGGCAGCGTAGGCGAATTCAGTATTTTTTGCTGGTATACACGACTGTCAAACTCCATATATAAAAAATATACACAAATTTTTTATATATGGAGTTTGACAGTGGTGTACGCCAGCAAAAAATACTGAATTCGCCTACGCTGCCACCTGGTAATCGATTCGCCTTGAATTTTGTAATATGTATAATAGCTGTCAAAAGTGAATAATTTTATATCACAAAATTTCTTTTTTTTATTATTCCTTAAAAAAGAAGGGTAAGAAGAGTTTTAAATAAATTTAAAAAACGAATCTTAGTAAAAACGTTATTGAAAAGGGTAAGAAAAAAGTGTAGTTATTATTTGTGTTCTAAAGTTTATCATACACTTAAGTGCCTGTTTTTCTTTTTATTGTTGTAGCCGCGCTGTCACCTTATGTGAATTCGCCTTGCCTTGGTTCACATATGATCTGGTGTTGAGAGCATCTGACGTTTATAAATCACGCGACACCGGGTTAACTCATAATCAAATCGGCGGCAGCCTTTAATCGGCACTGTGCCATGTGAACTATATATACGTAAACAAGTAAAGCTATTTAGTAAATACTAAAAATGTAATAATGCGTTTTAAGCCACAATTGTTTCGATTTATTAGAAAACACAAATGGAAAGTGGTAACGGCATTTTTTTGCCTATTAACTATCAACTCTCTTAGCAGACAGGTAATCCTACAAGGACGAATGTTGACATGTATGTACACACATATGTAAATGTAGCATTTTCAGACATTTGTATTTACTCCAATCAGCAGTGGCAGCTTTTGCGAACCAATTGATCTTGTGTACACCTGGGTAAATGGTTCCGATCCAAAGTTCATATACTCTATACAGAAATACTTTAAAAACTATGAAATTTCCCGATTTGATGATAAAAATGAATTAAAATATTCTCTTCGTTCTGTGGAAAAATTTGCTCCCTGGATAAGACATATTTACATCGTTACAAATGGACAAATACCCAAATGGCTGGACTTAACAAATGAACGTATTACAATAGTTCCGCATGAAGCTTTAACACCTAATTCCCAGTGGCTACCAACATTTTCAAGTGCTGCTATAGAAACATTTATACATCGTATTCCCAATCTTTCAAAGCGATTTATGTACTTAAACGATGATATTTTTTTGGGTTCTCATTTATATCCTGAGGATTTATACACCGAATCCGAGGGTGTAAGAATTTATCAAGCATGGCTAGTTCCAGATTGCGCTGAAGATTGTCCATGGACTTACATAGGAGATGGAGCATGTGATAGTCATTGTAATATACAAGCCTGTCAGTATGATGGTGGAGATTGCTCTGATGAACTAAACGATAGTAAAGAAAATGCTAACAAACATTTTCAAGACACTAGCGCAAACCGAAAATCGTCAACAAATTCAGACATAAAAGTATTTCCAAAAAAATACAACTTGCTTCACCCAAGAAATAATAATCAAAATATGAGCTTTAAGAAGCATATATTACAGCACAAGAACATGACACTTGCCTTAAATTTAAAGGTGTTTGTAGATAATTTTAACAAGAAACAGCAAGCTAAATCATATCCAAAAAAGGAATATAAATTAATTGAACAAGAAAATATTATTGATGGAAAATTAAAAATGTCCCCAAGAGATCTTTATTCACAATCATTAATTCACACAAACATGATTTTAAACAGATTATACGGCTTCAAAGCTCGCAATGTTTTAAGTCATGTTGGTTTCCTTTTAGAAATTGATATTATAGAAGATATGCTGCAAAAATTCAAAGAGGAAATAGCCACCACTGCCAAGAATCGATTTCGATCACCATATGATTTACAATACGCTTTTGTCTACTACTCGTTTGTTATGGAGGAGACAAGAAAAGCGACTATTAAAGAAATATTTGATGAGTTTGATACAGATCAATCAATGACATGGTCTGATCGAGAAATTCGCACGTTGTTAGCAAAAATGTTTCAATTACCTTTGGACTGGTCTGCTGTAAGATTCTTTGAAGAGGTTATACAAAACTGTACCTCTAACTACAATCACGTAAACATTAACAAAATAATGTACACTACAGATATTTATGAACGTTATGCTGGCTCCAATTTAGTTTGTATTATTAACAGTGCTTACTGAAATTGAAAACTATAAGAAAATATTTTTTAGCCAATTGTCACACGTGATCTGGTCGAAAAATGTTCCCTTTTAGCTGAAGCTCTGGAAGATAATTTTGCGATTAGAAGGAAGTATAAATATCATATAAATCCCAGACACTGCATTCGTAACAACTTTATGATGCTGTCTTCTAATGTTACAGATGCCACTTATGCGTTAGACAAAATACGCAAAAACCCCAGGTATTACTTATTTTCTAAAAAAAAAAACAAGATTCAAATATAGACTTCTGATAGGTTTCGTACAGAATATAAGTTCTAAAACAAGAAATAGTAATAAGCGATATAAACCAATCTGTATGCAACAATAGTACTGCGTTTTATAACTCCGCTAAAAAATGTGGTATACAAAATAAATATGTCTCTTACTAACAAAAACAAGAGAACCTATCAGTCTTAAAATTAAACAATTGCCAAAGGCAAGATAAAATTAAAAGAAAACAAAACAATTTGATATCTCTTATAAACAATAAAAAAATATCACAGTTGTCGTGAAAAAATCAAAATCCTATAAAAAAAAATCAAAATCCAATCAACTGCAAATTGAAGTGAGGAAAATAATTATTTGTCATGCCTTAAATCCATTCGAAATTTCTCTTTCGTATTTTTAAAGCAGCTTTATGTGTTTGTAAAAATTAATTTTATAGCAACAATGCTTTGAAAAATATAAAGGGGAAATTTCGCGTGAAATTTAAAATATGCTCGCTAAAAAAAATTATAAAACATTTTTTTAAAAATGCTCTCTTGAAATAATTTTTTATATATTTTTATTCTAGAAAGTTTAATTGCATCAATGATAACCTTAATCCAAAGTCGATAGAAGAAAACGAATTAATTCGTCACCTACTGGAAGATTTTTACATGTCCTTATTTCCACATCGCAGTCAGTTCGAACTGTTGCCACATAATCGTAATCGTTTTGATAATTGGAAAGACTACTTAAAGTGGAGGAGGCAACAAAGAGTCATTTTAATTATTATCTTTAGCTTAAGTATTTTAATTTTATTTTATTTCTTACGACCGCTTTGTATACACAAAGCCAAGTTTGTAAGCAGATGTGTACAAAAATTATAAGTTGACGTTTGACTTTTATTTTATTATTTATCACAATTACACTTAAGTTCCACATATTAATGAAAGACTGAAAAAATGTAATCATTTTATTTTAACCAGGCAACAAAATTCTGTACTGAAACGATGTCATCATTGTTATTGTTAATCATTTTTGTGATCATATTTGTTGTAATTTTGCAATTCGAAGCACAAACATTTATGTATTTATGAAATATTTTCTGTTACCTTAGAAGACAAATAATTTTAAATAAATATGATCGAGTAGAAAAATCTGTACTTTACAAAACTAAGCTTAATTATGAGCATTAACGTTTACTCCATATTTAAAGAGCATAAGGTTGTCTGGCATTTTAACCCAAAATATAAAATCAGGTAAACAAGCAAATGAATATATTCATTTAAGTTAATGTTATATTTAGCTCAGAATTATTAACGCTTTGTAGTATGTTTCTTGGCATGTATGACTTTTTATTGAAATATATGTATCAATAAATAAGTAAAATTTAATTAAAGAAAAAAAAAAAAAAATATCTAAACAGATTAACGCAATGTTCGCACTCCACGCATCTCGTAACGCCGAAAGCTAAAAGTATATTTCCGATTAATCAGTCAACGAATTTATTGAGATAAAAAATAAATATGGAAAAAGGATCTGTATTATATAAATTTCTTAATTGCATATAGACATATATGTATATGCATACTATCAATGTGCACGCATGGATAAAAATTATGTATGTGTACAAACTTCTTTACTTCTAGTTATTTATATTAAAGAGAGTGCTTCGTATATTTGGAAAAAAAAAATTAATTTATAGTGTAGTTTTTGTAAAGCAATGTAATTTTTTCCTTTGATAAATCTGTAACATCGTCATCGTCGCTAAAGTCGTCATTTGCACTTGTAGTTATTAGGACATGATGAGATTCTTCATTTTGTCCAGAACCTATAACCAATAGAGCTTGTGTTTCTTTCTTGGCGTTGCTAAGAACAGATATAGATGGTATTGGTTGATCAATTAAGTGAGCATTTTGTTTTCGAAGTTTTCGTGTTTCCTCGAATTCCCGCGGGTGTACTTTTTTGCGATGTGAATGCATATTAGCATTTGAATTAAATGTTTTTGGACAGTGTGGGCACCTATATAACACCTCTCCGGTATGTGTTGTCATATGTTCCTTTAACGATATTGGCTTTTTAAATGTTTTTCGACAAACCCCACATTCGTATGAACGTTCTGTACCATGGACATAGCGCTTATGGCTTAACATAGCACTTCGGCTGGGTGACACCTTGTGGCATATATCGCAAACGTGTGGTTGTTTAGATTCCATATGACGTTTTTTGTGTTTATTTAAAGCGTATTTATCCTTATGCCACGAACCACACAAATCACACTGTACTTTAGGTATCGTTACACCTTGATGTTCCATCTGGTGGCGTTTAAATGCAGCCGGACCCCGGATGACTTTTGCACAAATGTCACACATTGTACCATAGCTGCAATGCTGCTTATTGTGTTCATACAATTCTTCTAGAGAATTAAATCTTAAATTAGAAAAAGTGATAAAGAAGCAATCGAAACATTTGAAGACCAAATATTTGCAATACCTTCTGTTACACGATTTACATGTTGTAGTTCGATCGCGGTGTGTAAACATTTTATGTTGTTCCAGGAGGTATTTTCTCACAAATTTTTTTGAACAGTCAGAACATTCGAAAATTTTATCCTCTTCTTTTTGGTGTTTTACCAAAAAATGGTTTCGCATTGATTGTCGATCTGCAAACGTGCGATCACATTCTTCACACCTAAAACATGAAAGAAATTATTTGAGAGTTCATACTGCGGCATAGTGTTATTACCTATAGCAGTCTGGATCTAAATGCTGTCGTATGTGATCCAGTAAAAGTGCCCTTTTTAGGAACTTTTTATTGCAACATTTTGCATATCCCTTTTTGATGTTATGCTTTTCACGCATATGAGCTCTTAGACCTGCAAAATTTTCTGACTCCTTATTACAAATTTCACAGTGTAGCGTCATATATTGGGCAATGTGATCGTCAATTTCTTTCATTTTTGCTTTATAGGCATCTTCTTCTTCTTCTTCAGTCTTGTTTTTTTCTTTAGGTTGTCTTTTACAAAGTTTTGATTTGACAATTTCTTCTTTTTTCGGACGCCCTCGTCTTCTTTTTATATCTGTTGTTTTATTGAGAGAGTTATTTGATCCAACATTATTCAATTGTTCCTTGTTGGAATTTCTTGTGGACCTACGTTTTTCTGTGGTTAACGAAGTTGGACTCAACTGTGGAGTTTTAATCGGTTCCTTTTTTTTGTTGGTTAATATATTATTCATGAAAGCCTCTCCATCGAATGTGTCATCGTTATCGCTACTGTGATTACGGTCTGTATTGTTGAAATCGCCATCGTCGTTGTAAGTGTTTTTAGACCTGAAGCCATCATCAACTCTACTTTGATATTCGTTTTGGCTAAAATTATGCTGGGACAGCATATCTCGTGAATCTTCTGCCCCTAATGCAATAGCGGCTGCTTTAGCTACGGTTTTACCAGGCTCGTCTAAGGTATCTTCGATTAACATATTAAATGGTACTTCACCAAGTTCATCAAATTCATCATCTGGTTCTCGTTTACTAGGCAGTGAACTATAATTTATTAGATCGTGCACACTTATCGGTGACCGACGTTTTGCCTTTGCACTTTCGGTCTTTACAATAAATCTTTCAGTCATATGTCGATGGACATGTTCCACCATATCGTAGAATTCATGAAAATCACACACCTTAACCCAGCACAGTTTGCATATTGATGTTGAAATCGGATCATCCTTTCGAGGCTGAAGATATTTCAATTTTTAGGAAATCCTTTTTAAATAGTTTTGTACATACTGATAGTACATTCATACACACAGTATATACATACCTATTAACTTTTACTAAACATATGTATGTATGTATTTACCTCAAACCAAAAATGTTTACCAATAACTGCGGCAACGTTAAGTTCTTTGCCATTTCTGTCAAATATATTAATAATGTCTTCAATATCTTTTAAACACAATCGACAAATCATTTTTCCTTAATATTTAACTTGGTATAATTTAATAAAAAATATTTCAATGCGAATTACACTAACAAACTCCAGTTGCAATAATAATAACAAAAAAAGCTTTTAAGGGAGAAGTCAGACGGCGCAAATAATTCACGAATTTTGTGTACGTAATTTAAGTGAATGCTATTTACCCGTTTTAGACAAATCTTGTATGACAAACATCAATATTATTGTTAATATTCTAGATCACGAAATTAATGTTGTAAAATATATTTAAAGTACGTAAAAAGACTTTAAAACTCTTTAAATAAAAACTTTATTTGGAATGCTTCAGGCGAAAAAACAGTGCCAAAAAGGGCAGTAATCAAGGCGAAATAATACAGGTGAATGCACGGGCGAAAAAGCTCATCAGCTGTATACGTTGTAGTTGTCAAAAAAAAAAAAATAATTATTAAAACTCCTAGAGAAAAATAGTACAATGTAGAACCGTATTTGAAGTTCCTGATGTGTTCAATCAAAATATACGTGCTTGTTTTCTTGTGGAAGATTATGTGGTCTTTGCATGTACTGTTGGTGGTGGTGATGTGACAAAGTAAAGCTTTTTATTGGGAGATGAATGTGTGATAGCTTCAAGATTACATTTTCACATTGAACTGTTGAATGTATGTAAGAGAGTTTACAATTTCGCTATAATTAGCAATCAGATCCGAAACATTGTTTTGATACTGAGTTTCGGCAGTTTCCTAATGGTTCTGGTAATGAAGTTTAAAAGATTCTTCTCGCTGCTTAAGAAACTGCTGACGATAAACCACTTTTGTTCATTAAATATATTTTTTTATTTAGTTTTTTTTAAACAATATTTTTTGGCAACATACCTGGATTTTGTAGCAACAAATTGCCTGTTGTTTTTTGTGTTGTTGAATTGTTGTAGCCATGCGCTCACCTGTATCAATTCGTCTTGGTATACGATTATGTCCAAGGCGAATCAATTACCTTGATTATGGCCATTGCGAAATAAAGGCAGAATTAGTTTTTACTTTCCGTTCCGTGACGAATCAGCTGATCAATTTCTGTTAAATGGAAAATATATATTTTTGGTTTGTTATTACTTTGACGTTCTGTTCTGTTCCGTTCGAATCAGTAGAAAATAGAATTCAACGTTAAGTTACTTGGAAGTTGTTTGGTAGTATGAGTGCAAAATTGTAAGCAAACCATTTTTGTCATTGTAATTTGTTACGACCGTAGGGACCAATGAGGTTTCCGACTAGCTCTATGAGGACGGTAAACACATCTCAGTGAGGTTCCAACCCTTCTCATTGGGTACGCCGCACATAAAACATATTCCACAACAAGCTAAACAAACTTAAAAAAAAAACTCACACAATAAAACTTAAACAATGCAACACGTCCACACAAACAGTAACAATCGTGGCAGATGTTTTACCATTAGACAGCCCTCCCAACCTTGTCACAAAAATTCTTACCCATGTCCAACTTCCTTTTGTGAACCCGTATGCTCTCAGATTCCTCTTTCCTTAACTCACCGTCATGCCATTTTCCCTTTCAAATTAGGCCAAAAACATAATTATTTCAATTTCACATGTTACATACAAATTTTATTTGAACACAAAAACTTAATCCTATACAAAAATCGAAAATATAAATTTTTTATAAAAATACGAATTATCTTATATTTAACAAATTAAAAAAAAATTTCTCCTCACAGCAAAATATATATGTATGTATTAACTATTATCAAAAATAAACTATCTCTAATATCGTTAATTTGTTTTACTTTCTCCTTTTAGAACTCCGATCAACTAATTAATAACCTAAACCTCTAATTTGGCAAATCTGAATCCTACCCTGAAGGAGCTCCCTAAGGATAAGAGATTTTTCCTGCAATATTCCACAAGAATTTTTACACAAAAAAACTAATTGATAAGAGCTGTAATTTGTATATTTCTCTTATTTTTTTTGTAAATAAAACAAACTAAACGATTTTTATTTCCGGTTTCTCTGACGCAAGTAAGTAGGCCCTCCAACGGGCAATAGCTAACAACAAATAAAACAAATATATATTTGGCTGCTTTTAGGCGTATAGAAGAAAGGGCACTAATAACATACACTAAACTAAGAATAATTTAACTTAATAATAAATGATAATTTCTAAAATGATATGCTTTTAAATAATCTTCAAAAGTAAGTAATTATAAATTCAAATAAATAAATAAAATAAATCTTATTTGTTTTTTTTTGTTTTTTCTTCTTAATCACTTTTTTTTTCTATTTTTAAATTTTTTCTTCAAATTTGATATTTTTTTATTTTTTTTATTTTAAAGTTTTTATAATTTCTTTATCCTTTTTCTTTCTCAGCAATTTAAATACTAATTTCATAATATTTTTCTTTCTACAAAATTTATCCTTGCGTAGAATTTTTGTTTGTTTTACACACTTGCACTGAGTAAAGTATATTAAGGAAAAAAAAAGAGAAAAAAGGGATTACCTGGCTAGATATCGGTGTGGAAAGTTCTAATCATCTTCAGCATTTTTTTATTTACACTGGATTCTGGGTAATAATTTTCCTGTCCACGAACCGTTGCTTCTTTTTTTTATCCAACTTCCCTACACCATCCAACTTCCTAGCCAGCTACAAATTCCGAAACACAAAACAAATATAAATATCACAAAAGGCACTTATAATAAAATAAGAACAAAAATAAAATTTAGCTTACGTTTTAAATATCTTTTTCTGGTTAATTTTTTTCTTGTTTAAAATAATTATCCTTTTCCTTCAAAGGATCCACTTGAAAATTCCTAAACTATCAACTTTTGTTTTTTTTTTTTTCAACGTTTTCTCGCACTATTATTTTTTTATATGCTTTCACTTTAAAGTACAATAACCTTCTGCAAATTCTCTATGATTTTCCCTTACTTGTTGCCTCACTTGCTTCTAACTTGTGTGGTGAGTTTCTTTAATTTTTCCAAAATTTCCCAAAAATCTTTCCCGCACAGCCGTCCATCTTTTCTTGCTGATCTTTCTAGAACATTCTGCCTTCCCTCCAAATCGCCATATTTTAATAATAAAACTTTCTTATTTTTGGCAAAATCCTCATTTAAATTTCGTTTTTATGATTATTTTTATTTCTTTCTAATATTGTGTTTTGTTATTTATATCTATGTTTTTCATCTCTTCTTAAGGTTTTAATGCAGTCAATGCCTCTTCTTATACCAAGACCGCATATTAAACAGCAAGGTTATATTTTTCATTCATAATTAATTTTAAACTTGGGTTTTCCCAACTTCCTCACCATAGTGAACGTTTTGTTTTCTTTCTTTATTTTAATTCGTTTAGGCATTACCCTGTTCCACACAAACTACTACTAAACAGTACTGGCAACTGTATCATGTGTATAAGACAAAAAATATACACACACAAGCTTACATACAGAAACCAAAAATTGACAGCAGGCAAAACAAAAAAAAGACACAACACGGTAAGTAGAAAAGTAATTTATTTGTAACATTATTATTATTATTATTATTATTATTATTATTTGTAATAAATTTAATTTTTATATTAAACCTTCAGACAGGAAAACACAGAGGAACGCAGTATCAACACACAACAAGGAAACCAAACTAACAGCCGGACGGACAAGTATCATCCTACCAGAAACCAAGCTCTTCAAAAAAAGAAATACCAAAGGCATAAAGACTGTAAGTCACAATCCACAAAAAAAACTTCAAATAGATTCAAGCATCCAATGATACTAATAAATAACATTTATTTAGCCAACATATGTGCATTGTTTAATGTACCGTGGGCACCAAACATGAACGTACACATCTGATTACACCGCACCAAAAAAATTATTCTTAACATGTGTAAGTAATCCTCCAGTTGCAATATCCAACTCGAAGTGATATTAAACCTATGAGATTCTTCTTCCGCAACAAAACTCCGTGTCCTTCGAGTAAACGTAGTAGGAAACGGTGTGCGGAATAAACAATTAAATTACACGTATTTCTATGTGCCCAACGTGGGGAACTCACACACCCTGAAAGAGTCTCATGCTGCTACCAAAATTAAGCCGGGCGATTTGTGCATCTATGCCTGTAAGCTTTTCCTTTAATCCTAATTCCCAAACATAAACCTATCCACTCAGTCTCCCTATAATAGACTTTGCAGAGACGGAAACCTCATCCACATCTTACTAGAGCATGAGCCAACCTAAAAACTTTTCTCAGGAGAGAAAAATCGTAGTGGCAACCCATAATAAAAGATCAAATAAAAAAAATATTTCATATAATTGGTTTCGATACCAATTGGGCACTAACAGTGCTGTGTGTGAAAATCGAACGCCAAAAAAAATTCTAAGGCAAAAGTTTAATAAAAAAAAATATCTTTCGTCGTTTAATATACATCTATTTATATATACACATATTTTATTATTGTCAAATTACTTTACTAAAACAAATGCTAATAATTGTCAAAATCATTCCAGATCTAACATGCATGGGTTATGCCGCTATAACTTTTTCTCCATGGGTTGTTGCTACTCCAGGGATAGGAAAATTCTCCATAATTTTTTTATGAAAAAAAAACTTAGAGAATTAAGTGTTTACTTCTGCTCGGACTACAAAAAAAAAACTTTGTTCATACGGGAAGTACTTTGGTCACTCGTCTATTATATAAGAGTTTACTTTGTGTAAATTTTTTCAGGTTTTATTGAAAATAGAAAACTATCTACAAAAAAAATCACAGTGGATTATTGCACTAAGCTTACAGCACTAAAAAAAGGATATCACAGCAAATAATCACCACAGATGAATGTCCGGATCTTATACGAACTAATATTGCACAAAAGGAAATGAAAATACCGGTAAGTTAACTGTTGACTAATTAGAAACTTATACTATCAGGTACTAACTATATCACAGATTTTAAAGTAAATTGCTACGACTAGGAAATATTAGGACAAAACAACAAATATTTGTATAAATAAAAAAAATAAATAATTACTAATCTTATGTCCTAATATTGCACCTTGAAATTTCAAATTTAAACTCAATGTTTAAATCGAAATAATCGCTAAGCAATTTAAACTTTAATATCTTTTACGTGATAAACGCCAATTATTTTTCCGTCTAATGTCTCGAGCTCGTACATATTATTGCCTACAGGTCGGGACACTCTACACTTAAGAAACTTTCTACAAAATTTCGCGTTCAAATTTTTACCGAAATTACTTTGTACCATGTTTCTACGGTAGACTTCCTGTCCAGGCACAAACTTTACTGTTCGGGCTCTTCGGTTGTATCTTTCTGCACTTTTCTCGTATGCTCTAGTCATATTTTCTTTTATTTCATTCCTTATAAATTCCATTCTTTCATTCGGCCTCGCAAGAATACGGTGATCAGAAATTGAATGCAGTTTCCGGGCTAATTTATAATCTGCCCCACTTAAAAACATGTGGTAGCCAAACAACGCGAAGAATGGCGTAAAGCCTATAGCGCTGTGAAAAGAGTTACGCAAAGCGCAATCAATTTCTGATAAATAGAGATCCCAATCACGGTGATCGTCTTTTAAATAGGCTCTTATAGCTGTTAAAATGCTTTGATTAACGCGTTCTGATGCGTTACTGCTTGGTTGGTACACAGGCGTTTTTATATGTTGAATTTTGTATGTGTCAAGTAGATTTTGAAAACTTTTTGATGTGAACTGTACTCCATTGTCTGTATGTATAATTTCTGGCACACCAAATTTATGGAAAACTTCGTGTGTCAGAAACTCTACAACATTTCCAGCGGTGGCTTCTTTCATAGCCTTAATAAAAGTATATTTGGAAAAATGATCCAGTACAATAAAAACGTAAGCGTTACCACTTTTTGATCTTGGATATTTGCCTAGAAAATCCAAATACAATTTCTGGAATGGTCGATCTGTAATTACCTGGTTCCCTATTTCTGGGCAGAGATTTTGGTTTGATGGTTTGGATTCCTTACACGTTTGACACTCTTTTATATAAGCCTTCACCTGGGTGGGCATTTTTGGCCAATAAAAGAATCTTCTTAGCCTTTCTAACGTTTTTGTAACACCACCATGTGCTGCGGTTGGACTTGCATGTGCTTTTTCTATTATAGCTTGGGTTATATTGGGTGGAATCCAAAGTTTCCACTGGCACTCTGCGTCATCACCACGGTCAAAATCAACTCTTCTAAAGACATATCCATCTTCAACTTTCAGATCTGGTAACCTATCTTTGTTTTCTGTTATGTGCTGGATTAGTTCTAAATATTCTTCGCTTTGGAATTCTGTTGTTTCAAAATCGAATAAATCATCTATATTTAATTCTTCAACATAAAAATGTTCTTCTTGTGATCGGGAAAGTGTGTCGGCTACTATATTTTCAGAGCCTTTTCTGTGCTCTATGTCGAAATCATAAGCCTGCAACTGTAGTGACCAACGAGCTAGTCTTCCTGTCAAATCCTTTAATGACATTAACCACTTAAGGCTAGCGTGGTCTGTCACTACCGTGAAGGGCATCATTTCGACATAGGGACGGAATTTCTTAACCGCCATTACAGCCGCCAGACATTCCTTTTCCGTCACGCTATAATTTTTCTGGCATGCATTTAATTTTTGGCTATAAAAAGCTATAGGGTGTTCATTACCATTGTCATCTAGTTGGTACAAGACAGCACCGATTCCATAATCGCAAGCATCACATTGTATCCAAAATCTTTTACTAAAATCGGGATGCTTTAGCACGGGCGCTGAAGTTAACGCTTTCTTCAGATTTTCGAACGCCTCAATCGCTTCCGCCGTCATTTCAAACTTTTTGGCCCTTTTTAAGGTATCTGTCAAAGGAGCAGATATTGCAGCAAAGTCTTTTATAAAACGGCGATACCAGCCGGCCGTTCCCAAAAAGCTGCGCACTTCACGTGGAGACTTTGGCACTCTAATTTCTTTTATAGCGCGAACTTTTTCCGGATCTGTCTTTAAGCATCCTCCGCCAATTATGAAACCTAAATATTTCAATTGTTGAAAACAAAATTGCGATTTTTGTAGCCCTATTGTCAGATTAGCTCCTTTCAAACAGGCTGCAACTTCCTCTAAAATTTTCAAATGTTTTTCGAAACAATCAGAAATCACCAAAAGATCGTCAAGATATATAAATACGTTTTCTTTAAGTTTTTGCGGTATGACCTTGTCCATTAATCGACAAAGTCGCTGTGCCGCGTTACAAAGTCCAAATGGCATTACGCGAAATTGGTAGAGTGGCCGACCTGCTACGGTAAATGCTGTATAGGGTCTACACTCTTCCTCAAGTTCAATTTGCCAAAAAGCAAATTTCAAATCAACGCTACTTATAAAATAAGTCTCGTCGATTCTGCCTAAAATACCATCTATTTTCTGTAAAGGGTACGCATCTTTAACTGTGATTTTATTAAGCTTTCTAGCGTCAAGACAAAACCTATTTTTACCGGGTTTTCTGACCACTGTGGTCCTATTTGACCAAGGGCTTTCGCTCTCTTCTATGACATTTAATTTAAGCATTTTATCTATTTCTCCATAAACAATTTCCTGTACAACCGGAGACAACGGATAATGTCGGTCTTTAAAAGGCACCGCCCCATCTATCAGTTTTATGGTGTGTTTCTCCAGGGATGTACACCCTAAACCAAATTTTTCAAAAGACGGAAACAACTCAACAACTTTGTTTAATTTTTGCTGTTGTTCTTCACTTAGTACATGGGGATTTGACCTGTGATCTGCTACCTTAAAATCGTTTTGTATTTTTTCAATATTTAATTCATTGATTTCAAATACTTCAGGGGCCAAATTAAACGTTTTCCAAAAATCAACTCCCAGGTAGGCCTCTTGTTCCAAGTCTGGGCATAAATAAAACACTATTTTATTGGCTTGATTTTTAAAATGTATTTTAAGTTCTATAGTTCCTAACAGCCTATGTTCTTTACCATCTGCAGTTGAAATTACAGAAAAAATTGGCTTTAATCTGATGCCCAACTTGTCGATTAATTCTCTACAACCTTTACCCAATAAACTGACAGAAGCTCCTGTATCTAATAATCCTTTTATACGATGGTCACCTACAAAAATTTCAGCAAAAGCACGAGGGTCACTATGCGTGTTTGCTGTTTTTATAGCTTCGATCACTAATTTTCGTTTCTTTCTTCTTTCAATAAATTTGTTTCTAATTTTCTTTATACGGTTAATTTTTTTCATTGCTATGGACTCATTAAAAATTCTATTTCTTACTTTATCATAATTATTTTTACGTTCTTGAAGAGTATATTCATGTCTCAATTGGGGAATGAAATTGTTAAAATTTTTGACGACTTTTACTAAATTTAATTTGTTTTTCTCTGTAACTGGTTTGCAGGCTGATTCTCCATGGAACGATGGTTCCCTGCCGTTACCACGCTCTTGGAGTAGTTTTTTGATTGGCAACTAGTGCAGTTTGGAGATTTGACATCTGGTTCGCCACATCTATAACAAAATAAGGCCCTATCTGGGGACGGACAATCCATAAACATATGTCCTTTTTGACGGCAATTCCAACAGATGAGTGGATTTCTGGATATTTGTTTTTGCGTACTGTTACATTCTAAAGCAGCCACTTCTTCATATGGCTCAGGTAAGTCAACAAATGGATCATCAGCCTTTTCAAAAATTTCATTTACTTGCCGCGTGTAACGATTTGTAGGGACAGATGATGACACATATCTGTTGTCTTTTCGGCAAAATACTTTCTCCGCCTCGACACATTCTTGTCTTAGTTCCTCAACAGAATTTACAGCAATCGCATAGACACGACTTCTAATGTCATCTCTGAGATTTTTCTTGATCATTTTGATCATTTCTCTTTCGGGCATTGATATTTCCAGTCGCGATCGCATCTGGATCATAGCAAAGAAAAATGCATCTATTCCCTCGCCAGGCTGTTGCTTTCTTTCAACCATATCACTCATCAATTCAAAACTTGATCTTGTTGAGCGATACTGTTTGAGGAGAGCTTCTTTTAAAGTCATCCATTCGGAAACATAAGTTGTTTTTATGAATAACCAGTACCATTTTTCTGCTACTCCTTTGACAAAGAGGTGAAAATTGTCTAGGACTTCTTCCCATGACACATTGTATTGCCTTTGTAGCCGCTCAACACGAAAAACAAAATCCTCTACAGCCAGCTTGTTGGTGTTACCATCAAATTCTAGTCCCCATTGATCAATACGAATACGCTTGTAACTTTTGGACTGACTAGTATCTAAATTCCTTAATGATTCTCTTGAAGAACTATTTGAACCAATTGACGACACATCTACCTGTTGGCCAGCACTGCTGCTTCGTTTTACTTTATTCGGCATTATTTCTTCGCGAAGTTTTATATTTTCCTGCTGAGTGTGCTGGAGTAAAAGGCTCATTTTACTCATAGTGGCAGTCAATTCTGCCATTTGCCTCTTAATTTCATTTACCTGCGAAGAAACGTCTTTGTTTGCATCATCAGATTGTTCCATAGCTACTTCATAAATTTGTTGTCGCGATACACTTGGGCCTTGTTCTCTTAAATCACGTTGTGCAGAACTATTGCTTGCATTTGAAACAATGATTGTTTGAGATTTGTCGAAAAATTGGGGTTTTGGCTGATTAGGAGGCTGACTCATGTCTAAAATTCTACTGGCACTAGATTTTCGGCTGGGGGTATTAGATTTGTACGCTTTATCAAACGTAAAAGGAGTAGACCTATTCAAGTCAAATTGGACCTGTCTTTCTCTTTTTCTAGACTTAGCGTCGTCTCTACTTTGGGACATAACCTTAAGAAAGAGATATTTATGAAGCCTTTACCACCCCCTTTACCAAAGCTAACCGCCTAATCAATTTATATACAATTAAAATTAAAATTTGCTTTGTATTCGATTTTCAATTTCTAACACACAAAAAAAAAACACACCGCAAAATATTAAAAAAATCGCAAAAACACACAGATGAACAAAAAAAAATAGAAAAAATAAATATATATAAAAAAAAAATAAAAAAAAGGATATATGTATATATAAAACGATAAATAATTAAAAAAAAAAAATAAATACTAAACGATATTAGGAAAAAAAAATATAATATAAAACAAATAAATAATCTAAAATAACCAAATACGAGGATATACATATAAAAATAAAATAAATATGCATATAAAAATTATAACTATAAAATAGAACTAAAATTATCTAATTTGTACGAATAAAATTTATAAATTTACTAAAAAGAATACAAAAAAATAGCAAAACTTAGTTAAAATATGAAAATAGATAATAATAACGAATAATATAATTATAATTGTATAAATAAAAAAATTTTAATTAAAAAAATTAACGATAAAAAAAAAACACCAAAATAGAACTAAATAGATAAATATATAAAGAGAAAAAATATATAATGTAAACAAATAAATTAAGCAAATATGAATATAAAATTAGCAATAAAAGAGCAAAAATATATAATAATAAAATGTATAATATAAATAACGTTTTTGTTTATATATTTCTAATTTTAAATTTCTTCTTCAAAATTTGTATGTAGTTTAAATTTCATTTATTCGGGTTTGGCATGAAGGTGAATATGGGAATTCGGAGAGTTAAATTTAATAATTTATATTAGGACTATTTGTGTGACGTTAATCATAATTAAAATTCAAAGGTTTATTCAAGTGTAAGCCCCTTATACATTCATCTTAGCACTTGGCCAGGTATGAGATTATAAGGGGTTTTTCTAATAGCGATTTTAATACATCAGGCCCTGAGTTTTTCCAAATATTTTTACACAGGCGGCTATCAAAAGTTCGCATATTAAAACACAAAAACATATGAGCGGAAACTAAGAAAAACTAACATTAAAACAGAAAATAACAACAGTACAATTAGACATCTATTCAAAAATCCTCTAAGCTACTGATATTATTTTCCTAAATGAATTAGTCGGTTTCATCAACTTCCTATGAGCACACTGCAGTCTCCCAGTACAACCTTATAAAAATCTTCCTATTTTTTTAAAAGGGCTACAAAGTAGAATACAATTATACACATAGGCAATTGACTACGCCGTTGGGCTATTACGAAAACTATTATTTTATTGTCGCATGCTCAGTTGACATTACATGCTCAATATACTCAATTTGGAAACTTAAGGAATTCCCAGTTTCCAAATGAAAGTATATTCACTTCTTTTGTTGCTCCGTAGTATGTAGATCTTCTGTACTACTCTGTTATCCACTTTATTCGGATTGGGCGCCATTTATGTTACGACCGTAGGGACCAATGAGGTTTCCGACTAGCTCTATGAGGACGGTAAACACATCTCAGTGAGGTTCCAACCCTTCTCATTGGGTACGCCGCACATAAAACATATTCCACAACAAGCTAAACAAACTTAAAAAAAAAACTCACACAATAAAACTTAAACAATGCAACACGTCCACACAAACAGTAACAATCGTGGCAGATGTTTTACCATTAGACAGCCCTCCCAACCTTGTCACAAAAATTCTTACCCATGTCCAACTTCCTTTTGTGAACCCGTATGCTCTCAGATTCCTCTTTCCTTAACTCACCGTCATGCCATTTTCCCTTTCAAATTAGGCCAAAAACATAATTATTTCAATTTCACATGTTACATACAAATTTTATTTGAACACAAAAACTTAATCCTATACAAAAATCGAAAATATAAATTTTTTATAAAAATACGAATTATCTTATATTTAACAAATTAAAAAAAAATTTCTCCTCACAGCAAAATATATATGTATGTATTAACTATTATCAAAAATAAACTATCTCTAATATCGTTAATTTGTTTTACTTTCTCCTTTTAGAACTCCGATCAACTAATTAATAACCTAAACCTCTAATTTGGCAAATCTGAATCCTACCCTGAAGGAGCTCCCTAAGGATAAGAGATTTTTCCTGCAATATTCCACAAGAATTTTTACACAAAAAAACTAATTGATAAGAGCTGTAATTTGTATATTTCTCTTATTTTTTTTGTAAATAAAACAAACTAAACGATTTTTATTTCCGGTTTCTCTGACGCAAGTAAGTAGGCCCTCCAACGGGCAATAGCTAACAACAAATAAAACAAATATATATTTGGCTGCTTTTAGGCGTATAGAAGAAAGGGCACTAATAACATACACTAAACTAAGAATAATTTAACTTAATAATAAATGATAATTTCTAAAATGATATGCTTTTAAATAATCTTCAAAAGTAAGTAATTATAAATTCAAATAAATAAATAAAATAAATCTTATTTGTTTTTTTTTGTTTTTTCTTCTTAATCACTTTTTTTTTCTATTTTTAAATTTTTTCTTCAAATTTGATATTTTTTTATTTTTTTTATTTTAAAGTTTTTATAATTTCTTTATCCTTTTTCTTTCTCAGCAATTTAAATACTAATTTCATAATATTTTTCTTTCTACAAAATTTATCCTTGCGTAGAATTTTTGTTTGTTTTACACACTTGCACTGAGTAAAGTATATTAAGGAAAAAAAAAGAGAAAAAAGGGATTACCTGGCTAGATATCGGTGTGGAAAGTTCTAATCATCTTCAGCATTTTTTTATTTACACTGGATTCTGGGTAATAATTTTCCTGTCCACGAACCGTTGCTTCTTTTTTTTATCCAACTTCCCTACACCATCCAACTTCCTAGCCAGCTACAAATTCCGAAACACAAAACAAATATAAATATCACAAAAGGCACTTATAATAAAATAAGAACAAAAATAAAATTTAGCTTACGTTTTAAATATCTTTTTCTGGTTAATTTTTTTCTATGTTTAAAATAATTATCCTTTTCCTTCAAAGGATCCACTTGAAAATTCCTAAACTATCAACTTTTGTTTTTTTTTTTCAACGTTTTCTCGCACTATTATTTTTTTATATGCTTTCACTTTAAAGTACAATAACCTTCTGCAAATTCTCTATGATTTTCCCTTACTTGTTGCCTCACTTGCTTCTAACTTGTGTGGTGAGTTTCTTTAATTTTTCCAAAATTTCCCAAAAATCTTTCCCGCACAGCCGTCCATCTTTTCTTGCTGATCTTTCTAGAACATTCTGCCTTCCCTCCAAATCGCCATATTTTAATAATAAAACTTTCTTATTTTTGGCAAAATCCTCATTTAAATTTCGTTTTTATGATTATTTTTATTTCTTTCTAATATTGTGTTTTGTTATTTATATCTATGTTTTTCATCTCTTCTTAAGGTTTTAATGCAGTCAATGCCTCTTCTTATACCAAGACCGCATATTAAACAGCAAGGTTATATTTTTCATTCATAATTAATTTTAAACTTGGGTTTTCCCAACTTCCTCACCATAGTGAACGTTTTGTTTTCTTTCTTTATTTTAATTCGTTTAGGCATTACCCTGTTCCACACAAACTACTACTAAACAGTACTGGCAACTGTATCATGTGTATAAGACAAAAAATATACACACACAAGCTTACATACAGAAACCAAAAATTGACAGCAGGCAAAACAAAAAAAAGACACAACACGGTAAGTAGAAAAGTAATTTATTTGTAACATTATTATTATTATTATTATTATTATTATTTGTAATAAATTTAATTTTTATATTAAACCTTCAGACAGGAAAACACAGAGGAACGCAGTATCAACACACAACAAGGAAACCAAACTAACAGCCGGACGGACAAGTATCATCCTACCAGAAACCAAGCTCTTCAAAAAAAGAAATACCAAAGGCATAAAGACTGTAAGTCACAATCCACAAAAAAAAACTTCAAATAGATTCAAGCATCCAATGATACTAATAAATAACATTTATTTAGCCAACATATGTGCATTGTTTAATGTACCGTGGGCACCAAACATGAACGTACACATCTGATTACACCGCACCAAAAAAATTATTCTTAACATGTGTAAGTAATCCTCCAGTTGCAATATCCAACTCGAAGTGATATTAAACCTATGAGATTCTTCTTCCGCAACAAATTGTAGTTGTATTTGTTGTGTTGTGTATTGTGTTTTCTTTGTTTATTATAAACGGCTGGTTTGTTGTTGCAGAAAAACTAATTACAATAATTTAAAAAGCAGAACGGCACGGCACAGAACAGCAACAGAAAGTAAAGATTAATGAGGCCTTAAGTGGTCTCGATAGCGAATTCACTGACTTTCGCCGAAACGTTAAGTGTTCTTATCATGGCGAAATAATTTACCAGGTGGCAGCATAGGCGAATTCAGTATTTTTTGCTGGCGTACACCACTGTCAAACTCCATATATAAAAAACTTGTGTACATTTTTTATATATGGAGTTTGACAGTCGTGTATACCAGCAAAAAAAACTGAATTCGCCTGCGCTGCCACCTGGTAATTTATTCGCCTTGGTTCTTATATTTGGAGTTTGACATTTCAGGTTTTTGGCAAAACTAATGAATTCGCCATTACGACCACATAGTACTATTTCGCCATGATTATGTCTGTGGTAATTATTCGTGTTTTGACGTGTTTCTCCGTAACCATTTGGTGCTGCCACATGTTATTAATTCGCCTTTGGAATGCTTTAACTTCCTGACCGTTATTTTTGCTTGCGACGTACGTAAAAATTAATGTTATAAATTCGGTTTGACCTTGATAATTCGAAAGAAAACGCAAAAACGTTCACAACAGTTTTATACCTTTGATCAGGGTTGTCATAATATTTATATATATCTTTTAATAAAAATATTTTTTGTTCAAAAAAAAAAAAAATAGAAAAAATCGCCAAAATATGTACATGTGTAATTTATGTTTTTTTAAATACATAAACAACATATAATTACCACATTAAATGTACAATGTTTACTAAAACTAGTTGCAGTTTAGTAAAAACAATAAAAATATATAATATAAACTAAAATATGATTAATAAAATAATATGTAATAGTTTTGGAGTTTTATTATATTTTTAATATGCTGTACACTTCATTCTCAAGACATTCGTCAGCTCCCTTTTCCTTGAACTACATTGTACATTGTAGGCATTTCTGGAGAAGATATAAAAGAATATTCATATAATTATAATGAGTCAGTAGAATTCATTATTTACAATAATATGCCGTTCACACTTATGTGTTTACAACGTGTTTAAGCGGGATGTTTAATAAACTAAACACAAGCGTTCACACTGTAATTATAGTGTTTTAGTTTGGCATTTGGTCAGCTGTTTAAACAGATAGTACACATTAAATTAAAGCATGTAATTTTCATATAAGTGATTATATAAATAATAAGTAATAAAAGAAAGAAAAATGTTTTATAATTGCAGATTTTATGCCCTTAATAAACTTTTAAGGGATTAGAGAATAGAGCAACTGAAATTGGTAACATTTATGATAGTTATTATTGTCAGAAAAGTAAATTTTATTATTCTAATTTTGGGAATTCAATTCCAAATGCTAAATGAAGAATAGATTAAATAAAAACTATTTTCGGGTATATCGACCAACATTTTGGTCGAAAGTTGAAATGCTTGCAAAAATAACAAAAGCAATTTCGAACGACAATATTACAGGAAAAAAGAGTTGTGCACGTTTGCTAGAATTTTGCAAAACAGCTTGAAAATTATTAAGCCCAAAATTATTAAATTATTTGCCATTAGGCAAAAATAAAACATAATTAAATTTTTTATTCTAATTGCAAATTAATGTCTTTGAAAATATGTTTGAATGCACTTACGTTGCTTACGCTTTTTGACACGACGCTTAATTTTTGATTTGCCGCCATTAAAAATCCTGCTCAGTGCAACGCCAAAATATTAACAACAACTGAACACACTTCACGAGTATATCTGAACCCTGAATTTGAAGTGTTTTGTGACGAGTTTAAATCAAAAACACGTTAGTTTAAAGTGTTTTGCAACACAAGTAAATGTATGGGAAAACATCTCAAAAACTACTTGTTTTGCACCTTAACACTTAAAACTTGCTTAAACACATAAGTGTGAATGCCATATAAAATACTCTTTCACCGTAGTGAAGTATGGCCGAAGCAAGTACCTGCAATATACTTGCTACTGTCTTTGACAAAAATTAATAAAACTCAAGCACAAAACTTTTACTCTCAAGAAAATATTATTTCTTAACATTGTCTTCCTTAAGATTTCTATATATTGATATGTGTTGAAGACTTTTTTAAATTTCTTTAAAAAAAGAAATTGTATAGGATTTTTGGATGGCATAACTTTTAAAACCTGAGGCTCGAATCTGAGGCCATAAATCTGTCCGAAATTTACATATGCGCGTGTGAAATATTGATAAAATGTTCAAAAATTTTATTCGAAAAATATTTTTACTAACTTTTTCTTCTTATTTTGATGAAAGTACAAAAAAGAAATTGTTGATTTCATACAATTTAACATTTATTTAGTGTTTTCTTTTAATTATTTAAATAAATGAAATATAATACTTAGCGCTATAATGTCAACATTTATTTACAAATACAAACATACATTCAAAGGTATGAATCATATTATGATCTCTTATATTTTAAGAATTAACACATTTGGCTTATTTCTTAATGGGAATGTAAGGTGTAAAAATATATGTATATTTACAGTACATATTTACTATAAATGTGTACATATGTACCTAAGTATGGTTATGTGTTTGTATGTGTGCATGTATGTACATATACATGTATTCATGCTTTGACAGATCTCAAATGGATGGTAAATTCTTCTTCTCTCTTGCTCCTCCTCTTCCTCCTTTTCGTTATGATACATAATTAATCCACATTTTCCTCAAGAGTGGATTGATTAAGCGTAGTTTCTCCTCTTGCTCGTCCAGCTCAACGTTGCGTGCGTAAAACGTTTAAAGTAGTTACGTTTTGGATGAAATTTCGCAATTATTTTTTAATGTTTGTTTTTTCGCCTGTGATCGCGTTCTGTGATAGTTTAAGTATCTTCGTTTAATGGTATTAGTTGTAGATTTAATTGATCTATTTTTAGGTAAATAGGTAGGACAGGTACCTATTTAAATTAGAATTATAGACCGGTTTTTTGTTTTTATTTGTGATGGTGATGGGAGTGGTGATGTTCTTCCTTTTCAAATATTGGCACTTCAACATGATATTTTTCGGGAATCGGAATCTCTTTGTGCAAAGGAACCTTGACTTCTGAATAAACGGGATATGGTTTTTCAATTGGAACCTTAACTTCATAAGGAACTGGCTTTTCTACAGTGTAATGGAATTTCTTTTCGACTGTATATGGTTGAGGCACCGGTACTTTGACATGAACAGGATAAGGTTTTTCTACTTCGACTTTGTATGGTTTGTCAACGGGAACTTTTACTTCATAAGGTACCTTTTTCTCAACGATAACTGGGTAGGGTTTCTTTACTTCAACTGGATATGGTTTTGGTACTTCAACTGGATATGGTTTTTCTACGGGAACTTTTACTTCATAGGGTACCTTTTTGATGACTTCATAGGGTTTCGGTACGGGCACTTCAACTTTGACTTCATATGGTACTTTCTTAATAACTTCGTAGGGTTGTGGCACTGGTACCTTCACTTCATAGGGAATTTTTTGAATGACTTCATAGGGTTGGGGAACATGTACTTTCACTTCATACGGTTTGTCAACGGGCACCTTAACTTCATAAGGTACTTTCTTTTCAACAATATAAGGTTTTGGTACATGAACGGGTACCTTAACGTACTCCTTAACATGTACAGGTATTTTATTTTCTACGATATATGGTTCGGGTACATGCACCTTAACTTCATATGGAATCTTTTTCTCAACTGTGTACGGAACATGTTTCGTCACTGTGTATGGTACGGGTATTTTTTTCTCTATGGTAATGGTCTTTATATGTTCATGATGATGATGATGATGACTATGGCCATAATCCCCTAAATGTAATCCACGTTTTTCGACCGTTTTACTTTTGTCTTCTGATGCAACTTCTTCGGCACAACTAACCATTGCCACGCACAAAGCGAGACAAGGAAAAACAAACTAAACATTAAAAAAAAAAAAAGGAAAACAAAACACAAAATAAGCCGTTAACACACGTTCACTTTTACTTTTATTAATGCAAAAAATATACTTTACCATGCGCATTGTTGAGCTGTTGGCTGGATAAACTTTAAGAGGAAAACTATTACACTATTTTAATGTGTCGCTTTAAACGAGATCTGAGTTGATACTAATTCATGGAACCACAAGTCTTTGCCTTATATACCAGTTGTGTTTTTTTACATTCACCAGAAGTGTTTCAATTGTTATAATTTTTCATTTTTTTTTATTTTTTATTTTTTTGTTTTGGTTTTACTACGCTCTGTTGTGTCTTCACTGTTAGTTTTTAGCCAGGCAAAACAGCCAACCAGCTAGACAGCCAGCCAACCATTCATTTAACTAACAAACAGCTAATGCAACAATGCATACACACATAAATTTATACGTACACACACACACACGTACATCAATACAACAAGTTAATGCAGTAAACAACTCGAACGGCAAAAAATATAAAATATTTAACTAAAGTTGATTTAAAAACAAAATAAAATAAAATAAAAGTGTAGCAAGCATAACCATCTTATTATTTAATTCATGCACATGATATTTATGTACATTCATACATACACACATCCATACATACATATGTATGTATGTCTGTTCGTGTATTGGGAAGTTGCAAAGTTTACTTGCATTTGCAATACGTTTTGCATTTTTATTTGTGTATTTTTGGATTTATTTTAAAATTATTCATGTGCAATTGTTTATAAATGTAAATTTATAAAATTGTATAAAAATACATTTGTTTTTTATGTATGTTTGTATTTGTATTTGTTTCATTTTTATTACATACCTGTTCATTATGGTCAATCTATTATAAAATGTGCTTGTGCAATAATGAAGAAAATATTAGGACAGGAAGAAAAAACAGCTTGTTGAGTTTTACAAATAACAATTTAGCAGTCATATACACACATATTAAGACATACATATGTATGTATGTTTGTATGTATGTATGAACATGTAGTACATTACGTATGAATGTAATATTGGTCAGATTGTATGAACTAAAACAGGACCACTGTCGAAAATACGTTTTTTTTATTAGATTTTTTTGTAAAGTTTTGCAATAATTTAGAAGAAGATATTTAATTTTTCGAGCAGCAACAGCAACAATCCTGCCATAAAACAACAAACACACTATACAATATTCATCGGTTGTTTCAAATTTCATACATCCGTATGAGCTGTAAAATATTCTAATTCAGCTATTTACTAGAAATCCATGTTCGTTCCATGTCATTCTATACAAACACACTTTTATGCCGTTAATTTCACATAAAAATCTGACAAAAAAATCCAAATTAAAAAAGTATTTTATTTTATTTTTTGTTGTGGAAAAGTATTGGCACAACAATTTGCTTTAATTTTGGTTTTTAAAAAATGTTTTCTTTTAAATGCTAAAAGTTCTGATAAGAATGTATGTGTTATTTTTGTATTACAAGTGATCAACTCGTCTCAAATAACTCAGAAAACTGAGCTTTTTTAATAAACATTTTGAGGCAAATTGATTGCTTGTAATACAGAGAGAGCTTTACGTTTACTGCATTTTAGATCCAGGTGGATTTTTATAACTGCCCAACATTAATAAGTTGGAATGAATACATTTTTGATATCTGTGATATGCTTTAATTTATTTAAGCTTTCACTCTTTGAAGCCTCTGTATTTAATGAAACTCTGATTTTTCTATTATTTCCTCATAAAAGGTCGGTTTTTTTACTTTACTTTGGGATCCTAATTTGCACGAAAAACGTTCCCGTACTTAAAAATTGAGTAAATGAGAGCGATTTTGGGAAAATAAAGTTCTTCTTCTTTTTGCACGAAACAGCCCAAACTTTTTTTCTTCGTGCAAGTTATTTATATTTGTGAAACAGATGTAAAACATAAATGAAATAAAAACAAATAAAAAAGTCATTAGCAATATTTAAAAAAGCGTAAAATAATTATTGTAATATAAAAGAGAATTTGTAATTAAAAATGAAGACGAGTTAAAAAACATTGTTGCAGATTTGGTAGGGAGTTCAAGTGATTTTAGTGATTGTGACGACATCCTAGAACTTATTGAGCATGATTCCGACTTAGAAGAATCACTTTTGTTAAATCTTTTTAAAATTTTTGAATCCCAAAAGAGAAACAGCATTCCAAATGAAATCGTTCCATCATAAATGCACAAATTATTCAAATAACACCTCCGCATATCGAGAGAATTATATTTAAATTTGCAGAAAGTCCCATATATGCCTTTTTGCGAGCTGATAAATGCAACAAATTTGTAAAGACTGTTCCTCTTTTGTTTTTTTTTTTAATTTTTTTAAAATAGTTTTGTTTTTTTTTATATAAACAGTCAAAACACTTTGACTTTTTATTTTGTGTTAAAAATTTAAATTTTGTGTTCCCGTACTTTTATACGATTTTGTCTCTTTATGAGAGAAAATTACACTTGCTCTCATTATCATGAACTTTACCCAAAAAGTAAAGAAACAGACCTAATAATTTCCTCCAAAACAATTTTGAATAATTTTTCTTCAGACCCTGTCACATAAAAATTTTTTAAAAATTGGTATCTGTAAGAAAAAGTATGTAAAAGTTATTTTCTATCAATATGAAAGTTTTTAATTTTATTTTAATTCGTAGCTTTATCTGTGGTAATATATTAAATCAATTAATTATTTTTATAAAAATGTAACAGCAAACGCGCTTTTTTAATCGCAAAGTTAAAAAAAAAAATGCAAAATTCGATTCGAAGGCGGAGAGATGCAACAAATTTAATTCAATACTAGCAGTGCCCACGAAAATTTTACTCAAATCTATTTAGTAGTTTTTTGGTGATGCAAACATAGACAGACGGCCAGACAGACAGACAAAAATTCCAAAAAAAAAATGTTGCGTGTTTCATTACTTTTTTATTATATGTTTAGATATAGAGAATTTCGTACTTTCACATTTCTCTATTTTCTCTAAAAAAATGACATAATTTTATAAAATAAAAAGTATTCGATATTTGAACCAATATCAAAAACACAGACTCGAATATAACTTCGACAAGCGAAAAGAGAGAGCGTATTTGGCGTAGGCGTATTTCGGCTACGACAGTTTTGTAATAGATGAATGATAAATATTACAAGCTACCTTTAATCTATTACAAAACTTTTTAAAAAAGACTAAGAAAAGGGTGATTAATTAATTCAAAGGCTCGAAATGTGACATTTAGTTTTTTATTTTTTTTATTTGCCATGTTTTATTTTTTTTTTTTTATTAGGACCAGCAATAGGAAATTTGGTTGTTGGAAGAGGGATAGCGGGAGTTGAAAGTGGCAGGAAAGACCTCTGCACAGAGTTTATTCCACATTCAAACTGTTCGGCTAAAAAAACGTATTTTGTCTGCAATGCGAAGTGCATTTCACTGGCTAATCGACCATAAAGCAATGCGCTCTTGATGCTGAGCGCGTTGCACGTACGCAATTACGATCTTTAGGAACAAGTTGCCTGATTTCATAAGAGCACATTCCGTTGTAGTAACGATAAAACAGTAAAACACACCCCACATTGCCTCGATGCTCTAGTGAATCAATAGAGCTGGATACCCTACTGTCACCGATGAGCTTCTTCGCTCTCTCCTGTACGGGGCCGAAAATAGACTTTGAAGCACCGGCCCATACATGAGAGTTGTATTCCATTTTCGGTCTGATAAAGGTGACATAGATAGTAAGGAGATCAGATGGAGTGAAGTATTTCTTACACCGTTTCAGAAAACCTAGGCACTTGAACGCTTCTTCTGCGACATAAAAAATATGCTTGTTCCAACGAACATCGCATTGAATTTTCATGCCAAGAACATCGATAGCTTCTGATTTATGTATTACCCATAATTATAGATTAGATAGCATTCAGCCGTACGCCTGTGCGAAAGTACACATCACAATTAGAAATGCGCGTAAAATATTATTTAAAGAAGACTCGCATGCGGCTAGTAGTACTACTTAAAATATTTCGAAAAAGTTTTGTATTTGATTAAAAGTACAATTGCAAACAGTATCGAAAATGAGTAAAAAAATCGTGTCATCAAGGACTCGTTCAGAGCAGTCGCGGCTAGGGTACCGTTTTCTTCCGACAAATTAATCATTTCGACTTAAAAACGAGTAAAAAACGATTATTATAATCACGCAAAAGAGTAAAAAAAGACTCGCATATGAGCAATAATTCTATAAATTACTAACTGGGTGTAGTATGTAATAAATTCCTGGTTTTCCCGCTGGGTTCTCTTTAATTGTTTCATTTGCATACACGTATGTATGTTTTTGTGTTTGTATGTATGTATGCACTTATGTGTGTTTTAGACTTAATCTCTTTATATCTTTTAAAATTGTTTGATTTAAATGCAGACCTAATTCCTGCTTATAAAATATAATGGTTAATTACGTATTAAGCTTTTAATAGTTTAACATAAAAATACAAACATACATTCATACATACGTCCATACATGGTTATTATAATTAGTTAAACTTAAATTTTAGATTAGAGATTTTCAAGGTAACTTTTTTAAATTTTTAGAAAATTTGTTAAAAATAGTTGCGATGTAAATAAATTTTTGTAATATTTTTAATATTAGGTCTGTTTCTTTACTTTTTGGTTAAAGTTCGTGAAAATGAGAGCAAGTATAATTTTCTCTCATAAAGAGACAAAATTGTATAAAAGTAAGGGAACACAAAATTTAAATTTTAAACACAAAATAAAAAGTCAGTGTTTTGACTGTTTCAATAAAAAAAAAAAAAAAAATAAATATGTAAAATAAAAAAAAAAACAATTAAAAAAATGAAGAAAAAAACCAAAGAGGAACAGTCGTTACAAATTTGTTGCATTTATCAGCTCGCAAAGAAGCATATGTGGGAGTTTTTGCAAATTTAAATATAATTCTCTTGATATGCGGAGGTGTTATTTGAATAATTTGTGCGTTTATGATGGAACAATTTAATTTGGAATGCTGTTTCTCTTTTGGAATTCAAAAATTTCAAAAAGATGTAACAAAAGTGATTCTTCTAAGTCGGAATCATGTTTAGTAAGGTGTAGGATGTCGTCACAATCACCAAAATCACTTGAACTCTCTACCGAATCTGCAACAATGTTTTTTAACTCGTCTTCATTTTTAATTACAAATTGTCTTTTATATTAGAATTACTATTTTACCCTGTTTTAAATATTGCTAGTGACTTTTTTATTTGTTTTTATTTTGTTTATGTTTTACAGCTGTTTCACAAATATAAATAACTTGCACGAAGAAAAAGTTTGGACTGTTTCGTGCAAAAAGAAGAACTTTATTCCCTCAAAGCTGCTCTCATTTACCCAATTTTTAAGTAGGGGAACGCTTTTCGTGCAAATTGGGATCCCAGGCGATCCCAAAGTAGAGTAAAGAAACAGACCTATTATTATTATTAGATATAATCTGAAATGTATTTTCAAACAAAATTATTTAAAAACAATTTGCGGCTATTCTGAGATAACCTTGACCCAGTCAGTGACTTGTTTATTTTATGACACACTATTTTAAAAAAGATTTCTTATTTTACGTTAGTTATGATTGTTAAAACACAAAAAAGTCTTTAATCTGTTAAGACTTAAAATTTGTATTTTTACTTAAAACAATAACGAACGTATTCAGTCCAATTATGAGTAAATAATGTATATTAATGTATAATGTATAAATTAATGTATATTTGTTGTATCTATTTTTGAACATATGTCTCTTTATTAATTTATATGTGTGTATAAATGTATAGATTTAGGTTACTTAACTAACAATCATTCATGTAAATGAATACTCTTATACATGTGTGCGTGTGTGTGTATAATTTGATATTTAGCGAAATAAATAAAAAAATACAATGAACTTTACTTGCATTATAACATGTTGATACTGGTTTGAATGGATCCAACTTCATTGTATGACGCAAGGTTATTGCTACATCATTAACCACTAGTGTATAAATTTAATACCGATCTACATTGGTGTCGATGGCCAGCAAAAGAAACTGCAAAAATTACTTCTAATTTTGTAATCAGTTTTTTATAAAGCAAAAAAATTAACTAAAGAAAATATTAAGCAAATTTTCAGATGCCATATTAGAAATCTAAAGGCAAAGTAGTTATGTTTACTTTCAAAGGTCCTTAATACCTTCTAGTTTCAAATGATAAAGTTTTTTTAAATAAAAATATGTAAATGTATGCAAGTGTATTTAATAAGGATTGTTTTTAAATAAATAAATAAAAACAACAACAGTATTGAATTTTGATATTAAAACAGGTGTCGAGTATTTTTCTTTTTGCACACACTTATGCTGTGCGCAGGAGTGTTAGATTTTTTTCTGCAAAAAATCGTCACAATTAAAAAAAAAAAAATCTTAAAAGGGTCTAAGATTTAAATGTCAAAATAAATTACAGTAATGTTTTTTGTTTTTACGAGGGCTGCTCTATATATTTCTGGCCTAATAGTGAAAATGCGAATATTTATAATCAAAAATGGTTTTATTGTTTTTCAAAGTATTCTCCAGCATGATTTATACACTTTTGCATGTGCTCAAACCAGTTGTGGAAGCACTTTTTCCACTCCGATTGAGACACCTCTAAAACATGGTTTTTGAACACTTCAACAGCTTCTTCTGGCGACGAAAATCGTTGACCACGCATTTTTTTTCTTGATGTGCGGAAACAAGAAGAAGTCACTAGGTGCCAAGTTAGGGCTGTACGGCGGATGACCCATTAATTCGACGTTGTGGCCGGTCAAAAACGCTCTGGTTTGAGCCGATGTTTGAGAGCTCGCATTGTCATGGTTACAATGATTTGTCTTCTCTTGTTGGTTTTTCGAATTTCTCCGATGACTTCAGGCAAGCAAATTGTAGTGTACCACTCAGAAGTGACCGTCCTACGTTGATCAAGCGGAACAGTCGCCACATGACCAGTTTTGCCGAAGAAACAGGCGACCATTTGCTTCGAAGTGCTTCTTCCACGAACAACTTTCGTTGGATTTTGCTCGTCTTTGAAGACCCACACGGTCGATTGTTGTTTCGTTTCGGGCTCATACGCATAGATCCATGATTCGTCACCTGTATTTTTGCAACACTTCTTAGCACCAATCGACACGAGCCTTTTTTGAGTGACTTTCTAATTGTGCGGGATCCAACGAGAACAAACCTTTTTTACGGCCAGGTGTTCATGCAGTATCGAATGTATGCTGGTGGAAGAAATGTCCAAGGATGTCTCTATCTCTCGGTATGTCGCATGTCGATCTTGCATTATGAGTTCACGCACGGCATCAATGTTCTCTGGCACGTCTTTGAGCGAGCTTCGGCCACGATTAAATTCATTATACCAATTTTTCACAGTGCTGTAGGATGGTGCTTCATCGCCATACAAAGATTTAAGTTCATCAATGCACTCTTGTCGTGATAATCCACGTCGAAAGTTGTAAAAAATGATGGCACAAAAATGTTCACGAGTTAAATTCATTCTTTTCTATATTAATTTTTTCAAGTCACTGTAAACAACACAAATAATGGTCGTACGTCAAAACGTTTTGAGTACGATTATGCTTAAAAATGACAAACTTTCCAATGGAAATGTCAGACTTGGCAGCACTCAGTGTTGCCATGCCAGAAATATATATAGCAGCCCTCGTACTTAAGCTTGCAGAAACCAAGGCGAATTAATTTTACCAGGAGGCATCCATGGCGAAATAATTTACCAGGTGGTGGCAGTGGCGAATTTATTCATTTTCGCCGTTGCAGAAAATGTCAAACTCCATATATAAAAAATCAGCGAAAATTTTTTTTATATGAAGTTTGAAATTTTCTGCAACGGCGAAAATTAATGAAGTTCGCCACTGCCACCACCTGGTACATGATTTCGCCATGGAGCCGTCGTTGCTGCAGCTGACAATGTTTTGTTTAATGTTTGAAAGCTGCCAAAAGTGAATCATTTTATATTTATTTTTTTAATATTCTTTAAAATATAATCAATTTAAAACTTAAAAAGTTATTAAAAAGGCTAAGAAAAAAGTGCAGTAATTAATTGTGTTTAAGTTTGCTTGTTTTTATTTTATTTTTGTATTGTTGTAGCGAATTTACATAATTCGTGGCAAGTAAAATTCCAATTCTTGTAGGAATTTTTTCGTTTGATCTCAATAAGATTTACTTCACTAAAAATTACTCTTGCGCCAATTAAAATTTTGATAAAATCATTGCGTTATTTAAAAAAATATAAATATGGAGTAACTGGTTGTTTCGTTGTTTGATAAATTAACTGATTTCCAAAATAATTATTCAAAGAACCTTGAAATAAAATAAATAAATTAATATTATTTCTTTCATTTCGTTTTCTATTATTATCTTAAAAATCATGTTAGGAAAATTTGTTAGTTAAACTTAAAAATTAATTAAAACTAATTAAATTTAGGGTCATTTTTCATATGATCATTATTAATAAAAGTATTTGTTAGGGCAGTTTTATAAAGTTGTGTTATATTATTTGACAATTAATGGATTTGAATCTCTTCAAGAATATTTTAAACAAGTAATAATGCTATATTCGGCTATGACAAATCTTATATACTCTTCACCTTCTATTTAAATCTAGTTTAATGAAGTAACTCCAATGAAAAACCAAAAATTGGGGAGACAGTGATTAAAAAAACAAATATGTATTTTACAGAAAAATGTCATTGGCTCTTAATGGGTTAAGTATTTTTTTAAAATGTTAGAATTTTAAAAAACACGGTGCACAATCGTACAAATCGTATAAAAAGTTGAGGGGCTCATAACTCAGAAAATATAGACGAGTTTCGATGGTTTTCTCTTCTTACTTTCTAATTCTCTATCGCCTCACATATATGTTTTTTTTTCTATTTTCATAACTTCACTAAATGAGTTACTGTTATTGTTCTAAATGATATGGAAAAAACAGAGACTGGGGTTTAAGTACTGCCCGCTGCCTCGATCAAAATTTTCGTAACTATATCTGATCGATTGGTGTATTTACATTGGCAAATTGATTTCAACCCGAATACAAATGAACAGACGGACATCGCTCAATTCACTTCGCTATGCATAAGGACTCAGTAGAAATTATAAACGGAATGACAAACTTAGACATCACACAAACATATATACCCCTACACCGTTAGGTCTAGATGTCACCGATGCACTCAGCAAAAGCAAAATAAATTTTAAGAGCCTCAAATTATTCGTATATTCGAGCAACTAAATTTAGAATGTTTGAGTTAATTAGGATTTTTAGGGCTGTATCATAATTTTGGTCAATTAAAGCAGTTTATGAATCGTGTGTTGACAACAGAAATAGCTCGTACGTAGATAAATAAATTGGGCAATCATACATCTATACAATTTTCTATTTAATTACAAAATGAATTTCAGTTTTTCTTATAAATGTTAAACACTTTTAATCAGAAAATTTTACTTTCAACATTTTAATATTTGTTTAATTTCTCTAGTTGTACGTTCCACTGTTAAATACAACTAACAACAAATACATTAGGATGGTATTTATTCAATGAATAATAAATCTTTTGAACTTTGGTTTTAGAATTTTTAAGAAAACAAAGTGGAAAAAAATTCTAACATATTTTGAATTGCTTTCAAACAATAAAAAAGTAGTTATGAAATTTTTTTTAGTTGCAAAAGTACTTTAGTTAAAGGGCGCTGCTAATAAACGCACATTTGTTTGTATTTATTTACGAATGCGTACATACACTGTTAAGATGTTAAAGAAACGAGTGAAATTGATCTGATGTTGCTATGTGTTGCATAATAATGCGGTTTAAATGTTGAAACATTGAACAATTGATACTCGTACTAAATTATGAATTAAACCTGCACCAGTGGCAGAATAAAATGTGTTAGTTTCATTTCTTAGCCGAAAGAAAGTACCCTGCCAGCATTTTACAGAGCATCTTAGATAGAAGTAACTTCTTCATTACAATTACATTTTACAAAAAAAAAAAAAAAAAAAAAAAAAAAAATACATTATTGTCAAATTAAGATCTTCTAACAATCACTATTTCGTCGCTACCAGAAGTTAATTGGACAAAAAGACCCGTTATAATAATACTAAAATCCTTCCCCTTAAATTTCTTATTTGAAAAGTAACATTTTCTCAACTACCAGATGATAAGTAGTTGTTTGCTCAAAAATTTACAAAAACAAATTGCATGGGCATCGCATATTGATCTCTTATAGGTCACAACTTTGACTCTACTAAGAGTGAATTAACTAATGTAACAAATAAACAAAAACACTAATGTCCTTTAGTTTGGCTTGTGCAGTGTTCGGTTATGTTAAATGAGTGTGAAAAATGTTAACAAAAATTAAAAAAACAATAATTGATAAAAATAAAATAAAAAATTATATGAAGCTATAAATAAATTTATATTTGCAAATTAGTTATTTATTTAAACACAACATATTTTTAAGGTCAGAATTTTCTTAATTTCGAGCTTTCTAAATTGAAACCTTTCTATTATGTTAAAATTAACATTTTCTGCTTTGATAAAGCAGAACACTGTTAATTTTTAAAGTTTTATACTAGATATTGTTAAATAAAGTTGGAATATTCGACACTACCAGAATACTAAATTGTAATCATTTTTAGATGCTAAATAGCTTTCCATTAGTTGTATAACTGTTGTGGTACGATTCTTCCCGACTGGGAATACTAATCAGATCAGAATTTGCTATTATTTGCAATACATTTCAACGCCATGTAGTAACGATGTAGTGACTTTTTTGATAGAAAATGCTTGCAGGGTACATACTTATAAACATGCATACATTTACACGCCCACACAGATATTCATACGTGTTTTTAAATAAGTTTTCGGTAACGATATGAATACTACAAACATTGCAAATATTCACATTCCAGGTATGAGTTTACACACTTAATGGATTATTCTGCCAGTTCTTTGCTAAAGATGCAAATTCAAATAATTTCTTAAATGTTCTTAATTTACAGAATAGAAATTTTTTACTTTCGCAATCGACATGAAAGCTGTTAAGCGAAACCGTTCTTGCTTTAAGTAGGGATATTTATTATGACACTTTCATAAATGACACTATGTCTATTTAAAAAACGACACAATGCCCATCATGGACAACATGTTACTTTTTCGTGACACATGGATATTATGTCCGTAGACACTATGACATGCAATCGATACTTTAACTTTAAAATGATTTTAATTATAATTATGCAATGGCGCGAGTTTGATTCTTAGCTTGACAATAATAATAAATTTTATTCAACATATTTTATGAAAAGTATTATCTTAGTCAAAATAAAAAAATACTTTTTAAGCAAAACATTTACATTATGGTTTTGAAATAATAATATACATATCTGAATAATGGATAATCTTGTATGGTACGATATGAATTATCAAATTAATTTTAAATCAAAAACATTTAAACTATAAAAACGTTCGTGTCTTAAGTCTTTTGATTTGAAAAAGATTGAAAATGAGAACTGTGTGTGATTAGGGGCATTAGATATTAATTTTAATTGAAAGAAAAAATGTCCTTGGTAGGAAGGGTAATAAAAAAAGGGAACAATCAGGTCTGTTCTGAAAATCGCTTCTTGTCAAAGTGATTTCAAATAACGCAAAAAGTTTTCTGTCTACAAATTTTACTAAAATCACGTGAATTAAAAACGGTTAACTAAATAACTGCCGTTTGAAATCACTTGCTTATTTTCTGCTAATTATTTCGCTAACAATATTATATTATTGATTGTATATATTTTAAATAATACGACTTCTATTAGTTTTTGTAAAAAAATTAGACTTACCACAGACAAAAACAAATAATTTTTTGAAGACCCTGCATGTTTTATGAAAAATGTTTTTGCTTATTCAATAATGCTCGTAATGTCTTCTTCTCTTTGGCAGTTAGTTTGTTTCTTGAAAGATAATTTTAATTTTGCCCAATTGACACAGACTTAAAACAGCATCTATGATGTGTCTAGTTTATGCTTATGTCCCTAATTTGAGAACCGGCTGTATATTTGGTTTTATCGGCTAGTGCTTTCAATGTGATCAATGCGAATCAATTACCAAGTGGCAGCGTTGGCGAATGCAGGATTTTTTGCTGGTATACACCACCGTCAAACTCCATACATAAAAAATATATGTATGCCACCTGGTAATTAATTCGCTTGCATATGATCACATACACTTAACACAAAATTTAAACAATTATTTATAGTTAATGGTTGGGTTATTTTTTGAGCAAATAAAAGAGCATAAGTGCAAAATGTATGCAAATTTCATCATTAAAAAAAAGTGGCAATTTCTTTAATTTTTTTAATTTTTTTCCAAAATTGAATAAATAAATATTAATTTGTTTATTTTACGAATTTTTATTTGACGCCGAGTTTTAAGCAAAAATAATAAGGAAATAAAGGTAATACCGATGTACTATAATAAACAAACAAAAAATTTTTTTTTTTCTTTCTTGAATTTCCAATAATATTTTTATCACGAAATACTTTTTGACCTCACCTGTTATTAATTCGTCTTGTATGGAATTTTATCTACGGAGTTTGACAGTAATGATTAGCAGCGAAAAATAGTAAAATCGCCTGTGCTGCCAACTAGAAATTTTTTCGCCTTGAAATTTATGCCACATGATAAAATTAATTCGCCTTTAATAAGTAGTTCGTTTATGAACTACCCTGTACTTAGACATTTAGAAACTTTTGTAAACAGCAACATTTAATAAAAACTGTCAAGAGACCGCAAAAGTGTTTGGTCATTTTGCTTGAATCAATTTTCGCATTTTGTTTCCTGCTTAAAAATCATTTATTAATGTAAGATATTTTGAAAATACTTAAAATATTCTTTTAAGAAATCTAAAAACAAAATACATTCAGATGTTTCTTACACGTTCGGAATATGATCGCGGTGTTAATACATTCTCACCGGAGGGACGCCTTTTCCAAGTTGAATACGCCATAGAGGCTATAAAATTGGGGTCAACAGCTATTGGTATTTGTACATCTGAAGGTATTAAATTTATGTTTAGACAAAACATTAATTAATTTACGAGTATTTTTAGGAGTTGTGCTGGCTGTTGAAAAGAGAATAACCTCGCCTTTAATGGTGCCAAGTACTGTGGAAAAAATTGTCGAAGTCGATAAGCACATTGGTTGTGCCACCTCCGGTTTAATGGCTGATGCTCGAACGCTAATAGAAAGAGCTAGAGTAGAGTGTCAAAATCATTGGTTCGTTTATAACGAGAGAATGTCAATTGAATCATGTGCTCAAGCTGTTTCAGCTTTGGCAATTCAGTTTGGTGACAGTGGAGATGGTGGCTCAGCTATGAGTCGTCCATTTGGTGTTGCCATACTCTTTGCAGGCATTGAGGACGGCAAACCTCAGCTTTGGCATATGGATCCTTCTGGAACGTATATTCGTTATGGAGCAAAAGCAATTGGGTCTGGAAGTGAAGGAGCACAACAAAATTTACAAGACAACTACACTGCCGAAATGACTTTAAATGATGCCATTAATTTGTCTTTAAATACTCTCAAACAAGTTATGGAAGACAAACTTAATTCTACAAATGTTGAGGTGATGACAATGACTCCAGATAAGCTCTTCCGCATGTATACTAAGGAAGAGGTTGAGCAAATTATAACCAATCTGGCTTAATTGGTTACAATCTTTAACTTTACTAATTACTAATTTTTTAATTCGCTATAGAATTTGTAAAAAGGTTCTTAAAGAATAAATTCAAAATTTAAACTTTTTAAAATAAAAAAAAAAAGAAAATATTGAAGTTCTTATAAATGTTTTTCCAAAGTAACTGATGTTGCGATCTGTGGTCTTTCGACTCACGAGTATGGCTTTGATTCCAGCCTGCCTTGTAAATGTAAATTCGTTTTGACATATGTTAATGTGTATGTAATAGTATATATTTATATATTTGTGTATGTATGTACTATGTTTATTTACAGTTAATTATCAATTAAAAATCTTCGAAGACATTTGACTTGTTCGGTCAGAAGTTGAGCCAACAGACAAAAGAAAAAAAAACAAAAACATTTTTAATTAACATCGGATTCACTACTTTGTGACTTATTGTTGCTGATGCTGTTGTTAGTGCTTGGATTGTTATTGTTGCTGCGTCTGAGTAAGAGACTAGCATTGGGATCGGTAAGCGAATATATATCGGGTTCAAAAACTGGCGGACATTCCATATTTGGATATTCGGTGGTAGTTGTTAATGAACTATTCGATGGAGACGTCACAGTGAAATCTATCACATTCGCATTTGAAGATTTTATTGGTGGCGGAGGAGCTGTTGTATCTGGAGCTGAAATTATTGCGTTATTCGATACAGACGAAGTAATAGAATGCTTTCGATAGTTTGCAGGTTGGTTTGGAATAATAACTTGAGCAAAAATTTCTTGATCGTAATCACGTCCCATGCAAGTGCTATTTGTGGGCGTAGATGGTATCGACACAATTTGCTGTGTGTGTGCTTGATTCTGATGACCAAAAACAGTACGGTGAAACAAGGGAGAATTTGAATGCTTCTTATCCTTTGTATTTTCCTTTTTAATGTTAAAATTGTTACCGGCTGCGGTACTAGAAGAAAAGCTAAGCTTTGAGAAAATTGGCATGGGCGCCGAGTTCTTACGCTGAGCATCATATTTATCTGCTTTTTCTTTTAAATCATTGTTATAGGTTTGACTTTTTTTAATGCCACTGTTGCCACTTCCTGAAATGGCATTTTCAATTGCATTCTGGTGATATGACTTTTTGTTTAATGGCAAAGTCATTGTAATGCCAGCTGTATTGTTTGTTGAATGTTTTCCAAATTGAAAAATTCTTTCGCTTGAAGTTTTAAACGATTCCAATTTTCCTTTCTTCTTAAAGCTTCCTGGTCTTCTTTCTGAACCGTTTGAGGAATAATCAGCAGCTGAACAACTACTGCTGGTTGAATGCTTTTTATTTTTACTTGAAGTTAATAGAAATGGGCGTGATTTCATAGCGGTAGCCCAATTGCTTCCATGAGTGCTGCTAGAGGCTTCTAAATGTTCCGCACTATTTGTTGATTGGTTGGAAGATTGGCGAGATGTTGATAAACGACTTTTTGAATTTGATGAAGAAAAGCTAGTGCCACATCCACCTAAAGGTTCATCGCCGGATATAAGTTCATAACCAAAATCCCTCAACTTGAGTCCTTCCTTAGTCCGGGTTAGCTGAATGTCCTCATCATCGGGCTTAAAGCTTATTTCATAATCTGGCGGCTTAGGTAAACTACGACTTTGAGTCTTGGAAACCTTTAAATCACTCGTTGTGTTGGTTGAACGCTGATTATGTTCTGTTAATTGCTTTGTTTGTGCTGCATGTTTATAGGCGGCTTGACGCCTGTGTTCCTCTTTCTTTTCTACGCCTAACAATACGCGATTGTTGTACATTTCTTGGGCTTCCTCTTCCTGTTTCTGTAACATTAAATCTTTAAGGGTCACAAAACCTTGAATGTTGGGAAGAGCTTCCCATGCGTTACTGGAATTTATTTTTGGTAAAGTGTAATCTAGTGTTCTAGAAGTTTGAAAATCGAATTCAACCAAATTTGGATTGGATGCGTGTATGAAATTGTAGGGAATTTTTTTTACACTTTTGCTCGGACTGGCCAAATTCAATTGTTGTGCTGCCGCATTTTTATCTATTACCGGAGATTGAGGTATATAATTGAGAGTGGAAGTTGATGCCGATGAAGGCGGGGTAGAAACACGTATTGGTATATCTGGAATAGGTGCTGGAGAAGATGGCGGTCCCCAGCCTAATGTTGAAGAGTCTGATATGCTAACAATTGAACTTCGGCTAGATGAGTGCATTAAGCGTCGATTATTTATCTGCATTAATTGCGGTGAAGAAACAACGAGCTCCGATGGAGAAGAAGAATGGCTCTGGTTTTTCGCGTTCTGAAAATTATGCTGGGGTTTAATGTCCTCAGTTGTTTTTTGTGCTGAATTAAATGGATGCAAGGATGTGTCATGATAACCGGGTGTGTTGGCTCCGATTTGTATTCCAAAACTACCTCCGGGAACTTTACGGTAGGAGCGAAATTGCTCTGTAGGCACCGGAATATCATTCGACTGCTTCTTATCGCTAGCATTAGAACTCTTAAAATGCAAGGATCCCTTTGTAAGTTTTCTTAATGAACCTAAATAACTCCTATCATTTTTGGTTGATGTAGGCGTCGCTGCTGCAGCCTTTGCAGTATTCAAAAATTGCTGAGAGTCTCTTAAACCTTGAGGGGAAGGAGTACAAAGGTTTTTTGCAACAACCGATTCATTCTCCTCACCAGAGCTTTCGTTTTCTGAAAATAGCTCCTTTGAACTGATTTCATTTAATGAAGGCGATTTACATGCTGCAGAGACACTTATGCTGAGAGTGGATTGCCGAATAAATTCGACCCATTGATTAAGAGCATCCAGCGATTCTGTGGCAAAATAAAATGTCTTTGCTGCGTGATACACTTTAAAAGCATAAGGCTTTGAGTGAACTTCCTAATGATCAAATAAAAAACAAATACAATAAAACACAAATGAAAAATGCGGGTTGAAATACATTTACCTTTGCAAGTGAGACTGTAAAACCTGGTAGAAATATAACGCAGCTTGCTTTAGAAGATTCTTTTGATCGAAAACCGTAAAGATTAGTATCGAGCATCACAAAATATAAACGAGCCCAAAATGTTACGCCCCGTTTGTCTTTCGTGCGGCGGTATAAAAAGCCTTGAATATCGCCAGTGCCAAGTATTTTTAAGTTAACATTTCTTCTTTTACTTATAAGACTGTTCTTCTTTTTTAAAGTCAGTGACCTCGATTTAGTAGGTGTGTGTAGCTCACCACTGACATCAGCTGTAGTGTCGTTTGGGGCGGGAAGAGCCAAAGGGCTCGTACTGCAAAGCAATGATTTTTCTTCCGTTTCAATGTTCTTTGCTTGTGATGTTTGAACCGGCAAACTTATATTTGACACTTGTGCAGGTTGAACATTTGTATTTGAATTTGCTGCCGCCGTTATAGCTGCCAGTAGACCTGGAGGCTTCGGCGGCGGTACTGGTACGACATTTGAAGTTGTTTCCCCTGGCTTTTTTGGTCGGGGTGGTGGCACTGGAGGCGTTATCATCAGGAAATCTTTACGTGGTTCTATTGCAGGAGGTGTGTCCGATTCTTCACCAGAATTGTCGTACGCTGGAGTACTGTGACTTTTATCTAATCTTCCTCGTCTGACTACGATGGGCACATTTATTGTTTCGACTATTGAACTGTTGTTACAAGATGGCTCAAGGTGCTCTGTATCTTCTAAAGTTTGCTCCGTCTTACAAGTTATATTTCGCAAAGCAGCAAGAGCATCTTCATCATCCTCTTCGTCAGCAAAAGGTATGGGCTCAAAAGTTTCAAGAATTGTATTTTGAACGTTACATGTGAACTTTTCATCAACAGGATAATCTTCGGCTTTCATACTCGCATCAAATCTAACTACTTTGCATACACCTGGCTTGGATGTAGCCTCCTGTTCCTCATTAGGTTGTTCTAGTACTTGGCGCAATTTCATTGACTCACCAAATTGAGCAACTCCCGACTTTATTTCGTTAGAAAATTTTGCATTACTTCCACTGCTACTGCCTATACCAATACAAGTGGTAGGTCGAGGATTGATTTCCAAGCCAAATCCAAAGGAGACAGATTTATCACGTAAACTAGGTGATGAGGGATCGCCTCCTGTCCCTGTCTTATGGTCATGCCAAAGAGGGACTCCCACAACACTTTTGTGTCCCAATAATTCGTCGCCGCATATAGTGTTGCGTCTTTGAAGCATTGCCCTTGGTTTCGGATAATATAACCGACTTTCTTTTTCCACCACCTTGGTGTCGGTTGGCGTTAAAATATCACTGCATATGGAATCTGTGTCTCCGTCATCTATCTTTGTATTGTCTGTGTTTAATAATAGTGGAAGCTTAAATGAATTTTCTGGCACAGACAAGTATCCAGGTCCAGGTCTTGGGCTGGCTATATTTTCACCCCAGCGAGAATTCACGTTACGCTTTTTGCTTGGCAGACGATATGGTTGCATATAAATTTGGCCATAAATCTTTGTGTGTTTTGGACGTTTTTTTAAAGTCAACAAAACATCTGGTAAAGACTCTCTCAATTGTAAAAGAACAGTTTTGTATTGCCAGCCAACAATCGTTTGGTAATTAATTTGCACAATCTCATCGCCATCTTCGATTTTTCCGGAATTATGCGCTGGGGAGTTGTGTTTAATGTCCGTTACTCGATGAACGCCGTGATAACTTGTTTCAATGTTGAAACCTAATTCCGATTCTCGTTTTTTAAGTGTAACTAAATTTAAGGAAGCGGGTTGCAATAACATTGGATCAGTGATATCTTGTATAATATAATTTGCTAAACGCTCTAGTGTCTCAGCGGTTGTGCGTATTTGTTCAACTGGATTTTCAACAAAGCGTTCTCTTTGGGCTATGGTCGCCATTTCAAGTCCAAGCCTCAACATTTTACGACATATTTCGCTAAACTGGAATTGCCCCTGGAAAGGAGAACGATCTAACCAACAAATTAATGGCTTTATTTTAGAAATCGTTCTTGTAATATCATTCAGTATTTGTGTTTCGATAATAGAGCAGCCGCTCTTTAGCTCAAGTAGCCTGTGAAGACTGCGAGCGGCTGTCGCAACATGCAATGCCATGAATTGTAGATTCTCTTTATCTAAATTGTAGTGCTGTGTATATAACAAGTGATATTAAATCATTTTGATCACTGTTTCGTTTACTTACAAAATTTCTTAGGTTTTCAACAGCTTCCAGTACAATCTCCTGGTGGCCAATAGAGTACATGCCTAACTGCTCTAATTCATATGGCCTTATATTAAGTAATTGATGTCCTCCAACTCCATTATTTATGAAAGAGTACACATAATTGTACATGGAATCGTCCAGACCTAAAAATATAAGCATTTTTTATCATTCGATTTGGGTTTGGTCCGCTAAATAAAATTATGATTCACAACTTCATGATAATTAGGCAACAACAGACCTTTAATCCAATCAGTTACTTGGTCCGGTGACCATTCAGCTACATTAATATAAGCCATCACTTAAATGTATTGTTTTGCCATCAGAAATTTACGAGCTTAAATTAAAATTAAAACTACAATTGCTTGCAAATTAAAAATTTATTCTTTATCTCTTGCTGTCATTTTATTTTTTCCTTTTCAATTATTATTATATCAAGTGTATTTTGATGCGTTCATGTGAATAAAACAAACCGCAACATATGTTTTTAATTTACAGTTGTTTTTTCGTGTGGTGAGTTTTTGTTTTATAACAACTCCTAAGTATCAGGGTTGGAAAATCATTTGAATTAGGAAATCGATTTATAATCATTTATTATGTTCACACAATAAGTCAAGAAACAAATATGTCAGTTTCTATATTCCTCATCAGTCATAGTGAAGTTAATTGAAATGTTTTTCTTCTTAAGATGCTATTATTTTATTTTATTTTATTTATCTTCTAGTTTACAAATTAATAACTACAAAACATAATCTTCGAGTGAGTTTGGATACTCTTCTTTGGGAAATAAGGAATGTAAAGAAGAATTTGTAAGGATATTAGCCTACAGATATGTAATGTTGTTTTGTCATAACACCGAGGTAATATCTTTTCAACCGATTAAAAAAAAGAGGTTATCAATTCGTCTGAATGTTTTTTTTTTATTGTTTGTGCCTATAGAACTCAGTCATTTCTTAAACTATTTTAAACATTTTTTCTTTATTTAAAAGGTTATGCTTATAGATTGGTCCTGCTTAAAAAACAACTTATAATATAAAAATTAAAGGGTGTCCGCAGACAAAATACATGTTTTTTGCGTCTATTATGAAGCGTAAAAGGCGTCACTTAAAATTTTATTTAAATTTATTGCGTTTTATTGTAGCTTTCAATAGCACAAAGTAATACAAAAAATAAGTCTAAAAATTAAAGGGTGCCACCATAGGTGACTAAAATTTACCAAAATGGGCCTATCTTTTAAAAAAATCTTGATAATTGGACAAAATGGCGATAACTATGATCGTTATAATAACAAATATGAATATTAAAAATTATAAATTAAAAGGTGCCCCAATAGTTCATTAAGTTTGATGTATTTGGTCATATCTTTGAAGAGTTGTAGATAGTCGGTAAACATTTACAAAGAATCTGTGATGCCAACCACGCTACAACAAAAAGTATAAATTTTGGATTTAAAAAATTAAAGGGTAACCCAGTAGTTAATGTCGTTTAATGTGTGTGGCCAAACTTTTAAACCTTTATAGATAGACAGCTGAAAATTAGACAGAATGTCAACTGCTTTGTTTGGTATAAATATTTAAAATTATAAATTAAAAGGAGTTACAATAGTTGGTGTAATTTGATGTATATGGCCAAAATGTTGAAACGTTATGACAGACGGTATTGCTAAATCCGCTATAACAATTAAAATAAAATTTGGATTTGGCAACTAAAGGGTATCCCTATAGCTGATGTAATTTGATGTATGTGGCCAAACTTTGAACTTTTATTGACAGATAGCTGAAACCTGTTTTGAAGTCTATTTAATTTTTATCTCATATTTAAGCCAGTTTTATATTTAAACCAGTGTTAAGGACTTCTGAAGTATGAATAATAGAACGGCCAAGCCATTTTCAAATTTCAAACAATTCATGGGAGTTTGGTTTGAAGGATCTCATTTTATTTTTTAACAAATTTTTTTTTTTGCTATAATAAACATGAGCTTTCAAATAATTGTAAACCTTATTAATACTATTAACTATCATTATTGGTCCAATAGAGCGAAGGAGTAAACAATATACGCAAAAGTTATGATCTCTCATCAGCATTCTTGCAACATCTTAAATTCCTGTATAGACATGAACTAGACCAATGCATTAGGCAGCAGAATTATTTTTTATTAGGCAATTTTTTCCAAAGATAATTGTTATGAACACTCAAATGTCAACCATAATAGCAAAATTAACATCACTGCGTTTAATTTATAAATCGGTCAGCTTTAATTTTAATATCATTTTTTAAGAAATTAAAATACGGTAGTTTTATCTTTAAAGTTTAAAAATTCTTCTAGTATAAGATTTATGTAGAAATCAAACAATTTAAATATATTTAAAATTATATGAATATAATTTTTCTTTCAACAGAATTTATTTAATTTAAATTTAATTCTTAAAACGAAAAACAAAAGTAACCAAGGCGAATCAATATAAGGTGGTCGCAATCAAGGCGAATCAATACTAGGTGGTCGCGATGGCGAATTCAATAATTTTTGCTAAAACCTGAAATGTCAAACTCCATTATGTATATATTTTTTTTTAACTTGGTGTTTGAAATTTAGCGTTTCGGGGAAAATTAATGAATCCGCCATTGCGACCACTTAGTATTAATTCGCCTTGAAAGTATTTTTTTTTAATACATTAAGAAAAAACAAAGAAATTAATAATCTTTAGTTTAAAATTAAAAAAAAAATGTATAGACTTAGATTCAATTTCTTAAAACTAATTAAAAACTGGAGGTCAACTTAAAAATTTAAATCTAAAATTGCTAACGAATTTAAACAAATTTTAGCAAATAATGTTTAAATTTGCAAAAATATTTTTTAATTTTCAAATCAACCCGCCTGAATGTTTATTTCTTAAAAACACGTTTTAACTTAATTCTATAATACTTTAAATAAGAAATATGATACAATTAATATTACGAGCTACAACTGGTTTTTGGTAAAAAATTTCTATTATTTAATGGCACCTTCACCTTCATCTTCATCTTCCCTTTCACCTTCGCCTTTTACAAAAGTGAAATAAGCAACTGAAAGTAATATTTTTATAATTAAAAAAAATAACACTCAGCGTCTTAAAGCTTTTGAAATATTAAATTGACTAATAATTATTTATTCTTTAAATTCTCAAAGAATGCAATATTATTTTTGAGGACTCCCTGTCGTACCAAAACTGGACTTGTATTACCCACTTGTGTGTGACTAGATGGATCATTCGTTGAAGATGCTGGAGGCATTGTCAAGTTTGAAGTTGTGGCAATTTCAATGCCAACAGAAGAGGAATCACTATAGGAAAGTAAGAAATAAATTTAATTGGAAATTCTTGATATTTTCAAGTGATTAAAATTTACGTTTCTAATGACGATAAATCAGAAGTTATGGTTACATCATCTTCTGGCTTCAATAGCTCCGATTGTATGTTTTGATCTGAAGACCTTTTAGGTGAAAATGTACGTTTTTTACCACTTTGTGAAAAAGTTCTTGCCTTTAATGATTTTTTCTTTTGTTAAAGAGAAAATTTTTACAAAAACAAATTTAACAACAATTACCTTTCGTAACCAAAGTTTTTCGGATTGTCCTGTAGTTGTTGTGAGTAAAAATGCTTTGGCTAACGCTTTCACTGAAGGTAGTGCTTTTGCTATTTCTGCTTCAATAACCGGTTTCTCGATTGGACTAGGTAAAGATTGCTTAACAATTGATAATAGAAATAACTTGTTGTTTTTAGTTTTTATTTTTCAATTAAAAAAAAAATTCTTACCGGTCCTTCCTCGTTCACTGCCAATATCTGATTTGGTTCTAACAATTTTCGTTTTGGTTGTAAGAACTTAAATGCTACTGGTGTGGTTCCACGTGTAGTTGTTGTTGCATTTGCATTATTTTCCGATCTATCAAGAACCAAACTACAGGGCTTTTCTTGTAACTCTACGGCTGTTTCCGATTTCCTTTTAGACACTGATGTTTCCTCTTTCATATTTGGGTTGGTATCGTGTTGTTTTTCAGGATCATAAAATTTTATTGTATCGGAATCTTCGCTAACTGACGTGGGATTTATTTGCATCTCTTTCGATATTGTTGTCATGGCCTCCATAGATGATGAATCCTTTTCTATCACATGAGCTGGTATGGCTTTGTATAAATCAATTTTAGTTTCTGTTTCCACAGATGTTGGTGTTGTTTTAATCGTCAGCTGTGTTTTGGTTATTTAAATCAAACACAGAAATAAATTAAAATTAAACAAATAAATGTGTGTTGTTTATTATGTTTTTGTTATTGTAATAAAGCTCTCGATTTCGTGACCGTCTTGTTGGATTTTTGTCAAACCGTATGCGAAGTGTTTTGTCAATTTGTTTCTTAAAAATAAAATGGTTTAGAGTGCAGATGTCGCCCATGATTAAAATGGAAGAGGAAAAGTACTTATAATGGAATTTATTGAAATTCATGAATCTTTGCCTAAAGATAAGGTTGAGGGAATATAGCAATAACAACAACAACAATATGTTCTTAAACATACATACATATCGAATATGCTAAATTCTTGTTAAAGAAAATAAGAAAATTATGCCAAATTAATTTTTACGTATGAGTGCAGTAGTTATCCTTGTTATTTTAAGATTATCAATATCATACTTTTTGTTTCAATTCTCTTTAAAAGATGCAGCCAATTTCATCGGTCGTTAAGATGAAAAAACTCCGCACAAAATTTAAAAATAAAAAAATTCCGTCGTGTAAATTGGCTCTTGAACTGATTTACCAGTGTCAAAACTGCTGCTTGATTTTGTCGGATTAAATTGAGTAAAAAATATTTAAAAATATAAAATAAATAGAAATGTAATGTAAAACCATAAAAAAAAACTTAAGTAAGAGTGATTAATTCTGCTATGCCGAATCTTATATAACCTTCACCGTAAATGTAAATCTAGTAGTTTAGTAAAGTAACTCCAATTAAAATAACAATAAAAATGGGGAGATAGGGAATTAAAAAAAAAAATAATAAAAAATTAAGCACGATATTTAATTTAACATAAAAATGTCATCGGTTCTTAATGGGTTAAGCATTTTAAAAAAATTTTGGTATTTTCTAAAAGATTTCTTTAAAAGCTTTTAAATGATACCCATATTAACCATGTTGACAACTGAACTTTTTTACGAAAATTTTAGAGGCCCATAATTCGGAAAATATAGGAGGCGAGGGGCAATTATTTCACTTGATTTTTTTTTCTTATTTTTTAATTATCTATCGCCCACTGATTGGAGTTACTTCACTCTTCTAAATGATATGGAAAAATTAGAGACAGGCATGGTGTTCTGCCCGCTGCCTCGAAGGACATACATAGATCGATCTGAATTTCTATAAAAAAAAATTTCGATACTTTATATAATCGATTGACGTACTTAAATTATCTCTAGCTCATCTAGTGCCTTGGCAAAGTTAATTTCAACCCGAACACTGACGGACGGACGGACAGACGGACATCGCTAAATCGAGTTCGCTATGCATTAAAAGTCAGAACATATACACTTTATAGGATCGGAAATGGATATTGATGATATTACAAATTAAAAAAACTTTTTGTGGTGAAGAGTATAAAAAGCCTTAAATGATGTCAGCTGTTAAATTTTCTAAATAAAATCTTATTTGTATTTTTTTTAAATTGGTTAAACTAAATTTTACAAAGTTAAAAATATACGAGTTAATTAAAATGAATTGAATTTATACTAATTTTTGTTAAAGTGTAATATTTTTTTTTTGGTGGTTAAGTGTTGTTAGTAGGGAATCAAAGACATTAAATTGAGAAACAAATGCTGTTAGTAAAATTTTATTCTGTTTATTTTTTAGTATAGAAAATAATTAAAAGAACTAGACAAACAAAAATGATCTTTGTTGTTGTTGTTGTTGTTTTATCTTCAAATGTACTTACCATTGAGATTTTCTTTATTTGTTTTTGCAAATTTTATTGACAATCTTTTTGTTTTTTGTTTAAAAAAAACGTAACAATTTTACTAAAAACATTTGTTTCAGTTGGTTTATTTGGTGAAAAACAAATTTTTATTTTTAATTAAAGCTCTTCATATCAAATTTTAATTTAACCAATTATAAGAAAAAATATATTATAACAATAACAATAATAATAAGAATAATTAAAAAGCAATAACCAAAACTTAAGATACAAAAATACATACATACATACATTGTGTATTAAATAATAATATTTTAACAAAAAACAAAACAAAATAAAATAAAAACAAAAAACATTTTAATGTAACAATAACAATTTTGTTCTAACTAAAGCAAATACGTGCAATCATAAAATCTTTTTTTTAAAAAAAATTGTTTAATTATTCGCTTTATGAGGAAATCTATTGATTTTAAAAAGTTTGTTCATTTTTTAAAACTATAATTTTTATTATTTTTTAGTTTTATTATTTATTTTTAGGATTCTCATGTTGAAAAGCATGATGGCACTAAATTTTTTACTACGTTGGCAAACTTTTTCTTATTTATTGCATCGTTTTAATTGCACTCATTTTTAAAAATAAGTGTGTGTGTGCGTGTGTTTGTGTGCATTTGACTAGTTAATATTTAATATTTTACTCAAATTAGATAAAAATGTAAATATGTATTTAAAGTAGAATACCGTAAAGCAGGGAAATTAAGGACGGGTCACATAGAATCCGTCATACGTTAAACTTTGACGTATTCAACTGAAAGGCCAGTTAAAATACGTGTTTTCTTGTGATTAATATCACAAACAGCATGTGTCTTGTTGTGTTTCAATTGTACTCTGTGTTTTAAATAAAATAATTTTGGTGGCAAAAAATTAAACACAAATTGAATTAAATTAACAAGTGAATAAAATACAAATAAAATTTCAAAGTGAATAAAAGCAGGGAACAAACTTTGAGTTAATATCCGTCAGCAAAAAACTCATTGTGCCATCTCATTCGCGTTTACTTTGACTTCAGTTGAAAATGTCAAAGATGTATGACGGATTCTATGTGCCTGGCCGTTAGAAACATTTGGGTGGTGAATAGTAAAAAAAACAAAAAACGTCAGTAACAAGAAACAGTGCGGTCATCCAAACAAAACAATTTTTTTTTCATTTCAGTATGAAGAACGTAAAACGGTATGAATTTTGAAATGCGTATACTCGTTCATATCGCTCACTGAGAACACTTTTTTGAACAAAAATGGGGTGGTTATAAAGGGTTTACCGTGAATACTTAAAATCTACTTTCAGCTATTTTCTAAGATGTACAGATTTTTTGAAGGCTGGCGGCAAATAATGAAGAGGTCACATTAAGAACAGTTTATCTGATTTTAAAAAAAGAAGGAAGAACATTAATTTTTGCCATTTACATTTAAAAAAATCAATTTTTTTTAGTTTTTTTTTATCGCAGGTAAAAAATGAGTTTCAATAGATTGAAGAAGATTTCAACTCTTCTTCTTCTTCTTTTATTTATTCATATTGAATGAACTATTTTTGATTTATGATGAAATATATTAAGGTGACCGTATGCTAAACCCTTCATGTAACAAATTGTTTTGAACTAAAATCGTAAATTGTTTTAATTTTGCTTTAATTTGGCTTCCAATTCATTTGCTACCGGAATGGCTTGACTATTATCTTGCTCAGTTGGTTTTGAATTATTGGCATCATTGGCAAAAGGTTCCTTTTCGAATAATGGATTAAGTACAAATTCTTTGGTTGTTGCTGATACAGCTCGAAAACTGTTGCGTTTCAAATCCTTATGCAGCAGCTGTTTTTCAAATTGTGTCAAAACATTTGAATTAAAATGATTATTTAGAGAGATATTGCTAGATCTATTGCTATCAGAACTTAACAAACTTAACATACTATTTCCAAGCGTGCTACGTTTAATATTAAGGGCTGAACTACTTTTCCATGAGCGCTGGAAATGCAAATCTATTTCATCTTCATCACCCTCATCAGTGTCTTTGTTATTTCGATTATTAAAGTGACTGTAATAGGAGATGGATGTGGAGGGTCTTTTTGGTAAAATAGATGATGTTCTACAATGCTGGTGATAAGTAGGACTTTCTAGTTGTTGTTGTTGTTCTTGCTGTTTTTGTGAAGGAGATGGATAATGAATGCTTTTGTTTAAATATTTAAGGGAACTGCTACGTCGCACTGGTGCCGACACAGTCGTATGGCAATCGCAAGGTGATTGTTTTGGGTCAGCATAACGTGATATATTCTGATATGAATTATTTTTTTTATTGATATTGTTGTATTTGTTGTTTACCTCTCGATTCTCCTTAATGGCAGGCGGTGAGACATCTCTTGCTGGTGACGCTTGTTGCGATGTTAAACTACTATTGATGTAATAATCTCGACTATACCTTCAAATAAAAAGAAGATTTTAAAATGTTGAAAAAGTTAAAGGAAATCAAACGTAAAATAAAAACAATCAGTGAACAGGAAAAAAAAATTCTATTTGAGTTTTTGTTACTAAAATAGTTGATTTAAAAAAACTTTTCGAATTAAAATTATCGTCTACGTTGGACAAATATTTTCAAAACGTAATATCTTCGAGTTTAATAAATATTTGAAACTGATTTGAGCAAAAATAATTTCTGCTCTGTTTCTCAAGTCTTGTTTTTAAATTATTGAATCATGAAATCAATTTTCTTTGATATCAAATTATTTTGAATAATTTGTTATCTTTAACAAATAACTTTGTTATTGTTCGTTCTGTTAATCACTGTGTTCGTTTGTACGACGTACCTTTTGTAATCATTTTCTATTTTAGTGTTTTCATCAGCATGTAGTTTTGGTTCATTTAATACATCTAAAGGATTTAGATCTTTTGTTGGACTTATATTTGGTAAATCAATGAAACGTTCTTGGCTGCCACTGATGCGTCTTTTTAGAGCTTCAGGAGCATATGGATTATTTGGCATTTCGACAGCATTGTACCATTTTTTATACTCTCGCTCTGCTATGGAACCTGAAAAATAAAAACCGATACGATTATATTTTAAATTTATTAAACAAGTTTTTATTAAAAAAAAAAAAATCAGCATTTTAAAATGACAAAAAACATACTTTCAATTCTCAGTTATCATTTAGAAAAATACAGTGAACTCGCAAATTTCAAAATTTAGAAAAACCATTTGATCACTTTCTAGGAAAAATTATTTTTTTTAAATTAATTATTAATGTTTGTTTGACTTTTATAATAAAATTTTCTTTTTTAATTTATTAAGCACTAGACAGGTCAGTTTTTAAAATAAATATATTTTATATTTATTTTTTCAATATTTCGCCACACCGTTGGGTGACATCTTTAGGAAGCAAAAATAAAAAAACAATTTTTTTTTAAACCGACCTGGTTCTTGATAAATAAGAACATATTTTTGTTTAATAAAATTGTATAAGAAATTAAAAACCTTTTTTGAAATTATAAAAAAGGCAGCTTTAATTGATTCTTTAAAGAAACTTTCATCACTCATGCACAGAATTCAGAACATTCACGTTTGATTAAAATCCGAAAACAGGTATTGGACATCACAAGGCATCAAATAGAAAATTTTATAAAAATTTTATAAAATATTTTTTTTTAAATTAAACAACGTGATTTTTTTTTTATTAATTCAAAGTTAAAAATCTTGTCTTTTGTGCTATTTTATATTACCCCGATTTTATAATTAAATCAAAATGTTTTTTTTTTTTTGTTTGTTTTATTTTGCCACAAATAGCGATTATGACTCTTTTTGGAAACACCAACGAACTTATAATTTCTCTTTTTAACTCTTCTAATAGAAAGAAAATAATAGATAAGAAAGAAGATAAAAGTCTGAACTGATAAAAACAAGTTGTTTTGCTTAAAACAGACGCAAAATTGCTGTTTAAAAATTCAATTTGACAACCGCACTGCCATTATTTCTGAAGGGCCTTCTAGAGATTTTTGTCTCACTTTTGTATTAATTGAAAGTTTGGCTGTTTCTAAATGCTTCGCGTTATGGTTTGGTGCGGTTCCAAAGAAACGAAGAAATTTTACAAAAGTTTTTTGGAAACTATTAAGCTGGCGGGCAGTATTTTGTAGAATAATCTGGCAATATAACCTCAAAACCGCTACACTGAATTAAAAGTTTTAATTTTTCTAAATGAACGATATTTAGCGAGGTCACTGTATACATACATAAATACACATATAAATATATAAACATAAATAAATACATTAACTATTTGCGGTTTATGCATCAGAGAACTTTTCAAAATTCGAAAGCTAGCGTACGTAGTAAGTTAAAAAAAAATTAAAATATTTATTACAAAATAAAATAAATTGAAAAAAAAATTAATATTTAATTTTTACACTGTAGTTATTTTTAAAAAAATATTACTTAAGACATACAAACACAAACACAAAATTTACATTACACCACACCGAGTTTATGAAAATGGCCATATGGTTTTGAAAATGAGTACCTGGTACAAAATGTCGAAATATGGCCACAACATCGTCATTCTCATCCTCATCATCATCAACACCAACATCATTATGTTCATCTTTATTGACAGCATAATCGTGATCGTCAACATCAACATTAATATGAATATCATCACTATTCTTTCGTTTTTTAAAAGATTTCACTTTATCTTGATTAATTTTCCCGAGTTCCCCTTGAAACTCTCGAGTGCGAGTAGTTTTTAAGGGTGATTCTTTATTTTGAACTGCGCTTATGAATGAATTGTTAGGATGCCTTTGGTTAGATGGATTTGTTCTTACGCAACCACTCATGTTAGTGACAGATTGTTTAGTAGCATTGTTAATTGACTTAGAGTTAGTTTCTGTAGATTTATTAGTATTAACCGTTAAAGCAGTGTTAGTACTGGTGGATTTGTTGTTAAAATTTAAATTAAAAAAATCCTTTTGATCGTTGTCATTCTCAATGTATTCCTCAACAGTGCTTGTTTCACTATTATAATAAGGATTTGTATCATAACTCAATTGATCTGAGAAGAGAATGGTATTAATAAAATTGTATGAAACTTTACTGAGATTGTTTATTTGTAAAACAGAGGAGTCACTACAGTCCTCGTGATCACTAGCATGATCACAAGAATGAGTTAAACTTTCATAAGCTACTGGATTCTCTTTAAAAAGTACCTCAGTGTCAGTTTCCTCCATTCGTTCGTCAACAGAATGGGTCAAGTCAAGGGTACTTAAAAATCTATGCATGAGTAGGGTTCGTCGCCTTCGGTTCTCGAGCGCAGTCAAAAGGTGTTTATCATTAATGAATTTTTGGCACAAGTCAGCCAAAGTGTTTGAAGGATTTGGTTGTGAAGTCGAAATCTGTGGCCTTGATGGTGGGCTTGCATCTTCAAAACTCGGTGTTGTATCTACCACTCTACTTTGACGCTGTAGTTTTTTTGGAAAATAAGGTTTACCTGGCGGCGAGCTGATGGCAGCAGTTTGTAATGGATCTGCAGCTTTGTTTTCATTGTCTTCCGTAGAATTTTCGCCGTTTCCAATTTTTAACACCGTCATTTGCCTTGTTAGTGAGGGAGTATCTTCTGATGAATACTGATTCTTCAAAGCATCTAAATTGGATTCAGTAGATGTTGAATTCAAATTAGTTTTAGTTGCCAATTGATCTGTAGGAAACTCCTGATTTTGTAATATTTCAATCTGAAGGGTTTCATCGCTAGATTTTTGTATTAAAAGTTGATTGGGTACCAAAGATTCTGTGGTCTCTGTTATGTCTTTATCGGAACTAGATTTAGAAACATTCTTTTTTAAAGATTCCTCAACAGTTTCAATAATTATAGTGTCAGATGAAATCGCTAATGTAAGATTGTCCTTTAAAACTTTTTCGTTTGGATCCTCAATAATGTTTTCCTCAGTATCAATTTTAAGCTCTGAGCCGAGCGGCATTTCAACAACAATTTCTTGAGTATCATCACCTGGTAATTCGAATTTTGATTTTTCTTCGTTCTTTTTAAAAAGACAATATTCATCCTTTATAAGCTCAAAATATTGTTGTTGTTGTTCGAGTGATGTTTGGACATTATCATCTGAAGCTTCTGACAAAGGCTTTCCTTTTGTAGACTCAGAATTATCTTGCAAGCAGATCTTAGATTTTGAAATAATGTCCAGTTGTACTCCACATGATAGTCGATCTGACATAATTTCTGCAGGTGTAGAATGCGTCACTTGTTCTGAATAACTTGATGAATTCTTATCGCTTGGTGATAAGTTTTCCTCTAAAACAGTTACATCCTGTTCATTCGAAATTATTGAATTTTCATCTAGTGTTTGTTTGTTGGTTTGCAAAAGATCATTAGCTTCACTGTTTGATGAACCTGCCATAGAATTTCTTCTATATTGTTCAGGTTGTGATTGAGAAGTTTCTTTTTCATGAACATTTTCATTATGTAGACTTGAATATTCATTTGGGCTGGAAGTTTCTTGTACTTTCACTGAAGGTTCGTTTGAAAATATTTCAGTTTTCATTTCGGGAATCTGTTCCTTAGAAATAATTTCATCGATTACTTCCAATTCTTCTTCTAATAGATTCTCCTTAGTTTCAGGTTGTTCATCAGCTTCGCCATTTTTACCACCAAAAATATCTTGAAGACAAAGTTCAGTTGGCTGTTTGTTCAAAATAGTTTCAATTTTGTCGTCCTGACTCTTGGAAGTTTGTTGTTCAGAAACAGTTTCGTCAATTTCTTTCAAAGTATTTTCTTCAGTTTTAAATCCCTTACAAGAATCATTGTCTGTAGCTGATGAATCTTGATAGACGTATAATTGATTCAGTTTGCTTATTGTTTCAGAAGAATGTTGCCTTGCAATTCCATATTCGAGTTCGCCTGGAAGTTCATGTGAAATACTTTCTTCGGTTGTGGATTGTGCATAAGTATCTTTGTTTTTAATATCTAAGGGCTCGATTTTGGTGTCTTCAGTTTTTCGCTTTTCATTAGACGCACTGTTCGCTAAATCTGAGGTCTGATTAGTGTTTAGTTCCTCTGCTGTTTCGCTTGATGTTTCACTGAACCTTTTTTCGTCAAGTTTGTGTGAATATTCATCCAAAGAATAAATCTTAGTTTGAGACTGTTCGTTGATTGCATTGTCTGTCTGTTCATTATAAAGAATTATAATCTGATCGGTTTGTGTTTTCAAAGACTTTTCTAAAGAATTGTCTTCAAGCTTGGAATTCTCATTAGCTTCGGATTGCGCTATGGAGGACTGTTTTCGGGGAATATTTTCGGTGATCGCATCTAAGTACTTTTCTTCTACCTCCACTTGTTCGTGTGGTATTTCTAATTGCTCTTTATTTCCAATTGTTTCGATTGAACCTACCAAATCATTATTTAAAGCATCCTCTAGAATGTTAGATTGTTCAACATTTACGGTGTGAAAGTCGTCAGGTTGTTCTTTGAATTCTTCGAAAATAATTTCAGCAGGCGAACTCAAAGTTTCCGTTAATTCCTTTTGTGAACTTTCAAGATCATTAGCCGAGATATTTGTAAACTCTGATTGTTCATTTGAAACAGTTTCGATTTGTTGGTCTTGCATTTCAGAAATTTGTTCTTTATAGATCGGTTCACTGTCCCCTATTAAATGTTTATCGGAAGTTATATTTTCAAGTACAATTTGCTCGGTTTGTGTTTCGAGCAGTTGTTTCTTGAAATTTATTTCATCAATTCCTCTCGAATGTTCATTTAACAAAATCTCTTCAGTTTTAAATTCTTCATTATCTAAAACGTTCATAAAATCTCGAATGTTTTGATTTATAACTTCTCCAGCTACTTTGTCATTTTGAAGTTTTTCGTTTTGTGTTTCGGAAGTTTGTTCTATAGAGATCGTTTCAATGTCCCCTAACAATTGTTTATCTAAAGTGTTCTCTTCATGTTTGAAATTCTCTTTATCCAAATCCAACATGTCTCCTTCAGCTTTAGGTTGTTCATCAATTGCAATGTTTGTGGAATCAGAAGGTTGTTCCTTGGAAACTTTTTGATTGATTTCTGTTGAAACATATTCACTTTCTTCAGTATGTTCATTGGAAACTGTTTCGTTGCCTCGTACTCTGATATCCACTTCATTTTTAGAATTTTCATTGTGTGCATTTATCGTATGCTCCTCTGTTTTAAATTGCTCATTAGCCGCAATATTCAAAGAATCTGATATATTTTGAACTATTGGTTCGGTTGTTTGTTGTTTGTAAATCCTTGGACTAACATCTGTCGAATGCTTTTCTTTAGTATCTTCTTTAGTTTTAGGTTGTTCAATAGCAGCATCGTTATTAAAAACTTGTTCGGTTAGTGGTTGGCAATTTTTCTCGCCATATCTTCTTGAATGTTCAGACAATATATCTTTTTCAGTTTCAGTTATTTCGGCCGCTTCATACAGTTCAGTCGAACATTCAATAGTCGCATTGTTCGTATGATCTGAAATGTCAACAAACAATTTACTTGATTGGTCGTTTGTAACTTTTCCGATTTTTGTTGCAGAGGATTCTTCTTCGGAAACCATTTGATCGACTAAAAAATTTCCATCAAGCTCAGTCGAATATTCAATAGTTGCGTTGTTCGTTAAATCTGATATGTTGTCAACAAAAAGCTCAGTTGATTGGGCGCTTGCAAGTTTTTCGATTTTTGTTGCAGAAGATTTTTCTTCGAGAACCGTTTGATCGACTGCTACGGAATGTTCAGCTAAAATATCTCCATCAAGTTCTGTCGAACATTCAACAGCCGTATTGTTCGTTAAATCTGATATATTGTCAACAAAAAGTTCATTTGATTGGTCGCTTGTAACTTTTTCGATTTTTGTTGCAGAAGATTTTTCTTCGAGAACCGTTTGATCGACTGCTACGGAATGTTCAGCTAAAATATCTCCATCAAGTTCTGTCGAACATTCAACAGCCGTATTGTTCGTTAAATCTGATATATTGTCAACAAAAAGTTCATTTGATTGGTCGCTTGTAACTTTTTCGATTTTTGTTACAGAAGATTCGTTTTCGAAAACCACTTGATCGACTGCTACGGAATGTTCAGCTAAAATATCTCCATCAAGTTCAGTCGAACATTCAATTTTCGCATTGTTCGTTGAATTTGAAATGTTGTTTACAAAAAGTTCAGTTGTTTGGTCGCTTAAACCTTTTTCGTTTTTTGTTGCAGAAAATTCTTCCTCGGAAACCGTTTGATCGACTAAAATATCTCCATCAAGTTCAGTCGAACATTCAATTGTCGCATTTTTCGTTAAATCTGTTATGTTGTCAGCAAAAAGTTCAGTTGATTGGTCGCTTGTAACTTTTCCGATTTTTGTTGCAAAAGACTCTTGTTCGCAAACCGTTTGATCGACTAAAATATCTCCATCAAGTTCAGTCGAACATTCAACAGCCGTATTGTTCGTTAAATCTGATATATTGTCAACAAAAAGTTCAGCTGATTGGTCGCTTGTAACTTTTTCGATTTTTGTTCCAGATGATTCCCTTTCGGAAACAGTTTGATAGACTGCCTTGGAATGTTCAACTAAAATATCTCCATCAAGTCTAGTCGAACATTCGATAGTCGCATTGTTCGTTAAATCTGAAATGTTGTCTACAAATAGTTCAGTTGTTTTGTCGCTTGTAACTTTTTCGATTTTTGTTATAGAAGATTCTTCTTCAGAAACTGATTCTTTTTCGGAAACCGTTTGATCGACTACTAAGGAATTTTCAGCTAAAACATCTCCATCAAGTTCGGTCGAACATTCGATATTCGCATTCTTCGTTGAATTTGAAATGTTGTCAACAAAAAGTTCAGTTGTTTGGTCGCTTGTAGCTTTTTCGATTTTTGTTGCAAAAGACTCTTGTTCGCAAACCGTTTGATAGACTAAAATATCTCCATCAAGTTCAGTCGAACATTCAACAGCCGTATTGTTCGTTAAATCTGATATATTGTCAACAAAAAGTTCAGTTGATTGGTCGCTTGTAACTTTTTCGATTTTTGTTCCAGATGATTCCTCTTCGGAAACAGTTTGATCGACTACCTTAGAATGTTCAACTAAAATATCTCCACCAAGTCCAGTCGAACATTCGATATTCGCATTGTTCGTTGAATTTGAAATGTTGTCTACAAAAAGTTCAGTTGTTTGGTCGCTTGTAACATTTTCGATTTTTGTTGCAGAAGATTCCTCTTCGGAAACCGTTTGATCGACTACCTTGGAATGTTCAACTAAAATATCTCCACCAAGTCCAGTCGAACATTCGATATTCGCATTCTTCGTTGAATTTGAAATGTTGTCAACAAAAAGTTCAGTTGTTTGGTCGCTTGTAACTTTTCCGATTTTTGTTGCAAAAGACTCTTGTTCGCAAACCGTTTGATCGACTAAAATATCTCCATCAAGTTTAGTCGAACATTCAACAGCCGTATTGTTCGTTAATTCTGATATATTGTCAACAAAAAGTTCAGTTGATTGGTCGCTTGTAACTTTTTCGATTTTTGTTCCAGAAGATTCCTCTTCGGAAACTGTTTGATCGACTGCCTTGGAATTTTCAACTAAAATATCTCCATTAAGTTCAGTCGAACATTCAATTGTCGCATTTTTCGTTAAATCTGTTATGTTGTCAGCAAAAAGATTAGTTGATTGGTCGCTTGTAACTTTTTCGATTTTCGTTGCAGAAGACTCTTGTTCGCAAACCGTTTGATCGACTAAAATATCTCCATCTAAATCAGTCGAACATTCAACAGCCGTATTGTTCGTTAATTCTGATATATTGTCAGCAAAAAGTTCAGTTGATTGGTCGCTTGTAACTTTTTCGATTTTCGTTGCAGAAGACTCTTGTTCGCAAACCGTTTGATCGACTAAAATATCTCCATCTAAATCAGTCGAACATTCAACAGCCGTATTGTTCGTTAATTCTGATATATTGTCAACAAAAAGTTCAGTTGATTGGTCGCTTGTAACTTTTTCGATTTTTGTTCCAGAAGAGTCCTCTTCGGAAACTGTTTGATCGACTGCCTTGGAATTTTCAACTAAAATATCTCCATTAAGTTCAGTCGAACATTCAATTGTCGCATTTTTCGTTAAATCTGTTATGTTGTCAGCAAAAAGATCAGTTGATTGGTCGCTTGTAACTTTTTCGATTTTCGTTGCAGAAGACTCTTGTTCGCAAACCGTTTGATCGACTAAAATATCTCCATCTAAATCAGTCGAACATTCAACAGCCGTATTGTTCGTTAATTCTGATATATTGTCAGCAAAAAGTTCAGTTGATTGGTCGCTTGTAACTTTTTCGATTTTCGTTGCAGAAGACTCTTGTTCGCAAACCGTTTGATCGACTAAAATATCTCCATCTAAATCAGTCGAACATTCAACAGCCGTATTGTTCGTTAATTCTGATATATTGTCAGCAAAAAGTTCAGTTGATTGGTCGCTTGTAACTTTTTCGATTTTCGTTGCAGAAGACTCTTGTTCGCAAACCGTTTGATCGACTAAAATATCTCCATCTAAATCAGTCGAACATTCAACAGCCGTATTGTTCGTTAATTCTGATATATTGTCAGCAAAAAGTTCAGTTGATTGGTCGCTTGTAACTTTTTCGATTTTTGTTCCAGATGATTCCCTTTCGGAAACAGTTTGATAGACTGCCTTGGAATGTTCAACTAAAATATCTCCATCAAGTCTAGTCGAACATTCGATAGTCGCATTGTTCGTTAAATCTGAAATGTTGTCTACAAATAGTTCAGTTGTTTTGTCGCTTGTAACTTTTTCGATTTTTGTTATAGAAGATTCTTCTTCAGAAACTGATTCTTTTTCGGAAACCGTTTGATCGACTACTAAGGAATTTTCAGCTAAAACATCTCCATCAAGTTCGGTCGAACATTCGATATTCGCATTCTTCGTTGAATTTGAAATGTTGTCAACAAAAAGTTCAGTTGTTTGGTCGCTTGTAGCTTTTTCGATTTTTGTTGCAAAAGACTCTTGTTCGCAAACCGTTTGATAGACTAAAATATCTCCATCAAGTTCAGTCGAACATTCAACAGCCGTATTGTTCGTTAAATCTGATATATTGTCAACAAAAAGTTCATTTGATTGGTCGCTTGTAACTTTTTCGATTTTTGTTACAGAAGATTCGTTTTCGAAAACCACTTGATCGACTGCTACGGAATGTTCAGCTAAAATATCTCCATCAAGTTCAGTCGAACATTCAATTTTCGCATTGTTCGTTGAATTTGAAATGTTGTTTACAAAAAGTTCAGTTGTTTGGTCGCTTAAACCTTTTTCGATTTTTGTTGCAGAAAATTCTTCCTCGGAAACCGTTTGATCGACTAAAATATCTCCATCAAGTTCAGTCGAACATTCAACAGCCGTATTGTTCGTTAAATCTGATATATTGTCAACAAAAAGTTCATTTGATTGGTCGCTTGTAACTTTTTCGATTTTTGTTACAGAAGATTCGTTTTCGAAAACCACTTGATCGACTGCTACGGAATGTTCAGCTAAAATATCTCCATCAAGTTCTGTCGAACATTCAACAGCCGTATTGTTCGTTAAATCTGATATATTGTCAACAAAAAGTTCAGCTGATTGGTCGCTTGTAACTTTTTCGATTTTTGTTCCAGATGATTCCCTTTCGGAAACAGTTTGATAGACTGCCTTGGAATGTTCAACTAAAATATCTCCATCAAGTCTAGTCGAACATTCGATAGTCGCATTGTTCGTTAAATCTGAAATGTTGTCTACAAATAGTTCAGTTGTTTTGTCGCTTGTAACTTTTTCGATTTTTGTTATAGAAGATTCTTCTTCAGAAACTGATTCTTTTTCGGAAACCGTTTGATCGACTACTAAGGAATTTTCAGCTAAAACATCTCCATCAAGTTCGGTCGAACATTCGATATTCGCATTCTTCGTTGAATTTGAAATGTTGTCAACAAAAAGTTCAGTTGTTTGGTCGCTTGTAGCTTTTTCGATTTTTGTTGCAAAAGACTCTTGTTCGCAAACCGTTTGATAGACTAAAATATCTCCATCAAGTTCAGTCGAACATTCAACAGCCGTATTGTTCGTTAAATCTGATATATTGTCAACAAAAAGTTCATTTGATTGGTCGCTTGTAACTTTTTCGATTTTTGTTACAGAAGATTCGTTTTCGAAAACCACTTGATCGACTGCTACGGAATGTTCAGCTAAAATATCTCCATCAAGTTCAGTCGAACATTCAATTTTCGCATTGTTCGTTGAATTTGAAATGTTGTTTACAAAAAGTTCAGTTGTTTGGTCGCTTAAACTTTTTTCGATTTTTGTTGCAGAAAATTCTTCCTCGGAAACCGTTTGATCGACTAAAATATCTCCATCAAGTTCAGTCGAACATTCAATTGTCGCATTTTTCGTTAAATCTGTTATGTTGTCAGCAAAAAGTTCAGTTGATTGGTCGCTTGTAACTTTTCCGATTTTTGTTGCAAAAGACTCTTGTTCGCAAACCGTTTGATCGACTAAAATATCTCCATCAAGTTCAGTCGAACATTCAACAGCCGTATTGTTCGTTAAATCTGATATATTGTCAACAAAAAGTTCAGCTGATTGGTCGCTTGTAACTTTTTCGATTTTTGTTCCAGATGATTCCCTTTCGGAAACAGTTTGATAGACTGCCTTGGAATGTTCAACTAAAATATCTCCATCAAGTCTAGTCGAACATTCGATAGTCGCATTGTTCGTTAAATCTGAAATGTTGTCTACAAATAGTTCAGTTGTTTTGTCGCTTGTAACTTTTTCGATTTTTGTTATAGAAGATTCTTCTTCAGAAACTGATTCTTTTTCGGAAACCGTTTGATCGACTACTAAGGAATTTTCAGCTAAAACATCTCCATCAAGTTCGGTCGAACATTCGATATTCGCATTCTTCGTTGAATTTGAAATGTTGTCAACAAAAAGTTCAGTTGTTTGGTCGCTTGTAGCTTTTTCGATTTTTGTTGCAAAAGACTCTTGTTCGCAAACCGTTTGATAGACTAAAATATCTCCATCAAGTTCAGTCGAACATTCAACAGCCGTATTGTTCGTTAAATCTGATATATTGTCAACAAAAAGTTCAGTTGATTGGTCGCTTGTAACTTTTTCGATTTTTGTTCCAGATGATTCCTCTTCGGAAACAGTTTGATCGACTACCTTAGAATGTTCAACTAAAATATCTCCACCAAGTCCAGTCGAACATTCGATATTCGCATTGTTCGTTGAATTTGAAATGTTGTCTACAAAAAGTTCAGTTGTTTGGTCGCTTGTAACATTTTCGATTTTTGTTGCAGAAGATTCCTCTTCGGAAACCGTTTGATCGACTACCTTGGAATGTTCAACTAAAATATCTCCACCAAGTCCAGTCGAACATTCGATATTCGCATTCTTCGTTGAATTTGAAATGTTGTCAACAAAAAGTTCAGTTGTTTGGTCGCTTGTAACTTTTCCGATTTTTGTTGCAAAAGACTCTTGTTCGCAAACCGTTTGATCGACTAAAATATCTCCATCAAGTTTAGTCGAACATTCAACAGCCGTATTGTTCGTTAATTCTGATATATTGTCAACAAAAAGTTCAGTTGATTGGTCGCTTGTAACTTTTTCGATTTTTGTTCCAGAAGATTCCTCTTCGGAAACTGTTTGATCGACTGCCTTGGAATTTTCAACTAAAATATCTCCATTAAGTTCAGTCGAACATTCAATTGTCGCATTTTTCGTTAAATCTGTTATGTTGTCAGCAAAAAGATTAGTTGATTGGTCGCTTGTAACTTTTTCGATTTTCGTTGCAGAAGACTCTTGTTCGCAAACCGTTTGATCGACTAAAATATCTCCATCTAAATCAGTCGAACATTCAACAGCCGTATTGTTCGTTAATTCTGATATATTGTCAGCAAAAAGTTCAGTTGATTGGTCGCTTGTAACTTTTTCGATTTTCGTTGCAGAAGACTCTTGTTCGCAAACCGTTTGATCGACTAAAATATCTCCATCTAAATCAGTCGAACATTCAACAGCCGTATTGTTCGTTAATTCTGATATATTGTCAACAAAAAGTTCAGTTGATTGGTCGCTTGTAACTTTTTCGATTTTTGTTCCAGAAGAGTCCTCTTCGGAAACTGTTTGATCGACTGCCTTGGAATTTTCAACTAAAATATCTCCATTAAGTTCAGTCGAACATTCAATTGTCGCATTTTTCGTTAAATCTGTTATGTTGTCAGCAAAAAGATCAGTTGATTGGTCGCTTGTAACTTTTTCGATTTTCGTTGCAGAAGACTCTTGTTCGCAAACCGTTTGATCGACTAAAATATCTCCATCTAAATCAGTCGAACATTCAACAGCCGTATTGTTCGTTAATTCTGATATATTGTCAGCAAAAAGTTCAGTTGATTGGTCGCTTGTTACTTTTTCGATTTTCGTTGCAGAAGACTCTTGTTCGCAAACCGTTTGATCGACTAAAATATCTCCATCTAAATCAGTCGAACATTCAACAGCCGTATTGTTCGTTAATTCTGATATATTGTCAGCAAAAAGTTCAGTTGATTGGTCGCTTGTAACTTTTTCGATTTTCGTTGCAGAAGACTCTTGTTCGCAAACCGTTTGATCGACTAAAATATCTCCATCTAAATCAGTCGAACATTCAACAGCCGTATTGTTCGTTAATTCTGATATATTGTCAGCAAAAAGTTCAGTTGATTGGTCGCTTGTAACTTTTTCGATTTTCGTTGCAGAAGACTCTTGTTCGCAAACCGTTTGATCGACTAAAATATCTCCATCTAAATCAGTCGAACATTCAACAGCCGTATTGTTCGTTAATTCTGATATATTGTCAGCAAAAAGTTCAGTTGATTGGTCGCTTGTAACTTTTTCGATTTTTGTTGCAGAAGATTCTTCTTCGGAAACCACTTGATCGACTAAAATATCTCCATCAAGTTCAGTCGAACATTCAATTGTCGCATTTTTCGTTAAATCTGTTATGTTGTCAGCAAAAAGTTCAGTTGATTGGTCGCTTGTAACTTTTTCGATTTTCGTTGCAGAAGACTCTTGTTCGCAAACCGTTTGATCGACTAAAATATCTCCATCTAAATCAGTCGAACATTCAACAGCCGTATTGTTCGTTAATTCTGATGTATTGTCAGCAAAAAGTTCAGTTGATTGGTCGCTTGTAACTTTTTCGATTTTCGTTGCAGAAGACTCTTGTTCGCAAACCGTTTGATCGACTAAAATATCTCCATCTAAATCAGTCGAACATTCAACAGCCGTATTGTTCGTTAATTCTGATATATTGTCAGCAAAAAGTTCAGTTGATTGGTCGCTTGTAACTTTTTCGATTTTTGTTGCAGAAGATTCTTCTTCGGAAACCACTTGATCGACTAAAATATCTCCATCAAGTTCAGTCGAACATTCGATAGTCGCATTGTTCGTCAAACCTGAAATGTTGTCTACAAAAATTTCAATTGTTTGGTCGCTTGTAACTTTTGCGATTTTCGTTGCGCAAGATTCATCTTCGGAAACCGTTTGATCGACTGCACTGGAATGTTCAACTAAAATATCTCCATCAAGTTCAGCCGAACATTCAATTGTCGCATTTTTCGTTAAATCTGATATGTTGTGAACACAAAATTCAGTTGATTGGTCGCTTGTAACTTTTTCGATTTTTGTTGCGGAGAATTCTTCTTCGGAAACCGTTTGATCGACTAAAATATCTTCATCAAGTTTAGTCGAACATTCGATAGTCGCATTGTTCGTTAAATCTGAAATGTTGTCTACAAAATGTTCAGTTGATTGGTCGCTTGTAACTTTTTCGATTTTCGTTGCGCAAGATTCCTCTTCGGAAACCGTTTGATCGACTGCACTGGAATGTTCAACTAAAATATCTCCATCAAGTTCAGTCGAACATTCAATTGTCGCATTTTTCGTTAAATCTGATATGTTGTGAACACAAAATTCAGTTGATTGGTCGCTTGTAACTTTTCCGATTTTTGTTGTAGAAGGCGCTTCTTCGGAAACCGTTTGATCGACCAAAATATCTCCGTCAAGTTCAGTAGAACATTCGATAGTCGCATTGTTCGTTGAATTTGAAATGTTGTCTACAAAAATTTCAGTTGTTTGGTCGCTTATAACTTTTTCGATTTTTGTTGCAGAAGATTCTTCTTCGGAAACCGTTTGATCGACTAAAATATCTCTATTAACTTCAGTCGAACATTCAACAGTCACATTGTTCGTTAAATCTGATATATTTTCAACAAAAAGTTCAGTTGATTGGTCGCTTGTAACTTTTTCGATTTTTGTTGCAGAAGATTCTTCTTCGGACACCGTTTGATCGACTGCTATAGAACCTAAAAGTAAAATATCTCCATCATTGTTGGAATGATCACTGACTAATGAATCTTCTTTGACTTTAAGTTGTTCATGAGCTGAAACACTCGACGAGTTTGATATATTTTTGACAAATAGTGGCGTTGACTTTTCCTTTGAAACTATTTTAATTTGTTCGTTGTGAGTTTCATTTCTGGAATTATTAGTTTCATGGTCATTACTAAAAATGTCTTCAGTTTGAGCTCTGATATGCTCTTCCTTAAAACTAATGTTGTCCGGATTTTCCGAAAGTCTATTATCAGCAGATTGCGTAGAATCTGATATTTTTTGATCATTAACTTCTGTTGGTTGTTCGTTTTGAGTTTTTTCAATATTATCGTTCAGTGTTTTAGAAATTTGTTCGAAATCGAATGTTGTTGTGCTGGATTTTTCGAAATGTTCATCCACAGTTTCAGTTCCGGGTGTTTTAGTAGCAAATTTATAAGGGATAATATGTTCAGTTTCTGCAATGTTCATAGAGTCTGATGTTTCGTCAGAACAAAGTTCAATTGATTGTGCGCTTGGAACTATTTCAATTTGTTTGCTTTCTTTTTCACAAACTTCTTCTTGAGGAATCTTTTGATCCGATAAGTTTTTATCTAAATAATCCTTTTTATTTTCAACTTGTTCTTTGGGAGTCGTTCCATAAAGTCCTCGATCATTTAATTTATTCTGATCACTTTCGGGTTCCGTCTTATCCACAATTATCGTAGAATCTGAAATGTTACGAACAATAACGTCCTTCAATTGTTCAACAGAAGTTATGTTTGTGGAATCCGATATGATATTATCAAGTCCTTTTGGTTGTTCGTTTGGAACTGCTTCAGATTGTTGGTTTTTCAACGTGGAAATTGTCTGACTGACCCTTAAAGAATCGTTAATTAAAGTATCTTCTTCATTTTTAAATTGCTCGACAATTGTTTCGGCTTGTTTTTCCAAGGTTTCTTCTTTAGGAATTGTTTTAAAAATTTCCCTCGAATGCTCATTTAAATTATCCTCAAAACTTTCAAGTTCCTTCTTTTCCACAATGATCGTAGAATTTGAAATGTTATTTATAATTTGTGTTCCTTCTTCGTAGGTTATTTGATCGAGTTCTGTCTTGTATTCATTCGAAGCTTCTTCTTGGCTTTTGGGTTGCTCGACAGCTATGCTTTCAGTTAGAATTTGCTGGTTCTGTGTTGTAAGTGGCTGTTCTATGGAATTTGTTCCATCTAGTTCATTGTCCGCAGTTAAACCAGATTCTGATATGTTATGAATAAGAACTTCAATTGATTGTTTTTTCGAATTTAACTCAATTTTTTCAGAAGGTTGTTCCTGATGAATATTTTGACTAACATCTATCGATTGATTATCCAAATCATCCTCTTTATTTTTGGGATGTTCAGTAACTTCATTGCTATCTTCAGTATCTGTTGCAGATGGTTGTTCCTTAAAACTTATTTTATCAACTCCCTCTGAACTTATATTTTCTCCAATGTATGTAGAATCAGACGCGTTAAGTGCAATATTTTCCAGACCTGTTTTAATGTTTTCTCCTATCGAATATTTATCTAGAGTTTCATCTTTATTTTCGGGACGTTCAGTAGCGGCGTTGTAAGAAACAATATGTTCGATTTGTGCTGAAGTGTTTGTAGAATCTGATGTTAAATGAGCAATAAGTTCAATTGATTGTGCGCTTAAAGCAATTTCAATTTGTTTGTTTTTTATTTCACAAGGTTCTACTTTAGAAAATATTTCCTTTGATGAGGGTTTATATACATGATCTACTTCATTTCCGACAAGTTCGTTGGTAGCATTTTCTTGGGTGATTTGTTCGGTTTGTGTTTCGTGGGTCTCTTCTTGAGAAACTATTTCAATAATTTCATCCTTATCAGTTTCAGGTTCTTCTTCTTCGCCTTTGATTTGTTCGATAGGAGCGTTGCAAGTTAGAATTTGTTGGTTTTGTATTACAGGTGGCTGTTCCTGGGTGTTCTGTTCATCTGGTTTATTAATCGTAGCAGAAGTGTCATTTATTATAACTTCGATTGAATGATTGAATAAAACGTTTTCAATTTGGATGTTTTCTGTTTCAGAAGGTTGTTCCTTGGAAATATTTTGATGAACTCCTAAATTGTTCTCTTGATGTTCAAGTGCATCGTTGCTAGCAAGTTCTTTCGAATGTTCGTTATCGCTAATGTGCGTAAAACAAGATTCTGTTTCTGGAGTTTGTTCTGCTGTCTGACTGATTTCTGTCATAATAGCATGGTTAGGAACAATTTGTTCGGTTTGTGTTTTGAGAGAATCTTCAATAGTTGTAGAATCTAAAATGTTATGAACAATATCGTCTGTTGATTGTTCGGTTAACACAATGGGGAACTGTTCAATTTGTGTCTCAGGGCCCTTTTCTTTGAAGATTGTTTGATTGAGTTCTGTCGAATGTTTATCCAAAGCTTGTTCTTTGCCTTCGATCTGTTCGGTAGTAGCGCTGTCAGTTCGAATTTGATTGCCTTGTATTGCAAGTGACTGTTCCTGGGATTTTATTTCATCTAGTTCAGTATTTGCAGGAACTATTTCAGTTTGTTCTTTTTCTCTTTCATAAAAGTTTTCTGGGAAAATCGTCTGAATTACACCTAACGGATCTTTTTCTGGGAAAATTACTTCATTTTGAAATTGTTCGGTAGTAGCATTTTTAAGGACAATTCGATCGGTTCCCGTTTCGAAATGTTCTTCCTTGGAAATCATTTCATTAAGTCCTTTCGAACTTTCGATTACTTTATACTCATCAGTTTTAGGTTCTTCATTATTCGAAACGATTGTAGAATCGGAAATATTATGAACTTTAATGTCAAATTGTTCGCCAGGAGTTATAGAAATTTGTTCGCTCTGTGTTTCTTGTTTGAAGGTTGATTGATTGACTTCTATTAAATATTCATTCAATGATTCTTCTTCACTTTTACGCTGTTCAACAGCACCATTGTTAATTAAAATTTGTTGGGTTTTCAAAGAAAGTGGCTCTTCTCCAGAATTCATTTCATCGCTTGAAACAAATTTAGTTTGTTTGGTTTGATTTTCTCCAAGTTGTTTCTGAGAAATAGTCTGACTGTCTTCTGTTAATTGTTCATCGAAATCATCCTTTTCATCTTTAGAATGTTCAGCTTCTTCTTTGCTTTCAACACTTTTTTCAGTTGGTGTTTTTATATGATGTTCCTTGCAACTTATTTCATCAAGTTGTTTCGAAAGTTCGTTATTTTTAATGGGCCTAGAGTCAGATATGTCATCAACAATTACTTCCGCTGGTTGTATTTCAATTTCTTGATCATTCGCAGCATTTTCAAAGACGATTGGCTCAGTTAGTGATTCGCAGGTTTGTTCTTTTGAAATTTTCTCGTAAAGCGCTGTTGAGCTTTCATTTAATGTATCCTCAATAATTTTAAATTCTTCATTATCCGAAATGATTGTAGAATCGGAAATATTATGAACTTGAATGTCCGTTGATAGTTCGTTAGGAGTTATGGCAATTCGTTCGCTATGTGTTGTAGAAGTTTCTTGTTTGAAGGTTGATTGACTGACTTCTATTAAATATGCATCCAAAGATTTGTCTTTAACACTCTCTTCCTTTTGGACTTGTTCATAAAAATTATTGTTAACATTAATTGCAGAAGATGGCTCTTTAAAAGTTTCTTCAGTCACAGCTGTAGAAGGTTCATCCAAAGTTTCATCTTCAGTCCTTAAGTGTGCGATAGTTGCTGTATTCGTAGATCCTAAACATTCATTTGAAGGAGTTTCAGATTGTTTGGTTTGTGTATCAAAAGTTTGACTGACCGATGTCGAAAGTTCGTCTATGTTATCCTCTTCAATTTTATATTCTTCATTATCAATTGATTCGGTTGGTATTTTAGGAGTTTGTTCCTTCACATTTATTTCAGTGAATGTTTTTGTGTGTTTATGAAAAATCTCCTGCTCAGGTTGGGAATGCTTAATTTGTTCAGTTTGTATTTCATCAAGTCCTCTCGAACCTTCAACTAACGTATTCTCTTCAGCTTGAAATTGTTCATTATCTGAAATGTTCGTGACGTCTAAGTATTTAACAGAAACTGTTTCAATTTGTTCGTTATGTTGTTTGTAAATTATTGTGTCGGATTCTCTTGAATATTTACATAGAATATCTACTTTGCTGTTGTCATGCTCGATATCGGTACTGTTCACATTTGAAACTGTTTCAAGTTGTTCGGTTTGTGTTTCACAAGAGTTTTCCTTGCATTTCATTTCAATTATTTCTCCTGAATGTTCTGAACCTTTGAATTGTTCATTTGCAGTATGGTCTGAGGAGTCGGACGTTTGATCTATTTGACTTTGTGTTGTTTGCATTTCAGAGGACTGTTCTTTTAATATTGTTTCAGCGAGCTCACTCATATTCTCAACGTAATCATTTTCTGCTGTTTTGTTGTGTCTAGAAAAAATATCACTTGTTAAATTTAAATGTTTTTCGAAAAGATTTTCCATATTTTCGTTGCTTAATTCAGAAATTTGTTCTGTGAAAGTTAATTCATCGACATAAGTTTTGTTTAAAGAAACCATTTCAGTTTGAGTTTTAGCAGACTCTTCGAGAACTGTTTTATCCAGGCATCCCGGAATTTCATTTAGGATTTCCTCTTCAGCTTTTAAAAAATTATCACATGCGCTATTCGTCGAGTGAAGTTGTTGACAAAGAAATTTTTCACTTTGTTCCGTTTGAATTTTGAACGGTCGCTCTTCTGAATTCACTACATTGAGTCCTTTCAGGTCTTCATTTAATATAATTTCTTCAAGTTCAGTAGAATTTTCGTTTTCGTCTATTTCTTCAACTTGTTTGCTGGAAACTATTTCAGTCTTTTTGTTATTTGTTTGATAGGATTCTTCTTTATAAATGGCTTCGTCGGCTTCTTTCGAATGTTTGTCTAAAGTACTTTCTACATTTTCACACTTCTTAATATCTGCAGGATCAGAGTTTTCACTAAAAACAATTTTGATTTGCTCAGCTGGTATTTCAGATTCGGTTTCTACGTCTTTTATATCATTCAGCATCCTTGAATGTTTAACCAGGGTATTTTCTTCATCCTTGGGTTCTTTGCAAGCTGCATTGTTAGCAGAATTGGATTGTTTGATAAAAGCTTTTTCAATTTGTTCGTTTTTTATTTCGAAAGACTCTTCCTGGGAGATTATTTCATTAAGCATTTTTGCCTGTTCTTCTAGTGCAGTATCCTCAGTTTTGGATTGTTTATTATCTAATCCTATTGTCCAATCAAGAACGCATTCCAGATTTGTATTACTCGACTGTTCATGAATGATTATTTCATTGTCTTCTGTGGAATGTCCATCAACAACATCAAGGTTTTCCGATGACTCAGCGGCTTTACTGTTTGACGTTTCCAAAATATCTTGCAAAATTGTTGTTAATGATTTTACTTTCGAATAAACTTTACTTTCTTCTGCCGATTCGCCTGAAGGAAGGGTTTTCGATTCATGGTCATTGATGTCTATTTCTTGGAATTTCGTCAAGTTTTCGCCTGAAGCACTCATTACATTTTTTGATTGTTGAGTTGTTTCACTGTATTGGGATTCTAAATTATCTTGGTATTTAATTTCATGTTGTCTTGGCTGTGTTTCAAAAGACTGTGATTTTGAAATAATTTCTTCTTGTTCTTTTATTTGTTGTTGAGGTAAATAATTGAAAGTATTGATGTCTAGAGAAGATTCCAAACTTGAACCTAAAAGCTCCTGCAGTTCCACACTATTTGGTAGACCTTTTAAAATACCTTCACCTTTTTCTGATTGCGATTCCGTATTTTGAATGTGAAATTTTTCTTTGGTTGGGGTTTCAAAGGAATGTGAAATGTCGTGTTGTTTGATGTCGGATATATTTTCCTTAGAAATGAGTTCTACTTGATTTTGTTCGATGCTTTTTTCGAAGTCTGAAGTAACCTGAAGGATTGTATCAGAATATTGTTCACAAGTAAATTTTATTGCACATGATTTATTTTCATCTTCTTCTCCTTCTATGCTTTTGTCAATATCTAAATTGACTTCACTTGAAATGAATTTTGTAATTTTACAATTTGTTTTCTCGCCTCTTTTATTTGAAGTAATTTCTTCTGATAATTCCTGATTTTCTTTTATTTTTTCAACGAATTCATCTACTGGTAATTGCTCATGCAATTCAGATAATAAAGAAGATATTTCAGACAACTCTAAATTTGTTTCATTTTCAGATTCCGTAAGTTCCTGCAGAAAAGGTGGTGGATCTTGATGATTTCTATTTATTTGTTCAGAAGCGGATATATTTTTAAAATTAACATTTTCTGTTTGATTTGTAACATCTGGCGATTCTTCTGGTATAACATCTAAATTATATGGTGTTAATTCAGAGGAACGAGCTTTTATTTCTTCTAAAGCTAATTCCTTTAGTTCAGTAAAAGTTTTAAGGTCCGAAACAGTCATGGTTAATGGTTGATCAGCAGATGGGACTGCCAGCATGGGACCTAAGGCCATGGCTGCTAAAATCTCAACAACAGAAGGTGTACGTGTAGAAGATTCAATTATTTCTACGTCACTAAAACCAGTACACCCATCAGTCTCAGAATTATTGTCGCTGGCTAAAAAATATAAACGATACAACAAGTCGTACAAATTGTCATTCATTGCTTATTCCCATTTCTCATGCATAGATTTACTTGGGAAGAAATATTTCTTTAATATTTTACTATTACGATGTGAAAGTTCTATGAATTGTAATTTTACTAGCGTGTTCCTAAATGACCAAATGGATAGCTAAAGGGTTATACTAAATTAAGGGAAAATCTTCTTTTCAATAAATGAATTATTTATTCGTTAAAATATCACTTACCCTTCAAAGAGTTGCTGTTTATATCTTCGGGACCAGCTGAGCACAAGACTCGTCCAACGTCTTTATTTAGATGCTCAGCTGTACTATTTTGCTGATTTACATTATTATTTATGGCTTCATTTTTGGTATCGGTTGTGATTATATGTTCATTACAAACATCTATATACAGGGGATCCTCAGCGTTAGGCAATGTACTGTTGGAAATCATACTGCTGCGTTCGATTAGTTCATCCAAAATCATTTTACTATTTTGACCGCCTATCAAATGCTTATTAATTAGACGATCGTTTACCGGTTCTAGTTGTAAACGCAAACTATTCAACGAATCGTCGGAATCTGATCCCAGCTCAGATAGATCGCTAACTTCATCGGCCGTTTTGTCGCCAATTTGGGCACGTACATCTTCTTTGGGGTCCGGCACTAACATACCAACACTGCTGGCAGTAACGGAACTACTTAACGTAGATTTCTTCTTTTTAAACAACCAGTTCTTCTCCCAAGTTCCATCTGCCACAGCACTAGAAGTAACCGATGTGTGATCTAAAAATACAAGTGATAAAATTAGTTTCACAATTCACAAAACAAAAGACAAAAAAATGAAAATAATAGCAAAATGTCCAAAGATTGTTTTGTCAAATCTATATTTTTTTTAAGGTCTGCTTTCAATAATTAATGTTGTATGTACGAGTGTAAGTGTTAAGGTGAAAGATGTTTACAAAAATTATTTTACCATCATCTTCCGATTCAGCCATTGCATTTAGATCGGGAAGCGGAATCATGTGATTGGCCAAATAGTCACTTATAACCGAATCTCGATCAGAATTTCGAAGAAACTCAGAAGATTTATCATCATTGTTCTGAAAGTTATCAAAAGAGAAGGAAAATTAATAAAGAAATCGCGAATTAGTCAATTAAAGAAGTGACCTACGTTGAGTAACTGTTCCTCTTCCGGGTAGCTGCAATCACTACGAGGTTCAACAGAGCTTCCAGATGACGTTGATAACTTTTCCATGTTAAAATTTTGATCGGAACTCGCAAATTTCTTATTGTCATTAAAAACATCACAATCACCGCTATCATTTCTATCCAGAACATTCTCATTTTTATTCAATTGCTTGTCAACAATCTAAAAGGAGAGAATAGAGAAATAAAAGATAAATAATTCTGCTGCTTTTAAAGTGTAGGCGAGATTAATTAAGAACTTAAATGAGCCCGCTTATTGTACAGTAAACTTCATTTTCTTTCTTTAAACCGACAAACGTTACTCGAATATCATTTTGAAAGTTTTTAAATTACATTTTCATTCACTTCCATGATTTAGAAGTCGTCTGCTTCAAACGATATCTCTTTACATAAATAAATTTTAAATATTAATCCTTGTGAAGATTGAAGAAAGACTCTTTTGCATTCGTTGTGTATTATATTTGAAATTGTACTTCTTTACACTTTGCAAGTTGAAAACCAACTAAAAAATGCGTTCTTCGAAATTTAATTGCATTTGAGAAACGTATATTTGTCAGGAAGGAAGCACTTCAAGTGACCAATGAATATATTAGCGAACATTTTTCTTTTTGAATGATAAAAAATTAGAGAAAAAAAAAATATATTTAAATACCGTGACTGTAGGCGCCAAATATGCTTTTTTGTACATTAATGTAATGTAAACATTTATGAACGTCTTATGTAAGTTTTTCTAAATGTTTGTTTTTCGTTTGCAAATACGACTGCATTGTTAATGGTTCTAATTTAACTCACGTTGAAAATTAAAAAAAAAAAAGAAAAACAAGAAAACCTATAAAGCAGCAATAACAAAAGCAACAAGTAGCCTTTTTTGAGGTCACATTTAACATGGTTCTGTTTGAAACGTGGGTACCTCCTCCTTTCTTTCAAAAGTTGTTTTTGAGAATCTGAGTTTTCGCTAAGTGAATTCGTTAAGGTGCTTTTTTTTACATATGACTTTTTAGATTTCCCATAACAAAATACAAAAGTGTCGTGTTAATGGTTTAAAACAATCCTTTTGTTAAATTCATGTGTAAAAAATGTATGAAAAGTTTTTATTTAGAGTGTGTTCCATTTTTATATGGCAAAGCATTTGACTTTCAGTGGTGCAATTTTTTCTCTCTTTCTTTAATTGCATCGTTTTTAAATGACCACAAAGTGAAAAAAGCACTAAAATCGATGAAAAAGAGAGTGTTGACAACTTTTCCGAATACCAATTTTTTCACTTGATTTTTTTTCTTATTTTGTAATTCTTTATCGCCCCACATTTTTGTTTTAATTGGAGTGACCTCACTAAACTAAATTTGTTCCAAATGATGTGGAAAAAGTAAGGCAGATATAATGTTTTGAGCGCTGGGTCATAGATAGGACATAGATCGATCTTTCTAAAACTAAGTCTGATCTTTCTAAAACTAAGTCTGATAGATTGATTTATTAAAATTTTCTCTATCTCATCTAGTGCCCTGCTATGCGATGCATAAGAACTCAGAATATTTATATACTTTAAGGGTTCGAAGATGGATATAGTAAAAATTACAAACGGAATGACAAACTTATCATTTTTCCACCTGTGGTGAAGGGTATAAAAAAATTGAAAAAGAATTCAAACTTACGAAGAAGGAAACACAATAGAGATAACCTGCGTATAGTAAGCATTTTGCTCATTTATTAATACATAATAAAAGCTGATGACCAACGTAGAGCTAGTGCTCTTAAATTAAATTTAGTCTCAGAAATTATTTTTGAGATAAAAATAATAATAATTTTGTTCTTGAAAAATGGGTTAAGTGTTTATTACCTTATTCAAGACGGCCGTCGCTAAGAGATCTTGATAGATTGTTGGCTTAAAATAATGTTCGGTGTGATGTCTTTGGTTATAAGCGTTATTTCGCAACGATATTTTATCACAATTTTTACTGGCTCCATCAAGAGCAATTTCCGATGTAGCGTGTCCATTTGTCAAAGGCGGTAAATTCATTGTTTCAGCTATAATTCTTTGTATCATCTGGCGCAGTCGTGTTTCCGATATATTTGAGAAATCGTGGGTGTTTGATCTGATGGCCACAGAACCTGAAGAAGTTCCATTGTGAATTTTCTCAACTTCTGTTTCGGGAAGACCTAAAAAGAAAAAGTTTTTTAACTGAAATAAAATATTTATTGTCACAGTTTTATGCAAGAACATGCTAAAAATAATTTTTGAATTGTAATGTTATTTGGTAAATAAAATCATTTACATGCGCATTTATACCTGCAAACATATGTTTGTATTTGTATGTATGTAAATATATATGTATGTATGTATGTTTGTTTGTATGTTTGCAGATATTTATAAATCACAACGGTTAGCAATAACAAAACATACGTTAAGATAAATGATTTTTAAACTATTTACAAGTGTGTGTTTGTGCATGTGTGTGTGTGTGTGTGGTTCTTAATTTATGCATGTGTAAGTAATAAATACTTTACCTAAATTTGCTTTTAAAACATGCATTACAACTATCGCTAAGGTTGCTACAAATGCGAAAATGCCTGTCAAAAGTCCAAACAAAAAGCCCATTTTCGATTTTTAACATTTCACTTTAAATCATCGTTAAAGTGGGCGCTTGCGTTTTTAAGAAAAGTAATTGATTTAATTGTTTGAGAAACACAAGCGTCTTGTGGAGCGATTTAGAGTTTTTAACACTTTGTGTTCGATTGTTTTGCTTTTATTTTATCAGCTTTCTTTATTTGTTTTACATTTTTTATTGACTAAGCAGTCAGCCCTGTCACAGATATCCATTTCAAAATATTATTTTTTGTTCTAAAAATTGTTAATTTTACGTCAGCGAACAGATAAGCGGGTTTCGCCACATTATGTTTTAGTCCCAATCAATTACTTCTTTGTACCAGTGGTTTTCTTTAAATTGCTATTAGAAGGACAGTATTTAACTTTAATTTTTATTGCAAGGTTTGTTTATGCGGAGTTGCCATATTTTCTCTGTTATAAACGAAGGAGACAACAAACTCAAATTTTATTTTTGATAAAGTTTTCATATTTAAAGCAGGACACCATAAGTGTTCTTTTTTATGAACTTAAAATTTTTACTTAAAAAATTTTTCTTAGGAATGAACACTGGGTTGCCATACTTAATTCAAGAAAACGAAATGGTAAAAGTGATATCAAAATCATTACAGGTAAAATATGTGACAGGGCTGAATGTGTGTTATCTCTTGTTTTATTAAATTATGACTTATTTTCGTTCTTTCTTTTCCTGATGCACATGCATATGTAATATCGTGTGTAAGAATGTAAAAGTATTGATTGAAATATTATTATTCAAAATTTGTAAACGTTTATAAACAAAAGCTAGAAAAAAAAAACAAGTCACTTTTTTAAACATAATAATAGTAATAATATACGAGTATGTACTACGTTTATACGTACTCTATTTGTAAATATAAATTATTTCTAATTATTTACCTCACTGTTTATAGGGCAAGAATATTTTTGACACTTTATTGATACCGGATTGCAATTTTAAATTTAACTGCTAAAATGTGGACAGAAAACATTTAAGCATTTTGTAATTATACCCTCCAAAATAATTATCGCTCACTTTTTTGTATTTAAAAATTAATTTTGAACATTTTTTTGTTTTTAAACAATAAGTTTTTTCCTCAAAATGTTACTATTAAGCCTGGTACTCTGTTCGAATTTGTGATAATTGTTGAGGACCATTGATAATTTCATGTGGAAAATTTGACATTTACAATGTGCTGTCTATCTCTTGATTTAAGAAAATTTAACGTTTTATTATTTTCACGTATACTACATTGTTTTAGAATTCCGCATGAAATAATGCCTCTTGGCTTTATTTCACAGCTTTGATAAAATGTTGCCAGAAACATTTCATATGTTTTACTACAGCAAAAACAGAGTACTACTTCTGCAACATTTTTTCATTACTTTTTCTTTAGGCAAAAACACTTAAATAGAAAAAAATGTGGCAGCATTTTACACTTTATTTGCAAATAGTGAAGTTTATCAGGAATTAATTTTGTGAGTAAACTATTCACAAAAAAGACGTGCGTATTAACGTAGAAATAAAAAAATTAATTTGATAATTTGAGAAACTCCTGACGCAAATAAAATGAGTTTTGAAAGTCTAGCCGAACATAACTAACGTATTTGAAAAACGATTTAAATTTATTGAATAATGACTTAAAATAAAAATAAATATGCACTTTCAAGTGCCAGTAATATTGCAATAAAAATAAATTTTTACTGATACTGCAATTTAATTTTCATTACTAGTAAAATTTTACTGATTACTGAGATTTAAGTTTCATTATCAGTACACAACTTTCCATTTAGGAATGTATTAAAGATGTCGTTCATAATGCGTGTTACATTATTATTTTCAAGTTAAATAAATAAAGCTATTTTAAGAAAAAATTTTTTGTTCAACATGTGATACCGAGCAAATTCTTGCTAAGATTGAAATTAAATTTGCATTAAATTCATAAGTAAAAATTTTAAATGATTCTCCAAATAAAGTTTCAGTAAAATTTGCTGCTTTTTTTAGTAATTAGAAAGAAAAAAATTACTGCTAATGAAAATTACTTTGCAGTATCAGTAAAAATTTACTGGTTACTAAAATGTTGAATGCAATTAAAATATAATGTAGCGCGCTTAGGTTTTAAAAATGGCTCTGTTTTTAACAAAAAATATGGAATATTTTCTTGCAATTGGCATCTTTCAAAACTCCCCTATTTAAAGCTTTCAAGTAAAGCAGAAATCATTTCTAAATTGCAGTTTAGATAATTTGTCTAATCTTTTTTTCTTTTAACTATTTAAGTAGAAAGAATGTTATCGTTATTAGATATTTATTTAATTCAAAATCCTTATTGCATTTTGAATCATAAATTACGATGCACTTTTTGCTTAATTATTTTTTTGTATTGATTTAACCATTGCGAAACTATTCGTCATATAGCAAAAAAAAAAAAAAAAAAACGATTTCGAAACAGATTCTATCTGTCTGTCTCTAACGTTTTAAAAGTGTAGCCACATACATCAAATAGCATTAACTATTGGGGAACCCTTATATTCCATCTCTAAACTTTATACTTGCTATAGCGGTATTATCACTGCAGCTTTTTATTAATTTCAATCGTATGTCTGCCACTATTTAACAGTGTGGCAATATTCTATTAATTACATCGTGTGTAGGGGCACCCCTTAACTTCTAAATTCAAATTCCATTAGCAAGCAAATTCTTTGGAGATTTTAACCGTCTGTCTATAACAGCTCAATAGTTTGTTCATATATAGCGAATTACATCAACTATTGTAACACCCTTTAATTTATAAATTAAAATAATTAAAATTTTTACTATACCAAACGAAGTAGTGAACATTTTGTCTAATCTCAAGTGTTTTTATATAACATTCCAAAAAATACGGCCATATAAGTCAAAAACATTAATTTTGGGAACACCCTCTAATTTTGAAATTCAAATTGTATACTTGTTGTTATAGCGGACTTAGCAATACAGGTTCTTTGTAAGTTTCTAACGACTGTCCACAACTATTCAAAGATATGACCAAATAAATCAAATTAAGTAACCCATTGGGGCACCCTTTAATTTATAATTCTGTCACCATAACAATTATAGCAATCGACATTATATTAAGTTTTTAAGCGTTTGTCTGTAACGTTTCAAATATAGTTCTATAAAGATTAATGTATGTCACCTTTGGGACACCCTTTAGTTTTAATTTTTTTTTTTTTTTTGTAATACATTTTGCCATGGAGCTATAATCATACGCAATTTTTTTAATTTTAAAGTGATGATCTTTACCGTTCATAATACACGTAAAAGATATGTATGTTGTATGGGGACACCCTTTAAATTTTAAGATTATAAGCTGTTTTTAAAACGCGACCGATCTATAAGTATCACCTTTCATATGAAAAAAAAATCACAATCGGTTCAGAAATGAGTTCTGCGGGCACAAACATAAAAAGAAGAAGAAGAAACATTCAGACGAATTAATAACCATCATCTTTTTTTTTAATTGGTTGAAAAAAAGAAGAGAAATAATATTTTAATTATTTTATTTTTTTTTTTTTTTAATTTGAAACCAATAATTGCAAGTTGTTACTATTGAATAATTACTTTCGCTTTTGTTTACCTTTTGATTGGTTTTTAAATTTTATTGCTGACATTACGAAATTTTTGAGAATTTTGTATTAAATGGGTATTCCGCCTAAAATTATATACAATTCTTGTTTAACACAGGAAATTAGATTAAAATTGGAAATAATTTTAATGAGAATAACTAATAACATATTTACGCTATTGTACTGTAATAAAATAATAAAACAGTACATACAACCGATACAACAATACAAGAGAGATGTTGATTAAACAAAATTCGTTTTCAAAATATATTTGTAATTTTAATTATAAACATATGCATGTGTGAATGTATGTACGCATGTATGTTTGTATTTATATACGATTAAAAACATGCAAAATGTTAATTTTTCGTTTTTATATTTAAACTTGAAAAAACCGTTTAACACATTTGTTGTTAGAAAGTTGTTAGTTTTTTGTTTAGAAATATGAAGACGAATAGAAAAATTGAATAATGTTTGCTTAATTAAATGACGATTGACTTGTTATCCAAAAGCCAAACAAAAAAGATATCCAAATGAAGTCATAACAGTGAGCCATAAAAAAAATGTTACACCTGTTTAATAAATTTTAAAAGTAGGTCAACTGTGTTATCGTAAATAATATTTTTTGTAGAGAATATTTGTTTTTAGTACAACTGAACTAAAGGAACCAAAAACGACAGCTATGCGAGTGTGATCGTCTCTTTGACAGCAAGTGAATGCAATCAAGAAATAACAAAGTGTTTGAAATTATTCTTAAAGCAATAAATGAGTTTTTAATTAACAAAGTAATTATTTGTTATATTTGATTTAATTTAATTTAAACAAGTTATAAAATGAGTAATTAAATGAATCACTCAGGTCAAAGCTACTTAAATGCAAAATATAAAACATGTGAAAAGCAGATGCATTAAATATTTAAAGGCAAAAGAATAAAAATTTAAAGCAAAGGAAGGATGCTATTCAGATAAAATAGATATAGAGCTTGCAGTAAAAACATAAAATGCTGCGCATGACAAGTACTGAACCTTAGCCGCTGTAACGTTAAAACTTATGCATTAAGTCTTCAAGCAGTTGCTAAAAAAATTATTTAGGCGCAGAAAAAGTACTTTTGAGGAGAAAATTTTAAGCAAAAAAAAAAAAAAAACGGTGGCAACCTACAAACAAAAGTAACATAAAAATTTTAATGTTTTCCAATAAGTTAACAATTTTTTTCACAAACATACGGGGAGTCTGATAGTTTATTCAAAAATCGATTTTTTTGAAGTTTTTTTATTAATAACATTGAAAATTTAAACCGACAAATGTGTAATTATGTGCATAAAAGAGAATTCAGTATGCAAAAGAATGCATTAATTCCTTGATTTACGTTGCGTCAAATTACGTTGTCAAATTTTGTTTACATTTTAATTTTGATTTGTTTCGCAATTCGAATTACGTTGCATCAGTGACTTGCAAGCGAAAAATCCCAGTATTTAGTTAAAATCTTTTTTAGGTGTTTTAGCAGCGTTGACAGGTTATTATTTCGTTTGACTGTTTCAAGCTCAAGAGCATATGTGTGATTAAGAAAAAAAAAAACGAAACATAATTTTATAAAAAATTAAAGTAGAAGTTCACTGTTATAACAAAAGAGAAATGTTTTTTAGCAGTGGCAGCAAGATGTTGCTACCGCCAACTACAGTAAGAACAACAACAACAAAAAATGCAAACGAATTTTGTGCCTTTGCAATAACGCCTTTAACTTGCTCTCTTAAAGCTACCACTGAAAGATCAGTAATTATGGAAAATCCATAGGTACTAAAGATAAAGGACTTGAGAGACGAAGCAATCCAATAACCACGTAAGCAAAGTCTATTTATTGATCTGAATCTCTGCATAATAAACATCCAACTGTCTTTTATTTTTATGCCTCCGGTTGATGGCCAGAAAGTTTTAAAAGAAACGCACTACTACAGACTAAAAAAGTTGTTGTAGATTCTGCAAGCGCAGACTTAAGGCTTTAGAGCGAATATAATTAAAATTGAGAGCGGGTAATGCTGCAGGATAATTCGAGTTTATGACATTGCTGGCATATAAATCCAAAACCTCAAGGTCTAAGAAAAATGTTTTAAAGATAATCTTTCTGTAGTTCCTTGCAAATTGATTTACGACATTTTGCTCGGTAGTAAAAAAATATTTAAAAACAAATAATTTTTCCCATAAATCACTCCTTTTAATAGATAATGTTCCAGCCACTCCACTAATTTCAGTGGTATAAATGTTAGCTCCAAATACCACTGATTTTATTCCAGTTATGGATGGCTTAGGGTTCCAAAAATTATGTCTGTAAATGTTTCCTTATTACCGGTAATTTTAAATTTTTTAATAAAATAAAACTAAATGAAAAATAAATTCGCTTAACGTTATAGTAAATCGTTGAACTACTGTAATTTAAAAAAGTTGTGAAACCTGTTATACGCATTAACTGGTTCTATCAATTGATGTAACCGTATTTTAACTTTGAAAATTGCAAACACACGATAAGTTCTACAAATAAAACATTTATAACAATTAACGATTCATTTAATCGATAAATTAGCTGTAAGAAAACAAATTACTTTACTTAACTGCATTCTTTAGATTTGTGAAAAAGTTAAAGTTTTTATTTGCTTTGAACTCATCAATAATCATTATATTAGATAATTTATTAGAAAAAAACTTGCAAAGAATCATATTGAATATTCAACAAACCCTGTAGCATGTGTTAAAGCAATTAGTTGTTGTATTAAAAAAAAATAGAAACTTTTTGTTCTTAACAAGTAAATAACGATAATTGCTTTTCTTTTCATTTGCTCTACAGGGAAAATAAAAGGTTTCCAGTTTGGAATCACATTTACAGAAAAAAAAATTGCAGGAACAGAGTGGTTAACACCAGAAGTGTACATTTTTATCGTTGGTCTAAATGATTTCGACTTGTCAGAAGAATTTTAATGCTCTTAGAGTTCCGCATCCAAAATGTAAAAACGATACCCTCTACAAAATATCACAAACACTACGTCTATTTTAAGAATCGTTATAGCAAAACACTTAAAATTTTCAGAGAAGTTTTATTATTATCATCGCTACAATAACAAATACCCAGACGAAATTTTAAAAGAAATTTGTTGCCATAAGTATGTGATTTTCTCATGTCTTAAACTCTCGTAGGCAAATTTTTGAATTTTAGCTTTTTGCATTTTATTCCAAAAGTAAAAGTTTCTAATTTTTCCGAAAGATTTATCGTTCATGAACCTGTCAAATTTGATGTCTTATTATACAACCCTGTACTAAAAAAAATAAAAAATAAACGGCTGCACTTTCTTCATACCACCAAAACAAGTAAGAGTGCTATATTCGGCTATGCCGAACCTTATATACACTTTACCATCTATGTCGATTTAGTTTAGTGAAGTAACTCCAGTCAAAAAATCAAATATTGGGGTGACAGGGAATTAAAAAATAAGAAAAAAAAAATAAAAAAAATGCCATCGGCTCTTAATGGGTTAAGCATATTTAAAAAATTTTAGTACATTCTTAAAGATCTTTTCAAAAGCTTTAAAATGATACCCATATAGGTATTTAAAAAAAATTTTAAATTTTAAAGGTCAGTAACTCGGAAAATATGGCCGAGCGCCAATTTTTCCACTTGTTTTTTTTTCTCTGTCGCCCCATACATTTATTATTTTGATTGGAGTTACTTTGTTGTTCCAAATGATATAAAAAATAAAGGTAGGCGTGGTCGACGTGGACCGATCATGCTGATTTTTAATAGCACCTCTTTCGATACTATGTCAGATTGATTGGCGAGTTACGGGGCTCTGAAATGTTCAAACTTTTTAAAATATCAATATGGGTATTATTTTAAAGCTTTTGAAAAGGTCTACTAAAATTTCTTAAAAATGCTTAACCCATTAAAAGCCGATGTCACTTTTATGTAAAATTATATACATGCAGTTCCAAATTTTTTTTATTTTCTAATTCTCTATCACCCCAATATTTGCTTTTTGATTAAAGTTACTTCACTAAACTATATTTATATAGATAGTGAAGGGTATATAAGATTCGGCATAGCCAAATATAGCACTCTTACTTGTTTTGGTACATATTTCTATTGCAAGTTATTCCGATTATATCATTTATTTTGTGGCGTCTGTTTACTTTTCATACACTAGTTTGAACAACAATCGCCGCTTCAAGTTTCTAAAACTATAACACTATTGTTTAAATTAGCTCCGTTAATGATTTTACTTTCAATAATATCAGAAAAGATTTTGATCTGTTAAAATCCCCTTTAAATAATTTTAATTTTTCGCAACGTTCACTCACCACAAAAGTTTTGTTAAAAAAAACGAAAGGTATCAACAAAACTGAAATACAGCGTTTAGACAATTAAAATTTTTATGTTTTCACCAACACGCAAATACTGCAATAAACAGCACAAATGGATTGTACAATAAAACAATTTAATTTAATAAAAATTATGCCAAAATGCTACACAAAAACTTAAAGATTAAAGACCACTACTACAACTACCCGTTTGTAATTTTTATTGGTCCTACAAAATCCTGCCCTTAACTAACGGCAAATTATAATGACGGTCCTAGAGCTAAAATATAATTTATTAAATTGGAACAAACACAAACCTGACAAACCTGATACGGGACAAGAAATATGAGAAGGAATTTTTCTTTAATCATTGAACCGTAATGTATCAAAATAACAAAGTTCTCTGACTAAAATTTAATTTTTTTAAAAAGGATCGTCTGATTTGTGATTGTTGTGCCATAAACTATTTTAATAAAAAATTTTACACTTAAAAAACGGTTTGAATTCTATGAAATAGCAAGTGCATGACTTTTTGTTTTTTTTTAGTATTTGTATTTTAATTACACGGCAAATTTGTCGGTTTAATATTTAAAATAAGAACTTTTTGTTAAAACACACAAACATACGATATGCATTCGAATGCAACATTTCGATCAAAATGTCTTTAAAATTTTTAATTCAATTCAATTCTTAAAAATAATTCTTTGGTTTGGAAACGCCAACATGTAAACATTTCTAAGTATGTACGTTTTCTAATGTTGTTTTGTTTTTGTTTTTGTGTCTTTTTTTTAAGATTAAATGCCATTAAAGTGAACAGTGATAACAGCGTAGAAGACCAGAAAACGATAAACGTGAATGTTGAATTTTTCTTTTAAGTTTTTTATGATTTTTTTTTTTTAATCCACAAAACTATTATTTTCTTTTATTATTATAATTGAACAAAATTTCTCTTTATTTTCTTATTTGTGGATTGGTTTTTTACACTTGTTTTATTAAATATTTATTAATACAAAAGTAAATAAAAAATTAATATTAAATTTTTATTGTTAAAAAATATTAATTTTGTTATTTTCACGTTGGCGCGCGTTTAGCAACTGAACTTGTTGCTCATTTGGTATGATTTTGTTTTTTTAGTTTTAAATTGATACCGTCTCTGTGACCCACCAGCCACCTCACGTACCATTTAGTGTATTGAATGTGAGAGAGTATTTGTGTTAAAGTTTGAAAATGAAAAAAAAAAATACTAATACTTTTCACAAATATTTCTAATCAGTTATTAGACATTGGTATGCGAACACACAATTGTTTTTGTGTGTAAAGACTAAAGATGAGTCCATACGCGTTTTCTGAATCATGACCACAAATGTTTACGAACGAATAAATCATAAAACTTTATTAAAGTTTTTTTTTTAATTTTTTTTTCTCCCAACCAGGATTTGAACTGTGGATATTAGAAATGAATTAAAATTTTAGTTTTGCGGTTTAAGGTTCATTTTTTAATTTGATATCAAAAATTTTTTGGAAAGAAAAATTATTTACAAATGTGTGCGAACGTTTTTCAAAGAAAACAAAAAAAAAATTGATATGCTGTATTATCTGGATCGCTACATCCTTAAGTAGCATTCTTTGCATCTTTCTACTTTAGGTTGCGTATATTGTAAACACCATCTTTTTATCCGACCAATCCGTATTAATTTGGTTGGACGAAATTCACACACAACTCAAAGCATTTCTTTGTTGTTCTCTCTGTAACTCATCTTGTATATTTGTTTTTGGTTTTGTACCAACCATCCATCGGTATGGCCACAAATGCAACTTTTATATATAAAGTTTTGCGGGATAAATAACTAAGTTTTATAATTTAAAAAAAAAATTGTATTTTGTGGTCAAATATCAAATATTTTATTCATTTTGCAGCATTTCGTTCTGTTAGCGTCCAATTTTTTTTTGTTTTCTTTGGAAGACGTCCACATAAATTTGTAAATTATTTTTCTTTCTAAAAATATTTAGATATTAAATTTAAAAAATTAACCTAAAGCCGAAAAAGTAAAATTTGAATTCGTTTTTGTTAATTTTTGATTTTCCTTTTGTATAAAAATATTAGAGTATAATTAACAAAAGCTAAGACTCGAAGTATTAAAATAAATTTGTTGTCCAATTTTTTTTTTAATATTTTTCATTTTTGTTGACTATTGATGCAGTTGGAATTTTCTCATTATTTTTATAAACTGTTAATTTCTTTTAAAAAAGTTAATAAATTCGCAAAACTTTTATATGAATTGAAATAAAAAATATTGTAAAATACTGAAATCGAATGAAAATAATGCACCTATCACTTTCAGATAAAGCTGCCAAATAAAGTGATAAAATATCGTCAAATTTTCATCAAAGAAAAATTAAAAATCGACTAAGTAATTTTTTATTTTTTTATTATAAAAAATTTTGAACTTTTTCTTTATTTATTTAAGTATGTGAAGACTATAAAAAAAAGTCATCTGTTTTTTTAAGTTAAGTCAAAGAGTTTAAAATGCTTTTATGTAAAGACTCTTGGCTTTTCTGCCAGACACTGGCTTTTACGAGGAACCAAACGTAGAAAATATTATATTATTTCAACTTATTTTTAGACACATCTTCTTTCATAATTTATTTTCTCCTTAAATAACTGGTATTTAACTAACTAGACTTTAAGTCCTATTTTCTGTTATTATAAATTGAAAGGTGTTTTACTTCTCTTGGTACTTGAACACTACACCAAACACTCCCATAATATAGAGTGCAGCAATGTTACAGCTTATATTCAATAAAATTCAATTAGAAATTTTGCATCAAATCCCTTAAGCTTTTAATTATTGGAGTCCCTTAGTTCACCTCCTACGGTACCAATAAAGTGAAATAAAAATGTTTAGTTTAACACTTAATGCAGAAGAATTATTGAAGATGTTTCATGCTTGTCATTAATTTTTATGTCTGAAAGAATTTTTGAATGTATATGAAACGATCTTTAAGAACTTGGAAGTTTGTAATAAACCACGTAAGAATTTTGCTAGCATCTGACCTGCGCGTGAAAAAATGTCAAATACTTAATATAAATTTATAATCTTTTGTTTTAATTCTAAATCAATTTTGAACTTTATTCCTGACATTTTAACACGTTCGCCATGCACCCATTTTATGTATCAACTTTGGAAACGCAAATAAAAAGTATTGCGATATACAAATATTTTACATGAGGAATATGCGTTTCCCACGTGTAATCCATTCAGTTTTATTTTCAGAAGGGACTAGGCACGAATAGAGTAAATAAGTTTTTATTTAGCGTTCCTTTTTTCGTTTTTCTCAAAATATTCTAAAAAAAAATAATCTCTAATTTCTAAAGGAATTCATAAAAAACATATAATTTTTTTTATTATTTTTTTAATGCAAATTAAGTCCAAATACAATTTCTTGAACCAAAAAAAGTGTTTGTTTTAATAGTTGCTTAAATTTTTAATTCAGTTTTGCATTAAAATTTTTTGACGATTTTAAAAACTTGTCTGAGTGATTTTTTTTCACGACATTAGACGAGTTTATGTCATTTCATCTGGCATCGACACGCGCATATTTTTTTATCTGTTTCTGTTCTGAATAAAAAATATTACATGTGTATAAACATAAGTATGTATGTATGTATTGTTATGATTATTTTATTTAAAGTTTATTATTAAAATTTTTGCTTTTGATTTAGTTAAAACTAAAAAAAAAAATACACGTTGAGCGAATTCTTTATCAATTTGATACGATACGGCACCAACGGCAAATTAAATTTCGAGTCGTTTCATAAATGGTTTTCAAGACAGTGAGTGGGCTGACTGCTTGCAACTTTTTTAGGAACTATGACAGCATTATAAAAATAGAAAGCTCTACAATGAGCTAAAAGAAATGTTAGGGGGCAACATTGCCAACTTTGTCGACAATCACTTAAGGGCGGTTTAGACGTTACGACTTTACGTACGTAAAATCCTAGAAAAAATAATATGAAATTCCATTTGCATTTTAAAAATGAAAGTAAAAACTTACATAGGTTTTTGAGCCGTTTGCAGCAAAATGCATCCCTGATCTAATGATTCGTAATTGTCTTTTGAAAATTTTTAAAAAACATAGAGAACCATACGAGTGTCAAATTTTCATCCGCAAATTGCTTTCAATTTATGCAGATTCATTACATATTTGGTTTAGACGATCCCAGTTGTAATATTCTGCACAAAAATTTGACATGTCGTAAGACTTCTGTGACCATGTAAGCTGCCCTTTAGATTTCCGTCACTCTACACTTATGCTACTGCCTCCAAACTAGTCAGCCAATATAAAAAAGTGCTGTCAAGGCTGAGTCGACCATCGGGTAAAGGCAGAGGAAAAGAAAGAGAGGACGTGTTAAAAGGCCTATCTCTGGACACATGTAAGGTTAACAGATTAATGTGGTCCCCTATGTCAAGCGCAGCCTTAAACTTATAGGCCGAAATTCAAAGACGCTTGAAAGAATACATGTCGACTCGAAGATCCTTGCAATAGTCATTTAAGCAGATGTAAAAACAGGGAAAAGGGGTACTATTTCTTCCACATTCTTAGCAAATGCCTCTCCACACTCGACTCACAGGCTTTAAAGCACGAAATTGTCTTATGAATTTTGAAACGAACTTTTGAAATTTTCAAATGCTTTATTGTTTTAATACTAACTGGCACTTAAAGAAGCTACTACTTGACATTATCCAATTTTTGGAAGCAGTTTAATCCATCAAAAAGCTTTATAACTTTATGCAACTTAAATAAGCAAAGTTTTATTAAATTTACCAAATGGTGATTCACTCTTTTGATGCCTGGCTTTTTAAAATTAAGTCAACTTGTTACGTTAGTTACGGACGAAACATGCAGCTTTTATTTAATAAAAAACTTAATAAATTTTAAATAAAAAAAACTGTTAGCGACTCTAATATGCAACGCATTTATTAATTTTTTTATTAAAAAAAAGACAACTTACCGTCATCACTGCTTGTTAAAACATTTTCCAAATTGATTAAAATGTTACTCAATTTGGAGTGATACTTGTGAAACAAGTTTAAATCTAAATGCGAACAAAGTACAAATTTTAAATCAGAAATTTAAACTTTTTAATTTTTACTGCCTGCTTTTTATCTAAAAAATAAAAACAGGCAGTTGTTTTCTAATAAATTTTAAAAGAAGACACAGCATAAAATCCTTAGATTGTAAATTACAAAAAAAAAAAAAAAAAAAAAAATTAAAAACAACAAAAAAATTTAATTTTTTCTAAAAATTTTTGCTTGAAAATTAAAAATTTTCGAGGAAATATTTTTTTTCATTTGTAAATATGCTTTAAGCACGAAATATCTGTCAATTACTAATTTATATTATTTCCATAAGATCTTTTGAGAGTTTTATTAAATCAGAAGTTGAAATTCCAGAGCTACATTTATTTCAAACCTTTTGGCCTTTGGACAATCCGATATAAGTTTTTTAAAACTCTTTAAACTTTGAAGAATTTAAATGCGATTACTTTAAGGTTGAGATGTTCAGACATGTTCTGACACACGCATGTTTTACATGTTCTGAAGCTCACGTGTTTTACTTTCGATTTGTTTTTTTTTAAACTCATGTTCGAAAAATAAAATCATATGGTTTTGCGGTGTAAAAATAAAAAAAAGAAAATTTAAATAAAATGTCCGTTACTTTCGTACTTAAAATGTAAGTTCAGATTTACACTATGCAATTTTTTTAACAATTTTTTTTTCAATTCTCTATTCAAGTTGCAGCGATAACGTTATTAAAAAAAGCAACAGTAAAACCCCTTAAAATTTAAGCAGTATCATATTGCTTACCCCTCTTGCTTCAAAACAAGAAAAAATGCATGTTAGTTTCATAAAAACTGCATGGTGTAAATGACGTATTTGTTTAATTTCTTAAAAAACATGGAATTAAAACAGGAAGTATTAAAAAACGGAAGCGTGGAGACTACTTCAATCTAATAGATATACAGCAGTGGCCACGAATTTAAGACACGACATGTAACGAGCCTAGTTATGATAACTTTTACAACCCAGCAATGTCAATTCAGATCTTTTTTATTTTTCAGTGTATCCTGCAATGTTAAGAAAAGGTAACGTTATTTGGTTTTTTTTTGTTTTTGAATTTTTTTGATATTTTTTTGGTGTATTTGAAGCTGGCCATGAATTTAAAACATTTTAAAAAATATCGGGCTTTTAAATGATTATTTGGAATTTTCAAGGCTAAAGGGTAAGAATTAATATTTTATTTTATTTTGTGTTGGGATACAAAAAAAATTTTCAGTTAGAAATGACAGGAGGTATATAGAGTTTGGATGCCGAGCAAAAACTGATTTTACGAATGAACTATAATTGAAAAATGGTAATGGAGATTTCCAAGCTACTTAAAGATTCTAGATCAAAGATTTACAATGCCCTGGAACATATCAAGCAACATGGTACCATTAAAAGTGTAAAACAGCATCATAGAGCCTGAAAAACTACACCGAGGGAGGATAGCTTTATTTATAAAGCAGCTGTTAAAGATCGTTTCACGAGCTCAAGTAAAATTAAAAGGCAGATTTCATCGGGTTTTGGTATTAACATATCGTCCAGAATAATAAGAAGGCGTCTTAATGAGAAAAACTTACGTGGTTGTGTTGCACAACGTAAATCACTTGGGTAAAAAAATATCAAGTCCCGACTAGCGTTTTCAAAAGAACCGATGACATTTTGGAAAATTTTACTTTCGAGCGACGAATCGAAGTTCTGCCGCTTCGGTTCTGATGGAAAACAGTACGTATGGCGCCCTCCAAGCCTAGAGCATCACCCTTAAAGCGGTTAAGCATGGCAGTGGAAATGTCATGGTGTGGGCAGCATTTTCCTGGTATGGTGTAGGTCCCATTCATAAGATTAACACTAAAATGAATCGGTACATTTATAAAAATATACTGACATGTATTATGATACCATTCGCTTAAGACAACATGCTTCTAATGTGGAATTTTATTCATTATGCATTTAAGCACACTTCATGCCTAATGAAGAGTTGCTTAGAGGAAAACAATATCAATCCAATTGAGAACTTGTGGAATGATGTTGAGTAGCATGTAAAAGCTGTAAAGCCAACAAATTTGACCGATTTATGGAAAGAAATTCTAAAAGCTTGGTATGACATTCCAAGGGAGCGTTGTATGGCTTTAGTTGAAAGTTTACCCAGGAAATGTAATCCAAAATAAAGGATTTCCTACCATATTATAAAATTTTTGTATGACACTGAATCTTTATTTACTAAATTAACTTTTATTTTGCCTGTGTCCTAAATTTATGACCAGACTAAAACTTGTATTAATCTGTCTGATATGTAAATACAAATTCCTAACAAAATGTAGGTAGCAAACTATTGTTATTACTAAGATCTTTTAAAGATCTAAAGTTTTTTCAATAAGAAGTAAAAATTATCAGATATATATAAGTAAAATGTCGTGGTCACCACTGTATATTAATTTAAAAAAGTAACACAAAGCAAAAACAAAAAAAAAAAAAAAAAAATGACGACAAATGGATTTTCTATTAGTGATATTTCATTTAGCATCTTTGAAGGAAATGATTACCTTACGTTGTGAGTAGTCAGTATCTAAAAATATTTATATTTATCTTTTTAATTATAACATACTCTTTCTGGACTCATATCGTTCTAAAATTAATTTAAATAAATTTTTTAAGGTACTTTAACACTTAAATCGCACATTTAATAAGTACCGGACATTTTTATAAGAATTTAAATTTAAAATACGTTCAACCGCACTAGTACTAATATATTTTAGAACATCAATTAGAACAGGCGTTTTTTATAAAATCGTCACAACTCCAGAAAACAATCACAACAAAAAATTGAATAAAAAAAGGCATATTTTAAACTCAATATTTAAGACTTAATTGTATAAAAATAAAAATAGTTTTTATTAAAAATTAAAGAGAACACGTTAAATTTATTTTGTGTACAACTTCACTTCAGTTAGTGCTTGCGACTTGTAGTGGCCATTTTTTTGCGATTTTGAACTGCAGAACAATTTTCATGCGATTTCAACTCCCAAAGCATGTTTTAAGCGACTTGCGATTTTAGGAACATGTCTGGTCATAAAAATACAGAAATGTATTTGCGTTCAAATTTTATCCGATTCAAATAATAAATAGTTACGAAAATTGTATTTGAATAAGAAAATTGAAACGTTAATGCCTGCTACCACGTATCGAAACTAATGCCAATAAATTTATTGCTTGAGAATAAATACAGGGGCACATTATTAATTCTTAAATACTTCATTTTATAATTAAGAAATAAAATCTAAAATTACATTTTTTTTATTTTGTTCTCTACTTACAGTTTTCACTTTTTGACAGTTGATTTACTGCAATCGTATCCAAATTGCCACCCAATAATTTAGCAACGATTTGTTCCACGTATTCTCTTATTTTGAATTTCTGTTCAGCTGTTATCGCAATAGAATTGGCACCAACTTGACTGACACTTTCAAAATCTGTTGAAATAACAAAAGAAAAAAGTATTTTCAAAATTATACGAGGGCTGCTATATATATTTCTGGCCTGGCAACACTGAGTGCTGCCAAGTGCAATCTGACATTTCCATTGGAAAGTTTGTCATTTTTAAGCATAATCGTACTCAAAGCGTTTTGACGTACGACCATTATTTGTGTTGTTTACAGTGACTTTAAAAAATTAATATAGAAAAAAATTAAATTAATTCGTGAACATTTTCGTGCCATCATTTTTCACAACTTTCGACGTGGATTATCACGACAAGAGTGGATTGATGAACTTAAATCTTTGTATGCAATGAAGCACCATCTTATAACACTGTGAAAAATTGGTAAATGAATTTAAACGCTCGCTCAAAGACGAATTCCGTGAAGGTCGTCAAAAAACGGCTGTTGTGCCAGAGAACATTGATGCCGTGCGTGAACTCATAATGCAAGATCGATATGCGACATACCGAAAGATGGAGACATCCCTGGACATTTCTTCCACCAGCATACATTCGATACTGCATGAACACCTGGCCGTAAAAAAGGTTTGTTCTCGTTGGATCCCGCACAATTTGAAAGTCGCTCAAAAAAAGGCTCGTGTCGATCGGTGCAAAGAAATGTTGCAAAAATACGATTGCGGTGCTTCAAAAGACGTTTATAAGATCGTCACAGGTGACGAATCATGGATCTATGCGTATGAGCCCGAAACGAAACAACAATCGACCGTGTGGATCTTCAAAGACGAGAAAAATCCAACGAAAGTTGTTCGTGGAAGAAGCACTTCGAAGCAAATGGTCGCCTGTTTCTTCGGCAAAACTGGTCATGTGGCGACTGTTCCGCTTGAGCAACGTAGAACGGTCACTTCTGAGTGGTACACTACAATTTGTTTGCCTGAAGTCATCGGAGAAATTCGAAAAACCAACAAGAGAAGACGAATCATTGTTCACCATGACAATGCGAGCTCTCACACATCGGCTCAAACCAGAGCGTTTTTTACCGGCCAAAACATCGTACAGCCCTAAATTGGCATCTAATGACTTATTCTTGTTTCCGCACATCAAGAAAAAAATGCGTGGTCAACGATTTTCGTCGCCAGAAGAAGCTGTTGAAGTGTTCAAAAACCATGTTTTAGAGGTGTCTCAATCGGAGTGGAAAAAGTGCTTCGACAACTGGTTTGAGCGCATGCAAAAGTGTATAAATCATGCTGGAGAATACTTTGAAAAACAATAAAACCAATTTTGATTATAAATATTCGCATTTTAACTATTAGGCCAGAAATATATAGAGCAGCCCTCGTATTAAAAAAATCAGTGTGAAACACATAATTATTTTTTGGAATTGATTAAGCGATCTTAAGATTATAGAAGTCTCACTCAAAGCTATTTAGATTGTCTTGAAATTCTTAACTTGAACTATTAAAGTAACTTTTGAAATTATAAAGTAGTTTCAGGAAGCTTTATTTTTTATAATGATGAGAGGGTGCAAGTGTTATAATTTAAAACAAAACGAAAGTCAGTGTTACCGTCAAATGTTTTCGTACTATAAAATTGACTAAATAAATCTTGAAGACCCTGGTAGACAATTATGATGGAAGAAAAATAGAAGGAGTTGACAAAGACTTTTGAAATTTTGCAGGGTATTTATAATTAGCTTAATAAAGAAAATCTTAGGGTTTAAAAAAAATGGCAAATGGTTTTATATTTGCCATGTAATTCAACAAAAAATGTGAAAACATAGATTTGTTAAGTCCAACATAATCGCTGTTAAAAATGATTGTTGATTCTTTTAAATGTCCTTTATAGAAAAATTATACGATGTTTTTAAAAACTTGATATATTTGTAAATATGGATTTTGAAGAAAAATAACACGATCTATTATAACAAATAAGAAATAGCAACAAAATTAGATGACTTAAAAAATTGGCACATCAACACAATACATCAATAGCAAAATATCCATCCGATAGCGACGTACAACGTCACGAAATTAAAATGGAAATAGTGATTGGCATCTTTATTTCAACATCTGACGTAAGTGACATGCAAAGAACATCTACACATGTTCAAAAATTCGTATGTCTCTACGACACGAATCGAAATAGATTTTTTTAACTTCAAAGCTGTCAGTTTCACCTTAAAATCATTCAGAAAAGTTGAGTGTTTTTAAAAGATTTTTTCATAAGCTTTAAAATTATACCCATATTGATAGCTTAAAAAATATGGCGCACAATCGTACTTTTCTATGAAAAGTTCAGAAGCCCATAATTCAGCTGCTGTAATTAAAGTAGTAAGCACGCAGACTACAAACCTGGTTGGCCAGGGTTCAACCCCTGCGGCAACCAAAACATAAAAATGTTTCTTTCTGGTTAATAGTATAAAAACATAATCAGAATTATCATTAAACATGCAGCCTCCTCGTCGGTACTTCTTCATAGCATATTCGCCGGCGAAGTAAAATAACTAATAAGATGGCTGTATCTATCTTTCTCTTTTCACCACCTGTCTTATCTCTCATCTATCCCTTTCCTAAAGAATGTAGCACGGTTATGAAAATAACTAAATAGGCATTATTGCCTGAAGTGCTACTTCTCTTAAAAAAAATATGGACGAGAGTGCCAATTTATTTTGCTGGATGTTTTTTTCCCTATTTTTTAATTCCTTATGGCCCCATATATTTGATTGTAGTTGCCTCATCGTTCCAAATTATATAAAAAATTAGAGGCAGGCGTGATGTTTTGCCCACTGCCTCGAAGGTCATGGACCGATCATGCTGATTTACAATAGCACCTCTTCGACATTATGCCTGATCGACTGACGTATATAAATTTTCTCTAGCTCATCTAGTGCCTTGGCAAGGTTGATTTCAGTCCGAACACGGGCGGACAGACAGACGGACATCGCTCAATCGACTTTGAAAAATATTTATTTAAAGTTATGGCTTTCACTTACGTGTTACACTGTCATTATATTCACTGATTGGAATATAAATCTCACTTCTGGCTCTCGGTGGACAGATTAATTTCTCTTGATTAAAAGTTATTTGATCGGCCACCCACGATGACGTTTGAGCCAGAGATTCTTTAGATGTTTGGCACAGTTCACATTCCCATTCGGCTGTTTTTGGCAACCAGTTAGAACATTTAATATTTCGGCATATAAATTTCTTACAAATGTAACATTTTACATATCTACACAGAGAGAAAAAAAAGCAAACAAATTAATAAAAGAATTAGTTTTTTTTTTTTAATATTTAACGATTTTTTTGTTGTTCATTAATCACTTACGTTTTTTCATCGTTTGGCTCGATTTCTGCACAACAGACATTGCAAAAGAATTCATTTTCCGTAGATTGTTTCTGTTTATTTTTGGTTATTTTGCTAAAAATATAAAAATTAAAATGAATAAAATAATTGCGTTTATATAAGAACGTGTATGCAAATTCACAAAACTGCATAAATAAAGATTTGAATTAAAAAGATTCTTTATATTTGGGAAAGAGGTGTTAAAGATACACAATCACTGACGCGATCTTATAAAATTTGTCCAGACGAAAATTCTTACAGACGAAATAAAACCTAAAAAGTTGGTAATAAATATTTTTACTGCCAAATGTCGACCTCAATACGGGAATGAGTTCAAAATAATTAAAGTATTAAAGCTTTATCGACAAAAATTGTCATTTTAGCAAATAACAAATTCACAAAGATAAAACTGAGCTTCATGGCTTCAAATGAACTCTTCGTGTGGGACACCCTGTGCTATTTAAAAATGATGAAATAAATTGTGATCAAATTAAGAAATGTTTCTACATCTAAGTAAAATATTTATTATTTTTTTGTAATGAATTTAACACTTTTTATCCCTTAAAAATTCTTGGCACCAACACTTAACATCAAGTTCTCAAATGAATAATAATTTTTTTAATAATTTGAGTTTATGTCAACAAATTTTAAACATAATCGTTACTCAAACATTTAAGATTTTGTTTGCTGGGTTATTAAGTGAATATTCACGAGTACCCACATGGATAATAGCAATTTTGTTAATGATGCAAATTGAAGAAGAATGAATTTAGATTAAAAAACTGAATTATTAAATTAAATATTTTTCTTTTGATAAATAAATTTTAATTTGGTTTGGCCTTTATTTACAAGTCAAAAAAAGATAAAAATAATTTTTACTTTTTCTTTACGTTGTAACCTTAGCGCCTGATTTAAATTTGCAACTGCTTTGTACTTTTATTTGGATATTTGATTTAAAGCAACAATAAAGTTTTATTTTTGATTTCAATACAATTTTTAAAACTGTTTAAGAACGCAAGTTGTCCAAAGTTGATTAAATTTGTTAACACCTGCATGAGTGATGTCTTCTAGTGAAATAGAAACTTTACTTAACCCGATTTAGATTTTTTACGACTTTTTGACAACAAACTAGACTTGTGCCAAATAAGTTAATTTAGTGATCGCTCTTTTTAGTTCAAAATTTGAAAATGAACTAAATTTTAGTTTAAATAATTAAATTTAAATTATTTACCCACCCTCGTAACCAATTTAGAAACAACATATTCGAGAAGAGTTGTTTGAATTTACTGAAGGCCAATCAATTAATTAAAAATCAGACAAAATAAATTGAAATTTTAAATATACAAAATTAATAATGTCGTTAACCGGACAAAATTAGCAGGCAGGCAAAATTCACATCAGTTTTTTTTTTTTTTTAAGTAGAAAAGTGTTAAACACATTTCAAAAAGTTAACGACATCAACACCACGACTACTTACGCCTCTGTAGAATAGAAGCATCATAATGTTGATTATAATTAAATTTAAATAATTTCTTTTAACTGTTTTTGTTTTTTTATCTTATTTTGTTATTTATATTATTTATTTTATTTGTTAAAAAAAATCTTTCAGAAAATGATCATTCAGTTCTCTCTTATTTGCTGTCTTGAATTTTAATTAATTAAATGGATGATGATGTTTTAATGGCGAAGGAGTCGAACCTAGAAAAGTTATAATTAATTAAAATATAAAATTAAGGTTTCTTAAAAAACTAAAATTCTTAGCGCTTGTGGCTTAATTCGCCACTTTCTATTGTATCCCATCTGTCCCTTGGAAGTTTGTTTGACGACTCTTTTTTCAATCGTCCTGACGATTGTACAAGTCAATTTATATTTTGTTCTTTCAAATTATGCTTTTAGAGCCATATTGACGGTTGTTAGAAGAGTAAATCGTCAAATACGCATTTTGAAAAGCATTTAAGAATTGTTAGTAGTCAACGTTCGTATTTGTCTCTCGTAAATGAAGCTTTTATGGGTCATTTTAATGATTGTTGCACGATTTTTGTTTATAGAATTCTACAATCGTAATTTAAGCATTGTGGCGATAGTAAGGTAAATTTATTTGATGTTGAACTATAAAACTTGAATTTTTCTGAGAGGGTGATATTTTTCAGTAATATTTTTTTTTACTTTTTTCCATTCCAATAAGTTGATTTTTGTAAAAATTCTTCTAATTTTTTTTTTTTATTTTTTTTTTTTATTTTTTAGATGCCTGTCTTTCACAGTATTTTGAAGCTGAAGTCATTATTCTCAATAAAGTTTTTCAACAACATTTTGTTTATTTTGGTGGCAGATTAAGAAAGGTCGATCGTATCTAACAAAGTTGACGCATCCAGGATGAAGCAATTGGATGATACCATATTTAAAACGTAAAAATCACTTTTATTCTGAAGCATACTTTTAGGGTGCATAATGAGTTCATAATGAAGATTGTTTTGCGACTCGTTTGAAGCGCATTGAAGACGTCTCTCACGAAAGACTGAACTTCATTAGAGTTCTGCACATAAAATCCGCACTTTATCTCAAAGCTTTTTAAAACCAGACTAAAGTCTAAATTTTCAAAAAAAAAATTCGAGTTTAAAATGGTTCAGTTGCAAACATTTAACAAATTGTTGTTGGTTTTTAAACAAAGATTTGGAAAAATTAGGCAACTTTACTAAATTCATTTGAAATTGACTAAAAAAAAACTACAAAATATTTTCTAAATTTTAAAAAGAAATGGGGTACTAGAAAAATTCAAAATATTTGTTTTTCCAAAAATATTTAAATCTAATGAGAAAAAGTGACGAGTATCACAAAAATGTACTTGTGTTTTGCAGTGCTTCTATTAGGTGTGAAAAACTCAACCTCTTTTCTTAAGTTCGAGCGGTTTTAAAATTTTTTATTTATTTCCAAAATATTTCGTTTTGGCTGCTTTGTCCGACTACATTCTTATAAAAATTATTTCTTTTTTTTTCGTCTATAAAATTATTTTCACAATATTTTAGTACTTTTTGAATATTATTGAATTTATTTTGAAATATAAATCGGGTTAAATAGCAAATTGGAAAAAAACCTATTAATTTAAGAAAATATTAAATTCCAATAAATATTACAATTTTTACCAGACGCAGAAAGGAATTGTTTATAAGTTTGTAATTTCTAGAATTCTTACTGTCGATTTTTTCACATAAGGAAGTCAATTAAGCAATGCCCGTCTGCGGGTCTGTTTTTCCATTTAAAGTCATTTTAAAAAGACATTAGAAAGCTACAAATAATGAAATTCGACCAATCTGTCAGATGTAGTTTTAAAATATTGGAATAAAGGCGAGCGCCTCTAAGTTTTTCCCATGTTTGGAATATTTTAACCGAAAATTTCTTTTTTTTTATTTTTAATGAATACAAATTTACTTTTTTGGCTTCGGTTCATTTATTAATTTAATTTCTAAAAACTTTTAGAAAGTAAAATTTTTTACAAATGTATGCGGAAATTTTCCAAAGAAATCAAAAAAAAAAAATTAGACGCTAGCATTTTCCAGATCGCTACATCCTTCATCAGTGTTCTTCGCATTTATCTACCTCAAGTTGTGTATATTATAAGCATCGTCCATTTAGCCAACTAATTAATATTAATTTGGTTTGACGAAATTCACACACAACTAACATTTGTTTTTGCATTTGTACCAAACTATCGGTATGGCCACGAAATGCAAATTTATTTATAATATTCTACGGTTCAATCCCTGATTGGGAAATAATTAAAATAGACTTTTAATTTTAATTTAAACCAAAAATATAACAAAAAAATGTTGCCGTTATATCAACAGTTTACTAAAAATCAAAAATTTATTTCACCCAAAAATTATAAACAAAACATCTCTATTGAAGCAACAAATTTTTTGTTTGGTAAAAATGGTGCGAACCTGCAAAAAAGAAGTTTTAATTTATTTTATTTATTTTTGTATTTGTTTTTATTTTTAAATTAAATATTTACTAAACAAAAATATCGGCTTTCGAAACACTTTTTGCTATAAAATTGGGAAGCAGGAGAAAATAAGACAATATGTAACAACACCATGATGGCGGGTGTATAAGTTTCGGCACGGCCGAATATAATATTTCAAGACGTAAACATTGAAGTATTAATCGTTTTTGCAGACTACGTAAATCATAGAGTTGCCAGAATTTGCAATATTTTGTCAACATCCAAGAAAGGAAATGGGACCGCCGGTTTCAACTGTTTACTTACCAGATTTTGCCTCTCTTTGGGATATTTTCTGCATTTGGATACAAACATGTATTCATGTGAGTGAGTGAGCGTGTGTGTGTTTATGTGTGTGCGAAGAAACATGTTGCATAAAGAAAAATCCAACACCTTTTATTAGGAACGTGTTTTAATTTCCATTACGACATGCAATTGAAAAATGCGGAAGTTTTAAGAAAACCAGCCGCCACTAGTGAAAATGAAAGTCTTTGTAGTTGTTTTATTTGTATTTGTTATTATTATTATTATTATTATTATTATTATTGTTTTTTTTTTTTTTTTTTTTTTTTTTAATAACTTTTAATGTACGAATGTACTTATTGTTTAATGAGTAAAAAATATCACATTTTTAATTGGATTAAATTTTGTGTTGAGTGTTGATTTTTCATGACGTTTTTTTAAGATCATAAATTTGCATGGATGGATGTTTTTAACACAAACGTTCTTCTTAAATAATAAACTTTATTTAAAAATAATAATATTTATTGTTTTACAATTAAATATTTGAATATTTTTGACTCTTAATTCTAATAAATATCAATCAAGAATTGTCTGGTAAACAATTTGATTTAAAAGGGTTTAATCAGTCATAATATTCCTTAAACTAAATTTTATTTTAAATTGTTTTAAAAGAAATTAACTTTTTGGAGCAATTTCAAAATGTGGAAGAAGTTGCTTTTTTGTTCTATTTATCTCTTAAATTGTTGCAAACACTCATGAAAAAATATATGTTTTATGTTTTAATTTATAAATTCTTTTAGAAAGAATTGTATTTACATTTAGGCAATTCACAGTTTTTGGTTTTTATACTTTTTTATGTTTGAGTGCATTTAGTTAAAAAAACGAAATACATCTGTTGAAGATGACAGATAATTATTATTATTTAAACTATCATTTTCATCACTATAAATGTTGTTGTAGTAGTTGTTGTTGTTGCTGTTATTGTATGAATATTGAGTTTGATGTTGCTGCCATTCCTCTTCGCGTTGCCTATAACGGTAACGCATTTGTCGCCTGGCCCCCTGATCATTGTAATTCGATAGAACTTCATAGTAAATATCTTCTTCGTACTCACCCGAATCATCATAATCAGGATCGTTGTGATGGGGTTGGGTAAATAACCTCGCTGATATGGTAATTTTTAAAAATATAACTTCCAAGACACAAACCATTAAAAATAGGGAGAGTAAAGCCAGATGAGTATGACCCCAAAGTTCGAGTTTTTCCCAACCGAAAATCTTTGTTGCTTGCAGTATCATTTTATAAATATTTTTTTTTTGTAAAAAGTCTTTTACATTTCGTTTTTAATGTACGTTTTTTTTTTATTATTTTCAATTCAAACTTTTTTTGTGTTGATTTGTTAATAGAATTGATGGTGCGACTTTCTCGAAAGACAGTTACTTTTGTATTGTTTATTTGTAACATTGCGCGTTATTGTACAAGCTGTTGTTTATCAGTTTCAGTTGGTGATTTGATTTCTAAGCCAACCTGAATGAATGTATGTACAGTAGTCCCTCGGTTTACGCGTCAACTTCATTAATGTTGTTAATGTCGTTGATGTCTTTCAGCTTTGATTGTTGGCATCATTTGTAATACGCAATGTTTTTTGTTTATTTTAATCAAAGGTGGCTTCAGACAAAATGTTTTTTTACATATGACTTGTCAGAGTTTCCATAACAAAATATATATGTGTCGTGTAAAAAACATATGACAAATTTTCATTTAGAACGTGTTTTAGTTTTATATGACGAGGCATTTGACTTTTAGTAGTGCAACTTTTTTTCTTTACCTATGCCGTTATTAAATGTCCAAAAAGCACTAAAATTGATGAAAGCAGAAGCAGAGTTGACAAATTTATTAGCATTAGCAAAGCCGCTCACCAAAGCAACTGGTGTAAACAATGATTTACTCTGAAGGTTATGTCGGACGTCACATTTACACGAAGCAATTTTCAAGACTCTCTTACTCTTTAAACATATTTTTATATATATTTTCGGAACTTGTCTTCAACAGTTATCAAAAATGTTAATAGTTTTTACCTTTTTTACTTTATTGATGACTTCTTCGTTAAATATTTATTTGTGATAAATTTCTTTAATCACTCCTTGCAAAAGTATTTTTTGCCATTAACTATTTACAATATGAAAAAAGAAAATCAATAGTGTCGTTTATCGGGGAATAACTGTATCGACGTGAGTATCTTGTTTTCAAGCACTAGTGATTCTCAAACTTGATGGTGGAAAACGCAAATCTATTCACCTACAAATTTAACATGACTTCTCATATTGACATCTTTAAAATGATTGGGAATCGCATATTTTAAATTCGTTTTTAAGTTTTATTTTTGTTTCTTTCACTTAATTTGTTTTTTATTTATATTTTTGTTATTATAAAAACTGTGTTTTATTACGTATACACGAACAACAACAACAAAAATATTAATTTGTTTGTTATTTTGTTTAATGAATTTTTATTTATTATTTTTTTTTTTTTTTTTTAATTAAACAAATCATTTTATTAATAAGCGCCAGATTTGAGAAAAAAAAACAAAATCTTTTGTTTAGAAGAGTTGAAAGTATTTGAAATATTTTTTTTTTTTTTTTGGCAAATAATGGGTTCGACAATGAATCAGCCTGTGTGAATATTTTTAAATTTATAAGAACCAGATGTTTTTCAATCTTTCTTTCTTTCTTGAATATTAACTAAACAGTTTAGAAGATCATTTTTTTAATTTTGTTTTTTATATTATCATAATTAATTAACCTTTCATAAATATTCAGAAATGGATAATAAATTGTTCAAATTTGATCAGAAAAGAAAACTACGATGGGGCTGCAAAATGTGAAACCCGGAAATTAAAGTTTTGTTAAACAAGAAATTTCAACAGTTTCAAACATTTTAGAAATCAAATAGATGCTTGAAATTTGTAGCGCACGGTCTGTCATATTGTTCGAAATCGTGTGTATGAAATTGACCGCATACCCGTACAAAAGTTTTTGAGAAATAAAAGTAAAGTTTTTGAATGCATAGTCGGTGTCGCGCATACGTACAATCAATACAATCTACATAATAGAAGTCCTACATAAAAACTTCTTGGTGGGTATTTTACGTTTTACGTTTTAAATTGAAAGTTGTAGTTGCTTTGAAAGTTTAGTTTACCTTCGAGAGTTGAAAGATTGAACGTGATTTTCTTAGCGATGTTTTTCTTTCGCAAAATTTTTTTCTAAACTCAAGTAGTACTAAACACTACTGCTCTAGGGAGACTAAATTGGTCTTTACAAATATTAATCTTTTAACACATTGTTGACCGGCAATTTATCTCATGTCATCGGCTATTATTTCGTAATTGGATGTGGAAGTAAAACAATAAAAATCAAACTTTAATAACTTTATTAAACTTTTAATATTTCTTTTTCGTATGATAAGCAGTATAAAAATCACATCGCATCACGAGTTTACTCGTGGCCGGTCAGCAACGTTCGGCCATAAAAATACGAGTTAACTCGTGGCCAGCCAACAATGTGTTAAAAAGGGAGTCTTTATTTTCTTAATACCTTCTTGATTGTTTTCAAAAAGAACTAATAAATACTCGTTACAAGTCAAGAAAAGAAATGAATGATTCGATCAAAGCTAAAAAATTAAATTGAACTGGATTTACTTTAAAACACCTGTCATTTCGAGTACATTTTTGCTTTAAGTACATGAGCATAAATCAATGTTTTGTCACCTAAAGCTGTTTTTTAAAGAAGGCTTTTTTAACCCTTTACCACAAAAAGTTGAAATAGGATGTATCTAAAATTCCTATTTTTCTGTTTGTTAGTTCAACAATATCCATTTTCGACTTCGAATGAGCAATGTCCGTCTGTCCTTCCATGTTAGTGCTGAAATCAACCTTGCCAGAGCACTAGATGAGCTAGAGAAACTTTAAATACGCTAATCGATTAGAAATAGTGTCGAAAGAGGTGATATTGGAAATCAGCCAGATCGGTCCATGTCCCTCGAGGCAGTGGGCTTAACACCAAGCATGAGTCAAATATTTCCATTCGAAACAATGAAGTAACTTCAGTTAAAAAAACACATAGGGAATTTAAAATTAAGAAAAAAAAACACGAAGCGTAAAAATTGACGCTCGCCTATATTTTCCGATATATGGGCCTCTGAACTTTTCAGAGAAAAGTACAATTGTGCACCATTTTTTTTTAAATATTAACATGGGTATCATTTAAAATTTTTTGAATAGGTCTTTTAGGAAGTAATTAAATTAAAAAAAAAATGCTTAACCCATTAAGAGGTGGTGACATTTTTATGTAAAAAGTACTTTATTTTTTTTACATTTTTTAATTTGCTGTTACCCTTAATATTTGTTTGATTGGAGTTACTTCATTTTCCATCTTTGTGTATAGGAAAGCAGATTAGTAAATTGAAGGCACGCGTTAGTTTTTATTTGCTCTTTATTCACTGACTTATAAATAATTGTGATTAAAATAGTGCTGCCATATTTTTATAATAATACAGTGGGTCATAACACTTCACAAAACTAGATTTACATTTAAGATGCTGCAAAGCCGAATAAAGCTCTTATTTGTTTATTACTCTTACTTGTTTATTATTTAAACATTAAATGCAACAATTAAAGGCAACCTTCAAATTATAGAGATTCAACATCATATTCTGGTCTTGCATTTTTAGTAAAAACGGAATCGGTTTTTACGATAATGATACACATTTGTTACTACATTTTTCAAACAAAAAGATTGTTTAGCACAACGGTTCTCAAATGGGGATCCGTAACAGCCATCCAAGGGGTCCGCATGAAGAACCGAAAAAACAGTGTTTTCAAAAATAATAAAAGTTTTATTTTGAACCTGGGCTTCAAAAGGGGTCCGCAAAAAAAATTAGTTTACTAGGGGTCCGTGAGCAGGAATTTGACGAAAACCCCTGGTTTAGCAGCACTTCAATAGACATGAAAAATCATTTCGAAAAAGTTTTAAGAAACCAATTTCTGATAAATCCATTAATATTTGACAGTGGAGGAGATTCATGTAAAATCAAAAATTGCTGGAAATAATTGCGCTTGTTGAAAAAGCATTTGAGTTAATTTTGATGTTGTGGCGATTTGTTATTAAATTTTTTTATTTATTTTGGGTTTGGTATCGTCTTTAATAAATTATACTGCCTAAAAGTAGGCTGCAATATTTTGATTTATTTTTAATTAAATTGTATTTGATAAAATTAATTTTAAGCTGGATTAGTTTTGCTTAACTTATTGTTTGTTGTTCATCACTTTTTTAACATCTTTACGAAAATATTTATAAAAATTTATCTGTTTGATAAAATTGTACTTTGAAATTAATTTAAAACGATGATATTTTTAAACATGAAGTGATGATTTTCTTGTAAAGTTTCTTCTTCTTTGTTTTCTGTCCCTGCAACTAAATTAAAAATTAAATTGACACAAGCAGTCAATTATTATTGTTATTGTGGTTGCAATTTGACGAATTTATATTTTTCTTTGCTTTCACTTTGTCTTCATTTACATGTTTAGCACTCATTTTTTTTTAATTTTATTATCGATTTTTTTTTTTGTATGTACAACAAAAAACTCGTTTAAAAATAAAAATCTATTAAAACACAACTTAAAAATGAATGCTTTAAAATTTTAAAAAGTACAATTATTTTACAACAAATTAAATTGTTTTTAAAATTCTTTTTTAATCCACTAAATATTTGGCTGAAAACCCAAAATTCTCGAATAAACAAATTTCTTAAAATATATATTAAACACATTAATACTCTTATAACTATTAAATCAAATCTATCTTTAATATACATTTGCCATTTTTTATTAAAACGGTTTAAATACATTTCCTTGCCAACACTTTTCGCTGGCTGTTACAGTTAAAAAATAATCGCTCTAAGTAACTTGTAGACATACCAAAGCTTTTGGGGAGTTGCAAGAAATTCAATTACCGTTATAGTCATTGCATTTTCAATATTCGTCACATGTAATTTAGTTAAATGTCTTTTACCGTCTTTATGTCATGTCAGCCGATTGGCTTATTTTCCCTTCTTTTGAGCACTTGAAGCAAACAACTGGCAGAGAGTTTTTAAAGTCTTTAGGCAGTTGGCTTCTTAATTTTCAAATAATTTACTTGGCTCATTGTTGATTCTTGTTGTTGGTATTTATGTTTTATAGTCAGCTTATGGTGCGAAATTAAATAAGTTTCATTTTTATTTTAGCTCAATCGTGTTACACTTTTTTTTCGTTTGACAGTAAATTAGAAATTTGAAAAAGAGAGCTTCACTTTCTTGTTGTAAAAGAATATTGAGTTCTAATTAGAAATTTAGCAACTAATCATTAAATTTAAGGTGACAGTTTATTTTGGCAACGAGGCAACGAATCTTTTTACAATTTTATTTATTGGCATTGACGTTTTTGTGAGGGAAAGCAAATAATTGAAAAAAATAAAGTTTCCAAAAGCCTCTAGAAAAATTTCTGTAAAAACCCCGAAATGGAACCAACTTTTTTTTAAATAAAAAAATTACTACCGTCTCTGCAAACTTCTTAGTATGAATTTGATAAAACTTATAGCGCAGCTGCTAAACCATTTTTGAATTCTAAAATTTTGTAAATGATTTTTAACGTGTTTGTAGAACAACAAATAAAGAACCCTTTTAAGTACGTTCGACAATGTATTCTATAAAGTTTTAAGCGTCCGAAAAGTTAAAGGGTGTGTATTCGTTAATTGGTGGCACATAGGAAGGTTAAGTGATAAGAATTTTCTTGAATTATTATTTGTGAAAAATATTGTTGCCACGTTTTTCGTTCGTCTCAATCATTGTAAACTTTTCCGTCATTATAAAACTGTCGATGAAACAGGAATTTATCTTATTTTACAAAAAAAGGAACCTCCAAAAAAATATAAAACCTAGAAATAAAAGCTATAGACTTTACAAAACGAAAATTATTCTGAAAATAATAAAGTCAATAAAATCGGCGTTGTTTATTGGACCCTTAAAAAATTTAAAAATCACCAATGAGTATAATTGCAAGGTGATGTCGTTTTAAAACAATGCTCGGACAGTTTTTATCGCAAAAAAAAAAATAATATGTAAACGAATTATTTTTCATATTTAATTTTTAATGACTTTCTGTCGTTTCAAAATTTAAAATGATAGGAGACCAACTCTGCAACTGGAGTGGTCTCCTAGACCTTCCGAAATATAAAATTGTGGAAGGCTTCAAGAAATGGAAATATAAAATGGAAAGAAATATGAGAAGAGTGTTTTTTAATAATTCTGCAAAGACTTACTTCCACTTGCTTACTCGGGAGTTTGTATTTTAACGAATTCGTGAAAAAAACCATTTAACAAACTTAAGCGGATCGACAATTATAAAACTTGATTTACGAAATCGATCTATTTTTTTCTTTTTTTAATTGACTAAAAAAAAATTTAGTTTGATTTGATTAATTTTTTTTATTAAACTGATTTTCGCCGGTAGCCTAATTGTCAAACTCCATATCAAGGCGAATTAATTACTAGGAGATAGCAATGGCGAATTCGTTCATTTTCGCCGTTATAGAGCACCATGTTGATATCAAAAATAGCTGAGTAAACAAAAGGAAGCCGAATTTAATTTATCCTCTAATTATCATTTGGTACTTTAAATGAAGTTGTACCCAAATGGTTTCTTTCTCCTGCATATCCAGCAATACCTCACATTTCAGTTTTTGGTTTTAAAATTTAATTTTATAAATTTGAAAATTTTTTATTCTTGAAGTTTTGAAAACAACGCTGGACTATTAGAGCCACGTGCAAATTCATTCGCCTTGCTCTATATATAAAAACTCTGTATTAAGGCGAGTTAATAACAGGTGGCCTTAACAGCCCAGGGGACAAATAACGGCTCTCGTTATCGTTCGAAATTTCAATAGAATTTAAATGTAAATTTCGATCGATATCGTTTGCCCTGCCCCTCAGGTTATTTTGTGATTTTTTTCTTCTTCGAATGTCAAAAGTTATGATCTCTTATTGCACTTCTTTTTTTTGACAGCCATAGACGAATTTTACAAAAGCAAAACGTACATATTTTTTTCGTAGTGTTGTATTCATTTTCGCCGTGAATATACCTGTTTTGACATTCGGGCTTACGGCAAGAACTAACGAATTCGCCATCGCTACCACCTTATAATTGATTCGCCTTGGCTACGAAGTAAAATAAGTTAAACAATTAAATTTTAATTTATTAAACAAAAGACCTTTGCCAGTCGGCTACGGTTTTTAAACATAAAAAAAAATAATAAAAATATCAAATTATTTTTAATAAAATTTTTTTCAAGTTGTAAAGGTTTGCAGCTTTAGTTGTTTTAGAGCTTCGAGAAGTATGAGGAAAAAAAATAGGATGAAGCATAGACTTGAGTCTATCCCCAATTCGTTTTCCTTTGTCAGTTGTAACTGATAATTTTATAAAGCTGCAGACTTAAACAAACCGCCCATTATTTAATGTTAATGACTGTAACCAACAAAACATAAAATATGTAACTGCGGATTTCTCAAACAGTTTTTGCAAATATTTTCAAATCCATAAATATTTTATGACTTCATATGCAAGTTTGCTTTTTTTTACTTTTTAATTTATTCAACAATTTTAATAAATTTCTTTTTTTAACTTCAAATTTCCGGTTGACGGACAATTTACACCTTTCAAAGACCAAATAACTTCATAATGAACAACAAACATGAACATGAACATTTCATAATCACTGTGTTCATGATCAAGGCAATATTATTTGAATATTTAACATAGAAAAAGTTTGCAATCTTGATAAAAAAAGTTGAATTATGTGAATACGAACGATGTCTTGTTATTCATTTTATACTTCTGCCCACAATTTTTTTTTTTTTTTTTTGCTTGAAAATAAACATAAACGTTTTTGGTAGTACAAGTGTGCATTGCTGCAACCTTAAATTTGCAATATTTTTAAAATAAAATTTACATTGAGCAGCAGGAACAAGTAACTGTGTTACAACCAACAAGAGGCCACAATTTCTTTGATAATTAAAAATCGTTTTAAACATGTTACTGTCTCTACCGGTCTGGTCGGTGCCTTTCTTTGTATAGAAATCAAATGAAATTTCCGGTTATTTATTGTCGTTATCTTTTTACCAGCATTTATAACCCTGCTTACACGTAGCAATTTTATGTTGCCAAAACTCTTTACAAAAAAAAATTATTTCTTTTTTATTTATTATTTTGATTTGGAGTTTTGAAAATTGATGAACTTTTACGTAGTCACGGAGGGTAAAATATGCAAAATGACGTTGCCATATTTATCAGATGAAAATTAAATTCGTGTCAAAATAAAGACGGCGAAATTAAGAAATAAAGTTAAAGTGGAAATGAAATTGTAATTTTTTTAATTTGAATTTAATCAAGTCAGAAAGAAGAATATTTTAGTTTAAATTGATTATCTGGGGAATAAATTCGTATTTTTTTTTTAACATTCAAGGTGCACGTTACAGCATTATTGAACTAGATTTATAAGAAAAAAGAAATGATAGAGTTCGATTAGTGGTATTTTTATATTTTTTAATTTTTTAATTCAAATAATAAACCAGCCTGCTTTTTTTATTTTGTAAATGTTTTGTTTTTATCGTTTATTTTTTATTCGACCTTTTAAATTTTAAATGTTTAATCTTTAATTTGGGCTCAAGGTCGACAAACTTTTACTTAAAATAAAACACTTTATTTTTTTAAAACAATTTTCTCGCTCGAAATATTGAAAACAAAAATATAGAAAACTGTTTTAATTTTAAATAAAATATAAAAAAATGTGTTTAATTTTAAATAAAAGTTTATTGGCCTTGTGTCCAAATTAAAGATTAAACATTTTAAATGTTTTTATATTTTAAGTGAATGTCGATTATAAAGGTTTTCGGGGTATAGCAATATTTCTTCAAAACAAAATAGAAGATGTATTAAAACCAAAATACCCAGATCATATCAACAAAAAGAATTTGACCCCTTAAAGTACTTCATTAACTTATTTCTTCTACAAAGACTATTCTAACTCCGTTTGCACTAATGATTTCCGTTTAGTTTAGATTTTAGACAATTTTCGCTTAATCTGCTCTAGGATATACAAGGTGTGTGAGAAAAGTAATGAGATTGGCAACACTGCGGGAAATCTGGCAACATTGTGTCTACCGGCCGATGCTAAATATTATTTTGATCCCTTCCACCTTCTCAGTCCGAGTTACAACTCCGTACAGTTAACATATTTGTTTTGACAGCGCCATTTGTAAAGTTGTGTTTTCATTGTGCGTCACAGAAATGAAGCATCGGAATTAAGAGCATCGTTGTGCAATAAAGTTTTGTGTTAAACTTGTTGAATCCGCGAATGTGACTTTTGAAAAGTTGAAACAGTGCTTATTGAGAGCATAAGTTCTCTGCTGGCACAAATCATTTCTGGAAGGCCAAAAACACGTTGATGATGAACATCGCTCTGGGAGACCATTTCCATCCGTGAGTTTTTGATCTCAAAACTCATAACTGTTGTTCCTCAACCCCGTTATTCACCTGATTTAAGTCCTTGTGACTTTTTCTCCTCTTCCCAAAATTGAAACATGTCCAAAAAGGACATCATTTTAGAACTCTGGAGAACATTTAAAAGATTGTGACCGGCCAGTTAAAAGCCATAACAATTGAAGACTTCCAGCGCTGCTACCAAGAGTGGGATCGACGACTCCGCCGATGTATAGCTGCCCAAGGGAACTACTTTGAAGGGGATAACATTGTTGTTTGAAAATAATAAAAACTTTGGTTAGTATGAAATCAGTCTCATTACTTTTCTCACACACCTCGTAAATACCTAAGCAAAAAACAAAGAACAAGTAAATATTCCCTATGTACGAATGTAAGATGAACATTAATATAATTTTTGATAAATTTTACATAATCGTTTGTAATTTAACTCGAAAAACACTTAATAAATTACCCAATTTATTATAGAAAACTTTTCGCATTAATAATTTTAATTTATTAAAACTCCTACTGAGTTGTAAACAAATCAATGTCATCTTAAATTTTTATAGAAAATTTGCCAAAATATCTGTCAAAAGCCAAAGAAAATTTAAAAAAATGGGTGAAAATGTAAGTGATAAAAGAAAAATATGAATTTTAACTTTTATTTTGTAATATTTATTGTTTAAAATTGTATAATTTCAAGAAATATTTTTTAATTTTCCGTTTCTTCTTCTTTTGGTAAGCAAAAACCAATAAAACAGTCAGTTACGAATGCATAGTTTGAAAAAGTAATTTAAAAATAATTTAATTTAATTAATTAAATTTAAGTGATTTAAAATAAATTAAGTTATAAAATTTTTAGTCTGAAAATGATATTTATTGCACATGGGTATGTAAGTGAATATTAACGTTTGTAAAAAAATGAAAACAAACGTAAAATAAATTATTTTCAAATATACATATTTTAAACTGCTCTTGATCTCTCCCTCTCTCTCTATCTCTCTCTGTACAGTTTTGTTTTTGCCAAAGATAGTTTCAACACTTAAAGTTTTAATGTTGTTTAAGAAATATTTAACACTAAAAATGATTTCAACCGGTAAAATGCAAAATATATTTCTAAACTTTATATTTTTATTGTAAAATATTGAGAAATCAGGGCAAATAAAAATTCAAGTTTTTTACATAAAGTTTTATAAGTCACTAAAAAAATTAAATGTTAAGAGCTGCTACGACTTTATGTTGACCAAAGTTTTTATTGAGGAAAAAATAAGAATCCTGTGATAACAAGTGCAGGTATATCTATGAGATTCAACCTTAATACTTTTAAAACCCTTGAAACATAATCATTTAAATGTGTGACAAGTGACTTATGCCACTTTCAAAATAAACGGCTCATATATAACTTTATAGTCTAAAAAAAGCTATTGGTGTTTGGATAAGCAAAACATTCATTGCGTTTTTCTAGGCAAAACTTAAATGCAGAATTTTCTGCAAAATGCTTTTCAGGTTCTATTAATAAAAATCACAATTTTTTTAATAAATCAACTAAAATTTACTTATTTGGTTTTTGGGTCATTTTTTAATTTAATTTTTTCAAAGAAAAATTATTTTTTAAATGATTGCAGACGTTTTCCAATATTTTTAAATAATTAGGAAATCTCCTCAAAATTCAAAAAAAAAAATAATTTTTATATATTAAATTGCAATAGTTTATAAAAGTACTGCAGAAAAATACAACCTTAACAACTTTTTCCATTTATACAAGAAAGTTTTTGTCAATTAAAAACAATAAATTTAAATAAAATTCGAAAGGGTTTTAAGGCTGCTAGAAGCAAAAAGCTAGACAATAAAAAATAAAATTTTCAATTTTAGAAGCCTAATTCTCCCAAACTATAAAATGAGCAACATTTTCAAGGCTTTATATTAGCTATTTGTAAAATTTTTAATTTTCAAAAACCAAAGAAAAATAAGAATTTGGTAGCGGTTTTAATTTTTCATATATCCGAGGTGTGTTACTTTAAATTATCGCAGCGCCGGCTCTCCAAGCAATATTATGTCCAAATTTAAAATACAAAATTCTCTGCATCTCTTTTTTAGCCGTTTAAAAAACTACAAAATTATTAAAATTTATCCCAAATCCCCCACTGTGCAACGTATATTTTGTGAGAATTTAATAAAATTGTTTGTTGTTCGAAATAAAACCATTTAAAAGAATCAAGCACGATTAACACTTCTAAAAATCTTTTATCAAATCTACATTTTTCAAAGGTATCAACATTTAAACGCTTCCATATTTTATTTTCTTTTAAATATGAAACCGCTTCTAATTTGTTGAAAGATAGCGCTTACCTTAGAAAATCATTAGTTGCTTTTGTTATTAAAAAAACACCTCCAATTATGCCAAAAACAGCTGTTAAGCCTGCTATTAAATTATAACAGCGAATTGGTGACAACTCAATAAAATTCATGTTTTTTATAATAAAATTTTAAAAAAAATTTTTTGAGTCTAGAAAAATTTTTTAATATTTTTTGTCAGTGTTAGTTATTTATTTATATTGATTGTATTTTTATTATTATTAAACACACATTAAGTTTTTTTAAGATTTGCTTATTATATCTGATTATGGCAATTAATATTTACTTTTAATTTTAACTGCACTGAAGAAATAAAAATTAAAAATCACATGTTTTTCGATAATGATGTCACTTCCCTCATTCTTTGCTGCTGTATGTAACTTTTTAATTATCGCAATATGATTATTTGTACATTAATCTTTTTAACATTTTTATCATAACTTATGAACATTTTATTTGAAAAAAAAAGATAAAGAAATATTTTTTAAGTTTTTGTTTTTATTCAAAACGATTTATTCTATCGTTCGTACATGACCAAAAAATCTCAAAACCTTAAATAATATTTTGCGGTTGAATGAATATAATCAAACAATATTTATTAAACACACCGTACAGTTCACAAAATGAAAAAAAGGTATTTTACTATTAAAATTTTATTTCCCCTTGTGCTTTAGGTATCAAGATTATCTGTGACACTTGAAAGCTTTTATTTTCAAACGAAAATTTTAAAATACTAAAAAAGCATTTTTAAAGCATTTTTATAAACTAAATCCTTAAAATTATGATATCCTTGAATTTGAATCCAGATTGTAACTATTTCAATTAAAAATATAAATTAAAAACGTCAGGTGCATGAGTGTTAGTGAGTGAAACACGTAACATTTCATTAATTCTGGATTCAGAGAACAAACATGTTGCATCAAACATAAATTCCATTTAAAATAAACAAATTAAATAATTATAAACGTTTGAATACTTCCAACAAAACGAAATAACACAAAACTATTGACCGGTGACAGACATGGAAAGTTGAATTTTTGAAATGGTACTTATTTTTCACTACAAAAAAAGTACTTTTTCAATATCAAAAAAGGACATTTCGATACTGCCATCTTAACAGAGTAACTAAAAATATTTTTTATTGTAGGAATTTTACAAAAAATGCTGAAACTAGCATTTAACGTTTTTAATAAGGCGATTTTTAAATAATAAATTTCTATAGTAAAACACATTAAAATATGTTGCTTTTCAGTAAACAACATTAAAGTTCTATCACTTTTGTGAAAAAAATTTCTTTAAAAAAATACTGAATTGAAAAAAAAAAATTTCTTTAAAAAATTAATGTGCAACAAAAAACAATAGCACTGAATTATCCATCCCTGTTTGTCGGTAAGAATTGCATTAGTTCGACTGTAGTATTTGCAAGAGAATTAAAGTTAAAATATATTTTAAACAATAATGTTTATTTAAATATTGTTAACAACGTTGTTTTTAAAAATTTCGTGTTTCTTTTATATTTAAATAGAAAATCAGGTCAAGTTCACAACATAAAATTTAAAAGTTTGCATTTTTTTTCTCTCTTCTCTAGTTTGTATTAATTATTTTTATAATTTTCTTTTTATTTTTTGTAGTTTGTTTGTCTATTTGGTCCAGTTTTCATTTAACATGAAAATGATATTTTTCACTTGAATTATCAGTAAAACTGTGTTTTAATGGAAAATATTTTAAACCGTTTCGCATCATGTGATCGTTGTTATGAAATTTTTATAGTTTTTTGTTTTAGAATTTATTTCTTGGTCAAATACTTTAAAATAAATTTCATTTTATTTAATTCGATTTTGATACCACCACGTTATAAGTTTTACCCGTAACGTTACACCTTTAAATTAAAGCTTTTTTTTTCAATAAAATTTTTTTCAGTTTTCTGATAAGCGTCAGTCATCCATCCATCCACTGATAAAATGAAAATAAATAAATAGAATAAATAAACAAAAATATAACTTAAAAAAATGTTTATAAAATATTTTGTTTTTCTTTTCAAACGCTTTTTTTATCTGTTAAAATATTTGTATTTGTAATTAGCGAATGAGGGAATAACGAATTTTAAGAAATTCTTCACATATAAATGTGATTTTAAATAATTTTTAATTATTTACAATTTAATTTAAAGCTGAATAAAAATTTTGTTTTTTTAATATATAAAAATTTAAGTTTTATATTTAAATTATTTTTATCTAAAAATAAACACAAAAAATCTGTGCGTTGTGTTCTCGTTACAATTGCGGAACTGAAAACATTTTGTGGTCTTCTCTCGACGTATTTGTCTGATTATTATCTGATTATTTTTGCACTTTTGCCATACAACCCTTAAAAAATGCAAATGAAAGAGAATCAGTGCAAAAAGATAAATTAAAAAAAACAAAAACACATTTAGTCAGGCTTTTAGCAGACAGACAGTAAGCGAAATATTGGACATTAATATGACAAAGAAAGACTAGAAGTAAAATAAATTAAAGACAGCAACTAAACATCTACAAAATACTTTTAAAAGAAAGCTCTCTTTGTAAATACCAGCCCTGGGCAGGGTAAACATTGTTTTTTAAAGGAATTTACAAGAATTTTAATTTAGTTTCAAAAAAGTTTAATATTTTTAACTATGAATGACTAAATTAATAAAAAAAAAACACAATTTACCAAAAAAAGATACTTTTTAAAAGACCTTTTAGAAAAGTACTTTTTGAAGGTTACACATTAACCGTTAGCAAAAACTATTCAATTCTGGAAAAAAAGGTAAATAATAAAACTTAATATTACTTTCTGTTTTTAACTTTTGGGATTTTAGCCGATTGAGGGTGTCATATTCTCTTTTACGATTTTCATAAATTAATAATTAATTTAATAAAAAAATATTAAGGACGAACATAAAGCCTTCGAAAAACATTTTCAAAATTCATTTGACATTTTCATGCTCATTCGACAAACGCCCAAGCCTTGTGGAGGTAGAAACCTAGCGACTGAATATGAATGATACGCTTAATCAGGGTCTCATGAAAATGTCTGATTGGGACCGGTCAAATAGAAGAGATTTTAATGCTCCTAAAACTCAATCTTGCACGCTTACGCCAGAACGAAAATAGTGCTTAAGCTGTAAGTAAGTGGATGGTATAAATATTAAGGAATCAGAAAATCGATGGAGCGAAAAAATCTTCGATGCTTCAAAAGAAGTTTTCAAGTGCCTCGGCTGGGATATTTAACTCCATCTTTTCTCCTTCGTATTTATACCACCAACATTCGGTCTAGAATGGAATACAATTCTCAGGTACGGGCCGGTGCTTCAAAGTCTGTTTTGGATTTACTCGACGGCGTAAAGGAGAGGTCAAAGAGGCTCATAGGTGACAGTAGGGTATCCAACTCTATTGACTCTCTTAAACATCAAATCATTGTGGGTTCTATTTCCCTATTTTATCGATTATTCAATGGAATATGAACTGATAAGATTAGGAAACACGTTACCAATATCCGCACGTTTTTGCGTACAATACGCTTTTCATGAAGAGCTCATCCATTTGGGGTCGATTGACCAGTGAACTGCATTATGCGTTACAGAGAGAATTCAATTTTTAACCGAAGAGTTTATATGTGGAATCATCTTCCACATAAAGCCTTTCCTGTTACTTTTAATGTAGAATAATTCAAATTGAATGTCCACAAACACTACTCCCTTTATCCTCCCTCCCACAACCTAATTTCCTAGTTCTGGCACAAAGATTTGTTTGAGTAGGAGTCATCTTCTGAGTGCTGATCCGAAAGAAAAAAATATATAAAAGTCACAGGGAAAAGGTACTCTTTATGTTAATATCTTTAAAAAACAAGAATAGTTCCCAGGGAATATTCCAAAACTTTTCTAACCAAATTTTATTAATCGTTTTCACGTTAAAAGAAAAATATTTGTTTTTCTCAAAAGTTAAAACTGGTATCCAAAATTAGTGGTTGTATTAATTTACAACAGCAAACAATTTTTAAATGTACTTCTGTTTAACAAATAGTTTATTCAATTTCAATGCTATTAAAATTCAAAGTTTCATGCAACCAAAACTGATTTCATGTTAAAAATAACAAAATTTTATCCCATTCGGTTTTGTTTTGAAAGTATGAAAATTGTTTAAACAATGGAGTTTCAAAACTTCAAATTAAAAATATTCAGACAAATTAAAATAAGTAAATTAAAGAAAAAATAAATAAATGAAATCATGTGACAGCCAACGAATTTCATTGTGTTCATCGTAGCAACAACGAATTAAATAAATTCTGCTATGAGTTGGAAACAATGAGAACTTTATACGAGTAATGCAACGAATACTCGAATACTTTTTTTAAATTAAATTAAAAACAATAAACCAATTTTTTGAAATTTTCTTTAATATGAGATTAAATAAAAAAGTTATGCAGTTGCAATTTTTCTTATATTTTTGTAATTAACGTGTTGGCAAACTTGAGTTGAAATTAGCAGTTGCAAAAAATATGAAATGAATTGCAAACATCTACGTTGTGTTCGTAATTCAGAATAATTATATTCTTTGTTTACTTTATCGTTTGCTAATTTAAAGTTGATCCTAAAATAAATACGAGGGTTAATAAAAATGTTATTCCAAAATCATCCAAGAAGCAGTAAAAATTTTAAACTTTTTTACAACAAATTTTAGGTGGAAAAATCATTTGATAGTTTTAGGAAAAAAGCTGTTTTGTACTTTTCATAATGATTTTCTATACCGATCGCTAACAGCTGATGTTGTGGATGCATCACTTTATCTCAAAATAAAACAATTGAGATTGCAGTAGACTTTGGGAATTGAATTCGCCCCGAAAAAAGAGATAGAAAATCGATAAACGTCGAATGTAGTTTACAGAGAGAAGTCATGAAAAAGTACTCATTTAGTAACAAAAAAAGAAAACTGGTGTGTTACCACATACACCTTTCGTTCCGTTTCTGATTCCAAGCAAGTATTGTTAAATTGGACTCGCACAGGCAGCGTTCCGCGCCATGTATGGGCCAGCCTTTAATTTTTAATTAAATTATTTTTAAATTTGTTGTTGGCAATTTAAGGGGTTTGTCAATACTTTTTTGAATATTAAAACTAAATACGTCAAATTAATTTTTTTTTACTTGTTGTTTAAGAGGACACACACAACCTGTGTCAATTTCAAGTATTTGCCTTGCTACACCGACAGATATTATAGCGACAACAAAAGAGTTACGTTTTAACGCTATAGATAGGGAGCAATAAAAATATATATTCTTTCTTCGCTGTAATGACTTATTGAACTGCCCTCGCATTAACAAACACATAGACGGAAAACTTTTACCTTTTGAATTATTATTCTTTCGTGCACTTTAACAAATTTAGGCCGATTTTTACAATTTTTTGTATTGAATTAATTATTCTTTTAAAAAAAATTAAAATATTTTTGTTAAAAATTAAGAATAAAAAAATTCTTGCAAAAAATTCTGTAAATTATTTAAAGAATTTATTCGTTTATTTTTTAATTAAAATGTCTGACTCATGTATTTATGATTTGTATTTGAAGCTTAAAGCGTTATAATATTAACTTTTTTAGATCATTTAAAATGTTTTAATATTATGCGGGCTTAAGCTCTTTGAAATAATGATTTCCTTGTACTCTATTGATTGATTATAATTCCCATGCAATCAATATTGTAAAATTTACAGACACATTTGAGGAATCAAGCTCTTTTTGTACTAATAAACAAAAATTAAAATATTTAAGCCGTTTATTTTGAAAGTGGCATAAGTCACTTTTACAAAAAAAAATGTTTAGAGCTGCTACGGTTTTATGTTGACCAAAGATTTTATCGGGTAAAAAATAAGCATCCGGAAATAGGAAGTGCAAGGAAGTCTTCTCGAGATACTCCATACTTTTTAAACCTTTAAAAATTAAGCTTTTTAAAGCAAACTAACTTATATCACTTTCAAAATAAATGGCTCATCTATTGTAGATTTTTCACTTATGAAAGTTTGAACGTAATTTTTAATTTTTTTTAATGAAAAATATATTAAAAAAAAAAGATATGAAAAACTGATAACTTGCAAGGGGCCTTGCAAATTCTTATCTAACAGCCTAAATTAGCGCTTCAGACGCGACTTAAAATAACGCATGCCTTAAAGAGCCCTATAAAATGAAATGCAAAGCAGTGATAAAAACGCTAAATAAAGCCCAAAAAAGCTAAAATATCATTACTGTCTTACAACGTTTTCTAAATACCACAAAAAAATACGTCAACAATAGTAACTTGCAGCCAACTTCACTACCTTACGCGCTGTCAAAATCGGATTTTCCAATTTCTCAGCGTTTAAGCAGTGCTATTTAGGGGTGCTTTATACATTTCATACGTCCTTGAGAAATTTTGACTGATATCTTGCGCTTTACGCGCTAATTTGGGGATGGCAGCTAGGGATTAAAGACGAGTCACAGGGAGAGAACAATAGAGAAATGCTTTGAGTTGTATGTTGACTCTGATGTTTACAATATACACAACCTAAAGTAGAAAGATGCAAAGAATGCTGATGAAGGATGTAGCGATCCAGAATATACAGCATGTCAAATTTTTCTTGTTTTCTTTGGAAAACGCTCGCATACATTTCTGAACAATTTTTCTTTCCAAAAAAATTTTGAACTTAAGCCGAAAATCAATTTTAATTCATTTATAATATCCACAGTTCACCTCATGATTTCATAAAAAATATATATCAAAAATATTAAAAGCAAAAGAATTTTTTTAAGAGCATTTTAATGTAAAATATCAAAAAAATTTCGTTTTTACAATGTTCCAATCAATTATGTAACAATCGAACGTTTGTTTAAAGTAACAAGTGAGACAAAGCGAACGTGAAACTATTTCATAATATTAATTGCCAAAAGTACACAAGTCAAGTGTATTTTGTTTTGTTTTTTTATAAGAGTAAAAAAACTTACCTTAATCGGTTTCTTATCGTCGAAAAGTATTCTTCATCACGTTCCAGCGCTAATAAAATACATTGACATTGTTGTATGCGCTTGTGAAGTTGCATATCGTTACCATTCCGCAGTGCCCCAGCTATGCCGCTGTCAAAACTCGCGCTTAAAAAATTTGGACTGCCAGTACTACTTTTGCCGCTATCTGATGAACCCGATATAAAAAGACATTTTGCATCGTTTGATTTTGACGCTCCAGATGGAGATTTGACTTTTAATTTTTGTTGAATATTTGCTGGTTGAGATTGTAGATTTTTCAAACAAACAGTTTTATTCAAAATTGCTAGAGGAATATCCGCTAAGGACATTGTTTTTTACTTTAAAATCTTTTCAAATTAATGACTGAGATTTTGTTGATTTTTTCTTATCTTTTTTAAGTTTCAGTTTATAAATTTCACTTGTAATTTGTTGTTGGACACTTAATTTAATTTTGTGTGAATTGTTTTAATTATTTTAATAATTTTGCTTGTTTGTTTTTCTTCGTTCTTTCATTTTTATCAAAATATCACATTTTTTTTTATTTTATTTTTTTTTTTTTTTTTTTGAGATTTAATTTTTAGTCCGCGTTATCGCTTTTTTCATGAAGCAACACAATGAAACTGAAAATATATAAAAACCAAATTTATTGAATATTAACAAATAGTAACTTTAATTTGATGAATAAATTGCTCTCTAAAGCGACTTAATTTAAAATTGTTTATTTTTCTCCTAAGGATCGACTGTTATTCACTTTTATATTTTTAATAGAAGTTAAAAATCTCATTGTCATTAAATTCGTTGTGTGATTTAGGAATAATAAAACTGAAAGTATTTTAATAATTGAATCTAATTAATGTCAATTTTTTTGAAAATTTTTTTAAAAGATACCTCGTTTCGGTAACTAAAGTGAGAAAATTGTCACATGAAAATATTGTAATCATTTTGTTTTATACAGGCGCAGTTTCCAATCTTTTTAAATTAAAACAAGTAAGAGAGTGCTATAGTTGGCTATGCCAAATCCTTGATACCCTTTACCATTAATGTAAGTCTAGTTTAGTTAAGTAACTCCTATCAAAAAAAAAAAAAAAAAAAAAAAAATATTGCGGCAACAATAAATTAAAAAATAAAAATAGATTTAGGACGATATATTTTAAGTATTTTTTAAAAACGTTATTTTTTTCTGAAAGATCTCTTCAAAAGCTTTTAAATGATGCCAATATTGACCATATTGACAATCGAAACTTTTTATGAAAATTTCAGAGGCCCATAACTCGGAAAATATGGACGAGCGCCAATTTTTTCACTTGGTGTTGTTCACTTATTTTTTAAATCTCTATCGTCACATATATTTATTTTTTTGATTATAGTTACTTCCAAATGATAGGGAAAAATTAGAGGCAGGAGGCATGAACCGATCTTGCTGATTTATAAGAGCAAAATTTTCAAAACTGTGTCTGATCGATGGACGTGTTAAAATTTTTTTTCACTCATCTAGTGTCCTGGCAAAGTTAATTTAACCACTAACATGGACGGACATTGCTTAATCGACTTCGCTATGCATAAGGACTCCGAATATACGTTATGGGGTCAAAAATCGATATTGTAGAAATAACAAACGAAATGACAAACTCAGTTGTACCCTTTTTCTACTTTTTGTGTTGAAGAATTTAATAGTGAAAAAGAAACAAATTAAAAATGTTTTCCCTAAAATTTTTTGCATTTTATTGTTTATAGGTTAAAAATTTCAAACCCTACTAAAATCTTGCACACGTATTAATCATCGTGGATTTGTGTAAAAAAATTTTATATTTTTATTTGTTAAATTCGATAATAAAATGTCTTAATGACTGTTAGTTGGTGATAAAAAAAAACTTAAAATTAAAATTAAAATATTTTACTTCTTAATCCAAAATTGTTGTCACAATAGAAAACAACTGCAGTAACAGTCAGTCAATTCAACTGAAAACAGAAGACGACATATCGCACGCTCCACTGACCCAGTAGGAAATTTTTATTACAACAGGTTTTTTTTTCAATTCAGTACAGTATGAATACGTACATACATACATACATACATACCCTATATTTTGGTATAAGAAAAAAATGTTGGCTAATTGTATATTTAATACAACAACATACAAACAAACATGTATAACTGTCGGTTATTTCTCACGATTTACATAAATTTAGAAAATGCAAAACGCACAAATGCTCATTCGTTTATACCAAACTACTTGTATCGTTTACTATTTATAGTGATACAAAAAACATACATAATGATTTGATATGTAAGTACGTACCCTATAATACGATTGAGAATTTTTTACCGCAAAACATTAAACTCAGACATGCACCTTAATTGTGGCAATTAAATTTTTAATAGATTTATTCACTTGTTATATTCACACATCGAAAAACGCGCCTTTGCTGCAAGAGGCTCATAACTGAAAATTTTACTTTTTGAAACGAGTTTGCAGTGATAAATCGAAAGCAAAAACAATAACTTTAATATTAAATGTTTAATAGCTTTCAAAGACTGAGATAAAAATATAACTGCAGAAAGGAATGTACCAGTAGGAAAAATTAAAAACTTGGGTTGATTTTTTTTTTGTTATAGCTTTAACAATTTTGTATTGTTTTCAAAAACAATTCTCATACTGTTTATGAAGTTTCTGTTTTTAAGGAAAAATATTTTTGGCTTTTCTAAAAGACTGGATAAAGGATTCCTGATGGGCTGATTAAAGCAACTAACTTTCCTAACCAACAATGAAATTGCATTTTTTTATTATAATATATTATTTTTCCATAGAACCATGGCGCAATAATACCAGGTGAATGCATTACCTTTTACTTGTATTTTGTTTTTGTAAAAACTAATTCGAGCTGTCAAAAACGTCTGGCAATATGTGTGTATGTATTCCAATATATTTTTAGTGGCTTTTTAATTTTTCACAAATATATACACACATTACTAGACGTTTTTGACAGCTCGAATTAGTTTTTACAAAAACAAAATACACGCAAAAGCTAAAACATATGATGAACACATGATCTGATGCAGTCACCTGTTTGATGCGGCTTGCATAGAACCTATTAAATAATAAAACTAAAAGCTTCAAATACATTTATTTCACTTAGGGCTTTTTTTAGGAAATCTCTCTCTCTCTCTGTCTCTCTCTTGTAGTAAAAACTGGTCATGTCCAATTATGATTACCCAAATAGCATCTAACAGCTTTTAATCATTTTATTTTGTTCTTGAAAACTATGTTTTTGAATTCAAAGATTTCAGAGTTATTTGGCTAAAAAGAAATTTGTTTTGTTTATAGTGGAAACCGCAAGCGCGGTTCTGATGAAATGTAGATCACAAATAAATCATTAAACGGTTTAATTTATATGTATGATAACTATTTGTAAAACATTAAAGCGAAAGGTGGGACTAGAACGGGCAACAACTAAATTTAGTCATCACTTTTATGCCACTTAATTAAACTAAAAGCTTTCCGCCTATAATTAAATTATTATAAAAATAATATGTTAAATCAACAAATGACAAAAGATGTGATAGGCTGTTAAGTAATTAAAATACATATGTATGTAAGTATATAAGAGCTGTGTTGAAAACATTTCCTGAAGACTCTAGACATAACAAACCATTTGCAGAAAATAAACATTTTTTTATATTAAATTAAGCCACGGGAATTTAAAATTAAATTAACTAATTTTAAGAATTATCGTGCTATTTTTTATTTTGATTAAATTAATAAATTAGCGGTATTGATTATTAAGGGTGAAAGCACGTCTCGATGGCCACTTCGCTACCGCTCACTTAGCTCTTCAGGAAACTTCTCAAAAATATTTTAAATAAACTAAAGATTTTTGTCCAAACAATAAAGTAAAAACAAAAATCAAAGTTTAAGCAAAAAAACACAAAACTCAACAATGATTTTTTTTCTTTATCCAATAATCAATATCGGTAATTTATTAATTTAATCGGGATAAAAAATAGCACGTTATTTTTTTTAAATTAAGTAATTTTTGTTTACAAAATTCTGCCAAGAACTCGTTTGTTTTATAATTATTTTCTTTTATTTTTTTTTTGTTTATAAATAAAAATTTATATTTTTTTTAATAAAACAATATTTGCATTTAACCATTTCAGGCGACCATATGCACACACTTTCAGCCGAAAATAAAAGTTTAAAATTTTTCAAAAAACTTTGCGACAGTGTGTACGGTAGGGCATTTTTAGAACAGCTACACCGTCTTTTTATTAAATGTTTGTCTACTTGTTTTGTATTTTATTTTAAAAGCAAACAGTGAATCAAACTGCTTCCAGTACAAATGAAAAACGTAACTAAATGTTGTTTTTAAATATTTTTTTTTTGTTTGTTTTTGTTTGTAATTTCCGCTTCAATGAGTTTGTTGTTGTTATTTTTTATATAAAAAATATATACTTTTTTGTTATTCCAACTCGTTTTGTCCTCCAGCTCCCGTTTGTTTTAAGGTTTTTGCGTAGTTTTTTATGCTCTTTTTATTTCTTTTGCTTTTTTGTTCGCATAGTCTCACAGCATTTATTTTTATTTACTATTACTGTTTTATATTATTTTGTTATTTAATTGTTGTTAGTTTAAGCAATAAAAAAAAGTGTTTTTGTAACATTGTTTATCTTGTTATTTGAATTTTTTTCTTTCTTTTTTTACCCGTTAATGAAAGAATTTAAGTCAATTACTCCGCGTACTTTAAAAGTCATCGAAGGTACAAACGCGAATGAGTGTCTGATCCGCTGTCTACTAAAATGTTGTTTACTTTGAATTGAGATTGTATTTGTTAGTTGGTTGGTTGGTTGGTTGGTTGGGTTGTGTTTTAATTTAAGCTTTGTTTGCTTTGTTAGGTTTTTGAGATGACAGAGTTTTTGCTTTTGTCATCATCATTGCAAGAGAAAAGAGTAAACGTAAACAAAATTGGGAATGCTGTTGCCAGACTTGGCGACTTATGGATATTTTAATAATGTTTAGTAGGGTCAATAATGAAGTAGTTTGCAATTAATACATAAATATATACATATATATACACACACATATATGTATAAATATAAATTTATATTGTTGAAAAATCGAACATCTTTAGAACTAATAAAAATTGGTAAATTATTTTTAAATAATATTTACAGATGTTTTTCAGAATAAAAATATCATTAGTCTAAGAACAGATTTTTAAATGGATTCCACCCCAGGAGAAAGTAAGTATTTTCTAAATTAAAGACTGAATAGCAGTCACGCAAATGTAGTCGCAAAACTTTAAACAATTTCAGAGAACAAATTTTTTAAGGTAAATTTGGAAAATTATTTCATGGTGTTTTGACCGCGAAAACTGCTAAGAAATGTTAATAATTATAAAGTTGCAAATATGTATATGAAATTAAAATTTTTTAAAGAATATGGTTACTTTTTTCGAGGTACAACACGTTGTAACTAACTGAAATTTCCGCTGAAGCCGCAGTAAAAGTTTAATTTCCAGCAGATCTAATTCTACAAGTGCGTGCGAATGACGTTAGACTTAGAAAAATATTTAAACAAAAGGAGAGAAACAAAAGATAATTTAATAAAAACACTCGTATTTAATATTTTCTAGATAAGTTTTATTTTATTAATTTGATTTAAAATCTGTGTATAACTTTTTTTAATTATTTGATTGAATGGATTCAAATGTCATTCCTTAAATTTTTTCTTGAGTACTCGAATAATTGACTCAGTGGTGATTTTTTTACTAGTTTTATTAAAACAAAGCGATTTATTAAAATTTGATTAATTTGAACTAGTTCGAATTAAATTGTTTATTAACCAATCGAGAAAAAAAAATCTATGAAAATTCTTCTCTTTTCTGAAGAAAAAATTTTTATTCGTTATTTTTTTAAATTCGAAGGCATTGGAAACTTGAAATAATTTTAATTTTTAAGAACGCATATGTCGCTAAAATGAAAAGAATGAGCAAGTATTTTAAGTGAGTTGCACTTGAGTGGTTTTTGGCTCATGCAGGCTCACAAACCACATATTCTCAATCACACACGCTGTCGCACAGAAATTTTACAATTACGCAGGCTTACGAATGTCAAACCTAAAATTTTCACATCATTGATTTATTTTTAAATTCAAATGATTTTTCTATTTAGAGAAAAGTGTAAATAATGTTGCCTGTCGCTGATGTGCATGTTAGTGCTCGTTAGTAAAGAGAAGCAAAGAAAAATATTTGAAAATCTATTAATTTGTAATAACAAATAAATAAATACTTTTAAACCCTTTTGTATGACTAACCACAACTTTAAGTTTTCTTAAATTTTATATTTTTAGAACCTTCCCGTTCCCAAGAGGCCCCAAAAAAAATTTCAAAGTGAATATTACATTTTTTCTTAAATAACAATTATTTTTTCTATTTACAGATAAACCAGGCTGGATGTAAAGAAAATGTGTATCTGTTTATAAAAAAAAATATTTCAAGTAAAAACAAAACAAAGAATTTGTTCATTATTAATGTGACATGTTAAACAAGAAGTGAAATTTATTTTAACTGTCCCAAATAAAAAAATAATAATTATTATTAATTATTAATTTAAAGTTAAAATAAAAAACGACATTACGCAAAACAAACTTTTATTATCTACATTTCATTTTTCAAAAACCAAAATGTTTTTTTTTTTTTAAACTTGAACTAATAAAACTTATTTAAAAAGATTCGTTTAAAACTTGTTTCGGTTTTAAGTCAAACAAAATAAAAAAACATTTGTTACATTTTAATTCTATAAGTTTTATTATTATTAATTACATTCAGAACTTAATAATTAAGTATTTGTGTATTAAGACATTAAAAACAGAAGAGTTTAATCGCATCTCATGTCAAAAGAAACAAACAAAACTTATTAAGGCAGAGACAAATTACCATAGTTTTTTTGCTAAAAGAGTTTAAAACAAACAAGAAAATAATAAAATATACACGCACACACATATATATTGGTAGTCCTTTTATAAAGTACTGAATAAAGGACGAAATTGTTAACAAAATGCTTTTTTATAAGTAAATAATTTTAGTGTTAAACAAATTTTTTTAATTTAAAAAAAATACTGAAGTATGTATCTATAAAAAATAAAGTGGCTTAACAGTTTTCAATAAAAATAAACAAACAAACCATATTATTACTTTTGTTTGTATGTGTGTGAACTGTGTAATGAAGTTTTAATTTGGTTTGTCCTCTTAATGTCTTCTGTTTAGCCTTCGGTTGGTACAATAATTCTTACAGCAGTATTTTATTTGTTTAAATAAAAATTGGTTTGAATTAAGATAAAACAAACGGTACTTTTTTTAATAATGTTGCCATACAGTAATAAACAAGAAGAAAGCCGTATCATGTAAAAATTTTCAGGGCTGTCAACTTTAGTTCATTAAAAATTGTTCTCTATTAAATTTTAAGTTTAATATTGAAAAGAATTCTTCGTCTTCTTTTACATTGGAAGATTTATTTTATCGTTTCATTCTGTTAAATAATTTACTAGACATTTGTGACAATTGCAAAAAATCTATTGCTGGCAGCTTGTCTTAAAATATACCAATTTAAAAAATTTTAATCAATTTTATTACGTTTATATTCTTAAGGTGTGGTTAGATTAGTCAAATATTTGGCCAAACAAGCGTAACTTCTATTTATTTTTTTTTTTTAATGTTTATTTAATTTTTTTCTGACTCGTTTTTTTACGAATGTATATTAACAAATGTTATATCTTACTTTTTATTTTCAGTAGGATCTCATATATCTTAATAAGTATTTGAGAAAAAAAATATTTTTTCCGTAATTTTTGGTTACGTAATTTATTGGTTGGTCAAATGCTTGACTTATCTGATTGAAATTGCCTTAATGGAGGAAATTAAGTATGTTTATGGTATTTCGGCATAAACTTTAAAAACCTCTGTGTAAAGTAATGAAGTTTCGTCCAGATATTGGTTAAGGCAACTTAGATGAAATCAAAATTGTTTATTAGCTTTCCTGTTTTATGACAAAATACAGGTTGCTAATACAACCATTTTGGGAAATTATATATAATATCGCAAGGGTTTATAGTTTATTATGTCATTTTTAAATCGTGTTTTACAGTGCAGTCAAACTGTCAAGTTTTTTTTTAATTCTCTTTCAAGAAAATTACACTTGCTGCTTGTCAAAATTTAGAAAAATTGAAAGCCGTGACGTAGGCTGCACGCAATTTTAAAGCAAGTTTTTCAGCAAAAAAAACACCGGCAGCAGAATATTTTTAAACAAGAATGAAAATTTGAAAGAAAAACTTCAATCAGTTGTTTTTTTGACTGAAATTTGAAGCACTCAATTGAACGAAAATTAGAAAGCAAATTCTAAAATTTTTAAAGTGAGAGAAATTTTTTAAATTTGAATAAAAAGTTGATCGTCTGACACCCAAGTTAATAGTCCATCTTAACCTAAACTTGCAGAGCTGTCAACCGTTATCATTTGACAATATTTTAAAAGCTAACAACACTAATCAGACGTTAAGAAGTCATAAATTTTTACTATTCAAATGATACTTTTACGATCATTCTTTTAATATACGTGTTTTCAAATCGAAAAAGTTCGAAACTTATTTTAACGTGTTTAAAAGATTTTCGCTTAAAGGTTTTAAAGCCATCAGATCGAATTAATTTTACTGCGAGGTTAATGACAGCAAAACAAAAGTAAACTCCCTAACAGATTTTCTCTTTTTTTTTATCAAACACAAATAAAAACCGCTTAGAATAAAACGGTTTTTTAATGATTTTTTTTCCTAAATTTAATTGTTAAAGGCCATTGATGTATTTGTTGATAATCTTAACAGGCGAATGTTGTTCATAAAGAAATAAAAATTACACTTATTTTAAACAATTAATGCAAACAATGTCATGATACTGATTTAAAATTTACACTTAACTAAAGCAGTAAATGAACGTTCAGTCCTTTGATGATCAAAAACGAGTTTTCTCACCTTTTTTGTGTTTGTCATTTCATTGCAAAAAAAAAAAATAAAAAGTGGTAATTAATTATTGGTCAAAGCAGTATTCCAGAAGATGCCAATACTGAAGGAATTTAAAAAAATTATGTTTCGTGCAAAATAATTATAAATAAGAAAATGATAAACATCAGTATGAGTTGATTACAATATTTTTATAACAGATCTGAGTTTTTTAACAAGAACTTTGTTTTTTACAACAAAACAAACTAAAAAATTGTGATGACGATGATTCAAATATTTATTGAATTACGAAGATAAAAGTTGGTGAATTATTAATGATAAATGTTATCTTGAAAATATTCACCACGACCACACCAACAGATGTCTATTCTTTCATTAAACTTGCCGCAGTGATATGTTGAGCATGCAAAAGCTTCTTGATAATCGCTCTAGGTTTTTCAGAAGCCCAATTGGAGAAATTTTGCTTGTTGATATACCCTGACAAATGGGTTTGATTTTTGTCTAAAGCCTGTTACTCTGTTCGAATTTGTAAAAATTGTTGAGTAACATTGATTATTTCATGTAGAAAATTTGTCATTTACAATGTGGTTTCTATCTCGCAATTTAAGAGAATTTAACGTTTTATTATTTTCATGTATACTAAATTGTTTTAGAAATGTAAGCAAAATATATATGATCAGCTGTTGTTTGAAAAATTCCGCATGAAATAATGCCTTTTTGCTTTATTTTACAGCTTTGATAAAATGTTGCCAGAAACATTTCATATGTTTTTCTATAGTAACAACAGAGTACTACTTCTGCAACATTTTTTCATACAAATTTTTTACGTATGAAGTTTGACAGCATTCCGCATGAAAAACTGAACAAACTACCAGGTTTAAAGCAATGATTTTTTTTCAGAAAATCCAACGAGGAAATAATTATTTCAGAAAAAAACAGCGGGTTCTTCCTGAATTTTCATATTAAATTTTTATTATTTTTAATGCGATTTTCGAGCGAAATTGAATTCATTTTAACAATTGTCTACTACGAATACGTCATACCCGAAAAATCGAAAATCTATAAACTGAAGTTTTTGACAAAAGATTAAAATTCTCAGTATTTATGAATGACATATGAAACAAATTTTTTATATAGAGTCTGAATTTCCGAGTAAATATAGAAATAAAATTTTGAGAATAGTGAACTAAATTTATAGATTTATTTTCAAAATCGAAATGTAAACGACATAGATTTTGCGTTTGTATCTTTAAACATCTTGTTGAGTTTTTTATTAATGTAAATCAGTGTTGTCAGTCCTTTTTCCAGCTTCCCCGCCAAGTTGTTTATTGAATAACGCCAAATACCGCCAGTATATAAAAATATGTAATACTAAATAGTTTTAAAAACAAAACGTATTTTATAAAAAAAAACGTAGAGGAAATCACAAAAAATAGCCAACAATTTCGTCAAGTATTTTAAATAACACCAGGTATCACGTCTTTCATCATTTTAAAACTTTTAGTCCCAAAAAGGAATTTTTATCCACACGTTTTGCGAGAAATCGCCATGACTGACAACACTGATGTAAATAAATGCAGAATTTGTAAAAATTTTAAAACTTTTAGAAAGAAACAAACAGTATTTTTCAGAAAAGAGTAGAGAGAAAACTAAATTTTATAGTGAAGAAAATTCAAAAATTGTATTTTTAAAGCATTTCTTATTTAATAAACAATTAACTTTATTCATGATTTAGTTTTTAACAATAAATAAGTACCTCAGCGCGAAAATGACATTATAGAGGTGTATTAGCAGAATTTATATTTAAATCAGAATTGAGAATTTAATTTTAATTCTATATTTTTACTTTATTATCATTTTGTATTTTTATTTCAATTTTACTACAACCTTTTTAACACTTTCCATTAAATTTATTCTTATTTCTTATTCTTTACAGATGGTTTTTTATAGCTCTTTATTTTAGGATTGAATTCATTTCGTTTGTTTGGACAGAAACTCTTTACTTGGTTATATGACGATTTAATGGTCGTACATCATCCATCATTAACATAAATTTTTATTATAATATATTAAGCGAAATTAACAAAAAATAAAATATTTGTAATTCAAAAACAATTTTAATAAAAGTAAAATTTTGTTTTTACTTTTGCGGTTTTTTATTTATTTGAAATTTTAAGTTACTTTTAAAATCAATTAAATACTTAATATTATATGAAATGAAAATGTGTAACTTAATCCGAGTAATAATTTTTATATTTAATTAAAAAAAAGTTGATATGGTCACCTTGTTTACAATATTAACTGTCCCTCCATAAAATAACATAAAATAAATCGTTGCATGCTTTTAGGATACATAAAAAAATAATAGTATATTTATTGTTGTGATCTGATTCTTGACGAAATTTACGCGGTCAATACAAAAAAAAAACATGCCAGACTATTAGTTATTGAAATTATAATGTTACTGTTTTTTTGTACTTTCTTAAATAAACAAATATTTTTCTGCAATAAATTTTCTTATCGAAGCAACTGATTATAAAAAAAAGTAATAAAATAACAATTTGTACAATAATTTCTCTTTCACTGGTACTTTTGACAACACAAGACTGATTACAGTCATTTGTTTGTACTTGCGCAGTTTTGAGAGCATTAAACTGAAAAACAATTTTTTGCTCCCTTGATCCAGTATTGCCCTTTCTCTAGTTTCATTAAGAAAACAAATAGCCCAAATCATTACAAGAATATTTTATTTTACTAAACAGCTGTTGCTGTTGCATAACAAGAACAGGCTTAACTTATGTTTGCTTTTCACAGGCATTTGTTTTACAATGTTTTGAAGTGGCAACTTTGGTGAACATCCCTCAAGGTGTTAATACAAATAAACTGAACAGATTTAAGGATACTGATAGACTGAAAGGTATAATTTTTTTTTTGAAAAATTACATTATTTTCTTCTTCGCTTCGAAAACATGTGTTTTTGTATTTACGTAAAGACGAATTTAAAATATTAGAGCAAAACTAAAGATGGCGCCAAAATTGTTGCCTAACACAAATCATAAACATACATACATGCAAAGTTATTTATTTTTATAAAAAAAAGGATAAAATAGTTGTTGCAGTCTTTGCAAAAGCTCAGTTGTTGTCGAAACGTTTCAGTGAGCACAACTCAAATTAACCGCGAATAAAAAAATTTTAATAAAGAATCTTCAGAAATAAGAAAACAATCAAGACTTTAAAACACTTTAAGTTCTTGTGAATATGTTTGTGCGCTTATTTAATTTTTAAGTTTTTATTACATGACATTTCCATAGAAATAAGTTAATGTGATGCGATTTAAGTTCACCTTAAGTGTAGCAATTATTCAATTTAATGTGATTTACAAGCTTTTTATTTAATAAAAGCAATTGAAATTTAACCACGATTTGTTTCAATGCAAATAATCCGATTCAACACAAATCTCATCATCGCTCACTCATAATGTTATAAACACTCGCTACTATTTAGTCAGTCAGTCAATGAGCCTTAAATTATGCTTATCCATTAAGTTACAATATATACACACCTACACAAACACACACACACATAGATACATACATTCACATCGTAGGCACTTAGGCAGACAAACGTTTTGTGTGATTAAAGTGATAAAAAAACACAGGCACCAAATGGACAGACAAGCAGGAAGCTGTTGAACAGACAAACAGTCAGACAGACACGATGTATTTAGGCTTTTTTTTTCAATTGTACTTTTAATTAGTAAAAATTGTAAATTGTGAAAAATGTGTAGAGTGTTCACGTACGTCTGCGGATGCGAGGAAATTTTTCATGTAACTTTTAGTGACAAAAATCTCTCAAGTTTAAAATACTTACGTGAAACAATCATCATCGGTTTGAATGCTGATGATTTGATTGCTGCTACTGTGTTTTGCTATTTTTAAACTGAGCTGAGGTGCGAAAGTTAATTCAAACAGCTGTTCCGTGTAGTATTTTGCAAGCATCCAACAGTAGCAGTTCAAAAGCTAACAGAACAAGAAATCCAACTTAAAGGATCAAAACACAAAAATAACAAAAACAAAAAGTAACTCTCAAACATTTAAATCAATAAATGTGAATTGCGTAATAATTTACAAAAAAAAATCTATAAATTGATTTGCTCGTCATCTGTAACTTGCACGTGTTATTTTCTTGTTATAAACACCTACACCTACACACACACATATACATACAAACAAAAAAGTCGTAACTGAGTTCATTACTTTTATTTAAAGTTCAAACGCACAAGTTGGAAAAAATTTAAGAATTTTGTTTTTTTGTTTATAAGAAGTTTTATATAAAAAAAAGAAGGAAAGAAATTTAAAATTCTCGTTATCCAACTGTTTAAACAGCTGGTAAGTTCGGATAAATATAAGTGAAAAAAAAAACAAATAAAATTTATTTAAAGTAAGACTTATGCATCATTGACGTAGTTGAACAAAAAATCATATGCGAAAGGTCTAATAAAAGATTACGTAAAATAACGTCGTCTTCAAGGCCTTTTAAAATACTTAATAAATATTTAAAAAATAATATTTCTTAACTATTTACAACTTTATTTAATAACGACTGACATTTATGCAACAAAAATTTTTTATTTTATTTAACAAATTTTTAACGAATTTTTTAACTAAATTTAAAGCCCGGGAGGATTTTAACCAAAATTAAAAAAAAAAATTATATAATAATTAATAAAAAAAAACCTTAAAAATTATATGAAATGTTTTAAATATAATTTTAAAAAAGTGGAAGATATATGAACTCACGATACCTTAATTCCATTTGTTCTAGATTCATGTTCAAGCTATTGAACAGAGCATGGGAGACTGCATTCAAAATTTTATTCATTTCATTGCTGAAATTTAATTTTTATTACCAGTCAATTTTTAATGATCACTGAAACAATGAAGTAATCAAGAAATTTCTACTGATGTTGCAATTTAATTTTCATTACTTTTACTGATTACTAAAATTAGTAATTAGTAAATAAATGTGTAATTAGTAAATTTTGTTCCAGTTAAAAAAAAAATTTATTTATAAATGTCGTGCAAAATTTTACTGTTAATGCATTTCGGTAACCAATTAAAATTTACAAATTTTTGCATTTTTGAAAATACATACTTTTACAATCTTCCCTGCAAGCATTTTCTATCGAAAAAGTCACTACATCGTTACTTCATGGCGTTAAAATGTATCGAAAATAATGTCGAGTTCTGATCTAATTAATATCCTTAGTCGAGAAGAAACGTACCACTACAGTAATACAAGTAATAGGAAACTATTTAGCATCTCTTAAAAGTATTAAAATTGAGTATTCTGGTAGTGTCGAATATGTGTCTGTTAAAAGTGTAAAAATGTTGTCTTTAACAGCAATGAATATAACAGAGTTCTGCTTTATCAAAACAGAAATGTAAATTTTAACATAATTGAAAAGTTTAAAGTTAAAAAGCCAAAATTTAAAGTTTAAGAATTTGTAAAACTAGAATGCAAAATAGGATATACATATGTATATATTAATTAAATCTATTTACAGCTACATACATCTTTTTATTTTATTTTTATCAATAATTTTTTTGCAATTTATCTTAACATTTTTCGCACGCATTTAACATAAACGAACACTGCACAAGTCAAACTAAATGACATTAGTGTTTTTGCTTATCTGTTGCATTATTTAATTCACTCTTAGTAGAGCCAAAGTTGTGACCTATAAAAGATCAATATGCGATGCCCACGCAAGTTGTTTTTGTAAATTTTTGAGCAATCAACTACTTATCGTCTGGTAGTTGAGAAAAAGTTACTCTTTATATAACAGATTTAAGGGGAAGTGTTTTTATATTAATATAACGGCTCTTTTTATTCAATTGACTTCTGGTAGAGACGACATAGTGATTGTTAGAAGATCTTAATTTGACAATAATGTATTTTGTTTATGTAAATTTGAGTTTTTATTTAAAAACGTAACGAAGAAGTGACTTTTATCTAAAAATGCTCTGTAAAATGCTCTGCACGGTTTCCTTGAAATGTAAATAGCAGGTAAAAAAAATGGCGTAAAGTGGATTATGTTATTTTGACATTTAAAACTTTCATTAACGGAAAGTTTTTTTATTGTTAATTAAAATTAATTTGCAGTGTAAATAAAAATTTACTAATTATTTTGAGTATTTTCAGTAATTATCAAAATTTAAGTGGAAAAATTTATTTCTACTGCAATTTTATTTTATTTTATTAAAAGTTATTTGTATAACTAACATTCATTTATACTTATTTTATATAATTAAATAAATTGTTAATTTCCTTTAAATACTAAAGACACGAACAATATATTTCATGTTAAGCATGTTAATTAAAAATTAATATGGAAAATGAATGTTAAATATATATGATTTGATTATAAAACTATAAAATGTCTCTCGCTCCTCTATTTGCTGCATTTCTGCACTTTAAAAAATTTTTGCTTAAATTTTATAAAGATTTTTTAAATAAGTGACAAATTGCTGCTGCATCCTTCATTAACTGGACAAAAATTTATAAAATAAGAGAAAGCATTTTTTTTAATAATAGAAGTTTCTTTGATTACTAATGTTGCCAGATTTGCAGTCTTAACGGCATTTTAACGATTTTTTAAATTGAAATTTTTAACGTTTTTATTTCTTTTTTTTTCAAGACTCCAAATATTTTTTACAGATTCTACAATTTATATAAAATTTACCTGGCAACAGTGTTTTGACCTAAAAACTTTTTAAATTCTCCTAATAGACTTTTTCGGGGCAACTTATCTACTTAACATTTTTATTGATTAGGCAAAACATCGTCGTAATCTTATCTCGTCAGATACAATAAAAATAAATAAACAGCTCGTTTACATTATTATATCAATTATTATAAAAATGTCCATAAAATAGAAAGAAAAAGAAAATTATAAGACACTCTGAATAAACGAGAAATAATGACTTCCTTGTGATTTTCTAAAATTATAATATGAAAATTACCGAAAAAGTATTTCAAAATCTAGTTATTTTTTGTAAAACTCGACAGAGAGCAGTTGGTAGTCAGAGCATTTTGTAGACATATCGGGATTGGTATGTTTAATATAAAATTAATCAATTCACAATAAAATAAGAGAAAGTAAATAAACGACAATAAAAATGTAAATTCATAATATTTTTTATCAAGATTTCGTTTTGGAGATACATTGTTTATCTGCTTCATTACGAGTCATAAAAAAAGCCAAGTAACCTTCAAACATTCACTATATTGCATCCGCCTGTATAAAGGTGTCTTGGCTTTGAGACCTTTCAAAGGCCGTGAAGGCGAATTTGAATAATATGCTTTGGTACAATAAATTTCTGGTCTCATTTTTACTTTTTGCATTTCTGTTTCTGTTGCAAATGGTTTGAATAAAAAATCACAATAAAACAAGACTTTTTTTCGATAACCACGAACATTTTATGAATTTCTTTTTTTCCTATGAGTGAAAAAAAATGTGGAAATGATTCAATTATTTTTTAATTGATTTAATTATTCATTCATCTACAAACTCTTTGGATTACTTATGAATCTGTTGTTCTTGTTTTTTTTTTTCTTTTATTTTGTCACCAAATGTTCAAAGAACAAAAAAAAAAAAAAATAACTCGTTCCACACTTTTTTGTTTTGCTTAACAATAATATAAACAAAAACATTTTATTATTTTTAAAATTAAAATAATACACTGAACTCTGTTGTCAAGTTTAAGAATTTTTTAATCAATCACGATTTATTAGTTATACTGATCCTCATACTTTTTTTTAATTTCTTAATATAAAAATGAGCTTTAGAAGTGGTTCAAAAGAGTTCAGTGCGCGAAGTGAATTTTTGTCCTCAGAATATCAGAAAGAGGAATAATGAATACAATTTAAAATAAAAATTAAATCATCTTTAATTTTCGTCATTCGATTACTTTTATAGATTTACATAAATTTTTATTTTGTTCAAGACTTCGTCAGCGTGTTGTATCTAATTTTCTTAATGTTCAATTTTCTAAAAATGTGTTTTTTTAGTATTTATTCTAGAGTTCTGTAAACAGTGTTAAAAATTTTCCGTATACAAAAATAAAATGTGGTAACATTCTTTATACCGGTAAAATTGGTTGCTTTTACACATGTATCTCTATTTTCTCTACGAAATTGCATATTTTTAGGAAAAAAGACTACTTTATATTTGAACCAAGGTTCTAAGGGACGACTTCACAAAATTTTATTCGCATCCAGTCAGCAGTTTTTATGTGATGCAAACACAAAAAAACAGAAAAAAATTTCAAAAAATAAATGTTTTGTATGCCATATCGAATACTTTCTACAACAACAACAACAAAATTTTCAAAAAATACTTCATGTACGGAAATTATCCCATTACAGTTATTTTATATGTCAAGATTTTCCAGTGCAACATGTTCCCGTGAATACTTTTTATTTTTAAAGTTTTTATTTAAAAATAAGTAAAAGAGTCCTTAATTCTGCTATGACGAATTTTATATACCCTTCACAATATATGTAATTCTAAAATAAAAAAATATTGTGGTGACAAAAGATTAAAAAATTAGAAAAAAAAATTTCCACATAAAAATGTCATTGGCTCTTAATGGGTTAAGCATTTTTTTAAATCTAAAGTGTTTCCTGAAAGATCTCTTTAAAATCTTTTAAATAAAATGATAATCGTACTTTTCTATAAAGTTCAGAGGCCCATAACTCAAAAAATAGAATCGAGCGCTATTTTTTTATGTTTTTTTTTTTTCTTCTTAGTTGTTTTATAATTCTCTATCGCTTTATATATTTATTTCAATAAACTAGATTTGTTTCAAATGATATGGAAAAATTAGAGGCAGTCGTTCTTACTGTCTCAAAGAACATGTACCGATCTTTCTAATTTTGAATAGGAAAATTTTCGAAACTAAGTCCGATCGATTGGCTCATCTAGCGCCCTGGCATAGTTGATTTTAACCCCAACACGGACGGAGAGACGGACTTTGCACAATGCTTAGTTAAAAAAAAGAGAAATTCTATCATAAAATAATTCTCAGATTGCTAGAGAAAGAAACAGGAGTTTTAAAAATCATTTTTGCTTTTAACACTGGATTGGGGTTTGCAATGAAGATCATTTACAGTTAAATAAAGAGAATTCGACTTAAATATTAAAAAAAAAACTGGAATAAATTTTTTTTTTATTTTAAGTTTGAGTTTTTTAATTATTTTTCAAAATTTATTATATGAGAATTATTCCTTGATCTCTTAATTAATTCCATACGATAAGAACGTTAATTAATTATTTTTTTTTTCAATTAAATATTTTTTGTTTCACACTATTTAAAAGTTTTGATTTATTTTTTTTTTTTTTTAATATTTTAAGTCTTTTGTTTAAACTGTGATTACAAGGTCTTAAAACAAGTCTTGCTGGAAAATGTAAAATTCTCAAAACAATTTCAAACACTTTTTGTTTTAAGCATTTACAATCTTTTGATTTTTAGAAAGGTTTTTTCTTTATTAAAGCGTTAAGCGGCCTTAAGTTTGTTTATTGAAAGGCAGTTTCAATTAGTTTCCATTAGGTTCTGAAGGTGTTAATTATGAGTGCATGTTTATTATGGATGCACCATTTTATTGCTTTACAGATTTGTAAAAGCAATTTTAATTTTATTTGTGCTAAAAATTACTATTAACATGTCTTTTTAAATTAAATGATAATACAAACAAATAAAACAAATTTTATTTGTTACCTTTACACTTTTATTTCCTCATTATCAACAAAGTAAAGACAGTAATAAAAGTGAGCGATATGAAAATATAAATTGAGCCCAAAAAAACAAACCTTTTAACTGTAAAGAACAATCGTTACAAATGCACTGTTTGTAGGCAAATTATTTTAGCGCTATAAAAAACTGTTATACATAAATGAGACTGTTATACATAAATGAGACTGTTATACAGAAATGAGACAGTATCAGGATTATTATATATATCAACCTAAAATATCTATACATATAATAAAACTATAACAAGGCATTTCTGTACATAAAATATTTATTGAAAATTTTGAAATTTTTTTGGGATTTTTTCTGTCTGTTTGTTTGTGTTCGCATCACGTAAAAACTGCTGGATAGATTTAAATAAAATTTTGTGAGGAGATCTCTTGAGACCTAAGTTCAAACATAGAATACTTTCTTTCCTAATAAAAAAAATAAATCACTTCGTAGAGAAAATGGAGATACAAATGTGAAAGCACCCAATTTTATCGGTTTAATGGTACTCAAACAGTTGTTAGCACATTTTATTTTTGTAATTGGAAAATGTTTAACACTGTTTACAAAACTCTATAATAAATATTTAAAAGCATATTTCATGAAATTAGATTCTTTCTAAAAGAATCCTAGTGATTTTCATTTTTCATTTAATGACAGCTTCAAATAAGTTAATCACTTTATGTTTAAAATTGGAATGCAGTAGATCTGTGAAAAATATACGGGAAAGGTTGTGTATTTTTTTTTGAAAAATTTCATTTTGGATATTTTAAGGTTTCTTTGTATGAGTTTTAGCAGTCTGGCCATACTAGACTTGGCAACCATAAGTTAAGATCGCTCGGTTACACATTTTGTATAACAATATTTTGTTTTTGAGTTTTAAGTCTCGATGGCCTGTTATGTAAAGGATTCAGGGTTTAACCACACTTAATTGACTTGTGCACAACATGTTGTTTAAACAAAAGTTTTTTGTCAGGGATAAAAATTTTTACATATTTTCCAGGGATGGCATATAACAATTATTAAACAAATTTGAACCAAAAGAAATAAAAAAAAAAAAAAATCATAATGAAAGAGAAGTGCTTTAATATAAAGAATTTTACCAACGTTATCGTTGTTACCCAAATTACCTTTTCCTGCGCTAATTTTTAATTATTTGAGTTGTGTTTTTTAAAAAAAGAAATTAAATTCAAAAGTTATTTTCCAAATTTAATTTTTTGCTTTAAAATTAGAGCTCAAGTTACAACTGATTAATGGTCGAACTTATCTCCAGAGCTCGCACGTAAACTGTTATTTTTTAAATAAAATTTAAAATTATTTTGTTTAATTTCTTAGTTTAAAATAAAATTTGAAATAAAGTTTTAAGCAAAAAATAAAAGTGGATATGAAGTTTTTTTTACAAAAAAATTCAACCAATAATACATGGCAACTATGGCGCTGATACCAAGCAATTTTAATGAGTTTTACTCTCTTTATTATTTCTCCCTCTCTCTTCCTCTTCCTCTTTGAGTTTTTTTTTTTTTTTTGCGTTGATCAGTGGTCGGCAAAAAAAGAAACAATTGTAAAGGTAACAAATTAATTGTTCTAATGCATATCCAGCTCTAAAGGCTGATTCACATGTGGAATCGTTTTACGGCCTCTAACATAGCATATGTTAAAATATTGAATCAATTATACCAACAAAAATATAAACTTTTTAAATTTGACATAAAAAAAAATAAAGTAAGTGACATAAAAAATTTGTGGGGGAGAGCCCAAAGAATTAGCAAAATAAACAGATCGGTTAAATATAAATGCAATCAATACTTTCATATGTTACAGTGGGCTTAACTTCTTACACTGAGAGACGAAATCAATGCTATATTTTTACTTACCCAAATAAATAAAATTCTCATTAAAAATTCCAGTATTTTTTATTTTCTGGAAGTGATCTCATTTTCACTGCCACATTTTATTAGTACAACTTGTGAAAAATGTGTAGGATAAGAAAATATTATTAGTAGTCTACAGGTTCAAAGCAAAAAAGGTCAAAAAAACCCTTATTCCAGAAACAAAAATGTTGTTGAACAGTTAATTAATGAAAATGTTTTATTTTTAATTTTCTACAGATTTAGATTTTTTTAAATAATTATTTGCTAATAATTTCAGTAGCATTCTATTGAAGTGACAAAAATCGTAACGCTCTTTGTTGTGGTGCCCACGACCCGATTAACTTCGTAACACTTGCAATATGAATGACGACCATCGCTCTAAAATAAAACTGAAAGTTTTGCCGCAAGGTTTTTGTTTTGTTTTTATACCCTTCACCACAAAAAGTGAAAGAAGGTCATATCTAAGTTTGTCATTCCGTTTGTAATTTCTAAAATATCCATTTCCGAATCCATAATGCATATTAAGAGTGCTTATGCATAGCGTAGTCGTTTGAGCGATGTCCGTCTGTGTTAGTGTTGAAATGAACTTTGCTAAGGGATTAGATGGGTTAGAGAAAATTTTAAATACGCTAATCGATTGAAAATTGTGCTATTGAAAATCAGCTAGATCGGCCCATGTCCTTTGAGGCAGGGGCAAAACATCTCGCCTGCCTGTAATGCTTTCACAATGAAGTAACTCCTATTAAAAAAAAAATATATATGATGCGATAGAGAATTAAAAAATGAGAAAAAACATGTGAAAAACAAGTGAAAAAAGTTGTCGCCCATATTTTTTAAGTTATGGGCCTCTGGACTTTATAGAAAAGTACGATTGTCATTATGGGTTTCATTTAAAAGCTTTTAAAGAGATCTTTCAGAAAATACTAAAAGTTTTTAAGAGTCAATGACATTTTTATGTCAAAAGGATATTATTTTTATTTTTTATTTCTCTGTCACCGCAAAATTTTTTTTTTTTTTTTTTTTTTTTTTTTTATGGGAACTACTTCACTCAACTATATTTACAAACATGATGAAGGGTATATAAGATTCGGAATATATCACTCTTATTTGTTTAATTCTTTCTTGCTTTTATTTTTTATTTATTTTTTGTTTTTACTTACTTTGTTAAACGATTAAATATTTATTATTGGTAATTATTGTTTTTGCTTTTAGATAGATTTACGTTATTATAGTCGTAAATCAATGTGTTATGAATCAAGTCATATGTTTTAAAATTGTTAGCCCTCAGTCCCAAACAGTATTGTTTATGGTTTGTTTCTTCATCTGATTTAGTAACTCTTCCGATTCGATAGCAAACGTAAGCTTTTAAAACTGAAGATATTTTATACATTCGATATTCTGTAAAATTAACAGATTTGTTGAATTTTTAATTGAGTGTAAAAAAGCTATAAAAAAAATCACTATAATTTGTCTTGTGTTTAATTTAAAATTTTTTTTTAATGATAATGATGAATGATTTTGTAATTAATTTATAACTTTGCTAGCAGAAGTTATAAAGTCATAACAAGTTGTAATTTGATGAGGTTTGGCAGTGCGTTTTATAGATGATAATCAGGCATTTATTAATAAAACAATACCATGTACTTAGGAATACATACATACATACATACATACACATATACTTATGAACTTACGGATGTACAATGGGCATAAATAAATAATTTTTAGTAACAGTGTTTTGAATTGAATTAAAGAGATATTGAATTGGTTTAAAAATAACAAAATATTAATTGTCTTCAAGAACTTCTAAACGAAAGTTATTACGAAAACTTGTTTTCTTATTAAAATATTTAAACTTTTTTAAACTGCCAACTCCATTTAATTGAAAAAAAATTATAAAATTATTTAATTCCCAACTTTTGGCAAATTAAATGTTGTATCAAAGACAACTCACGTGTACAACAGTTTATATTTCTAAAAATATTAAAATTTATAAAATAACAACAACAAAATTAAAATTAAAATAAAAAATAAAATCCAAATAAAAATAATCGAATTATCAGGCATGTCATACATTCCGATCAGAATCGTTTTAATTCCGCATTAACAATTCCCATCGAATTTGTATTACCTTCTTCAGATTCCAATCGATTTTGTGTTTTCAAAATTAAAGCTTAATCTGTACTTTTTACATTTAAAATGGCAACATTGGTCACACTAAAGTAACAAACAGGCTATTCTTAGTCAGGATACAAAATAAAAGTAAATTTAAAACCGCAAATAATAAAATTTGAAAGAAAATCAATTCCGTTTTGGAATTTGAAAGTGGTTTTATTCCGAAAAAACTTTTGTTTTTCGTTTTTCTGAAGAACCAATTTGCGAAATTGAAAGCACTTTCGATCGAAATTGAGATCTGTGACATGCCTGTATGTCTACAAATATGGAAATGAATGTTTAACAAATTACCTTAATTTTCTTTTTACGACATGTGTGTTGTAGCAATATTTGTGTAGAAACTAGCAACAATATTTGGTACAACTATTGTGAAATTCGACGACTTGGCACACTTACAACAGATTTGGATTTAGACATATTCAATTTGTTTACTAGATTTTTTTTTTTTTTTGATTTGAAGAAGGAACTATAATAAAAATGTACCTACAACAGTTTTCATTTTTAAGCGGATACTTTAAAAACAAAACAGAACTCTTACTCTAAAACTGATTTTCATAATTAATCGCATATAATAATGAACTGTATGAATGACTGAAAAATTTAATGATAAAAAAATTTTAATCATTATAAAGCAGTACATTAAATATTATTAATTTTGATTTTTTTTATTGTGTTACACAAGAGCGACATGCATAATCACGAAGAACAAACAAAAAGTTGATTGCTGGTCGTGTGCGATATTCAAACAAATGCCAAAGTAATTTATGTCTTTCCAGAATAAATCTCTTATTCTCGCAAATGTTTATTGTATTTTATTTAGAAAATAATTAAATAGTGCAACCCTTTAACAATAAAAAATTTCATTAATAAAATTTAATTTATCACATAAGAAATCATTTTGTAAAAATAAATTCTCTGTCTAAAAAATTCTCAAATTAATTGTTAAAACTAAACAGCTTTTTGTTAATTTAAATATGCAAATTATTTTAATTGTGACGCTATATTTTCTTGATATGTGTTTTTCCATTATTAAATTCAATTAGAATTGCTTTCAAGTAAATGTTAAAAAAAGAAAAGATCCCCCCATTTGAAATTCCCACTGACTTAATTCTACAAAAAGCATTTCATTTGACTGATATTTTTTTTTTTTTTTTTTTTGAGTTAAAATATCGTACAAATATTAAAATGCTATTAAATAAAATAAAACATGTTAAATTAAAATTATTTTTGTTATTTAATTTTTTTTCTTTAGGATGTCTTAAAATACTCAAGGACACAATGCAAGTCTATCAGTGCTCGGTAAATTAAAAAAATCTAATTTCAGTTAAATGAAAAATAAATTAATAAAAAAAATTTTAATTTAGAAATTTAAATCTGTTAACTTAAAACGGCTTAAAATTACACATTTGGTTATAATAAAATAAAATATTTAATAAATAAATTACAAAGAGAAATACAAAAATTTACTTTAAATTCTCAAGATAAGAAAATCAGTTGAAATAGATTTTTGTTTTAATTGCATGTTGACTTAATTACATCATTTGTAATTGATTTGGGAAAAGGAAACAAGAAAAACTAATTTACGATAAACAATGCAATTTGAAAATTTTAATTTGTGTCATGCAAACCTCTAATATCAATTATAAATTTATTAAACTTTAAATCTGTAACTGAATATGTTTGCGACCACTTTTATCTGTTTTATAAATTTATAAACATTTGCAAAAATAAAAAATATAATAATAAAAAAGTTTTCTATTTTCTTAACCGCCCCCTCCTCCTCTTACTGTTGACGACATTTATTTGAAACATACAAACTAACCAACCAATCACCTTCAACTTACAGCTCAACCTAGACATTCATCACTTTAAGTGAAATTGTGGTTAAAATTCTTTATTCAAATGCGCTTAACATGAGATTGAAAAAAATCTTTAAAAATAATTATTTTCAACAGTCAAACTGAAGCGGCATTTTAAAGCAGACTTGTAGAAAAGTCTTGTACTTGATGCTGCTGCTGTTACAACACAAACATAAAACAACAACAAAAAACCATAACCAAAACCAAAACTAAAACTAAAACAAAATGGATTTAAAAACATCGAGTGTAAGTGAAACATCGGATTTTTATTTAGCTCCAAGCAAATCTACAGATTTAATAAAAACTAAAGATGGTTTGGAAAAGAATGCATCATCGTCATCATCGACTGCCAACAACAACGAAGGTAATAAATAAAATAACAAAAATAAAAAATATTAAAAACAAGCAAAAAAACATTTTTCATAATTTTAATAACCCGTTCTAATGTTTAGACACAATTAAGCAAGCAAGTGTTGTTCATTCGCAAAACTTGACCTGGAAAGAGAGAGAGCAAAAGAAAAGCCAACAAAAATAAAATGAAAAAGAAAACTGAAATGGAATCGTGGTAGTGTGATGTTTTTATTTTCTAAGCACTCAGCATCCATCTTTCTTTCTAGGAAACCAAAAAGCTCTTGACCTTACATCTATTTATTTTAGATATAATCAACACACATACAGACATACATATGTACACATATATAAATGCAAATAACACATGCATAGCTATAAAAACCAGAATTGGATTCACGGGTGGGCGTACAGAGAAACATTTCTCTCCTTAAGAAAAAAACACTAAAAATATCAAACAAATCGTAGCATTTAAAAAATTTTCATTCTAAAGACAAAACAGTGTCTCTGTGTTCCTTCAATGTTTCAATGTTTGTATGTGTATGCATGCGCATACAATAATAATAAACTTAAAATAGTGTAGCACATCTAAACAAACACATGTAATTTATATGAAGACATTGCCTACTTAAAAAAATAAAGCATACTTTTAGGGTGCTTAAAATAACATTTATTTCTTATTCATTTTGTAGGAGAGCAGGGCAAAAATATTTTAGTTTCCTTTAGAAAATTAAAGTCAAAAGAGAAGTCATTAAAAAAATATAATATCGAGGAATATTTACAAAATCTCATACCTATTTCAAGTTCAATCCAGAGAATACAGATGATCTAGATTAAAATCAGTTTAAAATTTATTTAGAGAAATATATGTAATTGCTTGTGTAGATGTGTTTAAACGTGCTTCAAGCAAAGTCATATAGTATACAGAAGAGGGCTTTTAACTAGTTAAAACTGTTATACGACAATGATTTACTTTGAAAGACATCTGTATTATGTTTTCAGAATACAAGGTTTACAAACGAAGATGGGCCATTTTGATATTGTTTGCCTTTTTCTCGGCTTCGAATTCAATGCAATGGATTCAGTACACAATTATCAATAACATTGTTAGCAGGTTGGTAAAATTCTCGATTTAAAGAGATATTTAATTGGAAATTGAAATCGAAATATATATATTTTAAATTTTATTTTTAGATATTATGGTGTCAGTGAAACCTGGATAAACTGGACGTCAATGGTATATATGATACTGTATATACCTTTAATATTTCCCGGCAGCTGGTTCTTGGATAAAATGGTAAGTAATTAGAAGTTTATTTTATTTAATTTAATTTTTTGCTATTTTAATCTTCATTTTTATATAATATGATAATTTCCAGATGCATTAGAGAATATTATTTATTTATTTTTTTATTAATTTAACTTTGAAAGAGATTTTTGTAATTGGAAATTTTTTTTTTTTTTTAAACTTTTAAGTGACTTTTGGCGACGTGCTAAAAAGCTTTTGATTTTTTATTATAAATATTTATTATTTTAATTTTTAAAGGGTCTTCGTATTACAACATTGGTCGGAGTATTTGGTACTTGCATTGGGTCATGGCTCAAGGTTTTCTCAGTTGGTCCTGATTTATTTTTCGTTGGCTTTGCTGGACAAAGTATAGTTGCTCTCTCACAGGTAAGAATTTTTTTTATATCTGGAAAAAAAGAAAAAATAAATCGCCATCAAAATATAATCGCTCATAAATCAGTTTATGCAAAAAAAAAAAAGAAAAACAGGATCAGAAATAAAGAAGAAATTAAATAAGTTGTAAAAAGGTGTTGTTGTTTGTGGTTTAATATGCTAATGATGGATGTTAATAGAATTAACAAATAAGTTCAACAAATATCGAGCCTTTGCTGTAAGTGAGTTCTATTTCAAGCAAAATTTTATCTGAGCAAAATGCATTCAAACTTTTCAATACTGTTTGAACTCGTTGGAGGCCTTTAAACATTTTTAGTTATAGACTTCACCCATTTGAGAATAAGTCAATAGTTCGATCGATGCAGATATATAACTGAAGATAACTTTTTGCATGCTCAGCTATTTTGAGGCAAACACTCTAAATGTCTGAAAACACACAAACTTTCTCAATGATTCGTAAAAAAGAAACTGAGTGTTTTTTTTCATCTTTGAAATCACTCAAGAACTTTGAATTGCTCATAGTTTCTATTTCTGTAAATTTTTAGAATAATATTTTAATGTCAGTTAAAGAAGTATGGGTTCACACAGCACCAATCTTTTCTTTAACACTTCTCTGATTGCAGTTGGATTTTTAATTTTCCTTGTTTTTAATTGTATTTATAATTCTCTATGTGGTCAACATTTTGCATGAATTTGATTTATGATTAATATTTTAAATTATTACAACTATTACAACAATTGTTGTAGAACCTTGTTTTTTTAAGTATTTCAAACTTCAGATTTACACCATGCAATTTTTTGAGGCAATATTGTTTTTTTTTAAATCTCTCTTCTACTTGCAGCGATAGGCGTTATTTAAAAATAAAAAAACATAAGCAACAGTAACATCCCCTCAAAATTCAAGCAATATCATATTACTTACCCCTTTTGCTTCACCAACAAACAAAAATTTCATAAAAAATTACCTCAAAACTAATCAGTTTTCATGTCTTTATGTAAATTTTTTATAAAATTTTTTTTTATATATTTTTAATTTTTTTAAGGTTTGTATTTTATCACTGCCGGCTCGCTTAGCAGCTGTATGGTTTGGACCCGATCAAGTGTCTTCAGCATGCAGCGTTGGTGTTTTTGGAAACCAGGTGAGTGGGAAAAATGTCTTAACATGTTTGTCAAATGATTCAATACTAGTTTTACCAAGCTGCCTCGACAAGTCGTTATTTAAATATAAAAAAATTAAAATTGATGAGAAATAGTTTTTGTCAGATTTATGTTTTACAAAAAAAAAACTTTAAAAAGTGTTTCTTATTAAATATTTAAAGAAAACGTGTGTTCGGCTGAACTTTTGCAGAAATATAAGTAATGTTACCATAAGCCCCCTTTAACTATTTAAGCTCCTTGTAAAAGATCGTTACATAATGTTTTCAACATCTTTGAAACTGTTTTTTTGCTGTACAGTCATGTTAATGATTATGTAAATAACAGTAATGTAAACATGGCAACAGTCGTGTACTTAAAATTAAATAAACGTTCTCTCATTAAAACAATTATGCTTTCACACACATACACACACACACTCACTTTACTTATTTACAATATTAAAAAATTGTCAACATTTGCCTGCACATCTTTTTTTATTTACTTTTATGACAACTTTTAGTAAACACTTCACATATATTTTTTTATTTCTTTCTTTATTCACTAAAATATGCACTCGGCAGTCTTTGCTGATGTTCATGTACTTTTAAATTGCATGTGTTTATATTAAATGCATATACACGTGTACACACATACATATGTACATACACATGTATGTGTTTTTATTAAAACATATTTGTCCATCTTCTGTTCTGTTAAATAATGACAAATAAAATTTGAATTAATACTTTGCACAAGAGTTCTTTTTTCATATGTATTCGAATCTGCTTAAATTTTTAGAAACAAAAAACAACAACAATGTTGTAGTGTTATAACATATTTTTATATTTTATTAGTGTTTAAGTAATTGACCTTTGACAATCGTCAACAGTTGATGCCTTCATAGAGTGCAAAGCAAATATTTTCAGTATTTTCAGATGGTTTGTTTTAACCTTACGTTTCAATCAAATTTATCGATAGAGAGTGAAAAATCTTTTACGACACACATACATACATACATGTGTATGTAAACGTAATCTTCCTCATTTAGTTTTTACATTTTTATGGAAAATAATAAGACACTACATTACAAATGTAAGTGCTACAATCAAAACACTTAAATTTTACATTTAATTTTAGGATTTAAAAATCTTTTGTTTTACTTTTAATCCATTTTTATTTAAATGTAAATAAATACAAAGAAATCTTAAAATACAAAAATAAAATAAAAATAATTAAAAAATGATAATTAAAAAAAAAATATGTTTTGAACAAGGCCGCTTTGTAAGAGAAATCCAATTTTTAATACAATTTTTATTCACATAGAAAAGAAGTGATATTTACGCTTTATTTATTTGTTTCAAAAGCTTCTTATTTCAAAACGTTTCAAGGAGAAATTTTTAAAATAGACAAAATGTGGAAGTGGCGAATTCTTTCATTTTTTTTGTCGTTGCAGGAAATGTCAAACTTCATATAAAAAAATGACGCTGATTTTTTATGTATGGGGTTTGACATTTCCCGCAGCGGTGAAAATGAATGAATTCGCCACTTCCACCACCTGGTACATGACATAAAAAAAAATGTTGAAAATTAAAAAATATTTCTTTTAAAAGTGTTATAATTTTTATGCCGTTATAATCTTACAATTTCATTTTATCTGTTCGTATGGTTTCAGCTGGGCATTGCGATTGGCTTTGTTTTGCCGCCGATGTTAGTGGCGAATTCGGATGAATTAGAACTTGTGGGAAATGATCTTCAATGGATGTTTAATTATGTTGCGGGTTTTACAACAGTTTTAGTCATTTTGATGGTTTTATGTAAGTAAATGGAATAAAGTAAAAAAAATGCGAGGGGAATCCAAAAAGTCTTTTAAAAATCATAAAAAAAGTTTACACAAAAATTAAAGATGAAATAAATATGTTTCTGAAAAATGTGAAATTAAAAAAGCAAAATAATGAAAACTGATTTCGTAACTCGTAATCAAAATAGAAAAATAAATTTTGACAAAGTTTATGCCATCAGCATTTAACACTCAGTTCGATTAGGTAAAATTTACAAAAAACGAACTTCATTCTAAGTCAATCTGCGACAAAGTCGTGTGTGTGGGCTAACCAGTGCAGCTCAGGAGCGTCTCACAGTGTCTAGTTTTCTCTGCAGTAGTTCAGAGCTTTCCTTTATATTCCTGACCGTAACAAAAGGTTAATTCAATATTTAACACCGACATTAAAACCAAACTGAATGAAAGGAATTTTATCACAAAAATTTATTTCGAATTGTAAGTTGAATTGGAAGTCGAATATTGGAATTATCTTGGAAAAATTTTAAATCGATTTTTTTATTTCTATTAGAAAAATTAAAAAATAAACCAGAAAAAACACATTTAAAATAGAAATAAAAAACGATGCGGTCACATTTGTCAAATATTTAAACAAAAAATTGTAACCACTAAATTATGGAAAGAAAGTTTTGTCCTCCTTGAATAATTGTAGAGAAATACGAGGGCTGCTCTATATATTTCTGGCCTAATAGTGAAAATAGGAATATTTATAATCAAAAATGGTTTTATTGTTTTTCAAAAGAATTCTCCAGCATGATTTATACACTTTTGCATGCGCTCAAACCAGTTGTCGAAGCACTTTTTCCACTCCGATTGAGACACCTCTAAAACATGGTTTTTGAACACTTCAACAGCTTCTTCTAGGCGACGAAAATCGTTGACCACGCATGTTTTTCTTGATGTGCGGAAACAAGAAGAAGTCATTAGGTGCCAAGCCAGGGTTGTACGGCGGATGACCCATTAATTCGACGTTTTGGCCGGTCAAAAACGCTCTGGTTTGAGCCGATGTGTGAGAGCTCGCATTTTCATGGTGAACAACGATTCGTCTTCTCTTGTGGGTTTTTCGAATTTCTCCGATGATTTCAGGCAAACAAATTGTAGTGTACCACTCAGAAGTGACCGTCCTACGTTGCTCAAGCGGAACAGTCGCCACATGACCAGTTTTGCCGAAGAAACAGGCGACCATTCCTTCGAAGTGCTTCTTCCACGAACAACTTTCATTGGATTTTGCTCGTCTTTGAAGACCCACACGGTCGATTGTTGTTTCGTTTCGGGCTCATACGCATAGATCCATGATTCGTCACCTGTAACGATCTTATAAACGTCTTTTAAAGCAATCGTATTTTTGCAATATTTCTTTGCACCAATCGACACGAGCCTTTTTTTGAGCGACTTTCAAATTGTGCGGGATCCAACGAGAACAAACCTTTTTTACGGCCAGGTGTTCATGCAGTATTGAATGTATGCTGGTGGAAGAAATGTCCAAGGATGTCTCTATCTCTCGGTATGTCGCATGTCGATCTTGCATTATGAGTTCACGCACGGCATCAATGTTCTCTGGCACAACAGCCGTTTTTGGACGACCTTCACCGAATTCGTCTTTGAGCGAGCTTCGGCCACGATTAAATTCATTATACCAGTTTTTCACAGTGCTATAGGATGGTGCTTCATCGCCATACAAAGATTTAGGTTCATCAATCGCTCTAGTCGTGATAATCCACGTCAAAAGTTGTGTAAATAATGGCACGAAAATGTTCACGAGTTAATTCCATTTTTTTCCATATTAATTTTTTCAAGTCACTGTAAACAACACAAATAATGGTCATACGTCAAAACGTTTTGAGTACGATTATGCTTAAAAATGACAAACTTTCCAATCGAAATGTCAGATTGTACTTGGCAGCACTCAGTCTTGCCAGGCCAGAAATGTATATAGCAGCCCTCATAAAAGAACCTTCTAAAAGGTGAAATATCACATTTATTATATTAAAAATCATCATTCTTAATGTTACATGTCAGGAAACATTAAATAAACATTTGTTAAAATAGTGAGTAAATTTTTTTTGATCAAATATTTGTTTAGTTTAACCGCACCCTAAAAAAAATTGTTCGGGTTTGAATTTGTTGCCACACCATGAATATTGACTAAATTTGACATCCAGTACCACGATTTAGAAGAGAAGTCCATAAAAAAATAAAATGAATTTTGGAGGGTTCAACGTGCTTCTCGAAAATCTGCTTTTTGTAGGGGCACCTCAAATAACCCCACAGAAAGTCAGAATATTAAATTTATAAAAAAAAGTGGCAAAAATGACTCGTTTATTATTTTTTTTAATTTCTAGTGTCTATTAATCCGTATTGGATAAATTATAATTAAGAAATTCGTTTAAAAGAAAAGCTAAAATAAAATAATGTTTTTGTATAAACTTTTTGACTCACCCTCGTATTCCCTAAAACAAAATGCTCACATTAACTGAAATTAAATTATTTATTTTTCAATTCACATTAATAATTTTTTTTTTTAATTTCCAGTCTTCGAAGATAAACCTCCCACACCACCATCAGCCGCCCAAAAGGTGGCATTACCTGGCTCAATAGAAGCCCAAAATCAAGTTTCATTTACTCAGTCCCTAAAGAACTTAATGTGGAATCGAAACTATATTTTACTTTTAATTTCGTACGGAATGAATGTTGGGGTCTTTTATGCGATATCGACGTTACTAAATCCGGTTCGCTAAAAATCAATTTTCTAAATTGAATCTTTAGAAAATAATTAATTCTTTTAATTAAAGGTGGTGCTTAAATATTATCCTGGCCATGAAGTTGATACCGGACGCATTGGTTTAGCGATAGTTATATCTGGTATGCTGGGATCTGTCGTATGCGGTATTGTTTTGGATAAATCTCACAAGTTCAAGTATGTTGATAAACGAAAGAGTTGCAATGTTGCAAGTTGCAATGTTGCATATTGTGTAACGACTTGGAAAAACAATAGCAAAAAGTAGCAAAATTAGACAAGTTTTAACTGATCAAATTTATAGCTAAAAAAATCAAAAGCTCTAATGGAATGAATTCGTGAAACATAAATTTATAAAGTGAAAAGTGAAATCATAAAGAAAACTAAAAAATGTTGTTTAGGATTTAGAGCAACAATTTTCATTCAAATATTTTATTCTATATTTTTGCATAATTTTTTAGAACCTGATATTTATAAATCAAATGTTGAGGATAAATCGCTGTAATTTTTGAGACGTAAAATACGTTTAAAATAAAGCGAATGTTGACATTTTTGTATTGAAACAAAATGGACCTGTTTGTAAATGCACCACTGCAACTGCTGTTGCGTATGCTTTGTTTTGCTCACTTTAGTTTGCATTTACGAATAAAGAAATACTGTGAAAATGGAAAAATTAATAAAAAAAAAACACAATTTGTGAACTACATGATACAAAAAATTTGTGTAAAAATAATAATAAAAAAATATATTAAACAGAAGACATAAATAAATGATAAAAACTTAATAAAATACTCACACGTTCATTGCATCAGCCATTTTTGTGATTAGTTTTTTTATTTTATTTGCGCATAACATACTTTAGTGATGCATTTACGAACAGATGATATTTGCAGTGCTGCCAAATGACAATCACTGATGATGAAAATATCCATCACTCAGTAGAACAAAGTTTCTATCACATTCTTAAAGGGAAAATGAAAAACTTGATATAAACATTTGTATGCGTGTAATGCCTGTAGCAAACAGTGTTACCACTGACTTTTTTTACAAAAAATATATAATAAAAATTTTGCCTGATTTTTAGACTTTGCTAATCAAGTTTGCGTAAACACAAGAAAACACTAAGATTTAATTTACAAAAAAAAAATCATTTAATTTTAATACGAAAATTCTTACAACGGCAACGCTGTTTCAGTATAAAATTATTGCAAATGTGTTGGTAGATAATTGTGTATGTATAAGTTGCCCTCACTTATTTCTTGCTGGGGTAAATGGTATTTATTACAACATACAATTCAATTTACAACAGGTCGTGAACTGAGTGTCTTTATTCAAATATGTGAAATTATAGTTCAATTTAAACCAGGCCAAATCAGGTTGAAAAGAAAGAAAACTATTCTGATCCATAAACATAAAATTAAGCCAGAAATTACGCTTAATATGGGCTCCTGAATTTGGTTTTAAACTAAAAATTCTTGTCTCTTTAGCTAAAATAAAAAAAGTTTGCTTTTTTGGTGGAATTCTAAAAAAATTTATAAAATTAAAATCGATTTTTTTTTTTTTTGTTCTTTTTCAGAGAAACAACTTTGGCAGTTTATGCTTTTTCAATGGTGGGCATGTGGGTGTTTGCTTTTACTTTAGACACTGGAAGCATTGCTGTTGTCTACGTTACAGCATCCTTGCTGGGGTAAGTGTTAATCAAATCATTTCAAATAAATTGCAAATTTAATTAAATTTTTTCCAGCTTTTTTATGACTGGTTACTTGCCGGTTGGTTTTGAATTTGGAGCTGAATTGACTTATCCAGAACCGGAAGGTACATCGTCTGGTCTTTTGAATGCATCATCGCAAGCCTTCGGCATTGTTTTTACATCGATATATTCATGGCTGTTTACGGACTACGATGATGTAACAGCAAATATTACGATGGCTGTAATGCTGATTGTGGGCACAATTATCACTGCTCTAATAACCTCAGATTTGAGGCGACAAAATGCTCAAGTATCAAATAAAACAAACAATCCTTGAGGTCGTATCGATTTTGTTTAAACAACACAAAGTTTGTCTCATTGTTGAATTGTTAGTTGTGATCAACCACTTGAAAGGTGGAATGTTGTTATTAAAATTGGCCAAATGGATTTAAGTATTGTGTTATTTAAACAAAATCGTTAAACAAAAACACCAAACAAACAAACAAAAAAAAAACAATTGTTTTAATATTGAACGCAAACATTTACACCGTTTATACATTTACACTCGTTATAAAAGAAATTTTTCGCAAAGGAAAAATTTGTTAACACGAAAAAAAAATATGTTAATTAGTTTTAAATATGATTTATTTAATTTAGTATTTTACACATACATGCATACATTTAGAAAAAAATGCCTAACACACATTTAAAACTGCACAAAGTGATCATGTCTTCGAAAGCAAAATTTACAACAAAAATTAGAAGTTTTACTTCCACAAGATTTAAGAACAAACACTTTCTACAATAATAAATTAATTAATAAATTTAATTTAATAAAAAAAAATAATTTTACATTTATTAAATGTTTTAATTCGAACATATAAAAAATTTCAAATTTCTTCCTTAATATTTCACACATGAAATTAAAACTTTTAAAAATACAATTTATACAATTATAAATATATAAATTTAAACAAATGTAAAATCGCGAATCTATTTTTATAAATAGAAAAAATAGGTAACCAAACACCAGCCTTAAATTAATTGAATTTTTTATAGAAAAAATTTTTATTTGAAATATTCTAAAAAAATTATTTACCAATTAATTTCTGTCCAGGATTTGCTTCTGCCTGTGTTTTCCTTTATATTGTAAAAAGTACACAAATTCAAAAAAAATTTAAACATTTTTTCGACGCCTGAAAGTATGCCTTGATTTCATTTAATTCACGCTGAATCTAATGTATAAGTTCGTAATAAAATCTAAATTTTATCAGAATTGATTTGGACGTCAGGCGTGATGGAGTAGCAAGCCTACAAAAGTTAACGTTTATAATATTTAAAGTAAATTTTTTTTTAAATGTCTACGCCCATTTTTTGGGTTCCTTCTATTTTGCGATTCAATTTCCTAGCTTCAATTTATAAAGGATATTTAGGATCTTTAAATATCTTTAAGTACCAGGCTTAAGACGGTTTAGCAACGGAGTTATAGTTTTTTTTTTTTTTTGTCTTCTGAAAAGTAAAAAAAAACATGTCAAAAGTTGTCAACCTGTGACCGAAGATATACAACTTTTAGGAGAAATGAAAAAAGTAAATTTAGTGTTTGCTAATATTAACCCATAAAATCCATAATGTCTTCTTTTTCTTCAGTGTATATATACTCCAAGTCCTTTTTTCACGACCATTAATACTTTAACAGTCTTGATCTTTAATCTTATTTTGTATTCTTTCACAATCTTTTCTCAATATTTTACCGTTATTTACTCATATTTTTGCAAACAAAAATTGGTCTAAATTGTTACATTCTTTTTTTAAGTTTTCAAACGATTTCTGTTTTTAATTATTCAGCTGTAATTCAAATATTTTTACTTCTTGAGGAGGTTTTATAAAAAGGCTTGAGATTCCACATAAAGAGCGTCTTAAGGTATAAAAATAAAGATGCGGTCAGATTAGCCAAATAATATTCTTTCCGGACATGTATCATTACGAATGACGACTTATAATAAAATAAATGTTGAAGAGGATCTTATATTTCTTAATAAGTATTTAAGAAAGACATAAAGGCTGACTTTCAAAATGTATTAATACAAAGTTTGTATACAGTTTTGTTGCGGTATTTAGATCTTTTACATATACAAAGTTGCTAAGAAAAGTATCAATTTAGATACTGATGCGCTTGTTGCTCGGTTGCAATGTTTCCAATACTTGTCTGCAACATTTTGGAACGGTATGCATTGTAAACATTTATTACCACGGCATTATGATACGCAACATATTGTTTGAATACAAAGCAACTGACGTTTGAGAAGCCAGCCAAACTTTTTTCCATTATTAGTGGTCACATCGCTAATCTGACCGTACCTTAATTGTTTTTTTTTTGTTTTTTCAATTTAAGGTTTTAATTGGCCATTAGTCTGTTGTTAAGTAAACAATAAATTGGTGTTTTGTTCAAAAGTTGTATAAATAGCTGCCTAGTTTTACAAACTACAGATCCACCCTATGAGAATTTCATATTAAATAAAAAAAGTTTTATTTATTTTAATTTTTCCACTGCGTTTTCGAATTTATTTTTAACCATGAAAAACAATTCAATTCAAAAATCAGCGTTTATCATTTAAAACTTTTAGGAACTTAAATTTAACCGAAATATTTTTTTTTTTTAATATTTATTATTTCTGGAAAGTAAAATTAATTTATCATTCCTTATGTTTGACACCGGCCCCCTCCCCTAAAACAAATAGCGGCTTTAAATTTTTTATTCGATTTAAATATCTTTACTTTCTTTGTAGCTGATTCAGCAAGCTGGCATACCATTGAAACTTTAATTGATATTGCTATAGGAGAGGTCAAGCCGAGCTTAAGTTTTTAAATAGTCTTTAATTAATTTTGATAATTTTATGACTGTCAGAATTGAATCTAAAAAAGTGGCAAAAATATTTTTACAATTTTCAAAAATTTCTAAGAATTTTCTTTAATATTTGTGTGTGTGTATTGTCTCTCGCCTATTTTTAAGTGTGCAAATTCGAATATTATTCAAACACACATGTTTCTATTGAAAAAAAATTATTTGTTTGTTTGTTTATTAAATGTTTAGGGAGTTTTTAAAAATGTTAAATAATGAAAAACGAAACCATATCAATAAGAATACTTATGACATACATATTTATTATTATATTTATATTATGTATTTAAATGTAAAATATTTATAAAGTAATCCTTATATATACATATTAGTAAATTAAGTTAAATGAAATATATATTTGATGTAAATTATAAAAATAAAATACAAAAATACAAAAATAATTAAACATATTACGATATAAAAAATATTCTTGTATATCTGCCGTTTTTAATTTTAAATATTATAAACTGCATAAACTTGGGAAAATAATTAATACCGTTCTAACAACACATTTCAACACAACTTTATTTGTTTAGAGTTCGGATCAGTTTTTTTAATCTTTTTAAAATAGTTTTCGAATTCACATGAAGTTAATTTGTGAGAGTGACAATGAAGTAGAGAAAAATACATTTAAAGCTGATCGCATTCAATAGCAAACTATTTAAGCGATTTTTTCCGTAAGAAAAATATTGTTTAACACATGCAATTTCGAAAGAATTTTGGTAGCTACACATTAATTAGAAAGAAAACTACTTCCAGCTACACTACTGCTACTACTGGTCCTCTTATCAATAAAAAATGTTCAGACTTAAGAACTGTTTTCACACTTATAAAAATTCAAAATACCCATAATGACATTAAACATTGTAAAAATGTTAGCATTTTTTCTCCTTTTAGTCTTTTTCCCGCAGCTGTATGCTAAAAAAAGATAGTTTTTTTTTTTAATTAATCAAAATAAATAAAACAGATTTGCAACAACACTATTAACAAGACACGTAAACATTTCAGTATAGAAAAAATGGTAATAATCACTTAAATGTAGATTCAAAAAATTTTAAACGACCACTAACATTTTATACACAGGGAAATATGTATAAATTTGTATATATTTTGTTTTAAATAAAAAAGGGATTAGAAATTAATACTTGTGAAATAAACGTAATGAAAAAGAAATACAAATATTATTAAATTAATTATGATATTTAAAATATCATTGAATAAAATTATCATACGTAAAAACAAGTTAATACAAAATAAACACAAGCGAAGAGTATAAAAAAATACTTAAATATTAAACGACACCACAAACGTATAAAAAAATTGTTTAAATATCAATAATCGGAATGATAGTTTTTTTATTTTTTATTTTTATTGCGGAGGACCCCAGGCACGTAGCAATGTTAGAGTTTTATTAAAATATGCACACCATTCCTCACGTTCTTCTTTTGTATCAGCCGACAGCAGGTATCGTACAGTGGTCGTACGACCATTGGGTATAATTATTAAGGATTCTTTATCAGTGTCCTTAGCTGGTCTTTGACATTCGAGTAACATTGTATTGAGTCTTGCACAAATGTCTCTGGGTGCGATGTTAACTTTTTGTGAGGTACATGTGTACAAGTCAATTGTGCCCATGGGAGTCTTTTTCTTTTCATCGTCCGGGTATTTCCAATAGTTGAGAACAGTGCCATTCAAATGACACCAACGTCTATGCCAAGCACCGAAACCGGATATATCTTCAAACATTGTTAGAAATCCCTTATGTTCCACTGACACGGAAAGTTCACAGTTCACTTTCATATGAACGACACCCTCAAGAGGACTAACTCCTAAAACTTGTGTCAAAGTCCAAGAAGTTCGTTGAATTTCTCTAAGAGAAAATATAGCAAAACCATATTGAACCAATGCTGGTGTACGTACAGCATGAGGACCGGCAGGACTTTGCACAGGTGGCATAACTAGACGGTTTTCAGATGCTTTCTTTTTCGGTGTCTTTATACCAGACTTTTTATTAAAATTAATATGATACTTCACTTCATGCGGCAACACTTCTCTTTGGGCCGTCATTCCATAAATTTCCAAGGTCACTTTGAAGTCAGCATACACATTATTTAATTGTAAGATGTCAGGAAACTTAACAGAAAGTAAGCCGGGCAATGTTGGCACTGTTTTTGTTGCTAGAACGTGCTCATTGTACTTGATGAGACAAACCAAATGATGGCCGGAAATAGTGTCCAATGATAGCTTACGTATATAGTCCTGGCGCAAAGGTATAGTAATTTCCTTAATGGTAAGACGTCCTCTTTCTCGTGGCGCTCCCACTGGTCGCAGAGTCTTTTCGACGCGCAGACGCTGAACTTCATCAAGACAAGCTTGCCTGCGATGTGCTAAAAGAAATGAAATAAAATTAGAACGAGTTAAATATATTTCTTTCTCTCTCTCTGTCTTTCTCTTATTTTCATAACATACTTGCAACTAAGAGATGACGCTCTGCCTCTACAGATTCTGTAGAGCCTGAAAATTCAATAGTTGCTGCACACAAATTTAAGGCTTGACTAGCCTGAGCTATGACCTGTTGTTGTTTGCAAACTTCATCTAAAAGTTTTTTAATTTTATCTTGAACCAAGTTGGCATCGTCTACTTCAGAATCGGATTGTGTATCGTCATCTGTCTCTCTAGGTTCTGGTTCAAAATGCATGGAAGCTCCCGTTGCTGCATCTAATTTTTCAATTGCTGAACGTAAAACTTGTTGTTCGCGGCACACTTTTCGTATCGGAGTGGAACTTGCACTCTATTAAGTAAAACAAAAACAAAAAAAAGAAGATATCAAAAGTTTGAGATTTACCATTAAATGTCGAAGTGGAAGTCTTACATTTGCACTTTGTTGCCTTCGATAAAAACTTACGGTATGAACTAGAGTAATTAAATTATCATTTTCTTTATTCACACTCAACTCTGATTTGACTGGTTCCATGTAATTTTGATTCTTCGGTGAATTGGTATTTGATGAGCATTGTCTTTTGTTATCTTCAAATGTTTCATTCTTGGCCTTTCGAAAACTGAAACTATTAGATGTTGTAGTTCCTTTGCTCTAAAAGTAAATATTTTTAATGACAAGAGATACAATTACAAAGTTAATGTTTGTGTTTGCAGAAGTAAAGAAAAATTACATTTTTAGATATTTGGCTGCTATCTTCTTCGTCAAACTCTTCTCCATTATCGTCCAAAGCCTCATCCAAATAGTCATCTACACCCATAGAAGCATCTGAAGAATTATTAGATGTGTCATGATCATGCTTATTCTCACCATAAAAGCGGTCTTTGTCTGCGTAATGAACGCCCTATAATAAGAAGTTGTCGTGTAGAGTCGAAAGCACACAACTGAATTTAATAAAATAAAATATACCTTCGCTTTATTGGCCTTCTGTTGGTCATTCTTTTCAACAACTTGCATTACTTCGCGTCCCAAACTATTACTGCGTATACCAACACTGCTATCTTCGCATTCCGATTCCATATAACTGCCACAAAAAGAGTTGTAAGAAATTAATGCGAAGATATTGACGTGTATAAAAATGTAAATCATACAATTTTATTTGAAAATTTAACAATAACTAAAAGATAATAAACTTATATTCTAAATGATTTTCTTTGGTTTTGATATGTGTTTGATGATATCAAGACATTATATTCTAATCTATGCATAATAAGAAAAGTAGACAAGAGTACAAACTATCTTCACACCTGTCTTCAGTGTCATCGTCTATCCTTTGATCACAATTATTTTGAAGATCGCTGTTGTTATGTAAAGGTTGAGTTGCTGCTTTCATTTCATCTGCTGTACTTAAGGCTGATACAGATGCTGTGGTGCACCAATTATTTTCATTTTCTGATTCGCTGCCCTCAGTCGATTCAAGGTTTGCCAAAACTGGATACAAACTCTGTTGGGTTCCTTGATTAGAAGTTCGCGGACGTTTATTGTCATCTTCAATCGCAACACCAGCTAAAAAAGTGAAAACTCATCATATAAAATTATGCCTTTTTAAATAGACGAACTTACGAGATCTTCTTTTTGCAGTTATATTTGTTGAGATCATTGGCACTGGCATTGGCATTGGGGGCGGAGGTGGTGGAGTTTTCGGATTTGTTTTATTTTGAGAATTTTCATCATTATTTGCAGTCGTAGGCAACTGCTGCTGTTGGTTGAGGAAGTTTTTTTGTTTTTTAAATCGATTAGCCACCAGTTGAAGATCTTCTTCGCGTTGTTTTTTTATATCTTCTTTGATTGTACTACCAGCGGTAGCATTGACCAGGGCATTAACTTTTTCGCGTACTTTACCAACGGCACATGATTTAACAACGGGAACTGATAGCGAAGAATGATTGGGTTTAACATTTAAATCTGAACACGTTCGTATTAAGAAAAATAAAAATTTATTATTAAAATATATTTTTTTTTTTTTTGTAATTTTGTGAATTTACAAATTTGTTACCTTTCGCAAGTTCATCCTTTTTGTTATTTGTATCTTGGATAATTTTGCTTATCGGCGGAGCCATACCAAAAGCTGCTTTTGGCATCAGGGCTTGTCCTTTGTTTTTTTCAAATAATTTCATACGCTCTTTCAACGACAACTCTGTTGGATCTTTTTGTGGCTTTTGTTGTTGTTGTTGTTGGAGCTGTGAGCTTTGAACCTGAGATTCAAAAATAGCTGCACGTCCCGATACTAAACCAGGCTTAACGGTAGGAATTTTTTTCTGAATATTCTTTTCTGCAACAGAATTTGTTGCAATCGATTCAAATTTGATCGCGTTTAATTTTCCAACATGGCTCTTTTCCTCACTCACGCAAGTATTTTCTTGAATATTATCTTTTGTGTCATCGAATTCATAAGACATTTTAACGGTAGAAGATTCTCTTCTTTGAAATCCTTGAGCTTCTAAAGAATTCATGACTTTAGGATCCCATTTCAATTGTTTTGTTTTATCTTTTTCGCTGGATATTTGCTTTTCATCTTTGCATTGCACTGGACCAACAGTGCAAACTTTACCATCATGTTTAAGTTTATCTCTACTTGGTAGGTCTGGTTTTGGGGGAGGTTGTAATACTGTCGTCGTATTACTTGATATATTATGATGAGAAGTGTCATTTTCCCATTGATTAATTGTATTAGCTAAAGCGGCTAATTTACCCAAACGTTGGTTTGGTTTACGAATGTGTGAATCTACTTTGTCTTCATTACTTTCGGCATGGAATCTTCCCTCAGTACGATGAATGGGCGAGGATAAGTTATCTGTGTTTGAGTAAAGAGCTCCTAAGCGTTGCAAACGATTGCGTGATGTATCTCTTATTTTAGCGGTTTGTTGTCCATGCATTTGTTCTGATTCTAAATTCTTTTCTTTGCATTCTTCATCAGTAAAGTCTTGCTCTTCAACCTGGACCTGTACCTTTGAACATTAAAAAATGATATGTCAGATAATGAGATTAATACGAAAAATATAGTTTTTTAATACAAAAAAATCAGAAAGATATAAATTTATAGCCATCCATTAAAACAATTATTGACTCTCACCTCGACATTTTTATCAGTTACTATATTAATTTCAATGCCCAAATCCATATTTTCTTTGTCTACTGCAGAAAATTGTCTCAAAACTTTTTGAGGTGAAACCACATCTGATTCCTGGTTATTCTTTTCAATTACATGATATTTGTTTTTGTTTGCACTACCACTATCAGTCGACACAATTGCCTGCATATGTTTTTGTTGTTGCTGTGACGCCATCGCTATTGTTGATGCGCAAACGCCACTTAATGCATTTAAATTTGCTGAACAACTTTTTTCACACACTGGAAACTTACTTGCAGATGCGTTACTAATACCCAAAGTTCGACTTCGCTGTTCTGCCTTTTCAAGCATACGCTGAATCAAGACAAATCCCATAATCAATTTAATACTCTTTTAAAATGCTAATTGAATTTACCTGCGTAAATGGATCCATTGCAATGTAAATTATTATACCGGTTTATTAATTATTGAGTCAATGTTCTTGTTTGAATTTGCTTCAAATTGTTCTTTATTTTCACTAGAAAATTGCAAATATTTTAACTTATCAAGCCACAAGTTACGCCGCGATTTCGTTGCTGTGAAGAAATTTTAAAAATAATCTGAAAACAACACTAGATGTCGTCATGTAAGAGAGTCGCATTTTCAACAGAGTTGCAACTTGATATTAAAAACAGAGTCGCTTACTGATTACACGTCTGTCTAATATAACAAAGTGCTACATATGATATAACATAATTCTACGTATAACATATATATGTTTTGACATTGGCATATTTCTTAAAAACCTCAAATAGCGCTATTTTTAATCTGCTGTAGTGACATATATAACCAGAACAAATGTTGACATCGCTTAGCCAAATTAATATCGATTGGTTATAAATATTTTTCATACTATTATTAACAAAAATAGTTGATTAAGTTCATGATATTTAAAATGTACACAACCTAAGGTGGTTAGATGCGTAGATTGCTGATGACAGTTTTAGCGATGCAAAATAAAAATTAATTTAAGCCGAAAAGTATTTTATTAATTTTTATTAATTTCTAATATTCCAATGCTTATAGAAAATGTATAGATGTTAAATATTCGGTAAGACATCACGGTTTAACAAATATCAATATATAGCATAATATCAATATTTATTTTAAATTCAAAAAAACTTTTAATAATAATCACCATTCTTGAAAACTATAATGGCAACTTAGTAATTTCTTCATATTGTGGAAATTATAAAAAAAAAAACTTAAGTTTGAACAAAATATTTAAATCTAAAATATGGAAGTAAAGTCAGACTTATCATAAAAAATTATTTATTTTTTTTAAAGAAAAAATTTGAAAAAGAAATATATTCTACCTTCTGTTTAATATAGTGGGTATACCAAAGATTCATTAATAAAAAGTAAACAAAAAAGCTTCTTCTAACCGAAAAAAATATGACTAAAAATTTTATATATCATAAGAAAAATTAAAGCTTAACATAAGGCAAATTTATATAGCCTTCACCGTTAATTAAATAATTTTTAATCATGTTTTCAATAAAAAAATATGATTTTTTTTTTAAATGTTCCCGAAAATTGAGTGACCGCCGAAGCAAGCACATTTTACTTCTCCCTTTTCTCTCCTAAAAATCGGACTTTGGCAAAAAACTTTTTACAGCCAAACCTTAATTAGTGCATAAGGCGCAATCTATTCTATTATTATTACTATTATTTTATGTAGGTTTTAGCTTTTGCGTGTATTTTGTTTTTGTAAAAACTAATTCGAGCTGTCTAGCAATGTGTGTATGTATTTGTTTTTGACAGCTTGAATTAGTTTTTACAAAAAAAAATACACGTAAAAGGTAATGCATCCACCTGGTTTTATTGCGCCATGGGTATAACTTTTCAGCCCAAGAGCTATGGGATAGATAACGTTACGCCTTACGCACTAATTTTTATTTTACTCTTAAACAACCCAAAACGCAAATATTTTGCAAAGCCGCCGCTAAACGCAATTCTACGCCGCCCTTTTCTACTTCAATAAACGTGCATTGTACTAAACCATAAATAAATCTTTGATCTAATATAGCTGTTAGCACAGTAACTTAAAACTAAAATAAATAAATATAAAATGCAGCCAGCGACAATGTCGGTTGAAAAAAGAATTGAATTATTATGGGAAGGTGCAAAAACCTTACAAAAAAATCTACATACCCACAATTTACTGAAATCTTATTACACGTAAGGTAATCTATTTCCTTAAGGATATTTACGATGTTAAAAATAAATCTTTATTTTAGAAATATATGTAAAAAACTAGCGACAATTAATTTGCAAGTTCCGAAGGAAAAGTTTGCCATATCGCAGATGTGTCCACATTGCAGCATTTTCTGGAATGACAGTGATTATGGGCTTAAATTGATACCAAAACAAATCAAAAATAGATCCAAGTCGAAAAGATTGATAGAAAAACTGGAGCAAGCAAATGGTACAAATGGAAAAGTTTTGAATAAAAGCCAGAAAAAACGTGCAAAATGGTTAAAGAAAAAAGCTTCAAATCAAATGGCAATACGGTGTCACCTGTGCAATCACCGTTCTTTACTAAATCTAGAAAAGCCGAAATGCAAACCAAGGAAACAACTAACAAACTTAAGAAGCAAATGTGATCCAGAAACTTTGTCTTTTGCTTCAGGAAATAAGACAAAGCATCAAACAAAATTGGAACACGGCCTTAATTCTAAAACATGTGACGAAAGTAAAATTTTAACATCTGCTGCAGCAAAATCAAAAATTTTAAAACAGAAGGAAAAACTAAAATTAACGAAATCGATGAATAAAGAAAAACGTAATAAAAATGCAGATCAAAAGTTTATTTCAAAAACTCAAAATAAAAATTCTCTTCTGCAACTAGCCGCTTTACTTCAAAAACAATCAAAAGGTGATTGCGACAGCACCAAAAAAAGGCTACAATCGTTTTTGAAGTAAATTAACCTAACTTTGTTGTAAATATAAAATATTTATTTACTCAACGTTGTAAATAAATCGAAATTAAAAATTTTTATAATAATTTTTAAATTTGACGTAAAATTTTAAAATAAAATAGTTAATATTTGTAAAACAAAATCGCTAAATTATCGATAATCAACTAAAGTTTGTACAATAAACGCATTTATTTATTTAAATTTATAGGAATATAGTTTTATACCCAATCAAACGGTTGAAGAGATGAGTGTTCAAATGAATAAATATTTGAGAACTTTAATGTTACACAATTGGGCAAAAAAAAAAAAAAAAAAAATAAAGAACGTTTTCGTTATTGTAATACGGGTCACTTATGGCTCATAATGGCGTAAAATAATAAAGCGATAATAAATTTATTAATACTGAAATAAGTGGTTCGTTGAGTAGGATCTAGCCACACTCCTCTTTAACTATTTATCCCAAATCTAATTGACTAATCTTGTTAATGAAGTTTGAAAACAATAAAAATATTTTACAAATTTACATAAGTATTAAATGAAGTTATCAAATAAACAATTTGCGAATGAATGAAATAAATTATCATGATTTTACAGATTAAAAAAAAACATTTTTTTGAATTCAGGTCTTACTAAAATCACATCTAATCATTTTTCGTTTAAGAAATCTTCACTTATTTTAGTTATTAAAATAAGTACGGTATGATTTAAATACTTTCTTTTAATTTCTGATATTCTAAGCGTTGCGAAAGCCAGCTTATTCCCTAGTCTTTACCCGTCCTTATTTCATAAAAGTGTTAAATATATTTTTGTTCCAACATCTCAGCCAAAGATAGCCTTTTGCTTTACCAGAAATAATTGTTGTTTTTTAAAACTATCCCTTTTGCTGCTTTAAGTAAAACTCTTTTGAATTTAAATTAATATTTGTGCTGTTAGTCATGTTTTATATTAATATTGGCCATATGAATTCATAACAATAGGGTTTCATATGGCATATATCATCAAGCCATATATGTATGTATATACAATACCATCTAAAGGGTGTTAATACCTATAACAATTGAAACGTACTATTTAAAGGCTTATTAATATAAATTGTTTTTTTTTACATTTTGTCCTAAAATTGTAAGTCAACTTTTAAAGCCTAGTTCAGACTATAATACTTTGTATTAATACTTGTCAAAAATTCAAATAATACGAGCAAGTGTAATAGTGTGAACAGAAAACATCACACAAATTGCAAAATAATACGATAAAAATTTGACATCCCATAAGACTTTTTCGTTTGTCGATTTTTTTTTTAAACGTTAATACTTTTTATTGGATCAGGGTTGCTTACTTATAAAAACTATTTTGAACAGTTGTTTTGTTTCCTTCTTGTATTACACATTTTATTTCAAGTGTGATGGTCTGAACACAATATGTGATTTTAAATAGTTTTTTTGACAGTCGAAACGAATGTATTTAGATTTTCGTATCGTAAAATGTGATGAAAATATTAATACTTGTATAATAGTCTGAACGGGCTTTAAATAAAATTTAATAGTAAAAACGCGTTTTTTTTTTGTGCTAATTTTAAGTAACTGTGAAAGTTGCTACTGCGGTATCTATAAGTTTAAATTTTAGCTATAAAATAAAGTGGTTAAAATATGAAACTGTAAAAAAGTAATTTAATTTGTTTTTGAAAACTTAACACAAATGTTTAATTATGCAGCAGGAGCAATTTTATTTCAAGAGAGAGAGAAAAAAACGTTAAAATAATGTTATTGTCAAGTCTGGCAACAACTTTAAAAATCAAAATCCGCACTTTATTTTACAATGCATGGGGCAAGAATGCTTACACACTTACCTTCAAACATACATACGCCATAGCTTTATGTGGATGGATACGTTTGTATAAAGTTGATTTCTGTTGTGTTGTAGCTTATTTCTGTTTTCATTTATCAGTCTCTTCGCAATCGTCGTTACAAGTGATCGGTTGAAAAATAAAAAATAGAGAAATAAGCATAAAGTAAAAAGATTTTTGTGTATCAAAAATACATAAGGATTGTGATTCATAACGCTTGCGCGAATGTGCTACATAAAGATAAAAAATATTCTTAATAAAAAAGATTAAAATTTCATTTAAATAAAAGTGATTGGTGGAACAATTTAAAATAAAATTTAGTGTAGAAAACTATCATTCTTTAAAAGCAAGATCTTACGGATGGATGTATACACATATTAACAAGCATTAAAATGTATGTGTGTATGTACATACATATTTATGTTTATTATTTAGCAATTGACATAGAAATTGCAACTTGATTCTTTTATTTATTTTTTGTTTGGTTTTAATAGTTTGAAGTCATTCATTCTAGCTTTAAAATATTGTTTATACACATATATGTATGTATAGACGTAGGTATGCATATACTAATGAATGCATTACTCTGACTCTTACTGTTTTTTGTTATGCGTATTTGCCATATTTGTATGTATGTATGTATGTTGTACTTGGTTTAATTCTTTTTATAATTTTTTTTAAAGAAGTCTTAAATGTTTACTTTGTACAGAGTAGAAAGTCGTCGGTCGAAAAAAATAAGTCGGAACGTTAAATGTTGGAATTATTACACACACGTACATAAATAAATAAATTAATAAACAGGAAATGCAATAATTGCTGTGTTGCTACTTATTTAAAAATTCTATAATAAAAACATGAAGACGGTCTTGCAACTTACAAAAATGACATAATTATTAATAATTCTTTTTGTGGTGTTAAATTTAATTGTAAATAAATTGAATACTTACATGTATATGAATGTAGGTATATATTTCTCTAGACTCGGAAGACAATAGATACAATGCATTGAAGCATTCCTGAAATTTGCAGGATATTGAAAAAAATTTACTGAATTAATGTTTTATGAAAATATGAATGAGTTCAAGTTTCTTTGCCTGTTTTTTTTTTTTGCACAAACGTTGTTTTAGTTGTTCGGAAATGGACAAAGAAATACAGTTTTCTAGATATAAAGGTTACATTAGGCAGGAAGCTGGCTAACCGATGTTAATCATTTGAATAAAAAGTTTTTTATCATTTGACATCAATCATAATAGTCAAACCGTTTTCAAGGTTGTGCAAAGTGATTTAAACACTTAAATCTTTATTTATTTATTCTCTTAGCATCTATTTATTTTAGTATTTATCTAATTTTATTATTTTTTTCATAGTTGTCCCAGAATTATTCACATTTACCAACTTCTTAAAAATAAATTTAAAAAAGAAGAAAATTAATTTTTAGACTGTATTTTTTTTTATTTTCAACAAATTTTTCTTCATTGTTTATTTAACCTAAATAAGTTTTTTTAAATAAATTATTATTGTAGTCAAGTGAATAATCTTAATCCGGCTTAGATTTAACTTCTATATTTAGTAAAAAAGAAAGGTTAAAGAAAGTTAAAGTTTTGGTGTTAATCTTTAAGTAAAAGAATAAAGTTTAAACAAGCAGAATATAATTAAGAATTTTCTAGGTCCCTATATCCATCACCATCAACTATTTAACCAACTAATTTAAAAATTTTTTAAAATACGAGGAATAACTAATAATAAATCGCTTTAAGTTAGTCATTCCTTGTTCACACACAACACTATACTTTTCTTCGAACACTCGGTTAAGATAACTTGCTTCATAAATTAATCTAAAATTTTATATCCAGTCTTACATATGTACGCATGTATGTAGGCATGTGATTTTTTGCAAAAGAAAAAAATAGTTCTTCTTGTACACACATACATACATATCTTTTCTCTTTAAAAATTTTAATTGACTTTTGACTTAATATATATTAAAAATAATGACGTTATACTCTCTACACAAGAAAAATAAATATAACAAAAAAAAAAAAAAAAATAAGTGAACTTATTGTTACGTACATGTATTCACATACACACACACGTGCATGTAAAATTTAATAAGATTTTCAGAAGAATCATTTTTTAAGAGGAGCCTACAAATTAAAAATTTATTAAAATTGTAATTAACATTCGGAATTTCGGTAGAGAAACTATAAATTTTTTAAATATGTTTATGCTATTTTTCATATTTTAAGTATCAAATGATCATATCCGTAAAGTATTTATTGCACAGGAAATTTTGATTTTATTTCTTTTAGTTTTAGTTGACAAAATTAAAATAAACCTTTTTTTCATACAACATTTTGATGTTAATTTTTCGTATTTTATTTAAAATCGCACTTGTAGTTACAATCGTTTTTAAAAAAAAAATTAATTAGTTAAAATAAAAGAGTTATAAATAACATATTACAAGTCCATAATAGTCAGAAGACTTTGAAAAAGGATTTAAACATTTCACATTTTACTTTCACTGGTAAGATGTGACCACATAAAGAACTTAGATGCAGTCTGTTATAGAACTTAATCTGTTTTTTTCTTTTCTTTACTGGATTTTTTGTAAACGAACATACATATCTATTTGTATCTGACAAAATCATATAGCGTTCGCTAGAAATCTGTCAGCTTAAAGTGAACTTTAAGACGATAATCATTAAAACATGTCATGTCATATTGAATTCCAAATCGCATAAAGTTATGGGTTTTAAATAAAAGACTGAAATTATCCCAACAAACACAACTTTAAATTCATCTCTATTGAAAAAAAAACATTTTGTTAAAAAAAAAAATTATATTAATGGAGTAGGCATGTGTGTGTGTGTGTGTTTTATTCAGTTCAATTAATTTTTTATATTCTTTACAGGGCTGCCAGATGATGTTGATAAAAAATCGTCTTATCGGAAATTCAATTAAAAAAATCGACAAATTAAAAAAATTCATTTTAAATAAAATTAAAAATATTTTTATTTAAAAAAATAACAAAACAGAACAATTCAGTATTAAATAATGTTCACAACATATAAACGAACACAAAATAAATAAAAATAACCGTTTTACAAATAAATTGCTTCCGTTATTGGTCTTTTGGTCATACGCAGTGAAAAAATAATAATATTTTGATCATTTTGAGACAAAAAATCGGCAAATATGGCAGGCCTAATTCTTTATCTTAAAAACGGAGAAACTGTCCTTAAAAAAATAGTTATTTAATGTAATTTATATAAAATATAGTAAACAGTTTTATTCCATTATTTTTCAAATAAATATACAACAAATATAAAAAAAATTAAAACAACGTAGGAAAACATAATTTTAAAAATAAAAATTATTTTTTGTTTAATGCTCAAGAGTTTATAAATCAGGAATCAATCCACATATTCTCCATTAAAAAAATAATAAATCGGATTAACCTTTTTACCCTGAAAGACTAAGCTTCGATAAAATTTTCTATTTTTATAATTTTAAAATCATCATTAATCAAGACAAATTTGATTCGTATTTGCTTTAAAAATTCAACATAAAATTTTTAGCTAACATATACATGAACATTAGGGGCATAAACAATTTTTTGGCATAGTGCCATGAGGTCAGCCATGTCCTAGTAACCACGAGAATCATAACATATTTCAAAATTTATTGTATTTTAAATTACTTAAAGTTAATTATGTTTGTATGTATAACAAAAACAAGGAAAATTATGAGTGAGTTATTGAAAGTTAATAATTTAAGATTTAAAGTTACGTTTTAAGTTAAAAGAAAATGAAAAATTTTTAAAACTTCATCGCGGTTGGTGTGTGAACTTTTTTGACATAAGCGAAAAAACAAATATACTTATAGTTTTTTCTGCTCTATTGGACTGTGCTATGCCAATTTTGATATTTAAAAAAATTGTTAAGAAGTTACGTCCCTAATATACAAACTTCACCCGACACTTCTAATTTTTAATTCAGAAATTGGAAAATTGTTGCATACTTTGAGGCAATTTGATTTGATATGTTTAGAAAAACGGTTATTAGAGCGGTTATTAGAGTCTTGCCTCAAATAACGGAAATTTTTCAGTACAGTGTCTGTACATGTTACGTGGAGCTCTCAAAATGTTACACACAAAAAATTTAAAAAATGTAACCAAACGGCATCACTCATAGAGAACTTATCCGTTTAAGTTTTTTTCTTGTATTATTACGGCTTAGAGCTTTGAAGGTTTCTAGTTATTTTGGCTATTTTATTCTATACCCTTTTTTCTTTTATTATAAATATATTTAAACTTTTATTAATATTTAATAAAAAAAAATATTTAGCAAAAGCCACTTTACTCATTTTCAGATTGAAGAAATTTTTTTGTCGCTGCTTCCCGTAAAAATATTCATGGGGAATATGGCACACTGGCGTACTCATTTTTATAGTTAATACATATGCATACATATACATACATACATATATTTATATACATACATACATACATACATACATACATACATACATACATACATATATACATACATCTTATCCATGTGCATTTAATAAAAAGCCACTAAACATTTTTAATATGATTTTTTTTAGATCCTAAAACAAGTGTCGCTGCAGGAGATCAAAAACAAACAGACTGTCTTCCAACGGCCTCTCATTCGAAAAATAAATCCTCAAGATTGGCTGGCATTCAATTTTAAGTGTTACAGATAGATAATTTGTTTAAAAAAATATTTATGACCAAATCAATTTTCTACTTCAAAATTTTAAATAAATAAAAAATATTTGCATTCAATTTGAATAAAAGTGTGAAAAAGAAAAACAAAAAAACAACTCAAACTATTCAACACATCCGTTAATACATTTTCCTTTTTAAATTAAACTAAATGTGATTTAGTTAACAACTTATTGTTAATTAAAGGTGATATATTATAAATGAAATAGAAATACTTAAAAAAATATTAAACTAAATAAATAAAAATAGAAATACAAATCAAGCATCCAAGTTAAATTAACCACAATGGATTTGGATATAATACAATCGACCAAAGAAGGTGAAATCACGCAATTTTTGTGCGGTAAGTCATTCTATAGTTTTGGTTTTAATATACTCAAATACAGATACGCATACACCCATACATATGCATGTATTTTTGTACAGTTATTAGTACGTAACCTGTGCGTACTAATAACTGTATATAATTTAGCAAAATTCAAATTTGCCGTTTTCTTTTTTAAAAAAACTTATATTCTATTGAACTTCTAATCTGTTTTTAATATTTCAAATTCAGTTACAAATCGAATAAATTCGACAGTTGTTGGAAACTTTGAATTAATTATTTAATTTTATTATTTATTCTTTTTGTGTGTATGAAGTTAAATTTTAAAATTAATAACCCTAGCCACAATCACTTAACATAACAAATGTTAATATATAAATAAAATAAAAGAGTTTCCGAACGATTTAAAAATTAAAGTGGATAGAAAAAAAACTATTGGAGAACACTTCTAGTAGTGTCTTTATTAAACTCCAAAATTTAAATATATTAATATTATGTGTTTTAAGAAATTATAGAGGTTTTTTCAAAAACATCACTTTTGAAAAACCTTCATAAATTATGAAAAAAAACATAATGTTGATATATTTGACGATTGGAGTTTAATAATGACACTACTAAAAGTGTTTTCCAATAGTTTTTTCTCTATCTACTTTAATTTAATTTTTAAATCGTTCGGAAACTCTTTTATTATATTAACATAGGTTATGTTAAGTGATTAACAGAGCTCTGTTATTGTAACAGAATGTGGCTAGGGTTACAAATTTTACATTTTAACTTAACAAACATTATTTTTTGTTAATTTGAACCTTGGATATTATAAATAAATAAAAATTTAATTTTTCGGCTTAAGGTTCTTTTATTTATTTAATTTCTAAAAAATTTTAAAGAAAAATTATTTACAAATGTATGCGGACGTTTTTCAAAGAAACCAAGAAAAATTAGACGCTAACTTAATAAAAATAAATAACTGTGCAACAATCGTCTGAAATATTGAAAAAAGATTCGGAAACTATCGAGAAAACTTCTAAATGCCATTGTTTCATGCCGTTTTTTAATTTTTAGAAATATGCAAAAGCTTTAACTGTTTCTTTTATGTAAAATCATCTAAATAAATTGACAATTTTAAATTTCTTTCTTGGATTATTTTTAATTTCTTTAAAAAGTTATGTAATACAAATATTTTATTTAATAACAAATGTGAACTTTTTTCTCTTAAAACCATAAACTTCAGCACTTAAGACCAAATTGCATTTCGATTAGTTCTGCTCAATTAAATAATTTTTAATTTTAATGCAGTAAATTGTTCGCCCAATCAGACCATCCTTAAATAATTAATCCTCCTCTTGTTGTCTTTTTGCAGATGTTCGCGATTACTTCAAAGCTTCATTAGCAACATCAGAATACGAAAATACCTCTAATATGTTTTATTTGACAGCTGCAGATACAACAGAACAACTTTTAAATCGTTGTGAATGCCTGCTAAGTCGATTAAAAAGCAAAAATCAAAATATTCCACTAAAAACTCATAAAAGCCAAAGTAATATTTTTTCGCCATTTCAACAGACAGCAGTGCTAATGAAAAATCATCAATGGCAACGCATTGGTGACAAGAGCAATAATAATGATGATGAAAAGAATCCAGGCTCAGTCGGTGACCAACTGATAAAAAGAGAAATGAATGATAATGAAGATGTTTCGTATCTTGATATGTCCGCTCCCCATTATAACAATAACACGAAGGGTGAGCATTTGTTATAATGATAATTTTACAGTTGATTATTATAATAATTTGCTTTATTACTTATAGAGACATCTGCTAGAAATATCGTAGACTTAAACAAATCAGAGGAGAACGATAAAACTTTTCGTTGTTCTACACTTGTCGTAACGCAGAATAAAAGTTTCTTGCATCGTTTACACGATACAACGACAACAACTATTGAAGATGAACCAGGTGCTAAAAATAAAAACGAAAATGCTGAGGAAAAGAATGAAAATTATGAAGACGATGCGCAAATCTATGATATCTGTCAGGTAACAACCCAGGGATCGGACGGCGAAGAAGATGAACTCGTGCTGGAAGAGACACATAAAGTAATAACGCAAAATTCCCATTTTTCTTTGCCAAATATCGATTGCCCGCATTTGGATTTGCCAGCAGGCCATTTGGCAATAAAAAAATCCATCAAATACGGCCAACTGATGAAAATTGAGAAAAGGCTGTTTTTTGATCAAAGCAAAAAATGCTACTGCGGAATATTAGACGATTGGCTGCTTTGCTATGCAGACGGCCCAACATCGAATAGACCGACAATAAGTTTGTATTTAAAAATTCCCGGTATTGAAATTGAACATTTTGGTGAAGGGAAACGTCGAGACGTTTGCTTTCAAATTACAACTTGTGATCCCAACAAAAGATTTGTGTTTCAAGCTGTAAATGAAATAGATGCCAAAGAATGGATCCATGCAGTAGAAGCAGCTATTCGAAGTGATACAACTGGCATAGAATTGAAAAATTCTCCAACTCGTAAACTACCCACTCCGCCACCAATGAAGAAAGTTACTTTTTTAAACTCTTTTAAGGCTGGTACTGAAGCCCCGACAAACACAATATCATCAAATGATTGCATTTATGAGGAACCATCGCCCATTCACAATGTTAAAACAAAGTTTAGTCCAGAAAAACGACCAGAACTGCCTCACAAGCAAAATAATCCTTTTTTATTGGCTCGTAAATTCGAATATGATGTCCCTAAGTGTCCGCCCCAGCCATTGCAAGATGATTCAGGAAATAGTGAACTCCTAATAAATCCCTATGAAAGCAATGAAACTAATTCGCCTGTTAAAACTCACACGATAACATTGTCTGAGTCAGTTTATCTGGCTTCGTCCCCAGCTTCAGCGCAAGATTTAAATCTTAAAATGGAGGAAAATCTAGATTTTCAAGCCAAAGTTAAAGACGTTCACAGCAAACTAACTAGTCAATTATCGAATGGTCCAAATATTAAAAAATCATTGAAAAAATCACTTTCATCAGCCCCAAATGATACAGAATCTCTGTCACTTCCATCGCCCACATCATCATCAACGTTGACGGAATCTTTAGAATTGAAAAAGCAAAAGAAAACATCAAATCCTTCAAATAGTCCACAAAAAACGCCTAATGAAAAGTCTTCATTTGCCAAAAATTGGTTTCTTAATAGACTTAACAAGAATACTTCCTCGATGAGAAGTAACTCCTCCTCATCATCATCATCAATTTCTCCATCTAAATGCAAACAGAGCGAAAAGGAAAATCTTCTCAACTCTTCAGCAGACGTTTATGATGGCTACGAAGCTCAACTTTCCAGCCTGGGCAGTAATCCGGTTTTTCCCATATCCCTAAAGCCCTCTTCACCCAACCGTGGTACAAGCAAAGTAAACATGATCATTAATCAGCTGGAGGCCAGTGGTCATTTTACCGCTTCAATGTTTAACACAGACGCAGTTGCCTCATTCAGTTCATTTTGTGACAATGATTTCAATAACTATGAACCGATTATGACTGTTTCAACGCCACCCGCTAATCTCATGAAAAATGTTTAGTTTTCAAACTCATTACGAACCAGTAGCGCTATGTGTTTGTATGTGTGCTATGACGTCTAATTCTTCGATAGTTGTACAAATGTTGTTGGTATTTAATAAAAATTCAAATTTTTTTCTTTTACAACGAGTTTTTGCTGCAGGAGGATCATAACTCAAACTTTTAAGTTTCCAAGTTGAGCATCCAGAAATGTTCTATAGGTCTTAGAAAAAAAATACTTTATTTTTAAACATAAGAATTCTCCAGATTGAAATGTCTTAATGGTGTCCAAAATTTTTTCGATATGTCTATTGAATGTTGTAGCTGGCAGATGAAGAAATTAAGATAAAATTATATTTTTATTTTTTAAGGCGAATTAATTACTAGGTGGTCGCAATAGCGAATTCGTTATTTTTCGCTAATGTAGAGCAACACATTGATGTCAAAAATGGCTGAAGAAACAAAAGAAAGCCGAATTTTATTTATCTTTTTATTATTATTTGGTACTTTAAATGAATTTGTACCCAGTTGGTTTCTTTCTTCTCACATTTCATTTTTTTGGTGTTGAATTTTTTTTATAAATTTTTTTTTATAAAATTTACAATTTTTAACATTTTCAAATTTTTTATTTTTGAAATTATTTTACAATTTTGACAACAACGTTGAACTTGAACACAAATCAGCTGGGCTGTTAAGGCCACCTATAAATTAATTCGCCTTGCGTAGTTTCCTATTTTTTATTTAAATTTATTTTCTTTTATTTCTTTATTTCCATTTTAAAAGTATGAACCCCTTTGAAGTATTATAAAAAAGATTAAAACACATATATTTACAACCATTTTGATTGTATTTTGTATTTTATACAACTTAGAATTTACAAGCGCTTGTGAATTTAGAAAATGTTTAAATAAAAAATTTTCTATTTTTATTTTTTAAAGAAATAAAATTCAATTTCTATAATTCAATTCAAATATTTAGAATTACCTACATGTACCGATAAATATGTATGCATTATATCAGAAGAAAAACCAAAACCTATATATATACACACACATGCATAGGTGTGCATACATACATACATACGAAGTGTGTGAGAAAAGTAATGAGATTATCAACACTGCGGGGGATCTTGCAACGTTGTGTCTACCGGCCGATGCTAAATCTGATTATTGATCCCTTCCACTACCTCAGTCCGAGTTACAACTCCGTACAGTTAACACATTAGTTTTGACAGCGCCTGTGGGGAACAGTGTTATCGAGAGAATAAGTTTTCCGCTGGCACAAACCTCGCTCAGGGAGACTATTTCCACCCGTGAATTTTCGACCTCAAAACGCATAACTGTTGCTCCTCAACCCGAAATTGAAACATGTCCTCTTTCCGAAATTGAAACATGTCCTAAAAGGACGTCGTTTTGGAACTTTGGAGAACATTCAAAAGACTGTGACCGACCAGTTAAAAGCCATACCAATTGAAGACTTCCAACGCTGCTACCAAGAGTGGGAACGACGACTCCGCCGATATATAGCTGCCCAAGGGAACCACTTTGAAGGGGATAACATTGTTGTTTGAAAATAATAAAAACTTTGGTTAGTATGAATCAGTCTCAGTCTTACTTTTCTCACGCACCTCGTATGTATATTGAAGATATTTCCCTGCAAGCATTTTCTATCGAAAAAGTCGCTATATCGTTGAAATGTATTGCAAATGATATCGAATTTTGATCAAATAAGCATCTCCAAAAGGTAAAAAACGTGCAACTACAGTGATGCATTTATTTGGAAACTATTTAGAGTCCTTGAGAAGTATTACGATCGACTAATCTGATAGTGTCGAATTTGTGTAGAGACGTGTAAGGAGAGTGTCTTAACAGTTTCGAACATATAACTTCTGACAGCAGCAAAATTCTGCTTTATTACAAGTAAGAGTGCTATATTCGGCTATGGCGAATCTTATTAACCCTTCACCATGTATGTAAATCTAGTTTAGTGAATTAACTCCAATCAAAAAACAAATATAAAGGTGACAGAATTAAATAATTAAAAAAATTTACTTAAAAATGTCACCGGCTCTTAATGGATTAAGTATCTTTTTTTAATTTTAGTATTTCCTAAAAGATCTCTTCAAAAGCTTTAAAATGATACCCATATTGATATTTTAAAAAAAATTACGCGCAATCGTACTTTTTATATGAAAATTCCAGAGGCCTATAACTCGAAAAATATAAGCGAGCGAAAATTTCTTTAACTTAATGGTTTTTTCTTATTTTAGGCGTTATCCCATTTATTTCGTTTTTGTAATTGGAGTTACTTCATTGTTCCAAATGGTATGGACAAGTTAAAAGCAGGCGTGGTGCTTTGATCGCTGCCTCGAAGGAAATGGACCGATCTTGCTTTTTTGCAATAGCAAAATTATTTCTTTAGATTATCTTGTGCCTTGGTAAAGTTTATATTAACACGAACATGAACAAACAGACGGACATCGCAGAAACTACTTCGCTACTCAAAAGGACTCAGAATATATGTATGAGGTCGGAAAGGAATATTGTAGAAATTACAAATGGATGACAAAATTTGATATATCTTTTTTCCATGTGTAGAGAATGGTTTAAAAATGTTAAAAAAAAACAATAAAAAATAGGTCTGTTTCTTTACTCTACTTTGGGATCCCAATTTGCACGAAAAGCGTTCCCCTACTTAAAAATTAGGTGAATGAGAGCGATTTTGAGAGAAAACACGAAACAGCCCAAACTTTTTCTTTGTGCAAGTTATTTATATTTGTGAAACAGCTGTAAGACACAAATAAAATAAAAACAAATAAAAAGAGTCATTAGCAATATTAAAAAAAGGGTAAAATATTTATTCCAATATAAAAGACAATTTGTAATGGCAAATGAAGACGAGTTAAAAAACATTGTTGCAAATTCGGTAGAGTTAAAGAGAGGTACAGCATTCTAAATTATTTGAATGAAATTGTTCCATCCTAAACGGCCAAAGAATTCAAACAACACTTCCGCAAATCGAGAGAATTATATTTAAATTTATCCGCAAAATTTGCAGAAAGTCCCACATATGCTTCTTTGCGAGCTGATAAATGCAATAAATTTGTAACGACTGTTCCTCCTTGGTTTTTTTAAATATTTTTTTTTTTAATTAGTTTTTTTTTTATTGAATAATCGATTTTTTATTTTTTGTTTAAAACTTAAATTTTGTGTTCCCATACTTTTATACAATTTTGTGTCTTTATCAGAGAAAATTATACTTGCTCTCATTTTTACGAACTTTATCCAAAAAGTAAAGAAACAGACCTAAAGAGAGCAAGCAATTTATTTTTGTTTTATTTATTTTTTCTGTCACCCCAATAACTTTTTTTGACTGGAGTTACTTCACTTAACTAGATTTACATACATATGTACATGGTGAAGGGTATACAAGATTAGGCATAGCCGAATGGGGCACTCTTACTGGTTGTTATCTGTTACATTATACAATTCACTCACGCTAGGGACGGAGTTGTGAACTATAAACGATCAATATTTAATACTAATGCAAAATGGTTTTCTAATATTCCGAAAACAGTCTTAAAATAAAAAATTTTAGGAGTAGTATTTTTGTATTAATATAACAGATCGTTTTGTCTGCTAGATACGGAATATTCACCCCTATTCTGCGTTTCGATTAAGTCTCCGCATTTAGTTGCGTATTCTGCAGAAAAACGGAATCGAAAGAAAAAGAAGAAGACAATAATGTTTAAAAAATTAACAGCATCACTGTGGAATGTGGAAATGAAATAGCAAAACCAGCAAGTTTGTTATCATTTTCATAAACAAATGTCACATTTAATACAAAATGTTGTATGTTGACATAATTAAAAATAAATTCTTGATAAAGTTTAATAAAAAAAATTGTTAAATAAAATAAAAAAATATAAAAACAAATCAAAAATTAATTGTTCACGGCAACTGATTTTTGCACTGGAATTTTTTGTTGAAGGACCTAGTGCATGAAGGATTCCTGCAACTTCCTCTCAGAACGCTGCTACTTCTTCCTTTGATCGCTGGTGGTATCCACATGTAATGTCTGTTTTAGATGCCATTACATCTGGTGTTGTTGTTTTTGACCCGTTATACATAAAAAACCACATTTTGGGTACCACAGATTTGGGTACAAAAATTGACAATTTAAAACAAAAGAAAATTAATTTAATTAATTAAATCAGTTTATAATACTTTTAAGTGTTTTTCTAAACCGTTTCTGAACATTTTATCTCATTTTCTACCTACATTTGTTCAATTTTTAACTAAAAAACACAAAAAACAACTGAGAAAAACGGAGCTCCGATCGTAATGCAGAATACATACAATCGAAAGATACTGAGCGGAATCGAAACGCAGAATACCAAAGTTGTCAGACGAAGAAAATTTCAATTCGTATCGAAACGCAGAATAGGGGTGATTGTTAATTCAAAATCAATTCAATTTAAATGTATTAAAAAAGATTTGAAATTCACTTTGAAAAATTCATTTGAATTAGAAACGCATTGTAATTCATTTTTACCACATTCATTTGCATTTACTTAAATTTCATTTAATTAATTTTTCGTGTTAAAAGAATTAATTTAAAAATTGCTAATTCAGTGCATGAATGATTCCCAAATTAATTAAAAAGTGAATGATTCGTTTACAGCTGTGGTAATCAGTAATATTTTTGTTAAGTGTATCAATTCTGCTCGACGTTAAAAGAGTTTTGAAATGATGCAGATGTTAAGATATTTCCTCTTTTTTAATCTAAAGAGCAGTTGTTCTGAAGGTTTAATTATAAAAGAATTGAATTTGAAATGCCAACAACTGATCGTTAACAACAATGTGTCAAATTGCTTGTGTTTTCAAGAAGGAAAAATTATACTTTTGCAAAGTAAAATGCAAAACACTTTTTTTTGTAAATAAAGCCGCTGAAAAATAAAAGAAATTAAGATTATAAAAAAACAACAAGGCATCATATATCGCTAACGTTATTTAAACCAATTTATAAATTTACACTCAATATTTTCCAATTATTAAATAGAAAACTATTTAATGTTTTACAAATTAATTACTTACAACAAGGATCAAATTTGTAGCAAATATTTTAACGCTTGTGCAATTGAGATTACAATAACAATATATAGAGCATTTATTTTGCATTTCTTTTGTTTTAATATCGTGTGTCATTCATTATAAGTGTTTCTTTTTTTTTTTTTTTTAAGTTGATAATAAAAAATACGTTTTATTAAAGATAAATAAACATTCAACATTCGACATCAATAGAAAAAAGATTCATTTAATAGTTTTATTAAAATGTTAAATATTTCACAAAAGCTGTTATTATTTTTAAGCTTGATTCTGGATGAATTATCACAAAGATATAAGTTGAATGGTTGGTTGATTTTCGTATTTAAGGAAACCATTTAAATTAAAAATACAAAAAGATAAATAGAAATGTATCTGATTTTTTATAAAAATTTCAAAGTGAGAACTGGGTAATGATTGTAAGGAATATGAATAGAAATATAAAAAAAGATGATGAGGTACTCGTTTAAGATGATGTTTTCTTTTTTTTTCAAATCTTTGTGCGAATTAAGTTTTTTTTTTTTATTTTACGTAACCGGTGCGATATGATTCGATGGCTTCAAGAAGCATATCACGGCGCTTTCTTAATGGCACCATTATTTCTTTTATCTGTAATTCAGAAGAACTAAACAGACCTAATACTCGTTTTCCTTCTTTTTTCAATAGTATTTCGATTGCGCGATCTGTGCTATTGACGTGCTCAATCTCTGACCACATATAGGTCCATTGTACCTAGAATTACACAAAAAAATATGATTTTTAATTTATAATTTTTTTTCAAGGAATTATAATTTGTTTCTTCTTCTTGTTTTTCTTACATTCCATGAACCAAACATGTCATTGCGGGTCACATAAAGAATACGATGATTGGAAACAACGACAAACTCATGTTTTGGTACAATCTCCTCATAATGAACAAAGTTGTCAGTAGTTGCATATTTGCCTTTATCAATTTCTCTATATGAAACAAAGAGAAAGGAAAAATTTTTAAATTTAAAATTCTAAAAATTCATTTTAATTGTATTAATTTAAATTACATACTTAAGAAGTTGATGGCCTTTAGCTTCGTCCAAGCAGTAGGCTCTTAATATTTTGTCTTCATGTATAAAGCGTGCAGGTCTCAGGCGTCTAGTTTCGCTTTGTAATTCAGTGGCTCTTTTAACGGAATCAAAGGTTCCATGGGCAAAGTCAACAATGCCAGCAGTTGGTCTTGTTACCAAGCCTATAGTTCCTTTTCCGAGACCCTTAAAGAAGCCTTCCACACCTTCTTCTTTGGCTCCAGAAATAGGCTTTGTCACACAGCCAGTCACACCATCAACAAAGCCCTGAAATCATAAATATTTTCAATATTGTTTTAATTTGTATTTATTATTATTTATCGTGATAAAATCGATTTTGTATTTTACCATTACTAGGCCTTTGCCACTTCGAGCCATTCCTTCTTGGAAAGTTTTTGGTTTAACATTCAAAGTCTGTCGACGTTTTCTTTGATAATCTTCATCAAGCGTAAGAGCAGCCAAACCTTTTCCCATTGCGCCCGTAATTCTAAAATAAAATAAAATAAAATATGAATAAACAAAATATATTGGCTTAAAGTTCTCAGCAAAGTAAAACATTTTAAATCTCTTCTACTTGAACAAATTATTTTTCGACCACTAACGACTGATTGTAGGATTTGCTAATAATTTTAAGTGATTAAAAAATTTTGACTTTGTGTACTTTTACAGCAGAAAAACCAGCAAAAAATAAAACAAGGAAATTAAAACGTCTGTTAATACAAAATTTTATAAAAAAAAACAATATTAAGATAATACTTACTTGGATACAGCACCGGCTGCTCCGCCAACTGTATGACCAACCAATGATTTGACTCCTAAAACTAAACCTTCTGCAAACTCCCCAGGTCCCTGTATAGCTCCCTATTGAGTAAAGATATGTTTTTCATCAGATTTATGTTAAAAAATTGAAAATCAATCAATAAAAATTATGAAAAACGGTCAGATCAATATTTAAATAATGTTTTTCTTGTTGGTATATCTTTCACCAAAGAAAACAAATGTTTTGATATGGTTTTATCACAGCTTCTGACACAGATAATTATTAAAGAATACGTACATAGGAGGGCTGCTCTATATATTTCTGGCCTAATAGTGAAAATGCGAATATTTATAATCAAAAAAGGTTTTATTGTTTTTCAAAGTATTCTCCAGCATGATTGATACACTTTTGCATGCGCTCAAACCAGTTGTGGAAGCACTTTTTCCACTCCGATTGAGACACCTCTAAAACATGGTTTTTGAACACTTCAACAGCTTTTTCTGGCGACGAAAATCGTTCACCACGCTTTTTTTCTTGATGTGCGGAAACAAGAAAAAGTCATTAGGTGCCAAGTCAGGGCTGTACGGCGGATGACCCATTAATTCGACGTTTTGGCCGGTCAAAAACGCTCTGCTTTGAGCCGATGTGTGAGAGCTCGCATTGTCATGGTGAACAATGATTCGTCTTCTCTTGTTAGTTTTTCGAATTTCTCCGATGACTTCAGGCAAACAAATTTTAGTGTACCACTCAGAAGTGACCGTCCTACGTTGCTCAAGCGGAACAGTCGCCACATGACCAGTTTTGCCGAAGAAACAGGCGACCATTTGCTTCGAAATGCTTCTTCCACGAACAACTTTCGTTGGATTTTGCTCGTCTTTGAAGACCCACACGGTCGATTGTTGTTTCGTTTCGGGCTCATACGCATAGATCCATGATTCGTCACCTGTGACGATCTTATAAACGTCTTTTGGAGCACCGCAATCTTATTTTTGCAACATTTCTTTGCACCAATCGACACGAGCCTTTTTTTGAGCGACTTTCAAATTGTGCGGGATCCAACGAGAACAATCCTTTTTTACGGCCAGGTGTTCATGCAGTATCGAATGTATGCTGGTGGAAGAAATGTCCAAGGATGTTTCTATCTCTCGGTATGTCGCATGTCGATCTTGCATTATGAGTTCACGCACGGCATCAATCTTCTCTGGCACAACAGCCGTTTTTGGACGACCTTCACGGAATTCGTCTTTGAGCGAGCTTCTGCCACGATTAAATTCATTATACCAATTTTTCACAGTACTATAGGATGGTGCTTCATCGCCATACAAAGATTTAAGTTCATCAATGCACTCTTGTCGTGATAATCCACGTCGAAATTTGTGAAAAATGATGGCACAAAAATGTTCACGAGTTAATTCCATTTTTTTCCATATTAATTTTTTCAAGTCACTGTAAACATCACAAATAATGGTCGTACGTCAAAACGTTTTGAGTACGATTATGCTTAAAAATGACAAACTTTCCAATGGAAATTTCAGATTGCACTTGGCAGCACTCAGTGTTGCCAGGCCAGAAATATATATAGCAGCCCTCGTATACACATTCATACGTATGTGAATTATAATCTATTGATTACCCGTTAAGGTATCGATACAAAAAATTTTATTTACCAATTGAATAAGATTCAATTCACAACAATGACAAATTTAAGTAAATTTTAGAAATGTGTATTCTACTTACTTGAAATGGTTCATAGAATAGATCACCAACACCTTTTTTAATGCCAATGACCAAACCGTAGGGGTTGCCCAAAACGTCTAAGCCCAATACTAAAACATAAATCTGCTTTAACGCTTGACCGGTGTAATGGGAGATAATTTCTGATATCAACTGTGATTGGGTAAAGAAACTGTACTCTCTTTCGAAGAAAGCTAAACGAATAACGACATCATTCACATCGGTAAGTGTAACTCCAATGCCCTGGACTATATTTGAAAGGAAACCGGGTAAAGCTGAAGTATCGACACCAGCCATAGAGAAACTGACATGAACTTTCATTGGACCCAGATGCAAATTATCATAGAAATTCTTTTGTTGCTGTTGAGATTGGGTCTGCACCAAATCGGATAAAGGCTGCTCAATACTGCTAACATCTTCCTGGAACAGCTTTGCCTCACGTTCATCATCTGCTGTAGTGGTGAAAAGCTCGGCGAGAGCCATTAGAAAAGCAAGATCCACTTTAAAATGGAATTCTTGCATTAACATTTTAGCATATTTGTATTGTTTTACATTCGAATGCGGAACTACCCTTTCAACAACACTGAGCTCAATAATCGGCTTAAAATGAATAGATTTGGCGAGTGTTTTCGGTGGTGGTATCGGTGCCAGTACGACAGGAAATATGCAATCTGTAAGTTGATTATCCAGCTGTATGCGATTAATTTTTGCATGCACTTGTGATTGAAACGGTGATGAATTCAGATTAATCCAGACACCAGGTTGAAAATAACGTTGAATATCTCGTGACTCATTATCCTTAACCATTTTTAAGTTTTCAAAATTAACCTGATATTTTCCATCAAACAAATAGTTTTTATCGCTAACATCGTTAACGCTTCTGTCTATTAAATATTTCTGGTACAGACCTTCCAACAAGGCCGTATCATGCAGACTGAATTGTTTAAAACGTTTTTTTGTCTCCTTTTTATATTTCCAAATAACACCTAAAATAATGCATTCGAATTATTAACATTTTAAGTTGTTGCCATTGCACAAACGAGCAAACAAATAAAGAATAAAAAAAAAACACACACACAAACAAACCTGAGCTTGTTATGCCCAAATATAAAATATCAACACCAGTTTCATTGTTTATTAATGATAAGCCAATGCCATGAATTTTTATTTCAATCGATTGAGTTATACTTTGTAGTGCTGACGAGGACTCGGACCTGCCAACTACCTCATTACAGGCCGTAAATAACAGCACTCTTTGGAGACCATTCAAAAATGATACCCAATACACTGTTGTTTCGTCTTTAAGGCTGTCAATTTGGAATTCAATTGTTAATTATTTATGGCGGAAGTCTTACAAATAAAAACTTTAATTAAAACTTACTTTATTTGACCAACACCATCACGTCTCAAGTCGTTTTCGAGAGCGTTTTCTTCAAACACTAAAATTCTTTCACCGTCAGGTTTTCTCCAAGTGTATAAAACTTGCTGGCGGTGTTGCAAAACCATTTCGTCTTTAACACCCTTCTCATGATAATGAATAGGCTTTTTGGTATGATTTATAAGAAGACCCGGTGCATCGCCAGGATTATATTCCGTAAATGTTATATAGATGCCGCCCTCCGTAGCTTGCACATCTACATTTATGCCTCCATGCTAATAACCGACATACAAAAATATAAGAAAAATATTCTCTCAGTTTTGAATTTAAAATATTTAAACATTGGTTTACCTTGCTGTCAACTATTTGCAATAAAACACATATGGGCTCAGAGTAATTAAACGGCACTGTCCGTTGGCCATCAACTTTTGCAACCATCGTGTGATCCGAACCATTCTTTGGCCACAATGGGAAACAACTATTAGGCAACAACTAGATGAGAAAAGTTTTGTTTTTGTTTACTTTGTTGTTTATTATCTTTCTAGAAATAGCGTAAGCATAAAGTACCTTATTCCAAGGATCACCAGGCCGGGAATTCTCTTGAATCTCAATAACGTAACTGCATTTGTTGGTTATTGTGTAGTAGGGAATAAATGTTATTTGTTTTGTTAAAGAATTATACGTTAAATGATTGTGGACACCAATCTTTATAAAAACACACACACGCAGAGAGAGAGAGAGAGAGAAAGAGAGAAAAATAAAATACATTATATACCATTCAAAAGAAGAAAAAATATCAAGTCACACCTGATAAATTTTATCATTAGCCTTACAGCTAACCGAACCTGTTGAGCCAGCAACATCCAGGGGTATTTGATTACTCCACTCTCCATTTTCAACTCTTATTGAACAGCTCTTCTTGGAAAATAAATACTTGTCACGCAATGAGAGTAATATTGGACCATTATATTCTGGCGGATGATATAAAACTTCCACCGTCTCACTATCTGTTTTATAGCTCAACATTTCTCCCGTTTTATTTATTAGCCAAAATGGAGAATAAAGAGTTATAAGCAAACTACCATTTCGATCTTCAAACCTATAAATGGATATTTTTTTTTAATTTTCGAAGAGCAAGTAAATTTCTTTTTAAACCCACTTTACACATAAATCCATGCTTATTTTATTATCAGAATCATAAGAATTAAATTTCCAGTTGGTAACGTCAGGATAATTCTCAGATATTTCTGTACTACATGACCAATCCCTTTCCAAATATTGAATCATCTGAAATTATAGAATCAACACACGTTCTTATTTAGTGTTTACGATATTTTTCTACTTTTTTCTTTAATTTTTTCGCTTAAAAATATTTTAAAATTCTAACAGAAATAAACAATATTTAACAACAAAAATGGCGAAAATTTAACTGTAAAGAAGATGTGTTTTTGGTTTAAAAATGAGATACTTAAAACAATCTTTTAACAGTTATGCAAGTAAGTAAAGAAAGAGAGAGAGAGAGAGAGAGAAATTTTGTTTTTCGTTTGTTCCTTAACTACATCAATTTATTTTGAATCCAATCTCTAGCTGTTAGACATTTCTTTTAATATTAAACTTACCCTTACGACCAAATAACTCTTTGAGTCTTTTCCACGTCCAGCTATTTTAACTGTGGGCAGATGTAAAACGCTGCCGGCTTCAATATCCTTTTCGCCATAGTCTAACAAGTCTTCTTTAACGAATGAATGATCACTACGATGTAAAATGTTTTTAGAATCTGCTTCAGTTTCTGTAGACGATGTAACTGACTCTTCGGTCTGCACTCCGATATCCGCTATTGTTTCACGTACTGAGCACCCAGCCACAGATACAGTTATGTTTATGGGGAGAGCATTGCGTAGATACACTGGTGGTCGTAAATGTAAAGTATAGTAGGCACTCAATAATTTAAATTTGTTTGAGTGTTCGTGATAAATTTCTGTCTTTTCACGACTGACATTTATGAAGAAGGGTTCAAAAGTCTCAATGGGATCGCATTGGATCTGTCGCCTATAATTCATATCAGTAGGAAAATCATCCCATTTTATGCCCTGCACTGATGTATTATAGTCCTGTTGAAGACGAAATTTAATCTCATGCTGTGTTTAATTTAACAATGTTGATTTTACTTTACCTCGATTGCGAAGTATAAATATTTTCCTTCCGAGTAAATGGCGTGCAACGGAACATGGTAAACTGTTCCAGGTTTAACAACACCGACAAGTATCATTTCTTTGGTTTTTTCCTTTATCCGCATAACTTTAATGGGAGTGGTAAAATGGTTTTCGATCTAAAATATAAAAGCAATAAAATATATACAAAGATACGAGGGTTGCTGTTAATTAGTCTTTACGAAAACATTGTATTTATTTTAAATTATTTTGAATAAGTTCTTTGTTGTGTCGCTATACTTCTCCAAAGATCCTTTCTTAAGACTTCGAAAATAACAGTAGTGGCAGTTTTTGGTTGCGACACTCATCTTTCACAAACATTTTTAAAATAATTTTTAATCAAAACTTTATTTAAATTAAATTATTTTATTTGAGCGGTCACTCAAATTTACATCGTCGTTGCTTTAACACCTCAGCTGCTGTTACGAAAGTTCTTTTTTAATTCACAAACCCAAGTCGAATGTGAATCCAATTGTCATGGGAACAAATGTTTCATCGCGGATTTCATCGATGATTTCTAAAGTAACTGTCGCAACTGGGAAGACCTTAACAAAGTAAATCGTTTGGGAAGGTAGGATCAAGTCCTAAGTCATTTGGGAAGTGTAGTTCAGATCACGAAATTTTTGTTTCATTTTATAAAAAAAAGTCAAAAGTTTATTTAACCGTCCCATAAAAAAAGTTTCAATTAAAATGTTTTTCGGTAAAATCTTGTTTTTTGTTTTTCCGATATGATTTTGTTGAGACGAATTGACTTTCTCTCACAAATATGTATTTCGAAAGAGACATTAATTAATCTTTATCATTTAACTTACATTAACGACGCTGTGTATGTTAAGAGTAGTAGTTCCATATTCAGAATTAACTTCCGAAACAATGCCCCATGGATCTTGGTTAATATCACGGAATAAAGAAAAATATCGCTTATCTGACTTTGAAACTGGCAGAGCTAGAATTTTCTTAACGTTTCCTACCTAAAATATTAATTCACAGTTAGAGCACAAAGAAAGAAAAATACAATTACAAAAAAAAAAAAAAAAAGAAACGAAACGAAAAGAAAATCGTATTCTAACCGAAATATAAATAATGTATTCCTCTTCATCTGGATTCTCAATGGTGGCCAGATTTTTAGTTTGCAAATACGCTTTACAGCCGGGAGATAAAGTACAGGATTTAATCGATGCAGGACTGACGTTGCTAGTTTTGTCGTGTTGAAAAACTATAGAGCCGTTTAAGGAACTTGTTTTGTTTGCATTCGGTATATGACAATCGTGTAAAGTAAATATTCCAGATTTAAAATACAAAATGATATCGAAGCCAGTGTCATTTTCAACGGCATATGGAGCAATAACGTCGGGCTTTATCAAACCATTAGGGTCCATGGCTTGACCAAATGCCTCACCAAGAGTACTGATTAAATCTAAAAATGTTTTGCTGGCAGTTATTTCCAAACTTTCCTTCGAATGTATTTTGATTGTAGTAGTTTGATCGATTTTGTTCTCTTCATATTCGGAAGGAGACTTTTCAATTCCAAGATTGAAATTTAACTCCCAGGGGGAATATATCCGTTCGCCATCTTTAGATACGTGCTCGTTTTGTTCAATGACGGGCTCCCACACAGCCAATGATTGATTATAATAGTTCATGGAGAGAGTTAATGAACCATTTACGCACAAGTTGCTGCTCCAATTGTTGGCAATAGCGTTTAGGCAGGTATCCATAGAGATTAATGGTGTTGTATAGAATCCAATACCTGCTTCTAAGACCAGCATAATGCTTGGAATTTCAATAACACAGCGTTCCGACTTGCTGCTGCCATGATAACTAATCGAATCTTCTGACTCTAATGCCAATAACGCATCCTCACCTGGCTCTTAATGAAGGCAAGAAACCCCAATTAAAGCAGTTAATATCATTAAAATGTCGAATGTATAATTAAATTTACCTACCTGCTTTAAGAAACCAGTATTCGTTTTCTTTGAATTTTTGTGGTTCCCAAATTTGATTGTATTGCTTGTCTTCCAACATTTTAGTTTCATCAGTATCAGAAATTTTTATTGTCTGCAAGGCTTTATTGAATAACTCCAGAGTGGCTGGTGAAATATTTATTATAATTTCACTAGTCTTTAAGCTTATGTGCATTCCGTCTTCCTCAGGAGTGTTACCATGCAGATAAATAACGCATGGATGCAAAATGTAATGTCTGGTTTCTTCTCGTCTCTCTGGCATGAAGGAGCACATGTACATTTTCAAACTATTGATGCTGCCATTAATAAGTTGCTTTTCACCCACAGATCGATAGACAAGTTTTGTTTGCATCTGCATTAAGAAAGTGGTTTAATTGAATGGTTTTATTTGAACGGTTCTCTATAAAATTTAATTGAAATGAATGAATGCTCACATTGAATATTATGGAACTGGTATTTATATCTTTTAATGTTTCTACTAGAATGATATCGGGTTCGTCAATAACTAATGTTAAACTCATTTTATTAACAATCATTTTTTCTGCTTTCGTTTCACGATGTACAATCGCTAAGAGAAAATAATTTCATCGTTCGAACTGAAACTGGTACAATAAGAAATTTACATAGAAACTTACCTGGTACGGTCGCCATGTTTTGAAGTAACTGAGACTGTTGTGGAGTAAGTTGCCCTGAATATTGTATGCTTTCGATTGGTTTCTTTTTTTCAACTTCTATCGGATCCAAAGTATCGGCTGTTTTAAAGAATTCGGTTAATTTAAGTAAGAAATCAACACAAAGGATCAGATCGAAGCTAGAAATTCGTACATTGACTACAGTATCATTTTTCTTAAGTACTGTCGTTACATCCAACATATACTGGGATTGTTCGACACATTTCTCAAAATTACTTTCCAAGTTCTTATCACACTTTTCTTCATTGGATATCTGCCAATCTTTTCGATAAAGATATTTGGTTATTTCACTTGTATTGCTCGGTCGAATATCATCCAACTGCATATTGCAGAGGACAATGTTTGTTGTTAATGTTTCATCCACAAGTTTTGTACCCTTCAATGATACTATATATAATCCAAAGCGGGCAATTCCTTCATTCACATCCGCCATTAAGTTAAGTTTGATGCCGTCCAATTGCAGATTAAATTTAAATTGTTCACTTATCTGTTCCTGTTGCAATATTGTTTTACGTAGATTTTCCTCTGAGGATTTGTCGCCAGCTGTTTTTGCTAAGCTATCTATAGTTTTTCGTATGGGTATGAGAGGCTTTTGTGGTGGAACTGCCACTAAAGTGGGAAATTCGTTCAAGCCTTCAATCATGTTGCGATTCAAAATCGACATTATTAAAGCATAGTCATCCTTAAATAGATTTAGATCGATACACTTTAGTCTTCCGGATATGTCTATTTCGGGTTGATTTTTATACCAGGAAAACGATAAATTACGTTTGACTACAAGTGTAAAACTAGTTGGATCTAAAATGTTTAGTTTCGACTTGAATCCAAGTTTTGCGTCTGGGATATCTAACGACACGGATTCGAGGAACTTGCCGCTTTCGTTTTGGGATGCTTCATTTAATATATGAACCCTTTCTAGTCTCATATCTTTTAGTATCAACTTAATTTCATCTATTACAGCCGGACCTCTCTCACTGTTTGTTGTCGATAAATTCGTTATAACGTTACTGATTGTGAGTTGACCCAAATCGAAAGCTACTGCCTCCAGACTTTTGGAATCAATTGGAACAACGATAACAGGAGCTTTTACCTAAAATATAGATAGAGTAAAACAATTTGTTCTTAACCATATTCGAAACAATATACGAAAGGATGTCTATCAATACAACCTTAATATTTAATTTTATACGAGTAGCATTTTCGTATGCGGCAACTGCGTTCTGCTTAGCAGCATCTGCAGCCATGGCTCCTGCATTGGCTATAGCTTCTTGGGCAGCTTGAAAGTTATTCATAAAACTCATTACGGAATTAACAAACCAATTTACAAAGACAATCTTCATACAGCCAACATCGACATTGATGTTCATATCGTCCGAATTGTAATTGCGTGTCTCATCAAGATTGTACAAGACAACGTTGCACTTGAGAGCATTTTTGCCGACAATCGATAAGATGTTTGAGTGTATATTGTGAGGATTCATGTCATTTACTAAAATTTTTCTCAGTCCCATTTGCACTTCGGTGTATGAAGTTTTTAAAATCACACCAGCATACAGGTAGTTAATTTTGAGTGAAGCTATGGAGCGTTTCCTGCATGTCAATTCTAAACTAACTTCGTCTAAATCAGCTTCAATTTTTAATTTAATGCTCTCAACTACTTTCCGCTTCGTGTTTTCTGTTTTGCGTGGAGATTTTACTGTATTTAGGGCGGGGACAGTTGTCTTTCTCTCAAAAGTCAACTCTACGTCTTCTGCAATTTTTGAGAGATGGCTTATAAATCCATCTGCCCCAGCTGAGGCCATACGATCTTTATTCTCATTCTTAACAACTTGTGCTGCTTTTGAAGACGCGCTAATCTTTTCTACTTTATGCTGCAACTGTTTAGCCATTCCCATTATGTGCAAGAGATTCTCTTGATGCAGAATAATATTTAAGGTGGCAAAGTTGATCTGCGCCAATTGTTCTACTGACTTGTATTTAGTTATAAAATCTGGAGTTAATTTGTCTACTGCTGTAAAGGTAACGTTCAATAGTGACTTTCCTTCCTGGGTGAATCCTGGTGTTTCGATGACAACATACTCTTCTTCCACTTTAGCTTGGGTATTGTAGGATTTGAGGCTGATAGCGCCAAGTCTAAAAGAAAGAAGAATTAATATAAATTGAAGAGAGAACAATAAATTATCATTATTTTTTGTATACTTTGCTTGTGCCACCAGTTCAAAAGTTCTTTGAGCCATGAACACCTCTAATTGCAGGATCTGGAATGTTAATAACTTTTGGGCCTCCGGAGGTATTAGGGTTACAGAGCTACGTGTTTCCAAAAATTCTGACTCCTCCGAGATCGGCGACGGTGTTTGAAAGTCTTCAGAAACATTACTGACCGGAGAGTCAACATCGGAGGAAGTTTTCACCAAGACAATGCTGAACTTTTTTAAAGCAAAATTTACTTCGAGGCTGGTATACTGCGCAACTTCGGAGGTTAATGAAGTGGCTGCTTTAGCAGATAGAGTTTTGCGACGTTCATCTTGATTAAGAAACTGTGGCATGGAACGCACAATTGATAAGCGACTAGAACTCTTCGATAAGTTCGTCTTTTGTGGCTGTATCGACTCTTTCTTTTCAGGCATTGGAATACTCATTGCAACGTTAAGAGCTTCAAAGACCCTGTCCTCTGTTAAATTTAAATTAATTGAGGGAAGAAGTATATTTAGTTTTGACTTTGGTAGACGGGGATCGTCATCAACAACACATAATTCAGCATTGATTAAAAAGGATGTGGGCCGCAACAAATGCACGTCTGTTACAATTGATTTTTTCATACATAATTCCCAGTCATCCCCGGGTTTGGCGACTAAAATCTGATCAATTGAAAAAAAGTTTTCTAATTTTATAAATATGCGAATTTTGTGAAGGTATAAAATAATTTTACCTGAATATTTTGTATGGAGACATTATATCGATCATATGCTCTCTCCATTATTATCTGCTCTATTTGATCCTGTTCAATGCCGGCCTGATACATGTTCACTATTTCATTCGACTTGTATCGATTAGTTTCGGATGATATTGTTAATTCGCCCAAACTTAATACGACTAGTGATTGTTCACCTGGTTTGTATTTGCCTCCCTGAGGCAATATCAATACGTTTGGCATAAAAGTAACATTGAGATCAATGATAGAACGACTTTCTATAATATACTGCATTCCAGTGGCCGAACGTTCTTTGAAGTCAGATATTTTTAAAGTAGCAGCTCCTTCTAACTCGGAGAGATTAACTTCTTGACGAGGCGCAAACGTTTCTGTCAAAGAAAGAACAGTTTCCGCATCATAAATGACCTCTAAAGGACGCGTTGTGACTTTAATGCGCTGATCACATTTCTTATCGAGCGGATTCGTTTCGAAGAATATATCTAACAAATTATTTTCATCAGTTATTTTCGATTTTATAATTGTTGGTGCCATGCCATCCTGATCTAATCCAGTTAGCGTTAGCTCCTTCATACCCAAGCAAACGCTATTAAAATATTAAAAAAAAAACAAAAATGAATATCAATACATTTACACATGTATACGTGTATGTGTGTATGTGTGCAGGTGTGCATATTTAATTAAAAGACAAAAACAAAATAAATTAAATTACTTTATAGCACTTGCAGCTGGACGCTGTTTAAAAGAAAATGTTGCCATATTTAGTTTGAGTTGCATTAATGTTTGCAATAAATGCCAATCGAATGATTTTCGACCATGAGTTTGGCAGAATTTCGAATCATCATAGAGTCCGATTTCTAAGGCTTCCAAACTGAATTTCATATGAATGGCTTCATAGTCTTCTGGTAATTCTAGGGGCACTATGTTGTCCTCATAGCCAATGGCCTGATAAAGTTTACGTTTCTCTTCCGAGGTCATAGCTTTTTGTAGGCTAAAATTCATATCCGAATCTTGATCTTCAATGGCTTTTTGCTGTCCAAACCAGCCACTAAACCAAGATGACTTTGCTCTCGCATCCTTTTTTAATTCTTCTCCTTGTCGCTGGCGATCCATTTCTAGTTGCACTTGCTTTCGTATAAGAACCAAATTAAAAAGATCCAATTTTTTCTCGGCTATTGTGCAAGTAGTTTGAAGGGTGGCTGTAGGTTTTTTAGAAACACAGCGTTCCTTGTGAGCTGCGGCATATGTTCTGCATAATTCTCGATGGTTTTTTATGTAATCCCAAGTCCATTCTCGATTCTTTTTACGAACCTGCCCTTCTAAGACGGAATTAATAGCAAACTGCCACCATATTTTGGCGTTACCTTTGTACGCTAAAAGAAAATAGAAAAATTATTAATGGAGATTTTTGCATTTATGTATGTGTGTATGTATGTATGTGTGTCCGGGTGGTATAAATACAAATATCTTTTCAAATTATACGTTATTTTGAGATTGACATATTTATTTCTATACGAAATATTGACTTTCGCGAAAATCAAGTTGAGTTGCTTTACACTCAACGTTGGGAAATATTGCTTATTTCCATATTGAAGCACCCGCTGCGAGTGCTGTATTCAAGTTTGTCATAAGATTTATTACAATTACTTGTTAGTGGAAAACACTAACGAGAAAGTGGAGCGGCTGCTGTAGCCAAGAATGTACAACTTAATCAAAGAACGTCAACTTGCCATCGGTCCTAACCCCCTATCATTTTAAACGCGTCCATTTACTTTGTTACTACTTCTCAGAAGGTTCAGTCAATTATCGAATTTGGCTGAAAAATTTGCATTTCTAAGAAGACGCATTATCATCTCGGCGGTTATATGGTCAGAAGAAGTTGCCGCATCTGGGGATTAGACTGTTTGACCGCCCCCCGGGGGTACTACAAGTGTGGCATAGTGCACTCGGTCCTTCGGATAGACACGTTGGGTACTTGTCGAAGGACTGACCAGTATCCTTAAATAGACTGGAGCCATGGGAACCGGTAGCCCATACAGAGAGCCGCCCATCTCTTTAACCGGCTATTGTTGAGGACCGTTTGAAGTAGACGTGGTGGCTATTGGTGAAGGCCGGTGCCTGTAAGGAAGGTGCGGTGTCATTCCAAATGTTCAGTTGCATTCAACAGATGGGATTAGATAGTCTCCAACCCTCAAGCAAGAGGAGGAACATGGTCCTACAAGCCCTATTCTAGAAATTGTAACTCTGTTGGCTACGTCTGCAGGGGGCGCTAGTCGACCTATTGTATTTCACTCAGTGGTAAGGACACCGTCACGTTAGGCCATCATGGCAGGTACTGACGCAAGTCTGGACCACAGTTGACTGTTTGACCGTTTGATGTGTATTTTGGTGGAGTGGCATCAATGGTCCACTTTCAGAAAATACTGCTGGAAGTAATTACGACTTTTTACGTTCTTAAATGGAAGATTTGAATATGAATAATCTTTGTTATCAGCCATATTGGCGATATCAATTGGCTGTCTGGGAGGTGCTATTAGAATCCTTAAGTCTTTTCCTTGAGGGATGCTGTTAAAGGCCGTATTTCGAATCATTCGTAAAATACAACCAGAAACAAGGGAGCCACAATAAATAAAAGAAATGTTCGCTTACTTTTAATTTTTAAAAAGATAATTGTCTTTGGGTCACCCGGTATTTGTGCGTTTAATGTTGTTTGTGAAATACTTACTTATTTTATGCGGTCTGTACATACGATACGGTACCGCAAGTTTGTACTGGTTCATATCATCCAATAATCGAACAATAAACTGAAACTGTTGGCTTGTTATGGCAATATTGAGCTTTTCCATTTCCAACGTTAAATCCGTCTTTGGTATTGTGAAGGGAGGACTATCCCCACTAGGATCAGAATTTAATAAAAGTTTCGCAACCGAAGATATTGGTCCCAATACTAAAAAGTTTAATTTCATTTTAAGTTGTTATTTTCTTAATTTATACGTCATTTACACTATGCAATTTTTCATGAAACGGACATGAAATTTTAATTTGGTGGTGAAGCAAGGCAAGAGGGGTGAGCAATATGGTATTGCTTGAATTTAGATTTTTTTTTAAATAACGCATATCGCTGCAACTTAAATAGAGAATTGAAAACAAATGTCCTCAAAAAATTGCATAGTGTAAACATGGACTTGGTTAAAGGTCAAGATTTTTTTTGTTCTTTTAATACTTACAATAGGAAGAAAGTGTGGAGGTGTTAGTTTTGCTCGCTATATTGTTGCGAAATAATTCATTTATATCATCATTTAACATGTTTTCATACGTGTCAGCATTACAGTTCATATAAACTGACAACGAATCCAGAGATGCCAATTTAAAAACGTGACGAATAACACCGTCAACGAAACTTTTCTCCCAATTTTCGTCAGTTGTAAAGATTTCAAAATCGTTAAGTGTTATTCCGCAAGAATATGGTTGTTTTGTTCTCGTATCATCTTCGTATCGGATGTGGACGTTGGCTATTTTAACTTGGATATTGTTAATCACAAGTGCAACTAATTTTTCGGCATAAGTTGGATCGGCCTTATTTTCATCTTCATTTTACAAATTTTACAAAACAGTAGAAATAAAAAACAAAATGATTGCAACGTGTTACAAACGTAAAGAGAAAAGAAATAAATATAAAATTTACCTTTTTCCAACTCTTTCTGAAATGCTTCATCGATGGCTTTTAGAATGGCTTGCTTTTTTTCTAGTTCCAATTTTTCCTCCTTCTCAGCGTCATATGGAACACTTTGTTTTGGCTTTACCAACAAAAACAAATCTTCTATTTGGGCCACAACTGGTTGACTGTAAATACGTTTCCATGGCATTTGCAATACAAATGATCCCAAATGACCATAAACTAATTGAACAGGTAAGTTGAAGTCATCTAACGCATTCTGTCGTATTTTCAAGTCTTTCAACACAATGTTACCTAAATAAAGGAGAACAATTTTAAATACATTTTTGTATATTTCTTTTAAAGTCAATAAAAGAAAAAATTTTAAGTAAAGCTAGAGTCCAGCTTTAGTCAAGTTGCAGAAGATATTTGCATTTAAATAATTAAAATAATCTTTCATCTTCTGAACAAGATAACGTTTCATATTGTAACACAACTAACGAATTAAAAAATTTAGCTTTTTTTTTAATCGTTTTGTTGAGACATTTTTAAGTTCTGTGCCAGTTTTAATAGCTGCCTAAAAATTGGTAAATTCTCATTTGAAAATTGAAAGTTTTGAAGTGCGAGATATTGATGAGTGTACTTTTTTTCTTATGAAAGATACTAAAAGCTACTAGATTGTGACATAAAGATTGATTTAATTAATTCGTTAATAGCAGGCGATAAGGCAAGCATTTACTCCTATGACTCCTATCGTCAATAACTTTTCCTCCCACGTTTTTTTCCACTTTTTTCGATAATTAATTCTCAAATAAATAAAACCCTGGAAAATGTTCACATTTCATCTCCTTTTTCACGTTAATTTATTTTCCCGGTTTTTTTTTTGGAGAATTGAGAAAAAAAATTTTTTTCTTTTCAAAATTTAAATTTATAAAATCATTTGTAGGTCAAGTTCATTAAATAAAATTTTAAGCGAAATAACATTTCAATTGGCTGCAATTTTGTAAAAAAAAATTAAAATTGTCCGAGATTTGGAACTCCCTCACAGAAGAAAAAAAATTAGAGCTAAATAGCAGTGGCACCCCAAAAAAAATCTGGCAACTATGAGAGAATAAACGTGTTTTTTAGTAGCGGTCGACTAAATTATCTATTTTATATCATTTAAAGTCTATTTAAATTGCTAAAATTTTTCTAAAAAAGTGTTTTGATATTGCTGTTAATAAAACACTAAAATAATAATCAAATTTGCTAAAGCTATCAACAATATTTGTGAATAATTATATATCACGTTTCGTTATTACAAAGAAAAGCAAGCAAGAAAATAAAATTAACAGGTATCCAACTTTACTCTTGCTATATAACTACATAAAAACTAACGAAAGTTATATTGAAGTAAAAACGAAAAATTTTATAATCATGCCTCTTGCTTCTAAATGTATAATTTGTAACAAAAATGTGAACAAATCTGATAATGGTCTAAGATGTAAACGGTGTCATAATTGGTACCATGCTTCTTGCCTAAAAATTTCGGATGAAGTATATGCTACGCTTGGGAAAAAAGATAGCGTATTGGATTTCACATGCCTCAATTGTCGTAAAAACCCACCACCTCAAAATTATGATGTAGTTTCTTCTGATTTGTCTCGTTGCATTGATGATTTGGACAAAAGGATTAGTGCAAATTTTAAAAAATTTACTGAAGAGCTGCGTACAGAACAATATGATTTAAAAAAATTAATTGAGTCATCTGCTTTAGATATTCGTGCAGATTTAACATCATCTCTTAAGGAATTAAAACAGAATATTGCGGTTTGTAATGATGCTATTAAAAATGTTGAAATTAATACCCTTGATAAAATTAACCATTTGGAGATGGAAAATAACTGTCTTCACAGAAGAATTAATCGTGCAGACATTGTTATCTCTGGCTTGCCTTTGGGTATTAACAATCTTCATGAAACAGTTATTTCTATATTTACACACTATAAGATCAATGCTAATATGAGAGACATAAACCATTGTATTTATATAAAAAAAGGTAGATCCGTGCTACTGAGGCTCAATAATGTTCATCTTCGTGATGAGCTTATGAAGGCATATTTTAAAACTCGCTCTTTGCAACTCAGCGACATTATTGGCACTCAAATTGCTGCAAGAGTTTACTTAAATGATCACCTTACTCCAGCTTCAAACAAACTGCAGATGATTTGTTGGAATTTACGAAAAGATGCAAAAATATCATGGTTCAGAGTTTTAAATGGAGAATTGCCCTTAGCAAAAATTAAACTTCCTGATGGTAATTTAAAGCAACTTAATTTTCAACAATGCTGTGATTTGCGTGATGGGAAATAAATTTCAAATTGTTATTTCTATGGTTCTGTAAATATTCTTATTATTCTCAAATTTATGCATTTATAATTCAATTTTATATTTTTCATTGACTTTTCTTTAAAATATTTAGTTTCGTTTTTTATTTTTGTAATTTAGTTGGCTTTACTAAACTCATAAATTCAAGTTAACATAATGTTATCTGAAATTGTTGTTTCAAATATGTTATTTTTTAAGAATAATGTTTTAAGCTTTTTACTTTCACGACTCCTCTGTATGCCATTTTTAATTTTTGATGCCACCTGAAGTCAATTTGGGCCCAATTATCAGTGAGGGATACTTAGAAGAGGTTTTTTCAGGAAATTTAAATAATTTGAAAATTGGACATATGAATACACAAAGTTTAAGACCTTCAGGCAGATCGTCTAAATTAGACGAATTACGTTTAATTTTAGTGAATAAACCTCTAGACATTTTTTGTGTAACGGAATCATGGTTTGATCCTGAAATTTTAAATGCTACTTTGGATATTCCGGGATATGTCTTGTGCAGAAGTGATCGACCATCTCGTTTTAGAGGTGGTGGTGTTGCCTTTTATATTTCCAAGAGTATTAAATTCAAGTCTGTCTATCGTTGTACAGAATATTTTACTTGTGAAGCTTTATTTATTGAAATATATCTTGAGTCGGTTACAGCATTAGTAGGAGCAATCTATCTCCCCAGAGGACAGCTTAATTTAGCTGAGCAATTTTTTGGCGATATTCTTGTTCGATATAACAACATTGTTTTGGTAGGTGATTTTAATAATGATCTTTTTGTACCGTCTAAAGCTCACGATATGAATACGTTTTTTACGCGTTATGGCTTAAAATGTATTCATAATTCTTTAGCTACCCATTATGATTCGCACCATCATTCAGCTTCACTTATTGATTATTTTGCTGTTAGTCAAAATTTATTAATCAATACCTTTGCTCAATTTCAGATTCCGGACATTTCGCACCATTCTTTAATAGCATTGGCCTTACAAATACCTATTACTTTAACTCCTAATGTTGTTGCTTATAGGGATTATAATAGTGCAGATGTGGCAGGTATAGAAGAATTTTTACTTGGTACTGATTTTTCACAACTTTATGATACTGGTGATGTTAACTTACAGCTTCATTTCCTTAATAATCTTTTTAACGATCTTCTTAATTATGTTCCATATAAAAGAGTGTCGCATAATAAAAAGAATAATTTTTTGAAATTAACAAATGAAATTAAATATTTAAGATCGTTACGTAACATTGCATTAAATTCATATTTTTGTAATCGAAATGATCATAACTGGGAAATTTATCGACAGCTTAGAAATCAAACTAAAAAAATGATTAGGAACTTGAAGAAACAACAACATACACACTTTTTTGACTTAAGTAATACAAAGCAAATGTGGAAGGCTTTGCGAAATGATGGTGCTGTAGGTGATTTCTATGCAAATAGTAATGTTGATGTCAATCAAATTAATCAAATTTTCGTTTGTAATCAGTTAGATATTGATGACGAGGAACCTGATTTTTTAAGTTACTCCAATGACCCTGATACATTTTCTTTTTCTAATGTAACTGAAATAGAATTGTACAATGCGATTTCTAAGATAAAATCGACATCCCTCGGTTTTGATGGTGTTTCAATTAAATTTTTAGTAATACTTTTTCCCTTCATCAGTAGACATCTTCTTTATTTTATTAACAATATAATTACTTCATCTGTTTACCCGGATGGGTGGAAAATTGCAAGAATTTTGCCTATTCCAAAACACGGGACTGAAATCGCTATTGACAACATGAGGCCTATTAGCATTTTGCCTACACTATCTAAAGCTGTTGAACATTTAATTAAATACCAGGTCACAGATTTAATAGAAAGTAAGAAACTCTTGCATGATTGTCAATATGGTTTCCGCCGTGGTCGTAGCACTAATATGTTGTTGATGGCTTTGACGGAAACTATTAGAGATAATTGGAATAAAGGAAAGGATAATGTTTTAATTTCAATTGACATAACTAAGGCATTTGACCAGATAAGTCATTTGTTGTTAATAAATAAACTTTCTTGTAAGTTTAGTTTTTCAAGACCTGCTTGTCGATTGATGTGGTCGTATTTATCTGGTCGTAAACAATATGTTTCCATAGATGGGTTGGATTCAAATTTACTTGACGTGCGATCAGGAGTACCACAAGGTTCTGTAATTGGCCCCACCTTATTTACAATATTTTTAAATGACATTGTAGAATTCCTTAGTTATAGCACTTGTAAACCCTTTATATTTGCAGATGATCTGCAATTGCTGTGGTCAAGTGATCGACAATTCTTGGATGCCCTTGAAGCCACTATAAATTATGATTTAAATACTTTAAATCTTTGGATGGAGACTAACTCTCTTTCTGTTAACCCAAATAAAACTAAAGCTATGATTCTTAAATGTAACAGATCTGGTACTTTTAATCTGACCTTGAGTATTTGTAACACTACTATTGAAACGGTCAATAATTTGCGCTGTCTTGGAGTTATAATTGACGACAAATTGTCCTTTGAGCCACATATCAATAACTTATGCTCTAAAGTCTGTTTTACCTTGCGTAGGCTATATCACCTAAATTTATATTTACCATTATATGTCAAGAGGACTATTGCTTATGCTTTGCTAATGTCTCAAGTAAATTATTGTATTGAAATAATATCTGGTTGCTCTGAGACTAACTGTAACAAAATTAAGCACATTATTCATAGAATAGTTCGTTATGTTTATAGTCTACGTTTAAGAGCGCATGTGTCTTTACGTTTAAGAAATTTTTTAAATTTTACATTTGGTGACTACCTTAAATTTCGTCTATTAATATATCTTTTTAAAATTATCAAATATCGTGAACCAGTGAGTATTGCACGTTTTATATCGTTTGCCAATTCTGAAAGAAATCCTCAAATTCTGTATGCTCTTATTTCTAATGCGGCTTATGAACACTCTTTTATCATAAGAGCTGCTAGGTTTTGGAATAGTTTACCAATAGTCTTTCGTACTTTTATTGGTTCTTTAACGACATTTGAACGAATGCTTTATGAATATTTCACATCTTCATATTCCTAAGTACTGATTTTTGGGTTCATTACTTCATATCTTTATGTTTATATATAAGAAAATATATTTTCAGAGGAGTCATATAGGTAAAGTTTATATTCTTATTGTTTAATTTAGATTTTATATTATATTATTCTCATAGTTTTTATTAAACTTGTAATATATTTATATTGGCCGATTAGGCTACAGATATTGCATATGAATAAATAAATGAATGAATGAATGAATGAAAAGCGTCATATAGTGAAAAAAGAAAATGTTGAATTTTAAATATTGAACGAACAACATCTTAAGCGGGGGATTTTGTTAACAAAGAACACAGACAATCTTTGCAGAAAACCAACTTTAAAACAGATAAAATTTAAATCTTGTTTTTTTAATACAAATTACACCAGTTATAGGAACACCCTTTAATTTTTAAATTTAAATTTTATAATTGTTAATACAGCGGACAGTTTCCTTGTAAATTTTAGCTGCCTGTCAATAACGTTTCAAAATTTTGGCAACGTACATCGAATTACATCAACTATTGGAACACCCCTTAATTTCGAAATCTAGACTTTATACTTGTTATTGTAGCGGAGTTAGCAAAAAAGGTTCTTTGTGGATTTCAACTGTCTGTCTACAAGTGTTCAAAATTATGGCCACATACTTTAAATTAAATGAACTATTGGGGCACCCTTTAACTTTTAAAAATAAATATTTATACTTGTTACTATGATGGTCATAATCATCGGCATTCTGTCTAATTTTCAAGCATTTGTCTATAACGGTGGAAAAGATAGGCCCTCATGTAGGCCAGTTTAAGTCACCTATGGAGACACCTTTTTATTTTTAGATTTATTTTTGTATTACTGTCCTTAACAGTTCATAACACATGTAAAACAACATGTATGTTGTATGGGGATACCCTTTATTATTTAAGATTATGATCTGTTTTTAAAACACGACCAATAAATTTTCAAAATCAGTGACTGAGCTCTATGGGCACAAACATAAAAAACAATAGTGTTCTCTTTTTGAGGTCGGTTAAAAGCAAGAAAGAATGATTTATATATTAAAATATGCCGAAAGCAAATACTGGGATGTCAGAAAATAAAAAAAAAGGGGGAATTTAAGATCACTAAGACCCATAGGTCGTTAAGGCTTTGAAATAAAAGTAGTGTGTTCTAGGCGAAGTCACTGGCATTTCTGAAAGCCACAGAATCGGTGAATGGATACGCACTAAAAGAATAGGAGGTCGCTTTGTATGTCGATAGTCGGGTAGCGCTTAAAGCATTAAAATGGCATGGTGTTTAATCAACTTTGGTAAGCGAGAGCAAAAAGGCTCCCAGGTGCTGATGGAGATGGTTGAAGTTTGATTATGTTGGGTTTCGCGTCATTGCAAAGTTAAGGATAACGAAATTGTTGACGAATGCATCAGTTAGTAATGAGTTTATGTGACGAAGCCTGCAGAAGGTTCCTGTTTAATTGAATAGTAAGGAGAACTAATTGGTCCTGGGAGACAAAAGAGGATTGCAGAGTCTCACGGGCCATCTGGCAAAGCATTTGCACTGAAAACCCAACCTGCTGCTGGGTGTGGACCAGAAAGTTCTAAGAGTAGTTGTAGGTGTTATAAATAAAAGCAGTAGATGGGTGAAGCTATAGATTTCTCGAAGGGATAGGCGACATCGCTCAGTGTAATTGTAAGGCTAAGAAGGAAGATTTAAAAATCTGAAGGGAATAACAATAGATCCTCTGAATCTCCGAGCAACTCTTTTTTAATAAAAACGTCCTACCTAAACTAAACTCTCGCTTTTTTTTAAAATTGATTCGTCATACAAATCTATTTTAAATAAAAATAAAAATGTTTAATTAAAACAGATTTGTCCCTTTATTTGTTGTCTATTTAGTCAAAAATATTTTTTTTTTAAGTTCTGTTAAATTTGTTTTAAGTAAAAAAGGAAATAAATTAAAATTGTGTTTTCATGATTGTAAAAGTGAAGCTTTGTTTACTGAATCAGAAATAAGTAAAAAAAAAACTTGTTGTTATTTATATTGAAATATTGAATTCTTTTAACTTACGCACTCATGTGTTCATTAAATACAATGAACGACATTCTTATCACAGTCGCCTCTTGTTTCGACATAAATTGTTTTGATGTTAAGGCAGTGCATCATATTTCAACTTCGAATGAAGTGTTTATTTGAATTTATTTTTTTTTTTTTCTTTTATTGTAGCCTTCACCACAAAAAGTGGAAAATCTAAGTTTGTCATTCCGTTTGTAATTTCTAAAATATTCATTTCCGACCCTTAAAAGCTTATGAATTCTGAGTCCTTATTCATAGCAAAGTCGATTTGGCGATGTCTGCCTGTCCGTCCGTGTTAGAGTTCAAATCAATTTTGTCATGTTACTAAATGAGCTAGAGAAAATTACAATGCGCCTACTAAAATTTTGCTATTGAAAATCAGCACGACCTTCGAGGCAGTAGGCAAAACACCACGCCCGCCCATAATTTTTCCATATCATTTGGAAAGTAACTCTAATCAAAGAAAACAAATATATGAAGCGATAGAAAATTTAAAAATATGAAAAAAAAATTTTTATTTTTTAAGATTTCAATATGGGTGTAATTTAAAAGCTTAAATGCTTAACCCATTAAAAGCCGGTAACATTTTTATGTAAAATTATTTATTGTACTTAATTTTGTTCTTCTTATTTATTTTTTAATTCTGTCACACCAATATATTTTTTTTTTATTGGAGTAACTTCACTAAACTAGATTTACATACGTGATGAAGGGTATATAAGATTCGGTATGGCCTCATACTTGTTTTTTATTGTATTTAGATTTTATGCTGGGATATTGTTTAGAACTAAATTATATATAAATTTCGCCTTAAAGCTTTGTATTACTTCAATGAATGAGTAAACAAATAAATAAATTAAAAAGTCTTCCAATATTGTCTTGGGAGTTGGAAGACATTTAGAATTCAATCAGAGTATGTGAAAATATGTCCGTTAATTAAAGAAGTTGTAGACAATCAATTTCGTAATTAAAGGGTGTTCTCAGAAGACCTTTATATTTTAAACCGTTTTAGGCAGATGCTTGAATTTTTAAACAAAGAATGTACTGCTTTGTCTGCTACAAGAATAACTGCAAAATGTGTAACGAAGGGTATCCCGATAGTAACGTGATTTTCACATGTATGGCATTATTTTTATTTATTTATTTATTTATTTATTTATTTTTTTTTTGAACCGTTATAAGCTGAGACAAATAAATTTTGCAGTGTATGTGTTGCTATAAAAACAAGAATAACAAATCAAACAGGTTCCAATATTTACGCGATTTTTAAAGGAACCTGTCCGCTGAAATTAATTAAAAATTTTAAAATAAAAATTTAAGGTTGGCCAATACATGATACGGAATCATTCGTGTGTGTATCAAACCTCATATTTGGCGAATTTTTACATATCGCTCACTCACCACAAGAACGTCATAACTCTAAAAAATTGATTTCGAGAAAAACGAATTCAAAGTTTTTAATTCTAATTTCTTTTTTTAGCTCCTATACACGACATGGCAGTATTTTCGTTGACATGAGGAGAATATAAGAGATATTAATCTGAAATTTTTACACAATATGAATTACGGTATAGCGAATTATTTTGCATGATTTTCTTAAAAATTGCATTTTTTGAGTTATGACGTTCTTTTAGTAAATGAGTGATATGTGGTGCTTGCTCAAAGATTTGTTAAAAAATTAGATGCTGTCTTAAAAGGACATTTTTTAATTATTTAAAAAAGCGCACGTTTAAGTCTTTGTGGATCCTGGAATTTTTTTAAAGTAACCAGCTGTTGCTGTAATCACTTTTAAAATCTTATTTTAAGGTTTTTTAATTTTCTTAATATTCAAAGCTGGGCGCAGGGCTTTATAGAGCAAAAGCTTACAATCTAATTCTAGGTTAAGTTTTTCGGCCAATAAGCCAGTATAGTTGAACTGCTTTTAGCTTCATCTGAGTTTTGAGTCTTTGTGATGTTTTCCAGTTATGCGCCTGTCAAGATGCATTCCCAGGTACTTGACCTGTGACTGCTAAGGTATGATTTAATTATTAATTGTAATAGAAGAGTCTCTCTCTTCGCAAAATTAATGTTGTATGGACACATGTTGACTCATTGACCCTAATTCTCTACTTTTTTTTTGGTATTTACCCAACTGAGAGACTTGCTGCTGTAAATGTCGCGAAGCTGCTACGCAAGTTTCATTTAAGCTTATGAAAGCAGTACCGTTACTATTAGTTGGCAAGTCAGATGTGTATGTCAAATAAATAAGTGGAACTAAATTATTCCGTTAGTAAAAACCAGCTTTATTTGTTTGAATTAAAAACAATCAGTCTCATTATTTCAAGACGAATTATCGATCATTCAAATACGAATAACTGTAGAAGTTTTCAAATATTTAGAATAAAAATTTTTCGGATTTTATACGAGTACATCATGCTTTTATGCCATACTTTTTGAAAAGTTTGGGAAACTTCAATAAAAGAGGCTGAGCAATAATTTTTTTCTTCAAATTTTCTTTTATTTACATTCACGAGTCTGTGTCTGAATCTCAATTGATGGCCCGGAAAACATCTGTTATCGCTTACAATTTGTCTTAATTTAGTAACCAAACGTATCCTTTCCAATGTGTGTGAAGATAAATTCGTATTTAAATAGCAGAGGCACAAACCATTTTTTAACATAGCCGGTTTTACAGTTAACAGTGTTCTGTAAACCACTTAACAGTAGTTATGTTTTTGGCTTCCTTTATTCAGGAGGATAATTTTAGTAAAAAAACACAAGTCCGAATAAATATAATTAACGGAAATGTTGCTCCAAGGGATATTTTACAGAACTATAAAAGTTTGATATCTAAGAATTGCTTAGAAAAGCATTTAAATTGAGTTAAAATAAAACACTCATTTTGCAACATTTCTTGCGAAGATAAATTACCATTTTGGACAAATATGGAATAGCACACATACTACACCATATACACATGTTAGTCTGAAGGGTCCTTAATAAGACCCTATCAGTCCAATATCTGAAATAATTTTGGGATTTGTGTTTTTTTACTAAAATTATCCTCCTGAATAAAGGAAGCCAAAAACATAACTACTGTTAAGTGGTTAACAGAACACTGTTAACTGTAATGTTAAAAAAATGGTTTGTGCCTCTGCTATTTAAATACGTATTTATCTTCACACACATTTATTTCCAATTTTCTTCAAATTAAAACTTAGAAAAATGTGTTGTACTGACAACTGTTCTATAGTACCATTATACTGGTAAAATTTGTATCTCTAGTTTCTCTACGAAATCACATATTTAAATGGAAAAAAGTATTCTATATTCGAATCAATGTTCGGAGGGACCTCCTCACAAAATTTTACCCAAATCCATGCAGCAGTTTTTACGTGATGCGAACACAAACAGACTAACAGACAGACAAAAATTCCAAAAATTGGTGTTTTGTTTTTCATATCATTTCATTACTACATATCTTCACCAAAATCAAAATTTTGAAAAAATATTTCACGTACAGACATGACTTCGTTACAGTTTTATTATATTTAAGTATAGAAGGGTCTTGTAGGTCGATACGATTCCAGCCATGTGGGGTGCTTTTCCGACTTGGGTATCATTTTGTCAATACTAGTGGAAATCTTGGAGTTCAAATTCACAAAGGTGGTGAACATTTGTTTGATTATTTTGTTGATGGTAACATTCTTTGTGCCTTTAAATTTAAAAATGTATTTTTTCCATATCGCATTTATTATTAAATCAAATGCGTTTTGTGTTACCAGTTTATTGTTATTCGTATAAAGAAATTCCCCATCTTCCTACTTACTATCACAGTGACAGAAATCATGAAATACATTGAAAGATGAATTAACAACTGAAACGACGGACAGTTTGCTGTAAAAATTCGAGGGCATTTTGATAATTAAGTACTTCTCTGAAAGCAATTGTACTGATAACAACTCGTAATGTTAAAATGTTCTTGGTGGCATTTTCTTATTTATAGTCGCATAGAAGTAAATACGAGAATCTAAAATTTTCAACAAAAAGTCCATTTTTTACTTTGAGTACCTTAAGCCAGGTGGTGTTGCTTTACATTCGAAATGAAATAAATTATTTAATGGAATACGACGACAATGTAAAATTACTTCAATTATAATTCATGTTTTACTTATTTTTTATACTTTCAATACAGAAATTGCAAGTATTCAATGATGCATCACTAATTATGTCCTTTTAATTATTAAAACATTTTCTGAAAAATAAAAGCCTCCAGACGCGAACCGATATCGACTCAACTAAAAACTAGATGTCTTGTAAGACCTGTGGATGGATCTTTGACAGCTATAGATCTTTCATGAACACAAGCACAAATACATCAACATCACTTTGTATTGTTTTTTATTTTTATTTTCCCAAAAGCCAAATGTTGATGATATTTTTATCAGATCAATCAACTTGTACCAAATCTGTGTTAATTAATAAAAAAGAGGGTTATTGCGCTAGAAAGATTTTTCATTTCTATTTTTAACTTTAGAAAGGGAACTCAATGAAAATGTAAATTTATAAATTATAAATGTTCAGTCAGGCTTAAGTTGCATATTGTAAGAGATTAGTTGTAATTTTTAATCGATTTCAAAAATAAAGGAAGAAGTTATCATTTCGTCTTAATGTAGCTTTCTGTGTTTGTGCCCGCAAAATTTAGTAATTTCTGAACCAAAAATAAATATTTTAACAGAAAGTTCGCACTGAAGGCTTTAATAACTTAATGTTTGCCCACAAAGGGGCGCCATCTGTTTGTTTGTTTGTTTGTTTGTTTGTTTGTTTGTTGGTGCGACAATCACAGCTAAACGACTCAACTGATTTTAATGAAATTTAAAAGACGGGTAAATCTTTGTCCTCATGGCAAAGAAGGGGACTTAAATTTTTAAATCGCGGACAAGGAAGGGAGTAAAAGAGGAAGAAGACATTTTTATGCGTCTGATTTTATTTTTACAAAGTCTTAATAAAATCACATTGAAAGGGTATTTGAAATATAGATATTTCCTGGTCTATAAGATCCAAACTGATTTGATAGATTTCTTGCGTGTTCGGAAAACAGCTCCATAGAAAACACGGCTATAATACATTCTAAAGTGCCAAAAAAGGCCCTGAAAACTAAACCCAGACAACGCCGGGCACAGCAAGCTAGTGCAAAAATAAATCTAAAACTTAAAAGGTGTCCCCATAGGTGACGTAAATTAACGAATATGGACTTATCTTTTAAACCGTTATAGACAAACGCTTGAAATTTAAACAGAATGTCCACTACTTTGTTTGGTATAATAAGAAGTATAAATATTTTAGATAATAAATTAAAGGGTGCTACAATAGGTGATGTAATTTAATGTAAGTATGTATATGGCCAATCTGTTGAACAGTTGTAGACACACTTTTGAAATTAACAAGAAGCTGTATAACAACAAGTATAAAGTTTGAAGATGGAAAATAAGGGTGTCCCAATAGTAAATATAATTTAAGGTATGTGGCCATACTTTTGTGCTGTTATAGACAGACAAATGAAATCTGTATTTTTTTTTTTTTTTTTTTGAAAAGTTATTTAAATAATTAGAGTGAAAGTCTATGACAGCTTGCGCTAATAACTTTAAGTTTTTAATTTTTCCTACAATTTTTTACATTAAGAATGTCAATACTTTTATAACACTTATAGATAGAAATGTAATCAAATCTTATCTTAAAATCATACGTGAAGGGCCTCTTCATAAGTTTTTAACTGATAGCACTATTGACATAATACGTTCAGAAATTAAATAAAAACTTCAAATGATCATAACTGGGCGAGCGCCCTTTTATTATTAAACCCTTCACCACAGGTGGAAAAATAGTATATCGAAGTTTGTCAATCCGTTTGTAATTTCTCTGAGATCTTATGCATAGCGAAGTCGATTGAGCCTTAACCACCTGTCTATCCATGTAAGTGTTCAAATCAATTTTGCCAAGGCATTTGATGAGATAGAAAAATATAAATATGCCAATCTTCGAGGCAGTGAGCAAAACTTCACGCCTACTTAAAATTTTTCCATATCGTTTGGAACAAACCTGGTTTAATGAAGTAACTCAAAAAAAAAAAAAAATATATATATATGGCGATAGAGGATTAAAAAATAAGAAAAGTGAATTTTTCATATAAAAAGTACGTTTCAGTACCATATTTTTTAAAGATATTTATATGGGTATCAGATCGTTCAGAAAATGCTATTTTTTAATGCTTAACCCGTTAAGAATTAATGAATTTTTATGTGAATTTTTTTTCTTTCTTACCCCAATATTTGCTTTTTTGATTGGAGTTACTTCACTAAACTAGATTTACATACATGATGAAGGGTATATAAGATTCGGCGTAGCCGAATATAGCAGTCTTACTTGTTGGTATTTACGTTATTTTCTTGTTTTATAGTTTTTAATAACCTAATAAATTTTTTTAAAACAATACTAACATGGACCAAGAAGACTGTCAATACATTAAATTCACTTGTGTTCGCTGGGTGTAATGTAATAATCATTTGATGTCAAATGTTAGTAAATGTTGAGAACATCAAATTTATATTTCACAAATTACGCATGCACATGTACATACATATGTTTGTATGTCAGTATAAATGCTTAAGTATATACAGACATTGCATTTGTAAAAATATTTACTTACCTCCCCAAACACTTATTTTTAGTTGATTACTATCCAAATTTTCCACATAATTGAAGAGGTATTTGTTGAGATAATAGGCGACGACCGATTCAAAAACCATTTTGAATCTTTTAACTGGGAATTTAAGGAGTTTTTAATAAATTTAAAGTTTTTAAGTTTTTTTGAAGGCCAAAAGGCCACACCATAAATAACCCTTTTAGTTTAATTCACCTTATGGTTTTGTTTGTAATATTTAATCGTGAAGTTATTTAAGTTTTTCGCTGTAAACGCAATATTTGCTGTTCTTCTACTATATTATTAGTTTTATTTTTATTTACATGTTCTTTCCATGCTGGTAAAATATTAAGACTGAAAACGAATTAAATGCATAAAAAATTAATTAAAAGAGTAAAACAACAGAATTCAATAAAATTATGTTTTGTTTTTCTCTGATGACATCATCATGGTAAATATTTTTTTTTTTTTTTTTTTTTTTTTTAATTTATTTTCGACAACGCTTATTATTTTTTATTCAACAATATTTTATTTGAAAACGTTCAAGACATTATTATATTTATTTATTAAATATTTTTATACATTTTTTATATACGCATTAAATGTAAACAATAGTAAACACATCCAGCAAGGAAAAATATTTAAAAAAGACTGACTGAGAATGACTTTAGAAATGTCATCAAAGCAACATCAAGAAAATCAGCTGCTCAAAATTGCAGGAATGGGAGGGCAAAGTAAAATCTGCTTTTTACCAACGCATGTTTTTTATAAAACACAATGTTGACATGCACAAATTTTTTACTAAAGCTCTAAACACATCGACGACAGCAGACTTCACAACTTCACGGCTTCAAATGCTGCCAACTTCAAATGCTGCTTTGAAGTCAGCTTCATAATTATTTTGAAGACAGCAACAACAGAATAATCAGCTAATGTGTCCATACTATTCCTCTGCAAAATTTTACAAACGTATAAAAAATAACAACAGAAAATCAAACAAATAGGTACTTTACGATTATCTTAAAACGAAAAATGAAATAAAATATGACAAAAATTAACTGAAACGAAAAACACAATACAATGAAATTAAAAATGAACAGCTGTGTATTTTAGCAATTAAAATTTCAGGGATGCCGCATTTATATTTTATAATGAATAAAATTAAAGTTTTTGAAAAAAAAATGTAATAATATCACGAAAAACTATAAAAACACATACATTTATTTCCTTATTGTATTTTTGTAATGTTCTTTTATGTTTAGTATGAAAAAAAAATCTTTTGTTCTTATTTTTCCAATTTATATGTATAATGGCAATACTATATTTGTTTATTGCTGCCCGTCAAAATAGAAAATAGCCTAAGTTGGCAGCAGCAGCAAATGCTGTCGTGTAGTCGTGCTGCTGTGAAGTCGTCAAAATAATCGTTTTCATTTAAACACATGTATTTTATTTTTGACAGTTTGCTGTCTGCTGCCTGCTGTCGTCTATGTGTTTAGAGCTTAACAGCCATACACAAATTATACCCTGTGCCTAAATTAGCGCGTAAGACGCATTCTATCTGTCAAAAATTCTCATGTATGTACAAAATGAATGAAGCAAACCATAATTGCGCGGCGTCAACGCCACCGAGTGTTCAACGCTGAGCAATTGGAAAATCCGATTTGGACAGCCCGTCAGGTAGTGAACTTGGCATCAAGCTACTGTTTTACTCGTAAGCAAAAGTAGTAAAATATAAACACTACAAACTAGCTGGGTGGACGACACTACCAACCAAGCAAAATAAATTGAGCGTTAAAGCCATATGTTAAATTGCGTAGCGCCTTACACGCTAATTAATTTTGTCAGTATGAAAAATCTTGTTAAGTGAAATTACTCGAATCACAACAAGCTATCCCGATATTAGACAATTTAATAATAAGAAAAAAGGTGAAGTAGAAAAATTTCCGGTCGTCCATATTTTCTGAGTTGTTTTTTAATTTTTACAATAAAATTTTAAACCGAATTTGTGCATTTCGCTTTTTATTTAATATTTCTTGTAGTTGTTTATGTTCTTTAAAATTATGCACAAACAACAAAACGTATGATGCGAACGTATACAAGTCAAGTGTAAAATAATACCCTCTAACAGCCATAACTAAACAAAAGTGGAAAGCGTTTTTTTGGTGTCAAAAGTTTTCATGCTACTACATTTTATATATCTGCCATCCCTAAATTACGACGTAAAGCGCAAGATATCTGTCAAAATTTCTCATGTACATACAAAATGTATGAAGCATCCCTAAATAGCACGGCGTCAACGCTTAGCAATTGGAAAATCCAATTTTGACAGCGCGTAAGATAATGCAGTTGCCTGCAAGCTACTGTTGTTTACATATTTTGTTGTAGTATTTAGAGAACGTTACAAAACAGTAATGACATTTTTGCTTTTTTCGGGCTTATATAACGTTTTTATCACTGTTTTGCATTTCATTTTATAGGGTTTTATTAAAAGTGATAGGTTAACATTACTGTTCACAACAAAACGTTGCGCTTTTATTTAGGTATGCACCTTCAGCGTAAAAGCCATGCGTTATTTTGCGTCACGTCTTACGCGCTAATTTAGGGATGGCAGTATAGCATACCAAAATAACGCGGCGGCAACGCAACGGCAACTCTTTGCAATTGGAAAATCCAGTTTTGACAAGGCGTTTTATAAATATTTAAAATAAATATAAATTCAAATAATAATAATTTTTTATATAAAATTTTAATTTACACAACACAAAAAGAAATGTTATTCATTAAAATTAGAAAAAATTATATAAAGAAACAACATGAAAGTTACGAAGAGTGAAATAGAAAAATAATAAATGTCTGGTAAAGATAGTAGTGTACTACACACTCTACCTCTTCAGGCCCACGCCGATAAACTTCGTCTGTCTGCCTATCAATTTCTACATTGTATTTATTTTTTTAAGAACTCTGTTTTTATCGTTTTGAAATAACGTTGCCACTTTTGTTTATGTATGGCATTTCAGCGTAAAATCTATGCGTAAGAAAACGTTCCGTTTTGCGCTTTTGTTAAGTATGCCTGTAAATTCAAGAAATTATATTATGCTTACTCATAGTTTTTAATAATGTGTTTAATAATGTGCCTCTATAAAATAGAATCGGTGGACAAAGACAAAATAATTGTGTCTTGTTAAAATGCATTTAAAATGGTTTTTATGACGATTGACAGTTAAAAACCACCCAGATGTTAAAAAGGCGTACCTTGTTAGATATTCTTTGGATTTTTCGTGACGTGTAAAGCATTTGTTTACAGTTTCTCGTATATTTTGTTGTAACCTGTAACACTGAATCTGTAGCTGTAAATTGTTTGGAAGAAGTTTTGTAAAGTGCTAAAGTAACAAGTGAAGAATGAATAGTTATTGCATTTTTTGCATAATGCTGTTCTCATTATCAACAGCAAAAAAATATAAGGATGATTCCAAGCCGGATTGGGCAAAAAAAGATATAAGGGACTTCAACGATGCTGATATGGAAAGATTGTTGGATCAATGGGAGGTAAACGAAACAAAAGAATTTGTCCATTTGCAAATGCAAATAACACAATTAAAAATTTGCTTTTATTAGGAAGACGAAGAACCATTAGAACCTGATGAGTTACCTGAACACTTGCGCCCTTCGCCTCAAATAGATCTTTCAAAATTGAACACTGCTAATCCGGAAGAGCTGCTTAAAGCCTCCAAAAAGGGGAGAACTCTAATGACATTCGTTACGGTTGATGGAAATCCTACTCGAGATGAAGCTGAAACTATTACTAAACTGTGGCAAACTAGTCTGTGGAATAATCACATACAAGCTGAACGTTATATGGTTGATGACAACCGCGCAATTTTTATGTTTAAAGATGGGTCTCAAGCATGGGATGCTAAAGACTTTTTAATACAACAAGAACGTTGTCAAGGTGTGACTATAGAAAACAAAGAATATCCCGGAACTTTTAACAAACGAAAGCAAAAGGAGGATTTATAAAAAATTTACTTTTACTAGAATTGAATTACATCTTCACTTACCAATTGTTGTAACTGGCATTCCGTAAGAATTTTGTTCCAGCATGCGTGTCATGTCAGCCAGAATACACATAACATTTTTCACATACTGTAAACTTTTATTTTGTCAGTTGGATCAAATTGCACATTAGTAAATATTAATTTCATCATACGAATTAAGTAAAAGATAATTATATTCTAAGTTTGTAAATACTTAAAATTTTGTATAAATTTGCCCTTTTAAATGAAATAGTAGAAGCAACATTCATATCAATTTATTTTATTTTTAAAGTGGTTTCGTCTTGGCATTAACAAAAAATTTATAAAACGATTAAATTTTTGAGCAATTTTTAACAGTGAATTAGATCGATAAAAATTGAATAATAGCATTTAATAATGGAAGTATGATAATTAAAAACGCATTTTATTTGCATAATGTTTATTATGTTAATTCAATGTGTTTGAGTTGTTTCGGAGCTTACAATTTTGCGATTATACAAAAGTTAAAATTATTCCCATAAAGTATTCTAAATGATATCATTTCATTCTATTTAAGGTTACTAAAGCCATCTAATTTACATTAAATGTTAATTAAAATCATAGATTATTGTATTTTTTTTACTAAACACTATTGTAATATATTTTGGCCTATAGAGATTTTTATATTGTTTATCTATTTAACAATAATGTAATACAAATATTAAGACCAAACTAATAGTATTACATAAAAGTAATAATCTAAATAAGATCACTTCAATTTATTAAATAAATAAATTATGATTCCTTTACAATTTTTAATTTGCAAATTTCCTTTTTGACCGTCCTCTAACTCATAGAGGAATTACATAAAAAATCTGTGTAAAATAACTTTTTATATAAAGATTGACATTTCGAGCAACGTCCAAAATGCTATCATGGAGTACATGCTTTTGCCATGAGGATGACTTGTTTAGCCTCAAACACTTTAAACATAAAAAAGCAATATTGAGATTTGCAAATTAAAAAAGGCAATATAGGCCGACAAATACATCAAGTTTATATTTTTATTTTCAAGTAATTCTTGTGATACACTCAGCCAAGCAAATTGTGCTTTGTTGTAGTGAAATTCGCCTTGTATTAGGTACTTGTACATAAATATATCACAAAGGAGACGAGAAAAAAAACGTTAATTCAAATTAGTCCGGCAGCATCATTTTAGATGACCTTGAAGTTTTTGACACAAAAATCGCTCGTGTTTCTTGCGAATCGCTAATTAGCTTCACTGTTACTACACGTGTGTAAACATGTTGTTTTTGTTTATTCATAAGTTTTTGTTCAGGGACAAGCTGTTGCTGTTGCAAAAAATAAAGAAAAACAACATTTTTATTAAGAGTAGAATGCCTCTGAAAGCTAAAATTGGACCATCAATTCTGAATGCTGATCTTGCTAATTTAGCCGAGGAGTCTCAAAAATTGCTGGATAATGGAGCGGACTACCTACATTTAGACGTTATGGATGGACATTTTGTGCCAAATCTTACGTTCGGACACCCTGTAGTTAAATGCCTGCGCAATAAAATTAAGGACGCCTTTTTTGAGACGCACATGATGGTCTCGAAACCTCAGCAATGGATCGAACCAATGGCCAATGCTGGTGTTAATTTATATACATTTCATGTTGAACCGGTTCTGGAGAATGTTACAGAAATTTGCCGAAAAATTCAAGAGGCAGGCATGAAAGTTGGTTTAGCAATTAAACCTGGTACTGAAGTGAAAGTACTTCAAAACTACCTTGACTTAGCTGACGTCGCTCTAGTGATGACCGTAGAGCCAGGATTTGGCGGTCAATCATTTATGGCCGATATGATGCCCAAAGTCGAATGGTTACGTCAAAATTACGCCAACTTAGATATTGAAGTAGATGGCGGTGTTGGCCCAAAAACAATCGATTGTTGTGCTAAGGTAAAGTCTTTAATTGCTAATATATTTTTATAATTCTTTGTTAACGAATTCTTTAAAGGCTGGTGCAAATATGATTGTTTCCGGCACAGCAGTAATCCAAGCCGATGATCAGAAAGCTGTAATTGGCCTTTTAAAATCAACTGTAGAAAAATACACTAAGTGATTTTTGCTAAGTCTTATATGGCCAGGAAACCCTAAAATTGAACATTTCCAGTTATAATTATTGATAGTAAGGACAAGTATAACTTATACTTGGCTAATTTGTTGTTTTTAAATCCAAGTTAAAATTTTTATTTCTAAATTAATTATTTTTATTATAAAAATTTAAAAGTTACTATTTTATGTAACACTAATACTTTGTATTGGGCTGCCATCCCAATAGAATTCTCATTCTGTTTTAAAAATGAAACGTGTAAATACGATATATTGATATGAAATTATAATGTGGCATTTTCTAATGAAGTTTCTTAATAATCTGTAGATACCTATTTTCTTTTGTGTGTGTTTTTTTAATAATTGACAAGGCTTCCACATAGTTCAATTTAGTGATCGCTCTTTTTAGTTCAAAGTTTGAAAATGAACTAGTTTAAAATTTAGTTCAAAGGCTCTCTTTAGTTTAAAATCTCTCTTAGTTCAAATGTTCTGTTGACATATTGTTCGCACTTTCAACTTTTAGTTCAAACGCTTTCTTTAGTTCAAAAGTTCTTTTCAAAATATAAAGGCAACAATACCATAGCATTGCCGTAATGAATGTTAAATACAACGCGTAGTAGCACTAATTTCATGTCGTAAATAGTCAACAAGGAAACACAGTTATATATTCTAGTTTATCCTGTCTGGTAGTTTAATTACAAATTATAGTTTAAAAATGAACTAGGTGTACTTAAAAGTATGAACTAGTTAACTTAGTTCAATCGATGGAATCGTTTAAATAAACTACTTCGTTTATGAACTACACAAGTCCAATAATCTAACAAAAAAAAAAAAAAACGATTCTCATTCCGTACTATTTCAATCGTAATTTAAATTAAACATTTGATCGGTTCATGTTAACTAATTCTCAATTTTCTGTGAGTCCAAGAAATAAACCACCATACTGTTCCTGTGCGTAAAATTTTGTGTTAAGACGTTATAAACGGGAAGCAGCTGACATTATTTTGTTTTTTTATCAATCTACAGAATTTATTTTTTTTGTTTAATTTGAAAAGAAATGATTACGATTTATTATTCTTTGTAAAACTAGTCCAATTCGCAAAGATTGCTTAGTCGCCAAAATCTTAGGAGGAAAAAATAGATTTAAATAATAATTATTATAATTTAAAAAAATTTTTGTAGAAGATTACAAATAAGAAAAAAAAAGAAACAGCGCTATATTCTTTTATACCCTTCATATTTCCACATGTACCATACTGCAGATTTTCCATTGGACAGTATAAATAAAATCGGTATAAAAAATTCCATAAAGTTTTTCTGTTAAAGCTTTTTTACGAAAATTGTAAGTTTTGCTTAGGGTTGCTCCAATTGGCAAAAAAGTTGAAAGTTGAAATAAAGATAGGCCTAAATCTAGTTTAGTGAAGTGGCTCCAATAAAAAAACAAATATTGGGTTGAGAGAAAATTAAAAAACAAAAAAAGTACTGTTTATAATTTTTCATCAAAAAATGTCATCGGGTCTTAATGGGTTAAGCGTTTCCTAAAAACTCGGAAAATATGGCCGAGCGCCAATTTTTTCACTTGATATTTTTTTTTCTTATTTTTTAATTTTCTATCCTCGCATAAATCTGTTTCGTTTTTTTTTTAGCTACTTCACTAAACTTTATTTGTTCCAAAAGATATGGAAAAATTAGGGGGAGTTTTAATGTTTTTTTCCGCCGCCTCGAGAGACATGGACCGATCTTATTGATTTTCTATAGCAAATGTCTGATCGATTGGAGTATTTAAATTTTCTTTAGCTCTTCTAGTGCCGTGGTAGAGTTGATTTCAACTCAATAACGGACGGACAGACAGGCATCGCTCAATTAACTTTGCTATAAATAGAATAGTAGAAATTTCAAACGGAATGACAAACTTAGATAAATATTTGACATTCAGACTAACGGCAAAAATTAATTTTGTCTTTTGGGAGTAACTTATGTTTTATATTACGTTTTACCGTTATAAAAACACCTGCTCCGTAAGTTTGTCGGTCTTTACGGTACATTTTGTAGCCTCACAGTTAAAGTTTAGGATGAGATTTTACAAAAGTTTCTTCTGTCCTGGATAACTAGTTCGAGCTGTGAAGCTGTGGAATCTGTCGTTATGCCTTGATTATTCTAGTGCATAACATGAACATTTTGCGTATCTGTTGAATTATATGGCATGTTTAAGCATTACATTTAAGCACTAAGCATTAAGTACCGGATAGCAATTTTATATTAATTTATAAAACTTTTTGGTGCGAAATGCTTAACATTTATATGGAAAACAAAATGTAAAGTTAGGTAACACTAATATCAAATTTTTAAAACGAACTTCATAAGTTTGTCTCTTTCTAACAGCTTTATTGAAAATTAAAGGAAAAGAAAAGACTCATTTTAGCAAATTAGCTACGGCGAAAATAGTAAATTTTAGCTAAGAGATTAGAGTTGTAGAATACAAATTTAGCGACGTCGCTAAAATATTTGCCCAAATTTATTTTTAGTATTTTAGCTATCGAGATAGAAATTTAGCTACGATAATTACAGAATACGGCTGCTGGTAAAATGTCGTTAGAAAGTATTTGAGCACTTTGTAATTAAGCCGAGCATAATACTTTTCGTTCAAGTTTTTACATTCAAAACTTAATTATAAATTTTTTTTAACAATAATTTGTTTCCCTCAAAATGTTACTTTTAAAAAATTTTATTAAGCCCAATAGATAAAAACGCTAATATAAAAAAATGTGGCATCATTTTACGCCTTATTTGCAATTGGTGTCGTTAATCAAGAATTGTTTTTGTAAGTTAGCTATTCACAAATTTAAAATTAATTTACCATTTATACGGCAAAATTTTAAATAAATAAACATAGTACGTGAAAAGTTCGCATTATCTACGTTAAAATTTGTACATCTTTTCCAAAAAACAGATATTTTGCAAAAATTATTCATTTTCATAACTGCCCATTCCTGTCTGTCAAACTCGACTAAATACAACGAATCGTTTAGTTTTAATTTCTTTAACAGTTATTGTTCTTCTTTATATTGTTCCTTCTTGTAAAATTTATCCTCTATTATTGCAGCTTTAAATCGAGAAAAACCAAATAAAACAATTTTACCAGATTTTATCTCGCGATTGTAAAAATAAAACTTTTTGTTTTTAAGAAGTAAATTTTAGCCGTCGTCTGGTTCACAATCATAATAAAACACAGGCAAAAATTAAGCTTTTCTTATATTTTACATATATATTAACATTCAATTTCTATTGTTTTATTCTATTCTTTTTTTCCATCATATTGTTATATCAATGCATTAGTAAGCGTGTTTCAAATATGTTTGTATGTGTGTAAATTATAAATTGCTAAATATATGTATGTAAAAGAATAATGATTTCTTTTAGTTTAATTAATACTATTGTTCTTTTTAGAAGCATTATTTTATAATCATAATACAATTTTTGTTTACCAATAGCTGTGTATGATTTTTGCTAGAAATTTATGTTTATTGTCATTTTTAGATTTCTTTTTGTTTTTTTCTTTTACAAAACGCAAATGAAAAAATAAAATGTTTGTGCTATTTTGTAACAAGTGCTTGCAATAGTTAAAAAAAAATTGTTTTTCAGCTTTGTTATATTTAGAATTTTTGTATATCGTTTTTTATTTATTTACTTTTTTTTAAATAGTCTGGTATTTAATATTTAATAAATTAGTTTTTACTTAGTAAACAATTTATTTTCATTTGTATAAATATTTAGTAACATTTACTACTGTTCAACAGATATTTATTTATTTGTTTTTTTTTTTTTCATCATTTAAATTTTAATGATGGAGTGTGAAAACTAAGAACGTAACTGCATCTATTTTGTTTGGTTTTTTAAATAACGCTGGCATAAAACCCGACAAATCTCTGATATTAAAGCTTTAACAAACCCAAAACAATAATTATTTAAAGAAATTTTTGACAAATAAAATAAAATAAAATCATTTGAGAAATGAGATGTCGCAAAATATTTGGAAATTAGCAAGTAAAAAAAAATTAAATAAATAAAAGTGATGAGATTATAGAAACTTGAAAATTAATCATTAATTTAATTAATGTCAATAATAATAAATTATTGAAAATTTAGTAGCTAGAATATTAGCTACGAAAGCCATTACCTTAAATATATCTGAATGTGTTGAAAACGGATTGTCAGTTGAGTAACTATTTTATTTATTAATTACTTTAAAAAAAACCCTTATAAAATTTTTTAAAATTTGCCGCAGTATGTTTCAGGATCTTGTAAATAATATTTTTTAAATAACAAAACTTTGTTCTGACCAATTATACGATTGGGTTTTGCAAAGGCCACAGTGCACTATTATACTCAAGGCCGGGGCACATAGAATCCGTCATACGTTGTATTTTGACAAATTCAACTAAAGTCAAAGCAACGACGGATGAGGATGGCACAATGAATACTTTGCTGACGGATGTTAAGTCAAAGTTTGCTCTCTATTTTTATTCACTTGTTAATTTAATTAAATTTGTATTTTATTGTTTGCCACCAAAATTGTTTTATTGAAATCACAAAACACAATTGAAACACAGCAAGAGTTGAAAGAAAACAGAGAAGAAGAAGCAGTTGATAGTTGTCAAAGTATTCAATATACGTCAAAAGTTAAGAGTTGACCAACTTTCGTACTTTGCGTTGACGGAGACGTATTGATTGTGACAACGCTCATAAGAAAACATGTATTTTAACTGACTTGTCAGTTGAATTTGTCAAAGTTTAGCGTATGACGGATTCTATATGCTCGGCCTTTCAGTCGTACGATCTGTCAAAAAGTATGAAAATGAATTAAGAGTGTATGTGCTATATGCTTTCAGAATTAATTTCTTCTTTTAAATGAAGAGAAAAAACAACAACAAATTATTAAAAGCACATGTTTTTGCATCTTTTTTTATAATAGTGAAGCACTTGCAACGCCATTTTGTAACGATTTTTAAAGTAGAACACATTGCTGTCAATTTTATGTGCGATTAAATGGTACGATTCTGTATGATATTGAATCCTGGTCTTTACAGCATTTTAAGGTTGCTATCTTTTGCTCTCTAATGATCGTTCACAAGCAGAATTTTTTACACAAAATAAAAAAATTATGTTTTACAGAAAATAAAAATTTCCTCAAAATTAAGTTGGCATTATTTTACTTATTTTAAAAATGCGTGAACAAACCAGCTTTAGAGCCATTTCACACGACACACATTTTCATGCCATTTTTTTTTTATTAAATCATTTTAAAATTTTCAGCGAGTTTCATCGCGTCCATACACTATGTAATTTTTAAAAGCATGGGGATTGTATTTTTTGTGTTATTTCAAAAAATACAAAACGTATGAGGCGAACGTTCAGAAAGCAAGTGTAAGAAAAAAAACATCCCCTCAAAATTTAAGCCATGTCATTTTGTCTACCCCGCTTGCGTCTCTGCACCTATTGACAGTGTTACCGCTAGGAATTTTTAAAAAGTCTCAAAAAAGGTCGTTTTATAAAAATAAAGTCGCAGAAAAAGGTCGTTTGAGAGGAAGAAAAATCCCACATCTTTTTTTTAGTCCCAAAATTTACAAAAGTTGTAAAAGTCGGTGACAAAAAAAGTCTCACAAAAAGGTGCAGACTGCTAAAAAAAGGGTCAAATTGCGACTTAAGTCGTGCAAACGGTAACCCTGCTTCTTGCATACAAGCAAAATTTCATGAAACTAGTTTCATGCAAAAAGGCGTCGTGTAAAATGGCTCTTATTCTGTAAATTGTTTCATCGCTAAAAATCTAACAAAATCTATTTAGCGATTTTGGCTACAAATGCAATTCTGCAATACTTTTTGTCGTAGTTAAATTTTAGCTTTTAACAGATCGAGATTTAGATTTAGTTAAAATAATTACAAATTGCTGGTAGAAGATAATACGTTCGATACTTTTGGCATTCAATTCATAAGAATTTTAAATAAATTAATTTTCAGAACATACAAATATCAATTGTTACCTTTTTGTATTTAAATTCGACTCGTGTGAACTTCATGTCGCACATGAATTCGCCTAATGTAGACACCCAATGTTCATATTACGTTCATGTGCAACCATCGTTGGCTGAACATTTGTCTGAGCAATGATGTTCGCCATCAAATATGACTTTTAGTATGATTTTCCTATTTCGAACTAACGTCATCTATTGATCAACAATGCGAACGCTCTCTTTCTTATTAAAAACATTGAAACTATCCTGACGACAAACAGAAAATTATGCTCAACAGGACATGAACATCGACACGTTTTCGCCACATGCGAGAGCATGAAAAAATTAATACCGTTGTTCTGCGGGCGTTATGTGCACGTCTTGTTCAATTTGATGGCTAGTGGAGACGTGGGTTAAAGTCTGTTTGTTTTCCTTTGTATTTAATTTATAATTTTTCCAACAAAGAAATTTAAAAAAAAATCAATAAACTTTGTTTTTATTTTATTTTTTTTTTTTTTATTTCACGAACTCGTGAGCGGGCACGCAGTTTTGTTATTAAACATCGTTCAAAAGCTTAATTTGTGGCTGAATGATTATAATTAACGATCAAAAGAAACCTCAAATTCTGGAATTTTTTTTAAATGATTGAATCCCAAAATATTTTTTCCAAATAAAAAATCATAACAATTTGTAATTTAAATGAATTTTGAATTTGTGCATGTTGTAACAGATACACATGCATACAGATGAATTTTTTCTTTTTAAATACATTTATTGTATTTGTATTGTTTTTTTTTAATTGTCCTAATTTTTTAATATATATTTTCACATATAAAACAGCTTCTATTCTATATAAATAGTTATATATGTATGTATGTATGTGTTTGTGCATATATATAAGTATAAATATGTTTGTTGTCTTCTTTTAATTAATTAATTTTTTTATATTATTTTATTTATTTATTCATTTTATTGTTTATTTAGGATAGCATAACTATGTGCGTTTTATTTTAATTTTTTCCCTTTTTTTTGTTAAATATTTATTGTAACTTAATTTAATTGTTTTTACTTTTGAGCATCTTAGAACTTTATTTAATTTTATTTTTTTTAGTTTTCTTCAATGAACTTTAAAAAAAGGAATGCATTCACTACTCAATTTAAATGAAATCTTCAAATATTCGTTTTAAGTTCAAAATGAAATGCATTCAATAGAATTCGCATCCAAAACTTTTTATTCACTTAATTTAATAATTGTTTTTTTAGTTTATTATTTTTTAAGTAAAAAGTGTAAAGTATAAAAAAATTAAAGCAGATTTATTGTATTCTTATTGTCATTTTTCACTTAATCACAATTAATTTTATATCAAACAGTGAATATGATTTTCAAAACAGCACAAACGACCCCATAGTGCATTCGATTTTATATTTTATGTTCAATTTTTTAATAAAATAAAAGAATAGAATAGCGTAACGCTAACGCGAACTCATAAGATTTTAAATGATTAAAAGTCCTCTAGATATTTTTTTTAAATTTAAGTCAGATGGAATCGATAAAAAAATAAATATTTTGAGTCCACATGGATTGAAGTTTTTTAAATTTTCTCCATAGGGACATTTTTTTCACATGCCCACATTTTTGTTCAATTGAAATTTGTAGAAACTCTTACAGTCCACCCTAAATACAAGCGTAAGACGTTATTTAACTGTCAAAAATTCTCATGCCCATACAAAATGTATGAGACCAACCCAAATAGCGCGACGCTAACGTTGGACAATTGAAAAGTCCAATTTTGACTGCGCGTAAAAAGTGAAGTTGGCTGCAAAAGAAGTGTTATTGTTTTTTTTTGTGGTATATACAAAAGTATTTCCAACAGTAATGACATTACAGCTACTTTAAGGTCAATTTCGCGATTTTATCTCTCTTAATTATTTTAATTTTGTGTTTTTTAGCAAATAAGATAAGTAAACAATACTGTTCGTTTCACAACGTTGGCGCTCTTATTTAAGTTACTCATTACAGCGTTAAAACTAGACGCTAAATTACGTCGTGCCTAACGCCCGTATTTAGGTTGGACTGTAAATAGATTTTCTTGTTCTTAATTAATCATTTCTTTTTATCTGCGCTATTTTCTGACGCCCGTTTATGAAATTTTCTAGATTTTGGGAAACATCTCTAACTTTGGCTCGTTGAACAGTTGGTTGGTTGCTTCGTTTCCTTTAACATTTTCCGAAAGTTTTCCCTGTCGATTTTTGTGCTCAACACAACTGCACTTCAAAATATTTTCATCCAAATAAACTATTTCCAGGATTGCCTTAGTTGTTTTCTATTTTTTGTGAGAAGATCACGATATTGTTTGTTGTCAAAAAATATTGTTTTAAAAGAATCAAACACTATCAACAACTACAAAACTGATTGTTATGGTTTTAAAAGTATCAGGAACAATAGAATAACTAACGCAAAAGCATTTATTGACTACTGGAAAGCAATTTTATAAACTCTGCTTGCAACTTTATATTAAGAAGATTAGAAGCTTTAACCACACAACCACTCAATTAATTTAACCACACAATGGCTCAGTGTGGCCAGCTATGAATCCTTATTTTAAATTAATTGTCATCCACTAGTTGTTACTCCGTGCGACAGTACCAAACCAGGGATAAATGCTTCATAAACACAAACCTAAAATATAAATGGAATGGAAGGCTGGTAGACTTAGACAAGATAAGAAGAATAAGGGCAGCATAACACCATTTGAATTACGAAATTGTTAAATAAAAACAAGTAGAGTGTCATATTCGGCTATGCCGAATCTTATGTAGCCTTCACCACATATGTAAATAAAAAAAAAATATTACGATGACAGAGTATTAAAAGATAAGAAAAAAGTTAAATTTCCAGCCAGATCTCTTTAAAAGCTTTTGAATGATATCAGTGTTAATGTTTAAAAAAAAAATATGTTGGAAAATTGTACTTCTCCATGAGAAGTTCAGAGGCCCAAAGCTCGGAAAATATGGGCGAGTGCCAATTTTTTCACTTGATACATTTTTCTTGTTTTTTTTTAATATGGAAAAATTAGAGGCATACGAGACGTTTTGCCTGCTGCATCTTGCTGATTTTCAATAGCAAAGTTTTCGTCAAAGTTGTTTTCAACACTAAAGACCAGGATTGAATATCATACACAATCGAACGATTTAATCACACAAAAATCTGATAGAATTCTGTCCAACTTTAAAAATCGTTTCAAAATGGCATCGTAGGTGCCACACTGTTATACAAAAAAGATGCAAAAAAAAGATGCTTTTAATATTTTGTTGTTGCTTTCTCCTCATCTTCAAAAAAAAAAAAAATCAACTCTGATTGCATAAAAAAAATCATTTTATAAATTATTTTAAAAGATTATAAAATTGTACAGATTAGACTTGTGCCATATAGTTCAATTTAGTGATCGCTCTTTTTAGTTCAAAGTTTGAAAATGAACTAGTTCCAAATCTAGTTCAAAGGCTCTCTTTAGTTCAAAATCTCTATTAGTTCAACTTTCAACTTCTAGTTCAAACGCTTTCTTTAGTTCAAAGCTCTTTTACGGTGCAGTCACACGGTCAAGTTTTTGTTCAATTCTCTTTCAAGAAACTTACACATGCTGCTTGTCAAAATTCACAAAAATTGAAAGCTGTGACGTAGGCTGCATGCAATTTCAAAGCAAGTTTTTAAGCAAGATGTCAAGAAAACACTGACACCAGAATTTCTAACACAAATTTGGAGGGAAAAACGTCAATCAGCTGCTTTCTTGAATGTAATTTGAAAGACTCAATTGAACGAAAACTTGAAAGCAAATTCTCAGCAAGTTTTAAAAGTGTGAGTGTATTGGTTAAAAAATGAGAGAAATTTTAAAACTTGAATGAAACTTGAATGAAAACTTGATCGTCTGACACTCTAGTTAGTTCAAATGTTCTTTTTAAAATATGATGGCAACAATACTGTAGCATTGCCATAACGAATGTTAAATTAAATGCGTGGCAGCACTAATTTCATCTCGGAAATAGTCAACAAGAAAAAAAAAGATATGGATTCTAGTTTATCTTGTCTGGTAATTCAAATACAAAGTATAGTTCAAAAATGAACTAGGTTTACTTAAAAGTATGAACTAGTTTACTTAGTTCAATAGATGGAATCGTTTAAATAAACTAGTTCGTTTATGAACTACACAAGTCTAGTACAGATCTGTCAAAAATTCTGTCACACACATGCACTTTAAATCCACACTATCATACTGGCCTTAACACGGACGGATAGACGGACAGACGAAAAAAATTTTTGTTGTTATATGGTGTTTGGCGTTTAGGGTTTCGGCGAAAATTTATGAATTCGCCTTCGCCTTGTTCTTGACTATATTAAATTCGCTTTGACTTAATGAAAGGAAATATTTAAAAACGATATTTTGAATATTTAGAAAAATTATTGCGTATTAAATTTCTCTTTCATTTTATTTTATTAAAAAATTGTACAAAATTCTCTAGGTACTTTAGTTGTGGGGGACTTTTGTACGTTAATGCATTTAAATATTTTACAACATATTTCACACATACAATATATAACAAATGTATGTATATGTATGTATTTATATTTTTACCTTTTTATTTTTATTTTTATTTATATTTATAATTTTTATTATTTTTATTTAAATATTATTTGGTTTTTTTTATTTGACATTTATTATTATTATTAGCTATTTTTTTTAAATGTCTGTACCATTCAGCCATTAATTGTTAAGCAATAAAAATATAAAATAAATAAAAAATCATTTAAATAATACTCTGCAATTTTAATTTATAAATATAAATAATTGATCATCATTGAAAAGTGTTTTAATATTCGTATGAAGACTTGTATGATTGATTGTACATAACACATTTAGTTTAATTTAGATTTTCATTTCATCTCATTTAATTTAATTAAATTTGCTAAACTTAATTAATAATTTTAATTTTAATAGATTTTTAATTTTGTTTTTATTTAGATTTGATGTGTAAAGCGAACACCTACAACACATTTTCGTGCAGTTTTAAATTAAAATAATTTGTTTTTCTTTTTGATTTTGTTTTGTTTTGTTCCTAATAATTATATTCTTTCTAAATTGGTATTTGTTTGCCGTTAGATAATTTCATTTTAGTTTTTGATTTTTGATTTTTTTTTTTTTGTTTTTCCTATAAATATAAGTGTATATTATATACGTGTATATATATATGTATATGTATATAGATATGAGTTATGTGTATATAGTTTTATTTTTATATGTATATACCACTATAATCTATGTATATATATCGTATGTAAATATAAATTCATGTATACAACACTTCATTTTCGAAATTATAAAGCTAAAATAGTTTTGAGTTGCATATATTTATTTGTGTGTGTGTGTGTGTTTGTGTGTATGTATGTGTATATAAATATGCGTTTTATTTATTTATCCTAAAAGATTGACTCTTTGGCATTTAGGCTAAAATTAAGACTACATGCGGATACTACGATAGCAGCAGCTATTTTTTTTATCGAATTTACTATTCTTGACGCAAAACAGCAGCTTATTATTTCATATTTATGTAATAAAGGGCCTACAACTGAAACCACATACATATATATGTCTGGACATTTGTTGGTCAAACTTCTTTTGATAAACTCTTAAATATGTCAGATGTGTACAAAAGCTTTATTTCATGTGGCTGATTACGCAAAAAAGCAAAATATTTTTTTTTTATTAATTTTTTTTCTTTTGCAAATTAAATTTGGTTTAAATGAATTTTTTATTGATATAAAACCTACGAATGTATGAATGTGTTGTTATGAATGCATGCATGATCTTGTTTTGAATAAAAGTTCGTGTGAGCATGTGTGTTAGTGTTTATTTTTTAAAGCTGAAACCCACACATAAACACACTTATGGATGTTTGTAGTTGTGTATGTATTTTTATGCTACTTAAACAAACGTATTTTTCTATTTATTTATTTATTATTATTATTATTATTATTATTATTATTATTATTATTATTATTATTTATTATTTTTTTTTAATTTATGATTCTTTTCAGATTCAGTTTATAATTTAAAATAAAAAATAATAAATGGGTTTGATAGTCAACTAGTTTTTTTATTAATAATTTTCATAAGCCTTCAGTGAAGCGATATACAAACTAAATGTGTGTGTGTAGTTATGTATGTGTGCATGCATATGTTAATCAATGCGTATTTGTACAATGGCGACAACTTAAATAGCATTCCGGAAAGCAAAACACATAAAGCTTAATAAAAATAATTAAAATTCTTGAATTAACTTTCCTTGTTAAAAAAATTAATAACACACATCTGGGGTTTATATTGAAATTCTCAAAATAGTTCAAAAATTAGCTTGGCTCAAGTATCCTCTTCATTTGTTTCATTGTCTTAAATCTGTATAACTTAAAGCCGTGATGAACTATCAGCTGGCGCCATTGTTTTTTTGATGATTTTAATGAAGTTTATTGTCCCTTAAAAATATTTTTATTTGTTTCTATTTTTCTTCTAATCATTTGATTTGGTTTATTAAAGCAACATTCAATTACATTCTTAAAGTTATTTTGTTTTTTATCTTTAAAGTTTAACTTGTATATTTTGTGCACATAAATTTTAATAATTTTATATTTGAGTTTGGAAAATATTTCCGTGTTTTATCAATATTTTTATAGGCCTAATTTAGTTACAAATATTGTCGCAAGTTAGTATTCTTTCAATTAAATTGATATATTTTTTATAATTTTAAATTATTGTCCTATTTTGCAACTTATTTGAATAGTTATTGTCATAGTTATGTATCAGCAAAAAAGAAATATTTTCATCTATTTTATTCTTAACTACCATTCACATATTCTTCTTCTTTTATTTGTATGTGTATATATAAATCTGTGTGTGTGTGTGTGTGTGTGTGTAATACGTTTTTAACTTATTTATTAAATTTCTTTATTGTCTTCTGTTCTGTTCTTTTTTTTCTTATTTTAATTTTCTACAATTATAATTTTGTCTTAATATTAAATTTTCCTCATACGTGTCATCTACATGTGTATTAGTGAACATAAATTTATGTGTATGTAGAGTTTTTTCTCTTTCGATTTTTATTTAAACAAACTTGAATAATCGATTGCACACTTATACAAACACGTTGTCTGCATTTACTTAACAAAATGAATTGACACTTTTAATGCACTGCAAGAAATTTTCTGAATTAAAAATTCTTTATTTTACTTTAAATATTTTAACTTTAACTTTTGTCAATTAAAAAAATAATAATTGAAGGATATATTGTTTGAATGTGTGCATGTGTGTATGTATGTGTGTAGATACACGTATGTATGCTTGTTTTAATTTATGTTTTATGCAATAAACACTTATTTCTGCATATGGCGGATATGGTTTTTTTTTCTCATTAATTACAACTAAATTTTGTTAATATTTTTTCTACAATTAAATTGACCCAAAAAGTTCTTGTAATAAAAAATTGACAATTTTTGATTTATGTATATAATTTTTTCTCAGTGTAAGTAGAACTTAATTTTCCAGTAGCAAAAATATTTGTATTTTTTTTCTCTTTTTTTTCTTTTCTTTTTGTGAAATATAATTTTTAAATTATTCTTTAAGTAATTTTGTCCATAAAAATAAAACATTTTCTTTGCATCTCCTACAAAAAAATAGACTTTTCCTCACTCACAATATTTAATTTGTGTATTCATTGTTGGTTTTTTTCTCTTCGCCCTCGTAGTAATCGATGTCCATTGGACTTCGATTGTTCGATTTGTAGGATTGTTTGCTGCTTTTGAGTGGAACGGTTGCCAGATTGGATAAAATATCTGGTCCCCCAGGATGTGCGTCGTATTTAGAGTAACTTTCTTCCCGAGAATATTTTTGTATTTGTTCATTGATCCATGGCAAATATTTAATGACGTTAGCATAAACACCGGGTAACTTTGGATGGGCGCACATGATGCCCCAAGACACTATACCACCAACAAACCATTTATCTTTTTCGCCTGGATAGGGACAGAGAAGTGGGCCACCAGAGTCGCCCTAAAGACACAAAACAACGACACAGTGAGTGGGGTAAAAACAAAAAAACCCTGTTCGTGAAATTAAAATTTATGTACCTGACATGCATCCTTGCCACCCTCCTCATATCCGGCACAAATCATTCCATCTGAAACCGTCAAGTTGTCAAGCCATTCGTCACACTGTTGGCGTCGTATAATAGGAACTTGAACCTCGTTCACTATGGGCTCATATGTCGCTGTAGCTTTTCAAATTCAAAATAAACACACACACACACATGTTACGTTAACTTTATTAATCCGATTTTATTTTTTTTTAACTTACGATCTTTGTCTCGTCTCTTGCCCCAACCAATTACGGTACACATGGCATCGGGCTTCAATTGTTTCATATTGGGCGGAGGTAAACAAACTGGCAGTAAATGCTCATGAAATGCTACACGTTTAGCAAGCTGGTTAATGGAAGAAAGAAGATTTTAATGAATAAAAACGAAAATAATCAAATATTATTTTAAATGTTTTCGTTTAACTTAACATCAAATATAATTTCAAGCAATAAGTTTTTTGTGACTATTTATTTCTAACTTCATGCTGGAAATTTGTTTTAATCTGTTGAAGGGGGCCAAGCATTCTGTTTCAGTTTTTTTTTAATTCCAAATAAAGCTGCCTTTAGACGAATCATTTTTTACGTATGACTTGTCAGCTTGAAAATTTGCATGTAATTCCTTATTTATGTCAAAGTAGTCATTTTTACATATGGCTTAATATTTCGCGTTTAAACGTACATGAAATTTACGTCTGACATAACCTACAAAGTAAATCATTGTTTACAACAGTTGTTTGGTAAGCGGCTCTGTTAATGCTAATAAAGATGTCAACTTTATTGTGCTTTCAACGATTTTAGTGCTTTTTGCACTTTTTGGTCATTTTAAAACGGTAAAGGTGAAGAAAGAAAATGTTGCACCACTATAAGTCACATGCTTTGTTATATGAAAATAAAACACGCTCTAAATAGAAATTTGTCATACACTTTTTACACATGTATTAAACACAAGGAATGTTTTAAGTCGTTTACACGATACATATATATTTTTGTATGGAAAATCTGATAAGTCATATATTAAAAACATTTCGCCTAAAGACATCTTAACAAACCCATATTCTTACATGTTTTGTAAATAACCAATCGAATTTCGATTACAACTTTGAAATAATTTCTTTATTGAAAGAATTGAGTGCTGAGCAAATGATCGAAGATCATTACCATGTTAATCATAATAAATAAATGTGCTTTGGTCCAGCGTGTCGAATCTTAAATACCCTTCACGGTTCTCATCATCACTTGTACAATTATAACATAAAACATGACAAAACAGTCAGGTGTTAAAACGAAAGCTTAAAATTAATCAACTAATTAAAAATATTTATAAACGGCGTTTACACTATGCAATTTATCATGAAGCAAGATGGGCAATTTTGAGGGGATGCTAATGTTATTGTTGCTTATGTTTTTTTAATAACGCATATTCCTGCAACTTAAATAAAGAAATGGCACTCTGTCCGAAAAATCTTTGTTTAAATAGAGATATTTTTTGTTATTTAATATTTTTTGTCAAATTTGTTTTCTTCTGAACAAAATATTTTTTTTTTAATAAAATTAAAGTTTTTTGTGAAAGTTTGATTTTTTAGAAAATATCCGATTATTTACTAAAATACCGATTTTTTTAGTAACAACTTTAATAACATAAAAAACACGACTAATGAAAAAACGTAGATACTTATGGTTGCCACATATCGAAAAAATGTCTGGCAGCTTGATGACCTTTTAATTTTTTTGGGTCGCCTGAGAACTTTGTCCATGTCATATCTGTGTTCGTATCATAGACGGACAGACAGAAATCGTTAAAACGGTTTTCCTATATATAAAACTCAAACTCAAGGGTTATAAATGAATATCGTAGATATAGAAATAAAAACATTTGCATTTAACTGCCTCCGAACAAACGATTTATAATAACATTAAATTTTAACCGCTTTATTTCTATATTTCCAACATGAAAACAAAAATTTAAGTTATGATTTTGTATAATTTGCAGTTTGTGCGAATAATTGAAAATCTTACTTGAAACAGAGCAATATCGTTGTCATGTGTTATCGCAGTATTGTATAACGGATGGGGTATAACAGTTTTGACTTTTACTTCTTGACTTGAATACGTGTAGGAATTGCGGCGTGTAACGCCTAATTGTATAGTCCAATCTTCCAGATCAATTATGGTGTGGCTAAATGAAAAATGAAAAAGAAAATCGATAGTGTGAAGTGCGAAGAGTCCTAAAGAATTGTTTTAACTCATTTGAGAATGTTCACTTACTTGCCAATACAGTGAGATGCAGTCAATACCCATTGGTCAGAGATTAATACACCGGCACAGTAAAATATTTTTTCAGGGCCACCTAAAATAGCTGCTAAGAAAGGCCATGAACCAGGATGAGCCTTCGAACCTCCAATTATACGTTGTGATAATTTGCGTCTGGTCTTTTGAACTTTACCACATTCTAAACGATAAAAAAATTACCATAAACCATTTGAGAATTTCTTAAGTTTGTCATATTTACCAAAGTTAGAGCAAGTCAATTCAGCTATTGGATAATCCTCGTCGAGTGTGCAATTAGAAAATTCCTGCATCAGAAGGAATTTCTTTTTGGAGTACATTTTCCAAATATCCGTAGAAACATTAACCGAAGTAAGCAAAGGTCTGTGAGTCTTTTGTGTGACAACACTAGTGGCATTTACCGCACTGTAGCCCAACATAGAGCAAACGGCAGATGGTGATACTGCTCGATCCCAATTCTTAACACATGCCGGTGTCCACGTCGTAGCATTCATGCGAAAGACTTCAAGAACGCCTTTACCCAAATCACCATTACGTTCGCTGAGACGAACTAAATGATAAATACAACAAAAAAAATATTTTATTATAATTCTCATCAAGTCTAAACTTGAAAAAATATACTTACTGCAATTCTTTTCATCTTGTCCAAATGGACAATCGAGTACACCATTGCATATATGATCCGTAGTTATACATTTGCCATTGCCACAAAAAAGTTGATCCTTAGGGCACATCTCACATGCTTTCTCATCAGCGTGATCCATGCAATCCAAGTTTCCATCACAGACATACTCTTTGGGTATGCAACGATTGCTATCGCACATGAAACCATCACATTTGGGATTTGCTGAGGCAATCATAACATTTTGGACCTGTTCTAGGCCAACGCAATCGTCTGGACTCTCAAAATCCTTAAAAAGTTTACAGTTAAGATACTCTGGCAAACTCAATCCAAAAACATCAAAGAAAAATCCACATCGTCTCATTGTTTCAGTGCACAGAGATTTGCAAGGGGGTACAGTAGCTCCGGTATTCCCACACTTTGGAACGAAGAGTGTGCACAGAAATAAGGACACCAATTCATAGCATCGTACATCTACTAAAGCCTCGTAGGCATCCATATCCTTGAAAGAAAAGTGAAAGATATGAAATTAAATTTAAAAACACTGAGAGAAATTGATTATTTTTTACCACTTGTGTTTCAATCTGACCAAAGTGTCCAATATAGTTGGGAAACACTGTAAAATTGTAGGGGATTTGAGGTCCCTGACAAAATTTCACTATGATAGGGAGACACGTACCGGGTGCTGGATTCTTGCCATAACTCATTGGATCCTCGACATGAACCGTATTAATTATCGTTTTATTTACAAACTTAATTGTCGGGTAGGCATGGAAGTAGGCAGCCAAACCTCCTGCAATCGCCAGTAGGGCTAATGCATTTATTAGTATTTGAAACAAACGAAATTTTAATCGTCCATTCGTTATATAAGGATTTGAACTTTTTCGACGGCTTATGATCTAAATAAAAAAATAAATGTGAAAAAAAATAAAAATTCCAAATCTATTTTTCTCAAACAGTTAAAGAAATATTTAAAATACCTGATGTGACAAGGACATGGTGGGAGCACCATTCTGAAATCTTACTATAGTTTGTAGACTGGCTGGGGTTGAAACGCATTTTGGTATTGGGGGCATTGAAATATTATTTTCCAATTCATCGATTGTTTCATTTTGAAATTTTTGTTTAATTTTAATCGGGGTAGAAACTTTATGAAATGAGAGATTGTCAATCATGAATAATTTGATAATTTGTTTGTTTGTTTGTATAAATTAACGGTACTTACCGTTGCACAACCTTTTAACAGATAGTGAAGGTAATAAGGGTACCTCCATAATTTTGGTATTATAACCTGGACTGGATGTTTGACTAAAACTATCGCTCGATATAGTGGAATCTTGTCGAAAATTAAATTTATTACGCGGAGGCAATACCGGTCCACTGCCACTAAATTTGGTTGAGGACAAAGCAAAGCCATCGTGGGAATTCTGATGACACATAGAAGCTTTGTCTTCCTTATTTTTATTAATATGCGAAGCATTTTGCAGTAGAGGAGCATCTATTAGATTCTTAGGACTCGAGGTAGCAGAAAAACTATCACTGGACAAATTGGAGTCCTGGCGTTTATGTAGTTTAGGGTATTGTATTGGAGGTGGGCGCCTGTTGTGGCTTAACTGATTGCGAACTGTTACTGGGGGCTGTGGCAAGCAATTTTTTGTGCTGACAGAATCTTGAAGTTCAAAGTTTTGAAATCTTGCTGGTGGTACGGGCGGGCGTTTCTGATGCGCTGAATGTGGTTGTTGAACAGGAGGAGCTAGAGGAGAATTTCCTGAACCTGAAGCTGAAATTGACATTGACGAACCAGTGGAAATACTTGACCCTGCCGAAGCTGTTGATGAGGTCGATGTAGAATTCGGAACAGTGGAACAAGCTTTATTGCTCGAACCGATGCTGTTATTTAGCGACTGCTGAGAGCGACTTTGTGAATTGTATTGCAACGGCTCTTGATTATTTAGTTGAGCACTTTTTCGCTGTCCACTACGCGCCGGCACACTTGGCACACATTTTGCTTTAATTTTCATTGGTGTTCGAAATGATGTTCCATTGTTGTTATTATTACCCATCACATTACATGTCTCTGACAAATAGTCCGAATTCATTTCATTATTATTCAAAGTGTGAAGGACGTCGTTCGTCAAATTCTTAGGACGATCAATTTTATATGAAATGTCCTTAGCTAATGGCGAGTCCACAGATGTTCTTTCTGTGATGCCACTATCCACTGACGATTGGGTGTCAACGCTGGAAAATCGACTTCGGAAATCAGCGGTGGTTGAGGTGGATGCAAAACGTTCGCTATGCGAAGATGAGCCATATCCAGAAGACGTGATACTTGAGTCCACGGTACTGCTAGACGAACGATTTGATCTCTTAATAGCATTAGTCATATCACCAGGCGAAGCATCCAGAGTATTGGCGGCAAAAGTTGCATTCAGTTTTTTAGCTTGAGCGTAAGCCGACAATCTAACTGGAGTAGAATTTATCGATTCTTCGAAAACGGAATTTTCCAAGCTCATGTGGTCGTCATCTGAAGCACCACCTGTATCGTAACCACTTCCACTGTTATTTGACACAGCCTCCGAATAAGTAGAACTCGATTTTAAGTTCACACGAAGTGATGAAGTCATTCCGTTGTTTTCTATGCGACCGATTTCTCTGTTTGTGAAATCACAGCCTGCTGTTGGCAGTTGTGGTAGGACCGGGGGATATATGAAATTAGTTTCTCCAGTTGTTTGATAAAAATCTTTGGGTGGTGTTTGAACTGCCGGTGCCGCCGATGATGGTGGTGTTGGCGAATCTCTTAAATCACTTGCAATTTTACTAGACATCGAATTCAAAGTGATTTTGTTACGAAATGTTCTCTTCGGTATTGGTGGGGGTATATTTAAAGCTGTTAAATACTGCTGCTGCTGCTGTTGTTCTTTTTGTTTTTGTTGTTGGTATTCTTTTTGATCCAGATTTAAAGACTTTATATTTGGATGCTTCGTAATTGTGGAAGTCAGGTTAAAATTATTTTCCTAAAAATTAAGTGAAATTATTAACATTTTTTCTTTTTATGGTAAAAAAAAATACTCGATAATAAAATATCGAATGAGTGGTATCGATTACAAATAACACTACAAAAGAAAATAATAAATGTGATTCAATAAACCTTAAACTTCTGTTTAAAGAATTTTGGCAAAATTTCAGCTTCTCCAAATCGAGAATATTGTAACGTTTTGCCCATTTTGATTTCAAGTACAAACACGTGAATTCACTACTTAATCTTCTGTGGCACTTAACTTAATTTCTATTCCTTGACTCTGTGTCTCCATGCTACATCTCTGTATTACACCTACGAGACCTTAAGTACCCAGAAAACATGTGTTTCTAACTCCAGGCGCAAATGTCTTAACAAACTACTCCCGACTCTGGGATTTTTTTTAGAACTTTCCATTTGTTTGCATTTTTAAACAACTTATTTAACCATAAATATTTTTTCTATATATTTATGCCGGCGATGGGAATTGAACTCATGTTATTTTACTTTACACTAGCAGAGATTGTTACTCAACAAATGTTAGTTAACTTTCCTTTTTTTCTATTCAAACACAACACACTTTGTTAGTGGTGAATAAACAATTTATCTGCACTGTAAACCATGCACATAAAAACACATGGACAGACGGCAACAATATTAGCTTTTGTTAAAGGGTTGGAAAATCTAAATTTTTATTTATTTATTTAAAGTTGACCAGATTTGCTTTGGCTTAAGGTCATGTTTAAATATTAAAAATGAAAAACAATAAAAATATTTTGTTTCATTTAATTTTTCCAATATTTCGGTTAACTTCGTTAACCATTCTCAAGGAATGTTTTATTTTTTTTTTTTTTTTAAAGAGAAGTAGCACTTCAGGCAATAATGCCTATTTATTAATTTTCGTAACCGTGCTACATTCTTTAGGAAAGGGATAGATGAGAGATAAGACAGGTGGTGAAAAGAGAAAGATAGTTATAGCCATCTTATTAGTTATTTTACTTCGCCGGCGAATATCCTATGTAGAAGTACCGACGAAGGAGGCTGCATGATTAATGTTAATTCTGAATATGTATTTATACCATTAAACAGAAAAAAACATTTTTTATTTTTGGTTGCCGCAGGGGTTGACCCTGGTCAACCAGGTTTGTAGCCAACGTGTTTACCACTTCGACTACAGCAGCCTTTAGCTGTGTTATAACCTGTCAGATTCAACAGTTTTCGTTAACTGTTATTATTCATTTAATAAAAATTTAAAATTTTATGCAATTTCGTAGGCGCCAGAAAGTTTAAATTTTTATTCTTTGACCATTAAACACCGAACATTTAGATATTTCATGTAAAAAAGTAAAAGGAAAGCTTACTTAAAATGTATACTTTTTAAAGTTTTCAAAAATTATTTCCTCAAAGTTAGTAAATCGTTTTTGACGATGTGGTGTAACATTATTCGATAAACGTGCGATTAGTATTCATTTTACAAAGGAGACAAGTGTCTAAAGTTAAGCTGATCATTTTTTCAGGCAGCAAGATAAATCACTTAAATTAAAACTTATAAAAATCCTACTAAATAATGAAACATGATAATGAAGTCCCTGAATTTAAGAAATAAAATCCATATAAACGAAATAATATGTGACGTAAATAAAATGTTTTAGTTTAATTTGTGTTTAATGTATTTAAAAATTATACCATCCGATTTTTACCGAATCCGAATTTGTAATTAAACTTTCAACTTTCACTTACATTAAATACAATTAATAATTCCAATACAGGACAACTAACCTGCTGTTGCATTCCTCGATGCTGCTGATGTTGGTGATGTTGCGAAGCAAATGTTGCTGATATTTGTGGCGATGATGGCGGGAGTAACGGCTGAAAGGTTTGCATTTTATCTTCTATTAATGTTCCATTCAAGTCTTTTAAAGAAGGTATCAAGCACTTTTTATTTTCTATATCAGTCAAAGTACTACTAGGATTTGTTCTCGCAACATTATTTGTTTCAACCAAAGGTTGCGAATAAATTAATGACTTTGGTTGAGAAACATGTTGCTGTTTAGGTTGTTCATTATAATGATGTTGCTGTTGTTGTTGATTTTCATTTCCTGCTAACATTGGATAGCAATGAGATGAATGTCTTCTAACAGCCATAACATCACTAACTGGTAGTAAGGCAACAGAATTACACTGCTCTTGTTGTTTATCGTAAAAGTCTAGTAGAGAGTTATGTGGCAAAGCTAAACTTGAAGCTCGCTCTGAGCTGTAAGATGATAAATTTGACAAAAGAATTAAGTACTTTAAAGATACAATCAGATTAGTCAAATATTTGACCAAAAACACGTAACCACTAAGCTATGGAAATTATCATTCTCAAATACTTAGTAAGAAATATAAAATCCTACTCATTACAAAAGGTAAGATATCACATTTAGTTATATTATTAATCGTCATCCGTAATGATATGTGTCACAAGAGATTGAATAAACATTTGTAAAAATAGTGGTTATGCTTTTTTTATCAAATATTTGATTAATGTGACTACACCTTAATTTTTAAATTTAATTTAATATAACAAATTTATTAATAAACTTTTTATTTGACCTTTAAATTAATTTTATTTTATTAGCTGACCCGCAGACATTGTGCCGCCCCTCTGAATGCATTAAAAAAAAAAGTAAATCATATGTGTTCTACCGTACACACATCTATCTTAGTTAAGGTGAGGCATAAATTGTGCCTTAAGATGAATCACCCTTAATTTTTGGGATAATGAAAAATACATATTCACAGATTTCCAAACGTATATTTCTGCATCGGTTAGACTATAAATTGTGTGCAATTTGAAGAAAAAAAATCCCCAAAACTGTATCGTTGCAAGTACATAATTAAAACAAGTAGGCGTAAAAGTAGGCGTGGTGAGAATTATACTATAAGTCATACCAGAGTCTTAGTTATATCATGTGAAAATTTCAAAAAGATCGGTCCAGCAGTCTGGACCTGAGGAGGTGTTAGAAGAGGCGTTGCGTTGAGGGGTATGAAAAATAGATGTTAAACGATTCCATACACACCCGATATGCACACAAGATTTCATGAAAATTGGTCGAGCCATTTCGCAGGTGTTTAATCACAAACACCGCAACATGAGATTTTAATACATTCGATTTCATTTTTCAAGCAACTGGTCTTTTTTTATTTTCAATATTTCGCTTCTTCCTTGTGTAGCATCATCAGGAAAATTCATTTTTTGTTTCAACATAAAATAAAACAACAACAAAAAATGCAATAAAACTTTTTTTTTGCAAACTTTTTCATATTTTTGAAATAAGTTAGCGAAGGGGCTTCGTGAATATAAAAATTTTTAATTCTGTTCGAGGCATTTTGAAATTTAAAAATTACAAAATCTTCAACGAAAATTTGGCAATCAATTTTAGTTTCAATAATTTTTCTAAAACGTGCAATAAATGAAGGAATAATCAGATTACAACAATTTTTTTACTCTGTTGAAATACTGTCATTCCACTAAAAGTCAGAAAGGCTGGTATTAGAGTGATATAATACTACGCTACAATACGCTTTGAATAACTGCCTGTGATTTAAGGCCTCATTAGTCCTTACTTTCTGTTACTGTTCTGTTACGTGCCGTTCTGCTTTTAAAATTTTTGTAATTAGTTTTTCTGTAACAACATATCAGCTGTTTATTAAAAACAAACAATACACAACACAACAAAAAAAACTACAGTTACAATAACAAAAAAAGGTTTGTTTACAATGTTGCACTCACGCTATCAAACAACTTTCAAGTAACTTAACGTTGAATTCTATTTTCTACTGATTCGAACGGAACAGAACAAAACGTCAAAGTAATAACAAACCACAAGTACATATTTTCCATTTAACAGAAACTGATCAGCTGATTCGTCACGGAACGGAAAGTAAAGACTAATTCTGCCTTTATTATGAGGTTGCCTGAACGGTATCAGAGTGGAAATAAAGTGAGAAGTGAATATTTGCTAAGGGCAGGTAGCATGTAGAGGCTTCTAGCAACGAACTCTGAATGCCTTAACAAAAATTTAAAAATTTAATAAAATAAAATATTTAAAATCTAAGATAACATTTTTAACTGGAAAAATAAACAAAGAAACAAAACAAATTTCCTAAGAAACTAGAAACTGAAGCAAATTTTTTTTATTAAAAAAAAAGTTTAAGCAATTAAAGTAAATTTAAGTAAATTATCTAAATTGTAAAATTTTTAACGAGTATTAATGTTGTACTACGAGACAAGTTATAACAGATTTAGTGAAAAATAAGCAATCGGGTGTTAAATGTTGCTAAGTTAGTCGTAACAGTAAAAAAATCAAATAAAACATTTATTGTTTCAATTGTTCCAGTAATTAAAAGACTTTTTTTTAATTATTTTTCCTATTTATATATTTTTTAAGTTCTAAGTTTGGATTTATGGGAGTTGGTTTTAAATGATTAAAATTAATCTCAAATTCAAATCATTTTTATTAAACCCAAAAAACTTTAAGTTTTGTTAAAAATTAAAAAAAAACTTAAATCAAATTTCAGAATTTCAAAAAGACTTTTATAAATTAAAGTTTAACTGAAAACATTAAACTTACCGTTGTTTCTGTTTATCCCCAAAATAATTATTTTCATTGACTTTGAAATACTGCTTGTTGTCCATTGTTAAAAACGCCATATTTGTGAGAATCGTCATTTACAAAATTCTTTAGCCACCTGAAATAAAAAATAGAAAATCAAAAATATCAAACAACTATTTATTTTAATCTCTCTATTAATGTAGTTAATTTATTCTAGTTAATTAAAATCAAAAAAAAAAAAAAATAATTAAGGGTTCCGCATTAAAATAGTAAAAACATTTATCGCTGGAATATATGTCTGTCGGTCACAGGTCTCTATCTCTAGTTGATATAATGGCCGCTAGAACAGCAAATAAAAGAAATAGTTACAAATTTAGGAATGTCACCGAAGAGATATAATTATCACGCATTCGTTTGTAGTTAAGCTTAGGAAAATGTTATTGCCATAGCCGAATTTTTATTTTAAATTAGTAGTGCCCCCGACTTCGTTAGCATGTCATTTCTTATTTTTCTTAAAAATTCAAATTAAAAAAATGTGTTTTGAATATAAATTGTAGAATTCTGAAATTCTGAATTCTACCTACAATTCTACCTACAAAAATAAAATGTGTAGACAACTGTTTCAGTGCCATTGTACCGGTAAAATTAGGTGCTTTTATCTCTTAGTCCACTTTTACATTGAGCAACTTTTGTTGCTGCAATTCATATTTTATGGGTGAGAAGGGAGAGAGGAACATATGCGTGTACTCTTGCAATTCGTTTTGTTCCCTTTTTCGTTTATAAATATGAAGTTAACATAGTATACACACATGTGTACATCTATTAAAATTGCTGCAATAAAAATCGTACAACGTGAAAGCAAATGCAATTTTAAAGAATAAAAGAGAAAAATTGCAGCGACAAAAATTGATTAATATAAAAGTGGACTTAGGTGCTTTTGTATCTTTATTTTCTCTACGAAATGACATATTTATACGAAAAATAAAATATTTAATATTTGAATTATTTATTTATTTATCGCTAGGCTGCGCTAAAGATACCTCTAAAATAATTCTAAAGAAACCAATCAGATTTCACTCATTTGCTTCCTGTACTTTTTAATTTTGAAACAAGTCGCTTTCTTTGCGTTTGTCATAATTATATTCGAGTCTCTTTTGAAACGCACAACTGGCTCAGACTCTTTTTGGTGATTTTTTTTAAACATTCTTCTAAATGCTAACTGGGATAGTAGCAATTCTACCAACAACAACAACACACTGTTACGTATAATAGATATAAATTCGAACTGTAAATAAAATTACTCATACTCTGTTATTTTAGTTAATTTTCTTCATTATTATTTTTGGCAATAACTACTAAATTAAAAAAGACAACAATTTCAAAATTAAATAAAAATCTTTTAAAATCATTTCAAGAAAGTATGATAAGTTGCTAAAAAGGCTAAATGCATTAAATAAATTATGCTTAAAAAACAGTCTTCCCCAGTTAAAATCTTGTATTTGATTTATAAAAAAATAAAAAAATAAAAAATAATTAAAAAAAAAACATTTTTCAAATAAGAATTATTTTGGGTAATTTTGTTAAAATAGAAAAATTATTTTTAAGAAATCAGGAAAATACACTCTATATTCTTTTTTCTTACAAAATTAAAATAAAATATAAATAAACGAAGGCCTGACTAAAAATCTATCTATCATTTAATTATACAATTAGGAAGTTCAGCAATTATTTAATTTCAAAATAAAAAATTATAGTAATAAAATGTAAAAATGTAATACTGATCCAAAATAAATTGAAAATTATAAATAATTTAACAATGTAAAAGTTTTGGTTTAATACTTTTTTCTATTTAATTTCTGTTCCGTGAAAAACGTCTTGGTAAAATAAAACTAAATCAATTGAAAAACTTTTTATTTAAAGCCGGTCAGCTAAGCGAAGCTGATTTTAATTAATTAGTTTTAAAATTAGTTGTTTTATTTAAAAATATGCTGTTTTTTAAACAAAATTAGCTTTCTATGTTTTTAAAGATTAAACATTTACTAATTTAAGAAGAAGAAGAAGAAGAAGAGTAAAATTCACGTGTCATTAGTTACAGCAGTTTGTTTATCAGTTAAATACTGTTAATCTTAAAATGGATGCTAATAAAAAGTACTGTCTGATTGTCTTTGGCATTCTTTTAAATGATGTTCAATTCTTATCAGCATTTTTCTGAATGTTATATCCATTTTTTTCTGAAGTTTTATAAACTTATTTTTTATATAATTTATTTTTTGCTTTCATTATTATTTAACTTTACTGCATTTACTGAAAAAATAATAATAATTATAATTTAAATAAAATATTTATCACAAAACAAAAATAGCTCAGCAGCAAATTTTACTGAAATATTGAACAGAACTCAAGATTTTTATTTGGCAATTTAGAACCATTTTTAGTCAAGAAAAGTAGAAAAATCTGAAATTTTTATTAAAGAACACAATAATTTCTTGATAAAAAATATGAATGACTGCTCATTTTCAAAACTTGAAATTTCTACTTTTGTTTTTGAATTCTAATGCAAGGAGAATAATTTATAAAATTTTAACCGCCAATTACCAATTCGCCGCTTTTGTCATAATGTTAAGTAACCTGATAGACATTTTAAATGTTAAAGTTTGTTTTTTTATTAGTTTGTTTGTGCGTCAATCACGTCTTAACAACTGACCCGATTTTAATGAAATTTGAAACACGGGTAGATTTTGGTTCTCATGGTAAAACAGTGCACTTATATTTTCAAACAGCGGATCAAGACCATCACAGAAATCATTTTATTGTGACGGAGTAAGTTGCTTTTATTTTATACAAAGTGATTGATAATTGTTTTTCTATATGCAAACAGGTGGAGCTTTTGTTTGTGCTTACATTAAAATTACAAACAGAATAATGGTTTATAATGGTTTTTTCTATACGCAAATAGAAAGCTCGCGCTTCAAATAACTACAAAAAATGTCGTGAAATAAAAGTAGAAAAATAATCGATTCATATATTTGTCGATATTTTATTAGTTAATAGCTCTTGAATTAGATACCAAACCATCGTTTTGATTTTTACGATGAAAAATTCTGCTAGACTCGGTTGCTTTAATAGTTCGCACTATAGACTGCAATAATTTACTTGTATAAATTTATTACACAACATTTCTTAGAGTTATTTAAAAGTTATATTTAAAGATCTGCATTTTCGATATTTTCCGAGGAAAAGTAACTGTGAGGCCTTAGGAAGAAAAAAATCAAATTCATGTTATACAGCTTACAGCCAAACCTATATCAGTGCGTGAAGCGCAATCTATTTGTCAAAAATTCTCATGTTCATACAAAATTAATGAAGCAAGCCATAATTACGCGGTGTCAAAGCTAAGCAATTAAAAAAATACGATTTTGACAGTGCGTTATGAAGTGAAGTTAGCTGCTTCTTACTTTGTTTTGCTTCTTTATTGTTGTAAAGTGATGATAATTTAGTTTTTTTTCAGGGCAATGTAGCAGTTTTATCTCTTTTTTTATTCTATACAGAGGGTTTTAAAAAATAGAATGAGTTAAAATTAATGTTTAAGACACTGTTGACGATCTTATTTAGTTATGATATTTTAGAGCAAAAGCTATGGATCAGATTGCATTGCGCTTTGAGCATTAATTAAGGTTTGGCTGTACTATTGTTACAAAACCTGATAACTAAAATAAAATCCTGTCTTGAAATATTATTTAGATGGGTGACAGAATAGAACTTCTTAAACAATAATTTAAAATGCAAGAACCGAGCAATAAGGCTTTAATGAAAGAACAAAAATATAATTTAAAAAATCAAAAAATCATTTAAGAAAAACATTTAAAAAAGAGTGATACCATTTTTGAACCTATTTAAGTTTCTTTGGTCACAGAACTGATAGCTTGAATAGAATGGGTGGCAACTCTTCTGAGATTTTTAATATGTTGTCTCCGAAACAACTCTTTTGATTACAAAATATAGTAAACAAGACGATAATATATTTTACAGTGACTAAAAAGGCTGGTATATTTATAATTGTTGTTGTATAAACCATTAAATTTCAATTATTATTCGATTAATATTCAATTTAATTACTATTACAAAAAAGAAAATTATATGAAAAAAAACAGACGAACATAGAGTCATACATACCAAAACGCTTGTGCTACATAAACCGTGGCGGTTGCCAGTTGCCAGTTGCTTGAAAAATGTCCTCCCTCTCCTTATGCTCTTTTTTCACGTTGTATATACCTTGATTCCTTTTTTTGTTTTTTGCTTTGTTGTATGTATTTTTTTTTTAATTTTTTTTTGTAGTTGTTGTTATAGTTGCTGTTGTTTTTTTGTAATTTTGGATTTTGGAAAATTTGCTTTTACATTATTTAAGACTAAATAAACTGTTCACTGAAAATACGGTTATTAAGACGTTACAAATTATAAATTGTAATTGTTTGTATATGAAGAAGGAGAAGAAGAAGGCGTATAAAATCATACGGCCAGGGCACCAAACTGTAATCATTTGTTTGATTTTGTTGTGTATGCGTGTTTGTTGGCTTGTATGCTTGGATGGGCAGGTTTATTTTATGTATATGTTTGTGTGAGTTTGTTTTTCCATCTTTATTTTATTTTTATTTTTTTGTTTTCACATAAAAGTTCCTTAATTTCTTAAAGGATTTTTCAGTGAGAATAAAATGCCTGGATGGTGTGTAAGTGTAAAAATGAAAGCATAAGAGAACCGAATAGATAATTTGTTTTAAAAGTTCATTTCTTTAACAAGTCTTTATACTCGTCTATATGTTTGTTTACATGTATCTATGTATGTATGTTTGTATGTTGGAGTATTGATTATAAACATTAGCTTTTTTCTTATATTTTAATTTGTATATATTTTGAATATCATTGTTTATTTAGTTAAATTATTTGTATTTTTTTATTATTTTATTTTATTAATTTATTTTGTATTTTTAAATAAATAAGAAATTAATTGTTTTTTTTTTCTTTTTACAGACTTTGCATATATTTAATTACTGTGTGTACATATGTATGTATGTTTGTGTGTATTTTTATGCAGTCAGATACATACAACATTTACTTGTGGCTATTGAATTGTACTGGATTTTCATTTTAAATTTTTTTTAATTTCTTCAAATTTTTTTTCATTTTTAAAATATTATACCTGTTTTAAGTTTATTTGTTATTTAAGTTTGCTTTTTTTAACTTAATTAAATTTAATTATTGTCACTTAACTACATCATAAAAAATAGGTGTGCAAATAACAAAGTGCAATCAATAAATAAAAAGTAAAATAATCCCAAAACGAAAGTCAGTCACATTTCTTTTATAATTTTCTCTATATCGATTTTATTTTGCGCTGTTTGAGAAAAGAAAAATTTCCTTTTACATTTTTAAACAAATATAATTTTTTTGTTTGTTTTTTATATCACTGCAGTATAATTATTAATTATACTGTTTATTTTAATTGATATAAGACAAAATATATATGTATGTACGAGTAGATATAATTTTATACTAGATATGTTGAAAATTATTTGCAGTATATTTAAAATTTTTTCCTCCGTCGCGCCTTGACATTGTTCTGGTACAAAATATTTACAATAATAAGCACGTGTTGCTCATCGACAAAAAGAGCTACGACGTCCACGACAACCGCCTACGCACTGCAACTGATTTTACGTTGTCGTTGGTTTTTACTACAATTATTATAGTACGAGTACTATTCAACGGTCCTCATTTGTCTAGATGTTTATACTTTTGTATGCTTAAATACAAATTTTTATTTATGTGTGTGTGTCTGTTTGTTAAATGTATTAATACATGTGCGTGTGAAGAAATGGCCATGTTACTTCAGTGTGAAAATGTTAAGTTATTCTCTCTTTTTTTGAAAGATTAAAAAATATCATTGTTGCCAATATTGTCGTCCAGAAAGCTTAAATCTAAATAATTTATGATTCTTACTTTCTTATAGAACATACAAAATGAAAATTAAGTTATTTACGTTGGTCGCAGCATCACTTGAAAATGTTTTGGTTAATTTAGTTGTAGTCCAGACATAGACTTTGAGGAATTTAATGTTTAAAAATTTAAGTTGACCTTTGGGTGGCTTTTTCACTTTATAAAAGTTTTTTTTTTTATAGAAAAATTAAATAACGTATCCCTTTATGAAATGATATTCTTTGGTTGTAGCATCATTTGAAGATGGATTGATCAATTTGGTTAAAGTTCAGATTAATTTTTTACAAATTTTCGTAACCAAGTTAAGAAATAACACAATGGCAATGTTACAAGTGGTTCTTCTGGAGATTTCTGAGCCCTTTCCAAAAATGCTTATCTATGCCAAAGCGCTTTTGTATCAATCAATTAAAAAAAGTATTAAAATTGCAAAATAAATTTTTCACAGTAAATTTCCACACAAAAAACTATTAAAAGCTCTCCAAATTGGCAACAATGAAAATATAGATATTATTTTTAATTTACCAGGCAAACAAAAGATGGTGAGAATAAAAATAATTTTTTCAAAGAGAACTTTAATGAAAAAATTATCTCGATTGCACCAAATCAGGACATGAAGTGAAATGTTCTTTCGTCGTAGTAAATATAAAAAGTACTTTTTCATTGCTTACGAGATAAGGAATAAAAAATTGTCAAAAACAATACAGTTAAAAATTATTAAGATAAGTTTACCGTTGCATTTGTGACATATCCATGGAGACTGTTGCCGCCTCAAAAATCTATCCCATTATTATGCTTTTGATAGTTTTTTTTAATAAGTTTATAATAAGATTATGGTTATGACACATAAAATATGATCCGTTTTTGATAGCTGCAACCATATTTATAGTTGGAATTAGGAATGAAAAAGTAATAGCTGATGCAGCACAGTGTAACGATTTTTGTACAACGTGCGGCACATCTGTTTTAATTGGTTGGTTTCTTAAACTAATTATAAAATTTCAAAAGTTTAGATGCGACTATTGGTCATATATTCGCTAAAAATGTTCCTCCTGCATAAATTTTATAACCTCATATTTAAATATTCTTTAGCAATTTTTTAGGTTAGAAAAAACGGAAGGTATATTTTTTAATATTAAAACACAAAATTTTATTTGGGAAGTACAAAATTTTTATTACGTTTTAGTAACGGAAAATATAAATGAACATAATTAATGGCTGAAGGTATAAAAAAAAACAAGAACTAGCTACGGGCTAAATACATATATATATATATATATATATATATATATATATATATATATATATTTTTTTTTTAATTTATTTAGTATTATAATTGATTTTTAATAGTAACATTTTATTTTCGTAACACTAAAGTTTACTTCAGTAACAGTTTATTTTATTTAAATTTGCCACAAATCGTTTAATTTCATGTTTAGCCGCCATAACTTTATTTTGTCTGCTAAAGTTTTTTATTACACAAAATCTCACTTTAACCTTTGTTCACATTAAGAGTAACAGTATAAAATATCCTACCATCCTGTCAGCATTTGGCAGAGTATTTTTAGATAGAAGTCACTTCTGTTACTTTTTTAGATTAAAAACTCAAATTTGCAAAAACAAAATACATTACTGTCAAGATCTTCTAACAATTACTATTTCGCGTCTACCAGAATTTAGTTGGACAAAAAGACCCGTTATAATAATACAAAAAATCCTTCCCATTAAATCTGTTATATAAAGAGTAACATTTTCTCAACTACCAGATGATAATAAGTTGATTGCTCTAAAATTTACAAAAACAACTTGAATAGGCATCGAATATTAATCTCTTATAGGTCACAACTTCGACTCTACTAAGAGTGAATTAATTAATGTAACAGATAAACAAAAACAATAATGACATTTAGTTTGGCTTGTGCAGTGTTCGTTTATGTTAAATCAGTGTGAAAAATGTTAAGAAAAATTGCAAAAATAAAATAAAAAGATATATGAAGCTGTAAGTAAATTTATATTAACAAATTAATTTTTTATTTAAACACAAAATATTTTTAAGCTCAGAATTTTTTTAATCTCTTTCTATATTTTAACCTTTCTATTATGTTAAAATTTACATTTTCTGTTTAATTAAAGCAGAACTCTGTTACTTTTAAAAGTTTTACACTCGATACTGTTAATAAAGAAACCCTTTTTACACTCTTAACAGACTCATATACGACTTTACCAGAATACTTAATTTTAATCCTTTTTAGAGATGTTAAATAGTTTCCTATTAGTTGTATAACTGTAGTAGTACGTTTCTTCCTAACTCGGGATACTAATTAGATCAGAATTTTATATTATTTGCGATGCATTTCAACGCCATGAAGTAACAATGTTGTGACTTTTTTGATAGAAAATACTTGCAGGGCATCTTTAAGTATTAAACGGAAAATTGTAGTGTTGCCTTAATTTTCTCATACTGTTTGAAGTCAACTCAGGACACTAGATGAGAAAGAGAAAATTTAAATACGAGAATCGATCAGACATAGTGTCGAGAGAGGTGCTATTGAAAATCAGCCAGATCGGCTTAACACATTTTTCATATCATTTGGAACAAAGAAGTAACTTTAATAAAAAAAATATATATGGAGCGATAGGGAAATAAATAATAATAAGAAGAAAAAAACATTAAAGAAAAAATTGGCGCTGACCCATATTTTTCGAGTTATGGGCCTTTGAGCTTTTCATAGAAAAGTACGATTGTCAATATGGTCAATATGGGTATCATTTAAAAGCTTTCAAAGAGATCTTTCAGAAAATACTAAATTTAAAAAAAGCTTAACCCATTAAGAGTTGATGATATTTTAATGTAAAACTATATATCGTACTTAATTTTCTTCTTCATATTTTTAACTCTCTGTCACCCCAATATTTTTTACTTTAAGAGCTTTTTCACTAAACTAGATTTACATACTTAGTGAAGGGTATATAAGATTCAGCATAGCCGAAGATAGCACTTTAGTTTTTTAATTTTAGCTGACAGTATTGATCTTAAAAATTAAAATCTTTAATAAAATCCTGCTTAGGGCAAAAGCTTTTTTTTCTTAAGGAATTAAAAAATTTTAAGGGTTTTCAAAAAAGTGTTCTAAAACGTTCCCTTGTCAAAATGCGTGAGCGTTTATAACAAATAACTTTTTTTTTGAGAAAACGTACGTGAGTGCTTGGCCAAAAACAGTTGTACAGAACAGCGAATGACTAACAATTTTATTGACGATCTTATTAATTTTTGCAAAGTGCTTTAGTGCTGCGTAGTAAACAAATTACACAAATTTAAAATTACTGTTTCCATTTGGGTGCAGTATTTTATACAAAACAAAAACAATTACAACAAGCTATTTTTTCACAAAGTTTATTGCACACAAAGCCAAATGATCAAGACTTTAAAAAAAATATATAGAAAAACTTTGTAATAATTTAAAAATAAATTGATTGTTTAATAAAAAATGTAAATATTTATTTCCCAGTTTTAGGGGACGCAAAAAGAGACAAAACAAAATTCATTTTTGTTTTAATATTTTTTTAATTTATCGATATCAATTTAATTTAAAAACTAATAATACCGTCATTTGGAATACTTTTAAAATTAGTTCTTCATACAATACGATGTGTAAGTTTGCTTGTACTCCAATATCGTCTCTAAATGATTGAAACAAAATTTAATTATTAATTCAAATTACGGAAATTTAAAACAAATTTAGATCCTGTCTAAGACATACAATAAGTTTTTTTTTTAATACTTGGACACTAAAGATGGAAAAATCGAAATTTGTATAAATGAAATTTAAAACATGAATAGACAGACTCCTATCTATAAGGCGCAACAAGCTCATGCCCAAATTTTTATAAAATAAGAATTGGTGACCCTGTAACAACAAAAACTATAGTTTTCTGATCAAAATATTGAACTGTGGAGGAAGGTACAGAAATTAATAAGTTGTCACATCCACCACTAACAAAAGCAACAAATTGGGGTTTGCATGAACGAAATAAACCGGAAAAGTTTGCTAATACATATCGAGCAACCTCGGTAATAGCAAATCTACTTATTGTAAAGGTGCAGGTTATAAAATCAACAAAATTAAGAAAAAACAAACAAATATTGAGGTGATAAAGAATTAAAATATTAAAAAAAAATTATAAAAATGTCATGGGCTCTTAATGGGTTAAGCATTTTCAAAAAAGTTGATTATATTTTTAAAAGATTTCTTCACAAGTTTTAAAATGATACCCATATTGATGTCTTAAAAAATGTGGCGCTCAATCGTACTTTTCTATGAAAAGTTCAGAGGCCTAGAACTCGAAAAATATGGGCGAGCGCCAATTTTCCACTGGATGTTTTTTGTTCTTATTTTTTTTTTTTTAATTCTTTACCTGTCCATATATTTATTATTTTTATTGAGTTACTTCATTGTTCTAAATGATATGGAAAATATAGAAGCAGACGTTGTGTTTTCCCCGCTGCCTCGAAGGACATGGACCGATCTTGCATATTTTCGATAGCAAAATTTTTGAAACTATATCTGATCGATTTCAATTTATTTAAGTTTTCTCTAACTCATTTGAGCCTTGGCAAAGTTAATTTCTACAATAACACGGGCGGTGAGGCGGACATCGCTCAATCGTCTTCGCTATACATAAGGACTTTATAGGGAATGACTCTTTTTCCATATTTTGTGGTGAAGGGTATAAAAATCACACATTTTGTTCTTCTTGTTGTTATTTTGTGTGAGGTTTGGAATAGAGCAGCACGACTACATTGCAAAGAAGCTACTTTGACTTATGAAAGAATGAAAGAAATATTTTTATACACAAAATCACAAATCAAATTTAAGTTTGCATGTGAACAATTAAAAGAAAACGTTCTTATACGGGACTGTTAGTTGATAAACTCAGTCACTGTCGTGACCAGCGATTTTTTAATCACAGTGATTTAATCACAGGTACTGAAATATCGCTCATCTCAATTATAGAACAACAATTACGAATTCAAATTCCGGCGATAATTTGCATTTTATATTAAAATATCGCGTGTAAATGTGTTAAGGTGCCTTTAGACGAATTTTTTTTTACATATGACTTGTCAGATTTTCCATAACAAAATACATACATATGTATCGTGTAAACGGTTTAAAACATTTATTATGTTAAATACATATGTTGAAGTCATGTGACAAAATTTCATTTAGAGCGTGTTATATTTTATATGTTTCTTCACTTTTACCGTTTTTAAATGATCAAAAAGAGCAAAAAGCATTAAAATTGTTAGAAGCAGAATTGAGTTGATATCTTTATTAGCATTAAAAGAGCCGCTCACCAAACAACTGTTGTAAAGAATGATTTACTTTGTAGGTTATGTCGGTCGTAAATTTCATGTACGTTTAAACGCGAAATATTAAGTCATATGTAAAAAAAATTCGTCTAAAGGCACCTTGTGGTCAAAGAATTAATGTTTTAAATAAAATTATTCAAAAATAATTTTCAATGTGTTTGGAGTGGAGTTATCGATTTTACGATTGTCTAGAAATGCCCAGGCAACGCCGGGTACAATATTTTATATTTTAAACACTTCTCAGTTTTTATCACAATCTTAATTTTTTTAATGTTTAATGTTATTGATTTTAAACACTTACGATACACATGAAAGCTCTAAAGTTTTTATTTATTTTAAAAGATCATAAAATCTTTAACAATCAAAAACAATTTTAATTTCATTATTTATTATTATTTTTATTATTTGCTGTTGTTATTTTTTGATTGCTAATTTATTTTATAAAAAATCTGATCAGGTTTTAAAATTAATTTACTATAAGTTTAGAATAATAATGTAAATTTTATTATTTGTTAACAACAAAGTTTGAAAAACAAAAACGTAACAACTTCTAGTCAGAAATGTTGTGTCACTGTGTTATATTCACTTGAATAGTTAAATGAAAACTATTTTGAATGTGTTCTTAAGCTTTCAAAGAAAATAAATATGTAACTGTTAAATATCTACTTTATTGTCGTTTCGCTTGAAAAACCCAAACAATAGGCGGGAACCCTTCCTACCAAAAATTAAATTCAAAAACACTTTAAGCATTTAAAACATAAACATTAATAATTGGGGAAAATCCAAAAAGTCATAGAATTTTACAATGTAAAAAAAATGTTTTTTGTTTTTTTTTTTAATTATAACAGGGTGAGTTTAAAAGCTTTAAACGGAAATACCGAAAAAACAGTTTTGCCGTGAGCTGCAGATAATCGTGAAATTTAAATTTTCAAAAACTTAAAACTGGTTTTTTTATGCTTTTACTATATTCCAACTGGAGTTTTTGAAAAGCTTGGGAAGTATTTGTAGACAGTAACAAAACAGCCTCAAAGCTTCACTGTACAATGGCAATAAAAATCAATCAATACTTAACGCACACACTGTGAACATGAAAGAATAAGGACCCTTATTCCAACTTGCCATTAATTAAAGGTAGGATTTTTTCTGCCTGATAAAAAGCTTTGAATTATTGAAACTTTCATTTTTATAACCTTCACAACAAAAGGAAGAAAAAGTAAATCCAATATTGTCATTCCGTTTGTAATTTCTACAATCAATATCCATTTCCGATCCCATAAAGCATAGATATTCTGAATCCTTATGCATAGCGAAGTCGATTGACCGATGTCTCTTTATCCGTCTGCCCGTTCGCGTTAGTGTTGAAATTAACTTTTCCAAGGCACTAGATGAGCTAGAGAAAATTTAAATACGCCAATCGTTTAGATATAGTTTAGAAAATTTTGCTATGGAAAGTCAGCAAGACCGGTCCATGCCCTCTGAGGCAGCGGATAAAACACAAAACCTGCCTCTAATTTTTCAATATCATTTAAAACAATGAATTGACTCCGATTAAAAAAAAAATACATATATGAAAGAAAGAGAATTAAAAATAAGAAAAAAAACATCACGTGAAAAAATTGGCGCCCGCCCATATTTTCCGAGTTATGGGCCTCTGAACTTTTCATAAAAAAGTGCGATTGTGAGGAATATTTTTTAAGACATGAATACAGATATCATTTCAAAGCTTTTGAAGAGATCTTTTAGAAAATACTAAACTTTTTGAAAATGCTTAACCTATTAAGAGCCGATGATATTTTTATATAATATTTTTTCTAATTTTTTAATTCTCTGCCACCTCCATATTTTTATTTTGGATTGGAGTTACTTCACTCAACTAGATTTACATACATGGTGAAAGGTATATAAGATTCAGCATAGCCGAATTGAATGGGGTCAGCCAATCTAGATATATCCTTTTTCCACCTAAGGTTGAAAAGTATAAAAATTAAGTCGCCTAAAAAATAAATCTGCTTTGACGCAGATGTCCGTGCCAAAAGATCTATATTTGAAATGAGATGTTTTGCTTTTAATAAATGAGTTTACACTCCATGCGCTAAAAGTTTACTTTTTTTAATTGGTAAAATTTCTCATACAATTTGTTGTTGCAGAATTCAGTTTTTTCATTTTACAACAAAAAAAATAAACAAAGAATTTTACAAATTTAATAAGTAAAATGTTTTTATTATTTTTTGGGTTCCAGAATACATATGTGGCCGTAGATTTTTATATACCCGATTTTACTTACTACGAACACACACTGCATCTGAATTCAAACGGATAAATACGTAAAATGCATTGTTTTCAGAAGTTTTAATCATTAAGGGCCTAGAATGTTTTAAAAATTCGCTACAATTTAATATTTTCTAACATAAACTTCCTCACTTTTTACAACATAAAGAATATCGCATTATCGAATCAACTTTATATCCTTCTGTAGTAAAAATTAAAAAACAAAGCCATGGTAAGATTTTATTTTATTACTATGAAATTATTAGTTTCGTTATAAAAATAAAATTGTAGCGCAGAGGCCACTTGTAAACTTAAAATTATTTTTTACATTTAATAAATGGGAAAGTTAAAATCAATTTTATAATGCCATGAATAAAGTCCACCTTTAATATCAAATATCTTTCGACTTGGAAACGATCGTATTAAATGTTGAGCAGCGATTTGAGAATCATTTCCACGCCTACACAGAAACACAATTGGTGTTTCTAAGTTTGCCAGCATCTCTTCATTAATCTTCAAATATGAATCATCCAATATAGATTTTAGGGGAATATTTTTTGAACTTGGTAAATGGCAAATTTCAAACTCTGATGGTTGTCTAACATCAATTAAAAGATGTTGGGTATTTTTAAAATTATCACGATATTCTTCGACAGACAAGCGATGTTCGAGGTGTAATAAATTTAAAGCGGTATTTTTATCTGATGCACGCATTCCACAAAATTGTTCATAGTCCACAAGCTGATTAATTAGTGGCTTAGAAGAACAAATATCGCAATTCTCCCGCTTCGCGCGAAGTCTTATATTGCGAAACATGCAACGCGTTCCCTCAAATAAGAGCAAACGACCGGATAAAGTTTCGTTGTAAGAAACTCCTAAAGCAATCTTTATAGCTTCTAGCGCTTGCAGAGAACCTATGACCCCTGTTATTGCACCTAAAACTCCACCGTCTCCACAATTTGTAACAGTTTCAGGAGGCGGTGGTACAGGAAAAAGACATCTATAGCATGGCACATTTTCACCATAATTATATACAGTCAATTGACCTTCCCACTGCAGTGCACTTCCAGACACTAATGGGCGATTTAACATTACACAAGCATCGTTTAGTAAGTACCTTGTTGCCACATTGTCTGTACAATCCAATATAACGTCGTACTGCCTCAAAATTTCCAAAGCATTTTCACTATTAAGCAACAAACGATAACAATCTATTTGACAATAGGGATTTATTTCTAACAAAGCTGCCTTAGCGGAATCCACTTTCGACATGCCAACTGTTTTTTCAGTGTGTAAGGTTTGTCTATGAAAGTTACTTCGTTCCACTTCATCGTAATCAACTAAACCTAAGCGACCACAACCAGCAGCTAAAAGGTATTGAGAAGATGGACATCCCAAACCTCCTACTCCAACAATAAGAAATGATGACTGCCTTAACTTAAGCTGGCCCTTAACTCCAATATTTGGTAAAATAAGTTGCCGGCTATAACGTTCAATATCTTCATTACTAAATTGGCTCCCGTATTGAGATGCTATTGCATTTTGGCGATTCTTGTTTTGCAATTCCAATAACCTTTTCATCTTTGCATTTCGCTCTTCATCAAGAGATTGTATTTCCTTCCGAAGCTTAAATATTTCGTCATTAATTGTTTTATTATCAATCGACATTATTACTAAGATGATAACTAAATGTAATTTACACCGAGTATACCCTGTGGTAATTAATAAACATGAATATTAGTGCTATAAGTCTACGGACTAACTTGTTGAACAACCTGTTTTCGAATAATCGACATTTCAATTGCGTTTTTTATTAAAAATTAAAATAAAAATATCAGAATAAATGAAAACTAATTATAAAAGCAATAAATGTTTATAATTTGCTCTATGAATTATATCCCAAAGTATAATTTGAATAATTTTTAGCGATTAGCCATGCATATTTGGTCGGGTACTCGATAACAAAGATACATTTTCATAGTTGTATTTTTAGTACTGTTCTCTTATAGAACCTTTGCAACTACAGCTTTGGGAAAATCGTTTAAAAACGGCAATTCTATATTGGTGTTTTTATTTACATATTTTTATGCTTTAAATTGTATGTTTTTAACACAATTTTTGAGAAAAGAAGTTTTTTTAATTTAGAATTAAATGGCACTTTTTCGATAAAAATATCCAAGATAGATAGCACAGAGTTAACCTTGAATATCCCAGACACAGTGTTGCAAAGAGAAAACCAGTTTGAAAACACACCTTTTCTATATGTTTTAAAAGAAATCTAGTGATATAAATGGTTTTCATAATTTACTATCAGTTTCACGATATTTTTGAGAATTGTTTTTGTTTCAAATGTAATTATGCGAACGAACGAACGATTGCGACATCGTGAAACTGGCAGTTAAAAAATGTATGAGAAAATAGTAGATGAGATCAAGTATTCAAATAATTTTACCAATGCGAATTCATTAATTTTTGCTAAAATTATATACTATATTTTTTATATATGGAGTTTGACATTTAGCGTTCCGGCGAAAATTAATGATTTCGCCATCGCGTCCACCTCGTATTGAGTCGCCTTTGCAACTACAGTACCGGTAAAAATACAACTGTGCGTTGCTGCTATTTACTTGGATACCTTTTTTATTTTGCAACAAACAAATTTGCATGTGCTATTTGTTTTGTAGTGCCCTGAAAGTAAGAATTTTTTATTAAAGATTGTAAAATAAAAACATAATGGAAGATATAAAAACAAGCTTGGATAAAATTTTGGCTAAATTTAATGATAGCGTAACGCATTCTGCTCCCAAGAAGCTGAGTTTTGAATACCTTAGTGACTCCTTTAATGACTCTGGAACAAGTAGGTACAATTATATTCTTCACAAAATGATACTTAAAAATTACTTTGATTACATACTAGTACCGAAGAAAAGACGCTACTCTCAAAGCTTCGAGGATAATTCGTCCAATGCAAGCCATACTCCATGCAATCAATCAACAAACTTGAGTATTACGGTCCCCCCTAGCCCTTGGGAAACTAGACGCTTGAAGGCTGACTTAATTGAAGCAAAAACAAGGGTTGGTGTTCTCAACTACTTTTTAATGTATTTTTTGTATATTTAAATTAATTTTTTAATTCAAAAGATTACAAAATTTAAACAAGAAATAGAACGTTTGCATAAATTATGGCAGGAATCCGAAATTCTATACGAAAATCGTGTTGCGGAATTGAAAAAGCAATGTGATTTCTCTGCCGGCAAAATACAAGATTTGGAGAAACATATGCAAGTTTTAAGAAAACGTGAGTACGCAGCAAAGCAAGAAATGTTAAAGGCCCAAAATGAAGTCCAGCAACAAAAGCATGGATACGAAGAAATGATTTTAAAACTTCAGAAAGCCAAGCAAGATGTAGAAGAGAATGCTCGTCTCCTACAAAATAGCATGGCAAATGAAATTAGCGAGTATAGGAGGCATGCAGAAAAAGTTGAATTGGTAAGTTCTTTTACGTTAATTCATAACCAGCCTGAGGTAATATTTATTGCAGGAGCTAGAATTAAACTCTGAAGAGTTAGAATCTGTTAAAAATCAGTTGGACAGTTTTAAAGCAAAAGTTTCATCCTTTGACGACTTAAAGTTGCAACATGAGAAGGTCAATCAAGATCTAGTCTATGCTAATCAACGTATTAAAGAATTGGAATTTGAAATAGCTTCATACAATGACTGGAAGGAGATTACGAAGGTAATAGTTTATTTTTTTGTTTAATATATAATGTATGGGACAGAGATAAATTATGATAATTTTAGAACTCTCAGAGTCGATTATTAAGCATTCCGGACATGGACAAAGAAATAGAACGATTACGTTCGAACAATAAGCATCTGCAGGAGCTTTTAGGCAATAAGTTGTTATTAGAAGAGCAAGTATATGATTTGCGTTCTCGATTAGAAAAAGAGGAAGGAGCACGTTCAGAGGTCGTGACATTGCAAGTGCAATTAAAACATGCTCAGGAAGAACTTAACGATTGGATTAAAGTTGGACAAGATCATTGCCCTCAGAATACTTTTGTTAGTCCAATGGCTCTAAGAGCACGCATTGAAGAACTTTTAAAACACGATGTTCTTATGGTGTCTGAAAAAAATTCAAAAGTTTCGGAATCGAAAACTCTTGAGGGCGAATTGTTAGACCTTAAGGAAAAATGTGAAATGTACGTTAAAAATATTGAAGAACTGAATGCAGAACTCAAACGGTACAAGGCGTTTAAAGGACGAGTTCAAAAGAAACTGTTGTTGGTTTCCAAAGAACGCGATTGCTACAAGCAGTTGTTGGAAAATTTTGAAAAGGATCTAACAATTTCAAATCCAACCGCTGCCACAGACCTTTCGTCAATTGAAAATCAGCTTAAAATGCGAGTTGAAATGCTAGAAAAAACCTTAGCGGGATATAAAGATATGTGTTCTAGCTTAGAAAAAGAACTAGCATCAGCTAAAGCTCTGCCTACCACTGATCAAAATATGGAAGAAAGTTCTAACATGGCCGTTGATTCGTCAGTAGGCTACGAACATTTTAAAAAAGAACTTGACTTGTTGCGAGTTGAAAATGAACGCTTACGAAGACGCAAAGAAGAATTAGAATTGGAGTTGGAACATCGATGCTTAAAGGGCGATTTCAATATGGACAAATATAAAGTTGTACACTTGAAACTAAATCCAGCTTCTGAAGCTTACGAAAATGCTGATAATATAATTGAAAAATTACAAGCAGAGGTAAGAAAAAACATTCAAATTAAAATCACAATTAATTAAAAAAAAAAAGAAAAATAAAATGCAACAGTCAATTTATACACTGGTACTTTTCATTTTATTAGATTGAACGCTTAAAAAGAAGGAATAAGAAACTTGAAGAGGACAACGAAGTCACACAGGCTCGTTTTAATGAATCAACAAGTATGACTATGAATATAAAAGAGATCAATCAACTGCGCACTGAATTGGAGTCAATGAATTCTAAAATGAAAAAAATTAAAGAATGCTATAAGTCTGCAAGCCTCGAGTTCCGTGAAGTGGTCTACATGCTGTTTGGTTATCGCATAGATCGTGTAGGAGCAAACACAAATTACAAGTGAGTTGATGTTACAATCTGCACACATACTTTATTAATATTTAACTAAAACAATACATTCTAGAATATCAAGTATGTATGCGGAGAGCCCGGATGATTATTTAAATTTTCGTTTAAATGAGTCTAATGTATTGGATATGCTAGAGACGCCATATTCAGCCACATTAAAGCCACTAATAGAAACTCAGCTGGTGGGTAATAAATCACTGCCGGCATTTTTGAGCACCCTTACATTAGAACTCTTTCAAAAAACAACAATAACAATAACATAAAACTTTCTGACTCAAACTTAATTAATAAATATCATTTTGTAAAAGACAACAAGCACAAAAGTAACAATGTATCGTTAGGTAAAATGCAAAAGTACGTAACTAATAAAAATATAATTTTACAAAAGCAAAAAAATTAATGAAACGAAAACAAAAAACATTTTTAACGAAGTTTCTTATAATTTCATTTTAAACACATCGGCAAGTTTATTTCCGATAAGTGGTCAATAAAATTCTCCAAACAATATGAAAGAAACTTATTTTATTATATTTTGTTAAAAAAAAAAACAATGTGCAATTACGTCCTTTTTCTATTAAACAAATAAAGAAATTTAAAGGCAGTTTTAATAACCAACAAAAAAGTTCATTTTTTATTTTTTTCTTAGTTACGCCTTTTTGCATTTTAGCTAACGATTTACTTATATCAAAAAAAAGAAAAAAAAAACATCTATTTTGAAAACAAAGGGTTTTGAAGTTTAATGATTTATTAGGGGTTCCAAACTAAGTGTTTTAAATTTAGAAATTTGATGTACTTTTTTCAAGGGTCTAATCATTGCATTCGATATCGAGTAAAATCTTTCGTAATTTTTTATTTTGGTCTCATGGCATTCGATATCGAATAACGCAATCCTAATTAGAGATGACAACATTCGATATCGAGTTATCAAGTTTATAGTTTTAATTTAATATTATTATTTGCAGACACTTCTTTTAAAATTTACGATTCGATATATCTGTGTCCACAAGCAACGGTGTCCACAAGTGCGGTGATTAGAACCCCCAGATCTTTTTGCAGGTGGTCTTGGCAAGCGAAAAAATCTAAATCATGCATTTTTAAATCTTAAAAAATGCCGAGTTATACACACCTTAGAAGCTTTTGTTTCAATGTCAATTTATAATAGAAATGTAAAAATTTAATTTTAAATATAAATTTTAATTATTATTCACTTGACACTACAATTTTAAAAACTGTTCTGCTCTAATCTATGCCACAAAAATTTCATGCATTAAGAGAAAAATTTTAACTGCTCTGAAAAAACAAGACAATTTTACACAAAGCTGAAACCTTAACTGAGAAAAAATATTGGGTGCTGACACTTTAAATAATAATAAAATATCAATATGAATATTTATTATTTGGAATCTTTTTTATATTCTTCGCAGTAATAAATTTTTTTTTTTTTGGTTGAAGGAATGGTGCTGATTAAAGTAAATTAATAATAAAATATTTTTTATTAAATAAACAAATTGAACACTACTTTGAAATGCAGTTTGCAGTTTCAAATCAAAAACAATTGAACGATGTTTTTCTAAATTACATAAGTTTATTTTATGCATTAAACGCGTGAATATAAAAATGTTTTCTGTTTTATGAGCAAATTTTAATAAAAACTATTTTACTTCTCAAAAATTTACCTTAATTTATTTTAAAGGTTTATTTTATTTAAAGCACTCACACTCCCTTTATAATTTTGAAGATCAAATAATTAAGTTTAATTTTTGTTTTTTTTTAGATCTTTTTTTTTGTTATCAGCTGTTGTGTGTCTTGTAAAACTTAAAACAAATTGAATGTTTCTTTGCATTCTTTTCGTTTAGTATTTTTTTTATTTTATTTATTTAGTTTATTCCTTTTTACTTTATTCCCATTTTTTTTCTTGAGTATTTCGTGTTGCAAATAACTTGAGTAAAAAATAAGATGACAAATCTCGTTATTGTCTGTTTTGTGTGCCAGCCACTTGATTTTAAGATAATTTAATGTAAAAACTTGATATCACGTTATGTTGCAATTGTCCGTCCTACAATGTTTTTACAATGATGCAACACTTTAAAAACTTCGATTTTGTACAAGACATGATCGCTACAATTGGTTCAAGCAATAAATAAAAATTGCTGCAATGATGGTGTAAAACTGAACATTGAACAATAACGATTGCACGATCGTAAAATTAAGATTATTAAAGATTAAGCTATTTTAGCAATCAACTTATTGTCAAGTGATTTAAGAAAGTTGTCAGCATTTTTGCAAATATTGAATGTATTAATTTTTTCCGCAAGACCAACCCACAACGAAATACATTTTCATATTTCAATTTCAACAACTTACCTTTAGTTCTGAAGGTATTAAAGCCTTACTACCTCTTTTGAAGCCAGAAGATATTGTCTTGAAGAAAAGACATACAATTTTATTACCTGCACGTGCATTACAAAAATTACATGTTTAAAATTTAAATTATACCGTTAATATCTTGGCCACTTGTTCTGGAGTTTTTGTAAATATTGACTCTGAATCGTCGAAACCATTTTTATGATCTTGGACTCTTTCATAAATTTGTTTATAAATCGCTACAATAACATTAAAGGCCCTCCTTTGCACTGCCATACGATGAGAGCTTGACATGATTAATTGTATTTGTGGAAGCAGCAAGACTTCAGGCATTTGTAAAAATGCATCCATTTTATTCATGAAAATCTTCAACAGATTTGATTCGATTTTTGATTGATTTGTCTGCAAAATTGTGTAAATAGGACCCAATTGTAAATTAGAAACTAAGGAGGAGGCCTGTTCTGATGTAAGTGTATCTATTTGTGCTTCAGCTTGGGCCTGTAAGCGTTCAACGCGTTCATCCATGTACTCATATACCGCTAAAGTACTTTGCATTTGATATAAACAATTGAGTAGATATACAGCCATATCAACAGTTGGTAAATGGGAGGCAGACTCCTGTACTGATTGGAGAAGCGGATCAATTATACACGTTATTATTTTCGTTATATCTGATTGACGACCATCAACCATTGTGGCCACGGAAAGTATCTCTTTTAATAAATTCAATAAACGACCGAGGCTTGTAGGAGGCACAAGAGTCCTTTGAGGAGGTTCAGAACCAGTTCCCGAAATAGAATTTTTTTGTAAAATTTGCCGAACCTGATTTGATAAAGAGTTCAGATAAATTTCCTCGCTGGTCTTTTGTAAGTCTGCAACACATTGCTCTAAACAACCGCCCTGAACAACTTGTTTTAAAATTTGCTGATAAAATCGTAAAAGATTTGATATAGTAAAGAGAACAATTGTGTCCTTTTCGGAGTTGAGAATTGTTTCCACTCGCACTTTTAAAGGATGACAAACTCCGTCAACTATATAAGCTAAAGCCTTTTGCATTTGCTCTGAAAAATCTACAAAAAACAATCACTTTAAATATTTTAAAACATTAACGAATTAATTTCGGCTTGGGTTCATTTTTCAATTTCTAAAAATATTTAGAAAGAAAAAATATTCAAATTCTTTTTAAAGAAAACAGAAAAGAAAGGCTTTGGATTTTGTAAGTACAAATTGTTTGTTACAAATTTAGTTGGTTAAATAAATACACAAGCGAAAGTAGATTTGTATATGCCAAGAATGCTAATGGTGGAAGTAGCGATCCATAAAATGATGAATGGTGTCTAATTTTTCTTTCTAAAAAATTAAAATAAAAATGAACTTAAGCCGCAATTAATCAACTCATTGTTGTAATATCGAACAGTTCAACAAATAATTTCATAAAAATAAGATTGTTAAAAACACACACATACACACCATTTTTAAGACACATTTTAAAGAGCAGGGCAAAATTCTCCTTTTCTGGTGGTATCGCCTGATGAAGCCAAGCAAACATATCTCCAACGTATCGTTTAGGATCATGAGCGTGCATTTCGATTGGCTTAGGATTACCTCCAGGTCCGCCTTCTGTTAAAGCGTCAATAAAAAGGCGAACTAATACAGCTCTGCGAGCAATGGCGTATTCATCGATAACGTATCTGGAATTTAAAATTTACTTTTATTTTAAATTTTTTTCTTCGCACGTGTGCTAGAGTATGAATACTTAAATAGCACAGGACGATCTTGCAATCTTCCCATTGCTTTAATAACCAAAGGTCCAATTTCATTGTTTTCCAAATTTCTACAATGATTTTGAGTCCATCTGTACAGTCTTTCTAAAGCACCTTCTTGATGTAAAGTCATTTCCTCCATAATATCTTCAGCAGCTGTTTGATATCCGCATTGCATTAAGACACGACAATCTGAGTGTATGCTTTGTACCCGATCCAATATGTCGAAAAACTTTGGAGTTATAGGTGAATCTTTTGATGTTCCATATAATATCTGATGTTCCGGTACACTCAATTGGAATCGCATTAAAAATGCTTCGGCAATTTGTTTGTGAACTTGTAAACGATCCTTTTGTTCTTGCAGATCATTTGTTTGTCTTATTAGGTCATGTGTTAAGGCTTTGGATGATTCCAAATCATTTTTCATTGTTTGCACTGAAGTACTTAATGTATCCAGGTCATTGCAAACAGCATCAAGACTTATTTTAACTTCACGAAATGATTTTAAAAAGTTTTCGTTTATACTGACGGATCGTTTCTCTATTTGACTTCGTAAATTACGTCTATTTTGTAAACTGTTATCCACAAAAAATTTGGATGTATGGTTCAATGCATCAAGAGTTTCCTGCATTTACCAAAAGCGATTATATACACATGTACATGTATGTATGTATGAATGTAATCAGTACAGTATTATTTTTTAGCATTTTACCTTTTCTGTATCCAAACAGGTCTCTAATATCTTATCTATACGTCTTTGCAAGCGTCCACCTTCATATTCGTCCATGCTCCAAATATAACGTCACTTTATTGTTTGTCAATAGAAAGAAAATATGTCCCACCAAATACCTGGCAAAAAACAAAAACAAGTTTGTATGACAGCGTAGTTACAAACAACATACGATAAAGTGGTGGTAGCAATTGAAAAGCCCACTGTATATCTATTTCAAGTACATGCAGGAGCTTAGCTGGAGGTTTTTTGCTTCGTGTTTTATCTTGATACCTGTTATAATTTGTTTACGTTTTTTATAGCCCTACTTTATTTAATAAAAAGACTTTATATTACAGATGAAAAGGCGAATTAATTACCAGATGACAGCCATGGCTGATAAATAATACTGACCAAGGCGAATTTATTTACAGGCGGTCTTAGTAGACCAGCTGATTTTTGCTTAGGTTCGACGTTGTCAAAATTTTAAAATAATTTAAAAATAAAAATTTTTTTAACAATTAAATATAAATGTTCTTTACCTTTATAATTAATTTTCTTTTCTAATTTTTAAGGTACTGGGTTAGAAATTAAAATAAAAATATTATTTATTTTAATACTTCGCTAATCCGTTGGGTGTCATCTTCAGGAAACAGGAAACAAAAATATTATTTGGGTTTAATAAATTAGAAACGGAAATTTTTAAACAATTTAAAAAAGTAAGAAAATTTCAAATTTTATAAAATTAAATTTTAAGCACAAAAAAATGAAATATTAGGTGTTACTTTACTTAAAGTACCAAATGATAATAAAAAAAATAAATTCGGCTTCCTTTTGCTTAGTCAGGTATTTTTGCCATCAACGTGGTGCTCTACAACGACAAAAATTAGCGAATTCGCCTTTGCAACCTTCTAATACCTGACTTGCTTTGCTGTCGAACTCCACAAAGGCGAATCAATACTAGGTGGTCGCAATGGCGATTTCAATAATTTTCGCAAGAATCTGAAATGTCAAACTCCATATATAAAAAATAGGTATAATTTTTTTGTGTTTGACTCGTTTCGGCGAAAATCAATGAACTCGCTATCGTGGCCACCTAGTATTATTTCGCCATGGAACTCTATATATAAAATATATTAAGGTGAATTAATTTACAGGTGGTCTTAATAGCCCAGCTGAGATTTGCTTATCTTCAAAAATAAAAATTAAAAAATTTTCAATAAATAAATAAAAAAATTTATAAAGTAAGAAATTTTAAATTTTATAAAATCAAATTGAGAGAGTCGAAAATTTACTTCTTAAATGTAAAGTAATTCTAATAAAAAAAAAACCCAAAATATGGAGCGATAGAGAATACAAAAATCAATTGAAAAAATTGGCGCTCGCCCATATTTACCGAGTTATGGGCCTCTGAAATTTTCATAAAAAAGTTCAATTGTCAATATGGTTATGATTTAAAAGCTTTTGAATAGATCTTTTAAGAATTAAAAAAAAATGTTTAACCTATTAAAAGCCGGTATTTTTATGAAAGTTATATATCGTACTTATTTCTTTTCTCAGTTTTCTTTGTCACCTCGATTATTATATTTATTGGAGTTTCTTTACTAGACAAGATTTACATACATGGTGAAGGAGGGTATATAAAGTTCCGCATAACCGAAAACAGCATTCTTACTTGCTTTATTTAAAACATTTTTTTAAACATTAAAATTTTTGTAAGTTCTAAGCTCAGTTTAAAATGCATTAAGTTTTTTTGTTTTTGTAATTTTATTGGATTATTTAAAACTAAATTTGTATATTAACATAATGAAACAAACGAATACAATTTTAAGAAGGCCATTTATACAGTTGGTTTCTTAGGCAATGATCCGAAGGCTGAAATAACTGTTCCCTTAGTTCCTGTAACAGTAGTTGTAAGAGTAGGTGGCACCGCAGGTTTGACTAATGTTGCTGGTTGATCCCACTTGGATTTCCTTAAAAATAATAACAATAATTAAATCAAATCTTTAAGAGCTTATTTATCTTATTGTACCTCTTTTTTGCTTCCTCTTCGACTTTGCGGGCCAAGGCTGAAACTTGTTCAATCTTATCATTATCTTTCTTTTCCTTTTGCCTTTTAAGCATTTCAGCTTTTTGCACTCGAGCTAATTCTTCGTAAAAACTTTCTGGACCCCATTGAAGAGGGTCATAAATTTCAGGAGGATAGTTTGTACCAAACTCATTAATGTCACAGAACTGTATAAGTTTTTCATAAATGCTTGGATTTCGAAATTCTTTACGTTGCTGAATAATACGGTTCATATCCATATTGTTTGTTTCCATTTTTTCATACAGCTGTTGGATTTTATCTGACAACTCTGGCAGTGGCTTGTTTTTCGGTTCCGCTGGTAGTGTAAAATTGTAATGGGCGTATTTAGCGTATTTCTCACTTTTATTATGAGCACTAACTTTTTGTGCAGGATCAAATGATTCTTCATCCACTACAATAGGAGACTCATGGCGCTTTTGTGGTGTTTTCTTGACTTCTGAACCATTTCTTTGTCCATATACCTCATCTAAAGCTGTAGTTAACCGTTCATTATCTTCTTCATCGTATTCACTTCCTTCTTCCTCTTCACCGTCTGCTTCGTCAGAAACAATAGTGTCGTCTTGATAACTTACCAAGCGTTTAACTGTTTTTTTCTTTTTCTTAACGTACCTTAATGACTTCACATCTATTTCATCTTTTGGACGTTTTTCAGGAGTTTGCTGTGGAGTATGCCTTGAAGGAGGTATTATTACCTGTAAACAATAATAATTGTCAAGTATTTGTAATGATTTTTTTTGTTAAGCAATACCTGTGATGCTTGAGAATTTTGTGAATCTGGTGATTCTTGTTGACCGTCTTCATTCTCGGAATCAGTATATTGAGCGGTCAAGCTGGCTAAAGCAGAATTACTCATTTTTATTCAATGAGAATCTGTATTATATCAAAACTGCCGAATTTGTTAAACTTACTTTTTGCATCCAACTTTATTATTTACGTATGTACAAGTTCATACCTCCCTGCGTTCTCAGGGCTGTAAAATTTTTTACTGGAAAAAAAGGTAGTAATTATACGTTCATACTTTTCTACATAATAAACTGCCATATGTTATACCCGATACCAAAAAACAACAATTTTTTTCTCTTACGTAAATTATGACGAATGTCTTGATAATAGACATAAATCGCAATTAAAATCTATCATTTTATTAATTGTTCACTATCTATCGTGAAGAAGAAGTGAACTTTTTGTTCACGTGAAATTTTTATTCAACCCGAACAGAAAATTGCTATTGGGAATTTCACAATTTTTTCCACAACTTGTACAGCTGTTCAAAGTTTGTGTGTTTTCATTGCATTTTGAGTGGACATATGTAAATAGATTTGATTAAGAATAATAATTATACATAAGAAAGTAAAATGTTTAGAATCAGTTTAATACTTTTGCTGCAAGAGGAGATAAATACACATTGTAAACAATTATTATAAATATGAAAGTCTTTTAGTAACATTAATTTGTTATTGAATTACAAAGTTACCAAGCTGCCTGTACATTGTGCCACTCCACCGCCTACACACACTCCACTATTCAATGTTTTATTGCTTTTCTTAAGAATTAGTTTCTACCGTGTACATATATGACAAACATAAAACATTGATTTCGGTATGGATCGAGATCATGAACATACAATTAGCATTTCTGACTCTTATAGCAATTCTGATTTTTATAAAATAGAAAATAATTGCTGCAAGAAAAATTACAAATATGTATTTAAAACATGAATGGTATATTAACAAGTATCCATGACATTAAATATGGTATAACATCAAATACGTTTTACATACAACTGTGAATAATATTTGTTTTCTATATCTGGCAGGCTCGTTTAATTTCTCATTTTTCTTCATTCTTAATTTTTTGCTGATGTGTTTCTGTTTAGTTTTATTTACTCGTTTTTTGATTTTTAATTACTGCGAAATTAAATTGGTTAAAATATTTGATTGCAGCAGCCTACAGTAAAATAATTTAAAACGTTTTTTTTTTTAAGAAAAAGTGTTATGTGAAACGAAAAAACTTGTGCATTTGTAATTTTTGTAATTTGAATTATGAAAGTTGAAATTAAAATTTACCAAGTAAATGGGCGACTGCAAACAATATTAGGTCGCTTCTAAAGTAATTTAATAAATTTGCTTGTGCAGTTGAATAATTCTGTGTGTATTATATAAAATTGTAAGCAAGTTCTATAGTTCCTTTTGTTTGGAAATCATGCTTTCAAAGATGATGGTATACATCTATTTATGAAAAAATGGAAGATTGTTTTGTAACATAAATGTGTGTATGTGTTTTCGTAAATGGAATATGCAAAAAGCAGCAATTAATGGATGGAGAAAAGGGAAAGATGAAATTAAAAGAACGTCCAAAAATGTGAAATAAAAGTCAAGTAATATAATTCACAACAGAAAAGGAAATTAAATATAAATTAATATTGGAATAAAATTCATACTAAATATTTTATGTTAAATAGGTATTAAAATTCTGATAAAAACAAAACTGAGATACCTACTATAAATAAATATTGTCTAGAACACCTACTTACATCAGAGTTTAATTTCTTAAAAAGATTTTGTTTTATTATAAATTGTGGCAACAAATATCTACTTTTCTTCTTATCTTCTTTGAAACTGCAGTTCTTAATTGCTCCATCATTTTATGTCGTTTCTTTGTCGCCCCACCACATTAAAAGAGTTGATTTCTTTCTGTTGCTATTCGTTTGTCACTTAAGGTCCATTTTACTTTAACATTTAAAATAAAAAATAATAAATTCATATCAAGTAAATAAATAAATAAATTATAAGCACAAAAAAAAAAATTAATTTAATTTTTTAGAGGTTAATAGATTTTCGGCGGTAAAGCAAATTAATTTCAATTAGTTTGATCTTGAATAAAGGTGAATAAAGCAAATTGTGAAAAAGTGACAATTGAAAAAAGAAATACCGATACGTATAAGTAAATAAAAAAATAAAAAATAAATAAATAATAAGAATATTTTTATAAAAAATTTCTACATCGAATTGTCAATATGGCTGATTCATACTACCAGGTAAGTTTCTTTAGCTTAGAATCATATACCAATATCTTTTACTTAGTCCATTAAAAAGCATTATATTAGGCTTATTTTCCAATTTTTAAAACGCTTACAGAAAATATTATTTTACTTAAAAGTATTTTTACTAACTAGCAGAATAAAGTGTATGTTCCTCAAGTAGTGTTCCTCAAAAGACTATATAGGTACATAGGATATACCTATGTATAAACATATTTTAGGAGAATGTTAAAGGTAAATTTTAGATCTCTATAAAATTAAGTAATTTCAATATTTTTTATATATTTTTTAAAATGCGCAATGTTTTAATTAAAAGCCTTCACGATTTTATTTAAAATCAGTATGCTTTTCATACTCTTATTCAAATTTTTAAGTTGGAAATTTACCCGCAAAATTAGAACTCGAAAACAAATTAAGTACTTATTAATTTTGTTCGTTCAAAAAGAGACTGCACATCAATGATCAGCTTCGATTTAAAAACAAATAACGGTATAAAGTGATAAAAAAGAACATAAACAGCGAAAAAACAGAAAATGACAATAAAATCATTCAAAAAAGATCTCTAGCGAATTGAATGTTATTTTCCTAGAAATATAAAATTGGATCCAAAACATAAATAAAACTTTTCCAAAATTCGTGAGATAGTGAAAGGCCTTCTTCGATTCTTCTGATTTTACACTTGAAGGCCTTATGTTCAAATTACGGAACGGCACAAACGGCACTATCAGTCAATTTTTGCAATTCGGAAAATTAAACATGACGCTATTTGTGTTGAGCCCGTTAGCTTACGTCAAATACAAAAATTATAATTAGTTGTTATTATTTTATTTTTTATAATAAATCTTTTTACAAAATACGTTAATATAAAAACTATGGATTTGATAAAATTTTTGATCACAAAATCACACGAAGAGCTCCAATTTGATGCCAAAAGTAGCTGACTAAAAAAAGAAAGCCGAATTCAATTAATCCTACTATAATTTTTTGGTACTTTAAATGAAGTTGGGCCAGTTGGTTTTATCATCCTGCATATGCAGCAATAACTCATATTTAATTTTCTGGTTTTGTAATTTTTTAATTTTATAACATTTATAATTTCTTACTTTTTAAATTTTTTATTTTAAATTATTTTAAGATTTTGGCAGCAACGTTTAACATAAACAGAAATCAGCTGGGATATTAAGACCACCTGAAGATTAATTCTGCTCGATTTTTTATTTTATAATTTCATTTATTTTTTGAGGAACATTATTTGTAGGAAAAAAAAATGTTTTTACCGGTTATAATTAGAAACAGAGCATAACGTATATCACGCAAAAGCGACTAATAGGGGCTTGAGAGTTGTTTCATTAGTTTAAGACGGAAAGCATTGTTTGTATGAGTGAACAGCCTCATCTCATCTCGTAGTTAATTCCACATTCGAGCATTTTTGACTACAAAATATCTACTTAAACAAGAACAACAATCCCAGGAATTCCTATATATCCTTTAATTACTAGAAATTCCTTTTGTTTATTTCTCTTGATAGTTATAAAAGAGAGTGAATTTTTTATTTTGAAAAGCAGAGACGCGGTATTAAAATTTCGGCGAAACTTATGTTGGCATCTAGAAATGTTTTTCTTACAACAGGACAAAATTTGGTTTTGTTAAATGCTCGACCACTTTTGATAGGGATGGTAAAATAGAAATGGATGGGCCTTAACACATTTAATGCCCTGAATATTGTAGACTTAGGAATTGGTACAAGTGCGGTCTTCCAAGCATTGGAAAACATCGAAGACATTAAAAGACAGTATTGACCAAATGTAGGAAGAGGAATTTCAAAAACCTAATAGATTGCGATATAAACTTGTTAAGAGCCTCTATTAGTTCTAGCTCATCTATACAACGAAACGAAAAAGAAGATGTGGAGTCGAAAAAAAAAGTATTAACGACACGTTTCTCATTATAAATCGCATGCTACATTTTTAAAAAAACGTATTTAACTTAACGTATTTATCTTCACACACATAAAAAAGACAGGTGTTAGGCCGAATAATTCTAACTGGAAGATGTCTAGGAAAAAATTCTTGCTCGATGCTTACGTGATATGTCATTTATAACTTATTTTTCTGACCCTACAATATCGAATTGAATTTTTTTTTTTCACTTCAGAAAACAATGCATATTTAGTTAAAGTGATAGAGGAGAGAAAAGGCAGGTGGGGAAAAGTTTTGCCATTTGATTAGTTATTTTACTTCGCCGACGAAAGAGGCTTCATGCTGTATTGTTAGATTCTAAATATGTATTTATACCATTAAACAAAAATTTTTTTATTTGGTTGCGGCAGGGGTTGAACCCTGGCCAACCTGATTTGTAGTCTATGTCCTTACTACCATGACTACAGCAGCTTCAACTTCCAGCAATTTAAAGTTTAGTTTCAGATGCAGCTTTATACGTCGTCCCTTTAACTTACTACATGAATCACAATATTTTTTTTGCAAGAACCCTGTAACTTTCAAGAAAATGAAATTTTTCTGAATTTGATCTCTGCTCTATAGCTTCTTGCATCATTATATAACAATGGAGACAAGGAGTCAATGCAAAATTTTTCAATATAAGAAGCCCATAATTAGGTTTGTTCCCTTTTATTTTTTGTAAGTAATCAGCTTAACCCTTCTACCATTAACCAAAAAAAAAAAAAAAAATAAATAAATAAAAGAATTAAAACAAATGCAAAACAGAAAAACTACAATACACATTTGTGCACGTACTGACGCCAGCACTTAAACGAAGCCGTACATTTTTCATTAAATTCTATTGCAAATAACTATTTTTTGTTGACAAGTATAAAAAAATTTTATGTTAAGAAAACAATAGGGCTTAAGGCCGAAAAAATTAAAGAATAATTAAATAAATAAATTAGTAGACAAATCTCAATTTGGCAATTTATGATAAACGTATTTAAAGCAATTGTTTTTATTTTGTCAGTCTTAGATAAAAATCAATTTTGTGGAATTATAATCATCTAACTCAAATAATGTATTCAATTTATACTGGGTTTAATATTTTTAATTTATTATTTCTTCTAAAATTTCCGACACAATGAAAAAAATAATAATACAGCAGGGAAGCTAAAAATGTAAAACCCTAGCTACTTCCTGTTATGATAACATAGCCATGAATTGAACATTGAACAAAATCAATGTTAACACCAAAAACCTGAATTATGTATTCCCAGACGATATATAAATTGGATGGACAAAATTTAAAGTGGATAGACAAAAATAAATAAATAAATAAGTAAATAAAAAACAAGACTTTTAGTCAAAAACATTAACAATAAATTTGTTAGGAAATTATAAAGGTTTTTCTAAAAACAATGATTTTGAATGATTTTTTCGCCACTCTCTTACACTTTAGAAAAAAAAAAAACTAAAATCGTTTTCAAATTTCAAGTGTTTTTTTTCAATCTCTATAATTTTTTAAAAATCCTAATGTTAATATTGGAGCTTAATAAAGTCACTACTAGAAATCTCTTAATTATTACTGTTAACATTAACTTGTGTAGATTAAGTGGTTAACATTACTCTGTTATCTTAACTTAATAATATAAATTTTAATATTCAATTTGAAATACATACCAAATATAATAAAAGTGTTTCTTTAGTGAAAAAATAAAACGAATGAAATAAACTTATAACAAAAATTATGACAACAAACAAAAAAAAAAAAAAAAAAAGTACGTGCTTGCTTGTAAGTTGAACTTAAAATTTTCTCTGTTGACAACTTTGAGATAAGTACGTTTTATGTTACAAGAATAAAAATATTTGTGTAAAAAATTTTTGTGTAGCAAGTCGAGTTAAAAACGTTAAGATGCAATGAAAAAGTTTAATCTCATATTTACCTAATTCTTTTTCATAGACAATAAAGGCAAAACATAACAATAACAATTACAAAAAATGTTAGAATATAAAATATAAGTATTTCATTAAATAGGACTTTAAACTTTTCTTAGATTGACTAATTGATTGGCAAATAGGAATGAAAGGAACAATGAAGAATCATCAGTCTTCGTTTGCAAACTAAAGTTTTTCCAAAACCAATTTTTTTTAATTCTCATTTCTTTTTATTTATTTTGTGAAGATTTAATTTCCTAACAAAAATATGCCTGGCCCGAAGATGTACAAGATTAATAGAACCGACCTCTGGATTCACCTGCTAATTCATTTAAAATGGAATTTAGTTGCAAAATAAAAAAATAAAAAAGAACATCAAAAGTCCCATCGCTGGTTGCAGCAACATATTCAAAATCAGCTGTTTATATTCTTCTCAGTATATGCTTACATGTATTTATGTATGCGAAAGATATAAAAGTTATGTATTTATACATGTACATATATACATACAAACTTACGTATGTATGTATGTATGTACTAGATGGGTTGAAAATGCGAGATATGTTATTAAACTGTGTTTAATTTCTTACATTTTTTTGTTTTAAGGCTTTCGTTCTTCTGTACTCTAACTAATTTGTGCCTGGTTTAAACAAAATACAAAATAAGAAAAGAAACGTCCGCTTTTTCCATAAGTCTTTTTATTTCAAAGCATTTTCTTTTAGTTGTTCTTTGTTTGTTTTACATTATTGCTTTGAGCTCGTAAACAGGGTTGTCAGATTTTATATTTGGCGACTTCTGTTTAAAACTTCGCAAAAAACCCAAAAATTGTTTTTTGTTGTCTTTAATTATAGTACCAATATTCCTGAGTCATAAGCAGGTTGTAAGTGGTTTATTGTGACGTATTATAACACCTTTTCCCATATAAAAAATAATGTATGAATGAACATAAAGCAGTTTAAAAAGAGTTTGTTTTAGCGATTTTAGTATATGCAACACTCTTTTACTACATTTTTTGGCAAAGATAGTCAAATAATATAAGCTGTCAACTTTTCCTTCATTTAGCGGTCAATCCATGATCAAAATACTGACTCTCAAAGTCGTATATGTGTGCTAAACGCTTTGATGTACACATGCTTGATGACCAGTCAAGAATTTATTTTTAGTTTGATTTTGTGCTGTCAGTATTTCAAAAATGGCATTAGCAAAAAAACATTATACGTACATACATAGAAACAAACACAGCTATTATTTACGAAACAAAGAGAAAGAAACTAAAAAGTAGCGGAAAAAAGTTTATAAATGAAAGTTTGGTAAAAAATTGTTTTTCCTTTTAAACTCTTTCTGAAAATTTGTGTGCAGCACATTTATATTTTTGTTAAATATTGAAGTTTCCCTTTTGTTCTTTTAAATTACGGTCTCTAAACTACTCTGCTTTCGTTCCAAATTGCAAGCAATGACTGGTGAACTTCGGTAAATACCAAGTTATCTTTTTTTTTCTTCAAACATTTTAGACAACCGCACAACTTCAGATCTTTATTTTTAAATAAAAAATTTGTACGTGCTTGAAAAACAAAATTCCATACACGTATCAAAGTGTAACATTCAGCTTACCAAAAATCAACATTTTTTGATTTTTCATCCAGCATCGTCTGTGTAACAGATGCTAAAACATTTTTACAAATACTACCATAATGCTGGACAAATATTTTGATCGTGGATAATAGAATGCTTTTAATTCATTAAACATAAACCTCATAACTGCTAGAATCGAATAATGTAAACCTTCGATTTTGACAACGCTGTATAGTTAACATACCTCTCACTCAAAAAATGTTAAGTTAACAGAATTTAATCACTTTAACATTTTCAAGTGTAAATTAATAAAATTAAATAAAAAGCATGAAAATTTATAAAAAATTTAATTTTATTTATTTATTTCAAAACATACAAAGTCAATATATTACAATTTCTAAAATGAAGTCAATAATATCACACATTTTTTCTTTCTTTATACCTCTATTTATCAAATGTCCAAGAACGACTGGGGGCAAAAGCCACGGCATTGTAGATTTCAGAACTGTGGATTTGTATAAGTTTTTAGTTATAGAACTAAGAAAAATGTGATATCAAAATTCTAACTATGTTAAAAAATGGGTTAAATCTTTGCTATTTAAATTCGAATTTATCTTCAAACACATCAAATATGTTATTATCTTATTATAAAACTAGCAGGGCCCATGACTTCGCCAACGTGTCATTTCTAATTTTCTTAAAATTTAAATTTAGAAAAATATGTGTTAAAAGTGTTCCATCTACAAAAATAAAATGTGCTGACAACTGTTTCAGTACCATTATACCGATAAAATTTATATCTCTATTTTCTCTTAAGAAGTAAACAAAGAGTTTTCTATATTCAAACCAGGGTCTGCGGGACCTCTACACAAAATTTTATTCCAATTCGTTTTTACGTGATGCGAACACAGCTAGACGGACAGACGAAAATTCAAAAAATAAATGTATATTGCATTAACTTAAAAATTTAAAAAAAAATTTTATTGCTCAGAAATAAACCTGTTACAGTTTTATTATATGCACAGACTTAGCAGCAATAATAAGTACACTATAGTTATCTACTAAATACTTTAAATTTAGCAATTCGTTTATTGAATAAAAACGATTTACATTAAAAAAAGAAAACGAAATTAAAATTTTTATACGCCAAAGAAATTTAAAAACCGCCAGGTGTTGGGGATAGACTTCGTATTTGACAACCCTGACATCCAAAACGAAATGAGTTTTTTTATTTTGTTTTTTAATATTTTGTCTGCTGAGCTAAGTTTAGTTGTATATGAACTTTGCATGAAGCTGGTCGTATTGTTGTTAAAGAGCTTTAACTGGAAACGAGTGTGTATGTATGTTACGTATTGTAAGTGTATAAAAAAGCTTAAAATATATGTGAAAATGTTTTGATAAAACATACCTACAAGCTAACACTTATAAATACCTACGTACACATACTTACTTACGTACAAGTTAAGAGTTCGTAAAGTGTTTCTTGACTATCGTGAAAGTTGTCGCATTGAACGTATTGAACCCAACGTTTTCTTGTTTCAATTTCTCTTTTTCGTTCATCGGTAATGACGATTATTCGATAGAGGTTGTTGTGATGCACTTTCATATACACATGTATACTTTAATGCATATTTATGTACATGCGCATACATAAATATGCATTTGTATTTATGTATGTGAGTTTGTGAGTTTGTAAGAATGAATTTCTGATCAAGTGCTATTTTTTCTTTTTGCAAATGCAGTAAAAATATTTATTAACCGATTTAATGTTCTATTTTTTGCAAATAACTGATGTTTTTAAATTAATCAAATCTTTCACCGCTCACATACATGTATACATACATGCACATTGAATGAGCCTACATATGTTAACGAACTGTTTGTTGCAAGAGTATTAACAGTGCGAAATATGTGCGACTATGTGATGTTATTAACAATCCAATAAAGCTTTGAAATATTTTCTAATTCTCGATTAAATATGATTCGGTAGATTTAAAATTTTAATTTTATTTGTTATTAGAGAGGCGCTTTTATTCTTTTAATTTCTTTAATTGTGTTAAAAGTAAACAAGACCGTTAGATTAAATTTGTAAGAAATAAAAAAAAAATAATAATAATAATGAAACAACAATAACAAAAATTGAATACATGTGAATTAAATTTCGTGTGTGAGTGTATAAGTGTTTTGAATAGTAAATATTCATAATTTTTTTGAGGACTTTTAATTATAAACCAGTGTAATTTTAATTTCAAATACATATTTCTGGTCATGAAGAAATCTTCTTTCATTATTTTAGTTGTTACAAAAAGCATCAAACAAAAATTTAAAAGATCCAAATTAATAGTACGCTAAGGAAAACATTAATGTGTATTAAATATCCCATTGAGTATAAAATAAATCTAATGTAGTGCCTACAACTAACACTAATCAGTCTAGATAAAGGACAAAGTCAAGAAAAAAAAACAAACGGTAATAAAAATAAGGGTTCTCTTTATGAAGCCTGACCTCCATCACGACGAACACTAGTTAGGTCCAGGCCCTATATAAAGTCTTAGCGCCACATTCATAAAAAATAGCTTGCTTAACGGCTTTTTAAAAAAATTTCTATGTGAACATTCTACAAACCGAAAATATTCCCTTAACATAAATAAAATCACTAAAATAAAATCAGTTTGAAAAAAAATTTAAAAGTTTAGGACGGAAAACTTTATTAGAATGTAAAAAAAGCGCAATTCATTCGGTAAGTGGTTCCAAAATGAATTCACGATTTTAGGGATAAAGATCTAAGAATTTTTTTTAAATATTGATAGTGATCTACCAATTTTAATAACCTTATGAAAGAGAATCAAACAACAAAACTTAAGAAAATTAAAATTGTACATCCCAAAAATTGTTATTGATAGTTCCAAATAAGTTTTCTCTTTTGTAGGCAAAGTGAACACTAGCATTCACAATATTAATAATTCTGGTTATAGCAATCGAAATATTTTCATATATAATCTCCTGTCTCTATAAAACTTGCGACATCATTAGAGAAAAAACCCTATCCATGCCTGGCATAAAATTGAAAAATGCATTATTAGAATATAACCTACGCAATGTTTCTAATATGATGCCTACAATTATTCAGTATAAGATTTAAAATTAAGTCTTCTGTCCAAGATAACTCCTAAGAATTTTATCCGAGCCAAAAATTTAATCCTTACATCTTTAATAAAATTATCTACATTTTCACAAGCCACAAGCCTCTTGAGTCAACGAGCTCTGTGCGCTTATTAACATAGTACTGTTACATATGTTAAGTTTGTTTTTACATTAAGTTCATCCTAAAAGTATGCAACGCATACTTTATGTTTTTCTAAAAACAGATATATAACATTTTTAAGGGTGAGTTTTGGTCCAAAGGACCTTTTTATAAAAACAACGAAAAAAATGGATTTGTTTGCGAAGTGTCCTATAGTTTCTATAATTAGAATTTTTAACAGTCATAAAAAATGGTGTCATCCTTTAGAAAATTTAAAATTTTTAAATGTCCAAAAACCCGTTTCAATTCGCGCTGTTAAAAATCCCAAGTTTGCAAGCGAATCAAATTCATTTTGGTTTTGCCATCTTTCGTAAATTTCAGTTTGGCTGCATAAACCGAATTTTTGTTCCCTTAACAGTGCCAAGTTATCTTTCTAACAGAGCTCTGTTAAATCAAAAGGTTTGCGTTAAAACGTAACAATTTTAAATTTATCTTTTTGAGTTTTTATTAAATTCCTGCTCACGGACCCTTAGGTAACTAATTTTTTTTTGCGGACCTCTCTGAAGCGCAAGTTCAAAATAAAACTTTTATTATTTTTAATAACACTGTTTTTTCGGTTCTTCATGCGGACCCCTTGGATGGTTGCTACGGACCCCCATTTGAGAACCGTTGGTTTAGAAGTTTTAAGCGGTACTTTATCTGCTTTTGGACAGAATAAAACGCGTAGTAAGCATTACTGCTCGTTTTGTATGTAAAGTAAGAACATTTCTTCGATCATTTCTTGGTTGTTGTTTTATTTATTTTTCTAACTTTATTAGGTTGTTTTAGCTTTACACAATGCAATACTTAGAATCCGTTAGTCTGCATTCGAGAGATCATAAATATTTAGAATTTCTAGATAGTTGAATACATTGTCTTTGATCTGCTCCTTTTGTCGTACAGCTAACAGCTAAAATCAAGTTGGGAACAAATTAAGTTATGGCTATAATTATACTTCTAACATTCAAATCTGTAAAGCCAGTCAAATTTCATACTGTTTTAATACTTCGTCAAAATAATTTCGCTTTTTAGCACGAGTACAAATTTAAGAATGATACTTAACAAATGTCTCATAGCTAACTGCTTTTCCTCATTTGTTTAATATTCCAAAAAAGTAGACAATTCTTCAACAAAAAACCTTTCAAATATAAAAAAGAAAGTTTCAAGTTATTTTTATTTTGATTCTTATTTTTAAGTTTTATTTTCAGTTATTGAACTGGTGTGAGCTTTTAGAATATTAATTTTCTAAATCGAAGTCTTTAAAGAATGTGGAAAGAAAACATTTTTAAGTTTAAAACCATTTTGGCTTTTAAATAATTGAAAACTGAATAATAAAATGAATACTTTACAAATTCTAAAACAAATTTTACTAATGAAAAAAACTCAGTATTGGTTTCGTTTAATTCCCTACTTGTTTCCACAATTTGAAGAGATTTTCTTGATTGTAAAAAAAATTGAAAAAAATTACTGACAGGATTCTGGAAAAATTCATTATTTTTTATACAAACGATTGAATGAGTCAAATTTTTAAATCAGGAAAATAAATATTGTGTGACAATAAACACTTCTCTACCTGTAAGTAAATAGACTTGAGGAAATGATAAGTTGGTAAAATTTTTATTAGCGTGTACCATCATCATCGGTTGTGTAAGTAAGTTTTAACGTGGCTGTGGTGTAAGTCCACATATAAGAAGCCTAGATGAGCGAGCTACTTCGGAAATTAAATTTAATGTTAATAGTTTAATCGGGCTAAAAAGACTGATAGAAGCTGTTGCATACACTTGTCTCTCTCGCTCTCTATAACTCAGTTTACTAAATATATGAACCTTTCCAGAATTGAAAATTTACGTCCTTCTTTGTTGGTACGTAAGACCAATTATCACTTTGTGGATTTTTTATTTAATATTTTCTTATTTATTTAGAGCATTCAACATAAGTAACATAAAACAGATATTCAATTATTTTTACTCCCATTTCATTCCTACTTAACAAATGTTTTCAAAGTTTTAATTTCAAATTATTGCGAAAAGAAAAGTTTAATAGGAGTTGTGTTAGGTATCTCATATAATAAAACAGTAACGGGCGGGGTCATTTCTGTACATGAAATATTTGTTGATGTTGGTGCAGATAGTAATCGATATGGAATACAAAACAACTACTTTTGGAATTTTTGTCCGTCTGTCTATGATCGCATCACGTAAAAACTGTTGGATGGATTTGAATAAAATTTTGTGAGAAGGTCCCTTAGAATCTTGATTCGAATATAGAATACTTTTTCTTCATAAAAAATATGTTATTTCGTAGAGAAACTATAGATAAAAATGTGAAAGCACCCAATTTTTGTGGATGGAAAATTTTAAACACTGTTGACAGAACTCTACAACAAATGTTAAACAATACATTTTTCTAAATTTTGATTTTAAAAAAATTAGAAATTTTACGTGGACGAAGTCGTGGGCACTGCTAGTTTAAAATACACACATAGTTTTATTAAGTATAGCCTTAGGGCTATGTATTACTTCAATGAATAAATAAAATAAAAAAAAATTACAAAATTAAAAAAAACCACATCCAATCCTTATGCACAGCATAGTGGATTGAGCGTCCGTGTTAGTGTTGAAATAATTTAAATACGCCAATCGATCAGACATAGTTTCGAAAATTTTGCTATTGTTAATCAGCAAGATCGGTCCATGTCCTTCAAAGCAGCGGACAAAACACCACGCCTGCCTCTAATTAGTTTTTTTTTTTTTTTTTTTTTTTTTGTTTAAAGAGAAGTAGCACTTCAGGCATTAAAACCTATTTAGTTTTTTTTCGTAACCGTGCTACTTTAGGAAAGGGATAGATGAGAGATATGACAGGTGGTGAAAGGAGAAAGAGAGAGTTATTTATTTTACTTCGCCGGCGAATCTGCTATGAGAAAGTACCGACGAAGGAGACTGCACGTTTTTTGTTCATTCTGAATATGTATTTATACCATTAAACAGAAAAAAAAAATTTTTGTATTTTGATTGCCACAGGATTTGAACCCTGAAACAACGAGGTTTGTAGTCAGCGTGTTTACCACTTTGACTACAGCAGCCTCATCATTTGGAACAAATCTAGTGTAAAGTAACTCCGAACAAAAAAAGATTATGCACAATATTTTTTAAGATGTTAATATGGCTATCATTTAGGAGCTTCTGAAGAGATCTTTCAGGAAATACTTAAATTTTTTTTCAAAGTCTTAACCCATTAAGAGCCGATGACATTTTTATGTAAAATATTAATTTTACTAATTTTTTTTTTCTTATTTTTAATTTTCTGTCACCTCATTAATTGTATTTTTGATTGGAGTTACTTCACTAAACTCGATTTACATACATGGTGAAGGGTATAAAAGATTCGGCATAGCCAAATATAGGAAACATCAAGTTTTTACATCAATATCCGATGTGTTATTTTAATTTATAATCATAATTTAAATTTACGTTTGAATATTAAAATTTTCTTCTTTATTTAAATAGTGATTTGCTGGAAAATCTCATATGGGTTACTTTATTTTGTTTTGATAGTCAAACGGTCTTTTTTTTTGCCTTTTCTCTTTGACTGTAAACTGATAGTGGGCGTGTTTGAAGGGATAAAATGTTTTCAATTTTAGCAAAATCAATAAACGATCTTAAAATAAGGTTTGGTTTTGAATTGGTCGTTTGAATATTGCAATTTTTCTTGCAAATAAAAAATAATTTATTTAAAGATACTTCGTCTTAGCTGCATTAAGTTTTGCTCATTCAGTGTTGAAATTTTATACATGATAATTTATGAAATTTCAAATCCACTATATTTTTTAGCTGTAAACTAAGTTTTTCCGAAATTATTGTGTCTTTGTGACTAAGTGTTCCCACAATTGAGTTGTTGTGCAATTATCTTTTGTCTTACGGTATTAACAGCAACAATAGCAAAGTATATATTTTGTAAGCCGCGGATTTCTTTATTACTGATTGCCCAAATCCAATTGTAATTATAATAAAGTAATAACAAGATTTCGTACAACATTTTTTAAAATGAATCTTTTAATTATGGGATTTAAATTGTCTCTTTTAACAAAATGTAGGTTGTATTAAATTAAATCAAACAAACATTTTGTGCAACACTTTGAGGAGCCTTCAGTTTTCATGTTGTCTTACTTTGCGCAACACTTTTATATAGAAAATGAACGAAAATGAACATTTACGTAGGATTGTTTTTGCGCGATCGTATAAACGAAAGAAAGTAATTACGTGAACAAAATTGAGGCTCAGACGGAATAAATTCTTAAATACAAAAATTATAAAAAAAATTTAAAATTCCTAAATACAACAGGAAAATTTTATCCAAAGGATTTTTTGCTTGTAGTAGCTTTCTCATTCTAACAGTTTACTTCATAATTCCTAATTGTTTGTAAAGAAAACTAATTAAAATTTTATAAATGTTTTAACTGGGCACTCTCACAAACCGATTTACTCTCTCAAAACGTTATTTGTCTATATTTGTGTTGCCAGAAAGTTAAAAAAGTTAAAAAATCACATCACAGCATTTTCATCAATGTCTTGTTTATGCGCTGTAGAAAAACTTTTAAATTATTTAAATACGCAAATCAAGCGAAAACATTGATAAACGGGAGTTTATTAAAATTAAACACTTTAATTTTTTTATGTTTTTATGTGTAGGTTGCCATTAGCTCTACGGCTTACTTATCAAAACCTCGAATTAAACGTCTGCGAGTAAAATATAAAAAACACAAAAAAAAAAAATGTATTTTATTTGCAGATTTGAGAGATTTAGTTTTAAGAAACAAGCCCTCTGTTCTGCATCTCCAATTTAGCCATTTTTTAGTTCTTCTTAAAATCTTATTTTTACAATTTCTCAAATTAGACCCTTGTTGCAGAAATGATAAAATCATTTCAAGAGCGCTTTTCCTTTTTAGGGCACGATCTTGAGAATAAGGTATATGGGAAAACTTTTCGGAACTTAAATTATGTACTTTTTTTTTAATCCAAGTGTTAGCACCTTTTTTTTAAATAAGCCGTCCTGACATCTCCGCTTAGTATATAACTACCCTTTACTGTAACCTTATCAGCATTTTTTTATTTCAATGTGCTTTTTCTGTATTACAAGCGATCAATTCGCCTTAAAAAATTTGTACGGAAATGATTTTCATTAAAAAATTTTAAACGAGTTGCTCGCTTTAATACAGGAACTGGACATGAGTTTTTTTAAAAACAGAAATTTTAATCCAAAATCAATAATTTTTTATTATTAAATTCCTGATAAAGTTATAACGTATGCATTCTCTTTTGTTTGTTGCAGGTTTGTTTTAATATCTTTAAGAAAATGACGGGTGTTCTTGAAGATATAATTGTTCGGATGCAACAGTGTTGACGTTAATCATAATGACATCTTTGACAATGAATATGGTATTTTTGAAGGACCTTAAAACACGCATTAGTGGGTATATAAATGTATGTTAATGTTTTAATAAATATAATTAACAAAATTGATTTTTACAATAGTAATTTCCATTCAAATGATTGTGTCTTTTTCAAAATGAGTAAAAGAAAATCTTTGAAAGATTTAAAAAAATGCAATAATTTTATTAAGACAAGTGAAACGGCTATTAAACGCCAGTAAAATGAGAGGTTATAATGGCAGTTTTTTATTCTGCAGCAAAATATTTTTTTTAGTTTTTAAACTTGTAAAAAATTGACAAAATAAAAATTCTAAATACCGTTTCGATGTGGATATCGTGCTACAAATATTAAAATAACTAGAGAAAAACAAACACAAAAAATTAAACAAAATACAGATGGTGATTAAAACCGATTGGCTTATACACTATCAATATTTTTTCGTTTTCTTAGGCTTAATTTTTTACTTTTTGTACTCTTCAGCACAGGTGGAAAAGTATATATCCAACTTTGTCGATCCGCTTACTATTTATAAGAGGTATTTTAAAACAATTTTATTTTCAAGGGACTGCTAGGTTTTTTTCAGATTTTTGGGGTATATACAGTAATAATAATTTAACTGTATTTGTATAAATAAAAAATTGTCACATTCTATTTTTTCAGAAATTTTGACTTTAGCTCGACCAATTTATCTTTACACGCATCAATTGCCTTGCACTTTATTGTTCCTTTACAAAGAAAATACATTTTTGTAAGTTTTTATAAATTGCCAATGTTATCTAAACAAATTGATCGTATAAATTAAAATAAAGGAGATATATTACTAAAACACGTGTTTTAAAAACCTATTTATTTCCTCACCTCCTATCATTTCTTCCGTCTCTAAGAAATTTGTACAGGCTTCGCATAATAATGGCAATAATAAATAACATAAACAATTTCATTACAAAAAGTAACTAATTGAAATACAATTACAAGATTTCGGTAGCAAAAGTACCATGTTAAATAATAATAAATTTAAAATTAAGTTCTTCATTGTCGGGAAGAAAGTTCACATGTAAAACACATATTTCAATACAAACACAGATTTTATGATTATTTTTTTTTTTAGTTGCATGTTTGTTGTTATGCTGCTGCACGTTTAATGTGTCAAATTATTTTTCATTTCTTTCAAGTACTTTCTCCCACACGTCTAATTATAACAGTATTTGTTTATCTGGCAACGCTATTGTTTACGTTTTGACGCTTAATGTTCGTAATTTATTGTTACAAGTTGAAAAAGAATGGGGCAGACGTGAAAAGTTTATGGTATTAACATTTTCATTATTTATTTATATATTTTTTTCCTTTTATTTTTTGTTATTTTCTTTTTGTTCTTTTTCCTTGTTTTATATACGTTCGTGCTGTAAGCTTTTTTTTATTATTTTTATTATTCCGACTGTCCATAACGTATTTATTTCTCTTTAACTGTGACTCAGTCAGTGATTACTAAAAATTTGTGGCGTTCAAGTCATGAGGTGCTATTTCTAAACCCGTACATTCCGTTATTTTCATCTTCTCCATTAATGCGTTATAGTGGTAAAAAGAAATAAATTAAATAAAAAAATAAAAAAATAATCTAATTAAAAACTTTCGTGAATGCATTTCAAACAACAAAGCCAATACGTATTTACATACATTTTTATTAGTTTTTCTTCAATTTTTCTAAACCAATTATACTCGTAAAGAAAAGAAATAGAAGGCAGAAATGTGCTTATAATACAAAACAGAATCATTGTTTAATATCAAAGTGAAGTAATTAAAACTTCTCTGAAATAAAGGAGTTTATTAACGAATTTAATCAAACTTGAAAAATAATAGTGAACTTAATTACTCAAAATAAAAATTTAAATCTACTTGTGTTCTTTTGCTACCGCAGTAAATTTAGATAAACAAATATATCATTGATATTGTTATTTAACATTAAGCAGATACCTATCTTGCATGCATGTGTGAGCTAGAATTATGTATGTATGTGTGTACATGTGTGTACGTTTTTGTGTTGTTTTATTTACAAGTTCTTTTTTATTTGACGGAATAATAAATGAATGTGTGGAATGAATGACTGGATGAATACTTCAAGATACAGTGGTACAAATTAAAAAAAAATTAGTAAAACAAATATGCATTAAACTAATAAATTGCCAATAAAATTTATTTTAACGAGAGAGTCATGGATTTTTATTTATTACATTAAGAACTTGTAGATTCTACAGGGTGGTGTTAGACCTGACAACGTTCTGTGTGATTAGTCTTTTAAATATTGTGGCTTTTGCAAATGCTGACTGTTTTTTTTCTTTTCTAATAACGAATTGCTCCTAATAAACGGCAAAGCATAAACATAACTTAAGTATTTTGGCTTTTTTAAGTGTATTCGAATTTAATTAAACTTAAAAACCAAATACTGTTCATCATTTTGCAGTCAAAAGCATTTTTTCTTTTAAATTCATTAATTAAAACTAAAAAATTTGGTGACCCAGTCTACATTAAATGTGTACTGTTTGTATTTTCTGTTAATTGCCGATAATGCCATTTATTACGATATATAATTTACATAAAAATGTCATCGGTTAAACATTTTTTTTTTTAAATTTCCTAAAAGATCTCTTCAAAAGCTTTTAAATGATACCCATATTAATATCTAAAAAATATATGGTGCACAATCGTATTTTTCTACTTTTCATAGGCCCAGAACTCTTAAAGTATGGGCGAGTATCAATTTTTTTACTTGATACTGCTTTCTTGTGTTTAAATTATTTTTATTTTTTTTTTTATCGAAGTTACTTCATTGTTCCAAATGGTATGGAAAAATTAGAGGCAGGCGTTGTGTTTAGCACACTGCCTCGAAGGAAATGGACCGATCTTGCTGATTATCAATAGCAAAATGTTCGAAACTATGTCTAATCGATAAGCGTATTTAAATTATTTCTAGCTCATCTAGTGCCTTGGTAAAGTTCATTTCAACCCGAACACAGACGGACAAACGGAATGAAAAACTTGGATATACCCTTTTTCCACCTGTGGTGAAGGATGTAAAAAAAAATTAAGATTAAAATTAACAAATTTTAAATTTAGGAAATTAAGCGTTATTGAGTGAAAAAGGTGTTCTTGACAAATGTGAAATTTTCAAGTTAATCTACTTCCCGAATCAAAAGTTTGTTTAAACTCTCAAGAGAGTTTGTAAAAGGATTTTTGAAAGTTTCATAACTTAAAAAAAATAAAAAACGAACATCAGCCTTTAATGTTTGTACTTTGAAAAACTAAGAGTTGTTAATGAAGAAGGGTGCATATTAAAAAAATCATTCATATATAATTTCTTTTATAATATTTCTTTAATCCATATCAACTAGCAGCTTTGGAAAAACACCATTAAAGAAAATAAATTTTAAAAAGCATAAAACAAATAATTACAATTTTTAAAAAATTTTTATATTTCACCCCACTGTGCAACTTGTGTTTGTCAACTCGTTATTAACATCTTTTACATTAATATTCGCTCGCATGGATACTTAAACAATGTATTGTTTATTTTTATTAAATGTTTTAGTTTTTTTACAACATCGATTTTTTAAATTAAACTTTCCTTTATTTTATAAATTTCTATGTTTTTAGAAGAATCGGCTTTTTTTTTTTTTAAAGTTTGTGCTGTTCTCTTTATAATATTGGAGTTTGAAAATAATTAAAATATTTGCACGGATTTGTAACTTTTAGCTGCTCGGAGTGTTTGTGTAATTTGATTCAAGTCTTGATTGTACTAATGGCATATTAAAATGGCAGCCAAATTATGCAATTCTTGATTTCGATCGAAATTAGCTTAGAATTTATTTGCTATCTTTCTTTTTTTGTCAATTTCCAAGAAAAGTAAAATTGGTTTAATTTCGTTAAAATTAACTTGAAATTACGATAGCCAACCCTGGTTAAAAAAAAATAATAATTTGAAAATTAGATCTGTTTGAAAAAGTCTAAAAAGTCCAATAGCAATTTATAGAAATTTGTTTTCTTTTATTTTATTAATTTTTAATTTTTTATTTTGCAAGAAATATTTTTTCTGCCTTTTAAAATAACGCCGGTGATTTGTTGCTGTCCTGAGCTTTCTGCGTGATTTTTCGTTTCATAAAATCCGGATACTTGGATGTGTATTTTCAAGAAAACTATGTGATACAAAACTACAAAAGACACTTAATAATTTTATTATTTAATAAAGAACGAAATACAAAAAATAAACGAGTTATTTGATGCCGACAGACAATTTACCGTATTTTAATTGTTTTATTTCCGATTTCCAATTTCTTCTTCATCTTTGTTTATTCAAAACATCAGTTCATATTTCAAAACTCAGCAGCATTATTTATTAATAATTAAACAGAAAATGACTTCCGGCATGAAACAACCCAGTAGGAACATTTCTAATTTCGGCATGAAATCCAGAAATTTGATGCAGTCGGAAGGCCCTAAAAAAAGATTCAAAAAACTAAAACTTTAATTTACAAATGTATATGGAAAAAATGTTGCAATTATCACCCTCAACAAAACAACAAAAAGAATTGCATATTTTTGCAACGTACAAAAACACAGAGTTAACGTTGACTGGTTCGAAATTACTCCAGCTGTAAGACAAAACTTTGTTTCTTAATTGGTTTTTTTTATTTAAAATATTTGATGCAAAACATCACTTCAAAAAGAACTTGAGGCTGCTGTAGTAGTCATGGTAGTAAGAACGTTGACAACAAATCCGGTTGACCAGTGTTCAGAACAGTGTATAGAACAAAAAAACTAATTTAAAACACTTCTACTAGTCTCTTTATTAAACTCCAATAGTCAAATATATTAACATTTTGTTTTTTAAGAAAGAACACCCTTTTGAAATTTAAAACCTCCATAATTTAAAAAAAAAAAAGTTAATATATTTGACTATTGGAGTTTTATAAAGACACTACTAGAAGTCTTCTCCAGTAATTTTTTTCGCCCACTCTCATTGGTTATGTTAAGTAATTAACAGAGCTCTGTTATCGTAAGAGAAGGTGGCTGGGTTTATAAATTTTAAAGTTTAACTTCACACACATCGATTTTTTTACATCTTATAATTTGAACTCCTAATGTAATTTTGTTTCTGTTTTTAAAAGAAATTTAAACGGTTTTCTTTAGTTTCTATGCCAGCTCTATAAGCTCTTGTTAATTTGAATTTTGTTTATATTTTGTTTTTTTTTTTTTTTTTTTTTTTTTTTTTTTTTTGATATTTTAAAGTCTCGTTAATATGAAAACTCGATTATTTAAACTTTTTCTCTGGTCCCTTGAGTTTCAAATTATCTAATTGATTCATAATCAACCGCCTAATCAAGAACATACGGCGGGCAGTGTTTTATAAATAAATTGAGCATTTTCTTTATCTTTCTCTTTTCACCACCTGTCTTATCTCTCCTCTATCCGTCGATTACAAATACAATAATTAAATAATTGTTGCCTGAGTTGCTACTACTCTTAAAAAGCAATCTAAAATTTATCCATTTGGGGAGAAGTAAATTTTAGGTAGAAAGCGAAAATAAAATGGGTTGCCAAATTATTTTAATAAATTAATTTTTCTAAAATTGTTGTTTAGTCTTTAATGCGAGTGACGATAAGTATAAATCGAATGAAATATAATCGACCTGAAATTTTGCTTAATATTTTTTCAAAAGCAAATTTAAATATTTGAAACATATTTAATTTTCTTGTGACATTTTTTATACAAATTCAACCAATTTTGTCGGATAAATATAATCTTCATGAAGTTTAAGATGAATTAATAAACTTTTTGAAGAAATATATTGTCAGAAGTTACAAAGTTATTTTTAATTTTTTTTTGTGCAAAATATTTCGTACAATGTAGTCATAAATAAAAGAATTTTCTTTCCGTAATAAAATGAAAATTCGTTTGTATAAAAAACTTAGGCTGCATTTGTCAATCATTTAGGTTCATTTCTGAGACGAATTTTTTTTAAAGCGGCAATTCTTTATTTACTTCGCAGGTGCTATATTTAATTCAAGAGTTGTTAACAGAAGCAGTTTTTTTATATTTTAAGCGCAAATCGTCTTGCAGAAAATTCTTAATAATAATAAAAAATATTAATTTTTTTTTTAATTAAGACGTATTTTTTTAATTAAAAATTTCAGAGATAAAATTGTTTGTTAGTCGGTAAAACTCTTGTACAATGTTTCGTTGTAAAAATGTTTAAAAATGTTGTGAAATTATCTTAATAAATTTAAATCATAAAATTTGTTGCAAGTGTTGCGTTTTTTAAATATCAAAACAAGCAGCCACAATTCCAATGCATAATTTATTTTTACGTATAAAAAACCGTCTAAGTGTCTTAACAACGCATAACTCGTCCCCAAGTGATTCCCCAGGCCACAACAAATTTCAGCAAACCCACTCAGATGTGTCCGCTTTGAAAACGTTGCGTACTAGACGCAATTCAGCGCCAAATATGGAATTACAACGATCAAAATCTGTGAAGTCAATAAGAGTACGTAAAGTTTCTAAAGGATCACTTAAATCCTTGAGAAGGGGAACAGTATGTGTCACAGTAAGCACACATGCATCATCTGTGTTTTATGACACTGATACGGAGGTAAACAGATTTCATTCCAATTTAGTTTTCTGTTTTTTTTTTATATAAAAAATAATTATAAAATCGTATAGTTTGTGTGTAGATCGATCATATTGTCCTAGAATCTCATCCTTTTGTATGTGTTCGCATCAGCTTTATTTATATGTGTGTATGTGTGTTGATGTCCACTAATTCTTTTCATTAAAGTATAAAAAATGCATAACACTATTTTTATTTAAGCATTTAAGAGGATCCATCAATAAGTTCTAACAATAATAGGGTTTTTGGGTCAATCCGTATTTACTCCTTTTGCTGCAAATGCAGATTTCAAAACCTGCACAAAATGATCTATTTTTAATTTAAATCAAATCTTTCACCGAGACATCTTTACGATTTAAGATTCGGGTATCAATTATCTAGCAAAAATCTTTAAACTTTATCTCGTGACAACTTGCAAAACAATTTCATACGACCCCATTTTAAAAAGTTAAAATTGGAAAGAGTCAAAGAAGCGGAGCCAAATCTCAGAAGTATGCTTGACGCACACTCTTTCTGTAGAATGCGATCGATTTTTAAGCACCTCCCAGCTTCATCATATAAGATTCACCACGTTAAATTCATATCTTAACAGTTGTATTCTTTTAAATGAATCATCAACCGATACTTGTTGGCAAAAGTCCTTATAAAAGCAAATTTCAAACCAATCATGCCGGAAATAATTATTCCACACCCGCTTTTATTAAAGTACTGCACTAAACGACATATTTGTGGCATCGTTGCCTTAACAACTTTTCATTCTTAAGCTCAAAGAGCATTCAAAACCTGCTTCTGACTGCCTGAGCGATGTTAATTATTCGGTACTAAATTTTAGATGATTTTAATCGCTGTTGGCAAACGTTTCTTGATCTTTGATTAGAACATATTGTAAAGGCATTTTTCTTTTTAAATAAAAATGCTGAAAGCACAAATTATTTGTTTTTATTTTTTTTTATTAAAAAAAGCTGAAATTCTTTAGAACCAGAACTCTGTACTACGACTTATTTTGAAAATACACATTGATCCTCCTTTGTTGTTTTAATCGAAAAAAAAAATTATTTTCTGAAAAAAAAATCTGTGAGGTTGCCAGATTATTTTGTTGGTTGAAAAAAATCTTACCAGCCGTTTGGGTTGTCAGCATGTTAAACAAAAATAATAAAAGTGGTATAAAACGAATGGAGCGCAAGACTCATCCAGACAGTATGAAAGATCCATCTAAAAGTGACACTTGAAGATAGAAAACCTCATCATGACATCTTAAACAGTTTTATTGCTTGTTAAAGAAAAAGTTTCTTATTTTATTTCACTTCATATGACACATACGAATAAATATCTCTAATCTAGAAAACATATCAAGCGATTGCTGCTGTTGTGCATGCAGTAATATTCTTCAGTGATATATTTTAATCTTATAAAAAATGATGATCTGATTTTCAATAATGTGAAATCTGTAGACCAAAATGTCTTCATGGCCACCAAAAAGTTTAAATCATTCTGTTGCAGAAAAGGCTCGGTATAATCAAAAGTGAATAAAAATATTAAAAACCAACCTGTATCGCAAAAGTATGCTTCGATTATTATTCTATTCGTGAACTAAAATTTTCGCTTAAATAGTTTAAGCTTTAAAGAAATTTTTTTTATTACATATTTCGCCTTTACAAACTGGTTATAATAAATAGGGAAAAAACCGACTTCAAAACAGATTTCATCTGTTTGTCTATAACGGTTTAACAGTTTGGTCATAAACATCAAATTACATCAACTATTGTCGAACCCTTTAATTTTTAATATTTATATTTCTTATTACACAAAACAAAATAGTGAACATACTGTCTAATTTTCAAGTGCTTCTATATAACGTTTCAAATTATGCGGCTATATAGATCAAATTACATTAGTTTTGGGAACACCCTTTAATTTCTTAATTCAAAATATAAACTTTGACTCGGCAACACAGGTCCCTTTTAAGTATCAGCGTTCTGTCTATATCGGTTTAACAGTTTGGCCTTTTACATCAAATTACATAAACTTTTAAGACACCCTTTAATTTCTAAATCCAAATTTTATGCTTGTTGTTGTACTAAAGTTAGCAACCTGTCGTTATAAATTTCAAGCTGTTTAAAAGAATGGCCATATACATTAAGTTAAATGAACTATTGGGGCACCCTTTAATTTATTATTTAGAATATTATTAGTTGTTACTGTAACGGTAATAGCAATCAACATTCTGTCCAATTTGCAACCGTTTATCTATAACGATTCAAAAGATAGGCCCATATAGGTCACATATGGGGACACCCTTTAATTTTTAGATTTATTTTTGTATTACTTTTCGTCATTCAGAGCTATAGTGATACGTAGTTTTTTTTTTTAATTTTAAAGTGGTGCCCTTAACGGTTCATAATACATGTAAAACACATGTGTTTTATGGGGACACCCTTTAATTTTTAAGATTAGGAACTGTTTTCAAAATAAAAATAAATTTCAAAATCGATTTAGAAATATAAAAAAAGGAGCATTCAGTCGAATTGATTGATAACCTCCTTCTATTTTAAAGTCGGCGATCTTTTTAGTTCAATGTAATTTAAGGAACTAGGTCAATCATTAGTTCAGTAGTTCTTTTATTTCATTAGTTCATTTGCCCACTACTTTAGTATGTTTTATGTTAAAACCTACTGCTCGTAAATTAAAAACAAATATGAACTACGAAGCTCAAAGAACTATGCCGTTCTTGCTCTCGTAAATCTACCGTTTGCAAAGAACTGCAGGTACAAAACTTTACAATTGGTAGATTTTGAAAAATCTTAAAAAATCGTTTTAAAGAGTTTTTGACTTTATTTAGATTACATAAGGTGTGTTCGATAACTTTCGGCAGTTGAAAACGTCTCAAAAAAGCCCTGACGAACAATTTGACATTCTCTTGTTTCTTGAAAAGGCAGTTTCAAACTTTAATTTAAACATTTTAACAGAGCTTGTTCTTCTTATTTTTATTCATTGTGAACTGATGGCTTACTTTACGAGGAACAACAATTTCACAATTACCAATTTTCAAATCGAGGTGGGGAACGATAATTTCATAAGAACACAATTTTTGTTTATTCACGATAAGGAGTGATTATGTTTGTTTGTTCATAAGAAAATATTAGAGATATTTCAGCTTTTTAAGTAGAATATAAAAAGGAACGATAGATCCAACAAGCAACGTTTACATAGATTGATTCTAATTTTTATAGTCTACCGCACAGCTTTAAATTGACTAATAGGTGGCATGTAAAAAATGTAAAAAATAAATATTTTGTTTTAAGTCAACTCAAGCTGTACATTTGTGATGGTGGCCGGCAATTGGCCGATGATCGATGTAGATCTCTACCGCCATTCCATTGTAAAGAAAAACTTTTATTTCTTTACGAACTTTTTACAAAATTTTGAATCCAAAATTCACAAATTTTCATTACTGTTGCATTCATGTTAATGTTTGTTTATTTTATTTGTTACACTAAAAAAAAGTCATTTAAACATTTAAAACCTTTTGTAATTTCGTAAGCAAAGTACAATTTAATAAAAAAATCATTTTCAAAAACATTTAGATGTATAAACGATACTCGTACATTTATTTCTAAAAAAAAAAAAAAAAAACATGACATGAATTTTTAAACAATTCACAAAGCATCGATTAAATAATTTTTTTTTTACTTTTGTATTTTATTTTTAGGGAGAATATATAAAACACCCTGTACTATATGAACTTAGCTATAAATATGGTTTCACAGATAATTTGCCAGAAAGCGCCTTACCAAGTCGCCTTGAAGAAATCAAAGAAGCAATACGACGAGAAATTCGAAAAGAGTTGAAAATCAAAGAAGGAGCAGAAAAACTGAGAGAAGTTGCTAAAGATCGTCGTTCATTGAATGATGTTGCCGCTATCGTTAAGAAGAGTAACAGTAAAATCGCAGAGCTAAAATCTGAGTTGCAAGAATTAGAATCGCAAATATTACTAACACAAGGTAATACCATGACGTTTAACGATCGAGGTAAGTTGAAAGAAATATTTATTTATCAATTAATTAAAAACAACTAAGATTTGTATATTCGGCTAAGCCGAATCTTATATACCCTTCATCATATATGTGAATAAAAAAAAATATTGCGGCGACAGAGAATTAAAAAATAAAAAAAATTAATTAATTTTACATAAAAATGTCAATGGCTCTTAATGGGTTAAGCATTTTAAAAAAATGCTTGTATTTTCTGAAAGTCCTCTTCAAATGCTTTAAAATGATACCCATAATATTGATAACTTAAAAAATATGGTTCACAACTGCACTTTTTTAGGAAAAGTTCAGAGGTCCATAACTGGGAAAATAAAGGCGGGCGCTAATTTTTTCACTTGATTTTTATACCCTTCACCACAAAAAGTGGAAAAAGTGTATATCTAAGTTTGTCATTTCGTCATTCTACAATATCTATTTTCGACCCCATAAAGTTTATATATTCCGACTTCTTATGCATAGCGATCTCGTTTGTGCGATGTCCGTCTGTCCGTCCGTGTTAGTGTTAAAATCAAGTTTGCCGTGGCACTAGATCAGTTAGAAAAAATTTAAATACGCCAATCGATCAGACATAGTGTCGAAAGAGGTGTTATTGGAAATTAGCAAGATGGGTCCATGTCCTTCGACGCAGCGGGCAAAACACCGCGCCTACCTCTAATTTTTCTTTATCATTTGGAACAAGGAAGTAACTCCAATAAAAAAAACAAATATATGGGGCGATAGAGATTAAAAAAATAAAAAACATCAAGTAAAAAAATTGGCGCTCGCCCATATTTTCCGAGTAACGTGTCACTAAAATTTTCTAAATTTTTAAAATATCAATATGGATATTATTTTAAAGCTTTTGAAGCGATCTTTAAGGAAATACTTGAATTTTTTAAAAATGCCTAACCCATTAAGAGCCGATGGCATTTGTATGTATTTTTTTAGTTTTTTAATTCTCTGCCACCTCTAGACTTGTTTTTTTATTGGAATTACTTCACATAACAAAGTTTATTTCACTACGGGAGGACAGGCAGATATCGCTCAATCGCTCGATATAAGCTTTTCTTAGAAACGTCAAATAGTTCACTAAAGCATCTGTGTCCCAAATACAGGTCCTTACTCTCATTATGACAGCTTCTTCTTCTTCTTCTCTAAAGTAGAAAAGAAAAGCAAAAGTTAACTCGATTGAAAGCGTATTATTTTCTTTCACATTTTTTAGAAATCTAATTCATTTCCTTATTCCTAGTGCTTTAATATTTTGTGCAAACATATTCACTTAACCTTAAAAAACTGGCAGGGTTCAAAATTTTTAGAATTTATTCTTCAGACTTCAATTTTAGTTTTGGGGGGATAATAATTTTATATTATTATTTCTTAACTAATTTAAAGCATCGTTTCTGTAAAAAGTTTTCAATCCTTTTAAAAAGAAATGTCTGTAAATCGTTTTAGACATTTTGTCGCCAAGCGGAAATAATGTCAAATCGATTGGTGGTTCTCAGTTTACAAACGATGCAAACGCTGACGGACTTATATCCAGCGGTCATGAACAACTCAGTGCCAATGACAAGCTTCTCATTTCATTGGAAAAGCAGCTCAACATTGAAATGAAAGTTAAAAATGGAGCTGAAAATATGATTCAATCACTTCAGAGCGGTCATTACGGCCGAGATAAAAAGTTATTAGCAGAAGCTCAGCAAATGTTAACCGATTCAAAAGCGAAAATTGAATTTTTACGATTGCGTATACTAAAGGTTAAACAGAACAAAGAACATGCCCAGAAATTTTCACAACAAATTGCGATGGCAAACGCAAATGAAAATGGTTCAGTTGCCGGCTGTGTGTCTCCGCAACGTTTGGAAATATCTCTCGAAGAACGCATTGAAGAGCTGAGACATCGTTTACGCATCGAGGCGGCAGTTGTTGATGGAGCTAAAAATGTCATACGTATTTTACAAAACAGAAAAGTACCAGACAAAAAGGCTCTACACGAGGTAAGTGAAAATGTTTCGAAATCTATATAAAATCACTCTTGGTTTCTTTTTTTTTAATTTATTTTTTTTATTGGGTATTTTAAATTTTAATATGTAACAACATGTTGAAAAAAAAAAAACATAAATCACCAATAGTTTATTAAGTTGTGTTATTTTTTATTATTTATTTTTTTTCGAACGCAGAAGGAAAAAATAAAAAAAAATTCTTGAAGACTTTGATACTAATAACAAATAATTAATAAACTCTCATATTGCAGTCCTCAATCACATAATCTTTAACAACGTTTCAAAACAAAAAAGGAGTCTGCTTTTAAAAGAAAAAAATATGTGATTCCTGTCACAAAAAATTTTATTTTTATAAAAGTGATCTTTCGTAAACAGGCAAATTTTCGTAGAAAAAAATGCCTGTCTCAGACACATTTGTTTAACTGTTTTATTAAAGAGACCTTTGAAACGTTTTCTTTAGAAAAAAGTTACCTGTGCCAGACCATTTTATTTTAGAAAAAGTGACCTGTTAAAGACTAATTTTTTATATGGCCAGTGACCTGTGACAAACCAGTTTTTCTTTAGAAAAAGTTGCGTGTGACCTGCAGGCCTATTTTTATGGAACAAAGTATCCAATGACATCCTTTTGTAAGAAAGACTGCTTTTTAACCGTCATTTGCTTTAGAAAAAACTGCGTTATGACAGACATTTTTTGAGGAAAAATTTGGCCTTTCACAGACCAAGTTTCGTAGGCAGAAAAAAATTTAACACAGTGGCCTGAAGTGGCCTGTGACTGACTACTTGTTTTAGAACGAAATGGCCTGTGATAGAGCAGGGCCGGCCATAGACAAAACTATTGAGAAAATAATGGCTTTTGGACCATTTTTTTTTTTTTCAAAGAAAACCAGCATATTACAGACAAATTTTTGAAGAGGCCTACTACAAACAACCTCTGTAGAAAAAAGTCGAAAGAAAGAATCAAATTAAATTTCCTGTTTCTGTGAACAGAAAAACATTTTTCCGGCATTTGTGCACTGGTTTCGAAATATCAAAGCCAAAAATATATACAATCTCTTTTGTATCTTGTACATATTCATGAATGTATATCTGTTTATATGTGCATTAATGTATTGCGTATATAAACACATGATTTTCGGATCAAAAGAACAAAAAAAAAAAAAAAAAGAAAGAAAATAAGTTCAACACTTGTTTCCACAAAAAAAAAAACTTTCTAGCCAAATTGAAATCAGTTGTACGAGAGACGTGGTGTTGTTCGAAACGTTTAAAAAAATTAAACTCTTCTTTTTTTATGATTTGCTCTTTCTAATGAGTTTCTCAAATCATCAGATGTTACCGTAAAAAACATGTGTATCAAAAATAAAAAAATCAATTTTTATGTGCAGATATATTTAAATAATAAAAATATAATTAAAAAATATGTGCAAATTGTTTGAAAATAATAATTAAAAATATTGCATAATATTGCAAACAATAATTAAGAAAATAAGTTACATTCCAAATTAAAATAAAAAACTGAATTAAATACATAAAACAAAAATAAATATAAAAATAAAATGTGCGTACTCTGTTCTAAAAAAAGCTCTGAATATTATTTTTAAAAATGTAGGTACGCAAATGTTTGCATATGAGCGATTGTGTATGTTCGCATCACTTTTATACAGTGAGCTACATATGTATGTAGACATTCGAATCGAAACAAAAACCTTTCGAAAATCATATTAAATATGCTGCAAGTCTAATGCTTTATTTTTATTAAAATAAATGAATTTATTTACTTTTTTGATTTTTTATTTTTGTTAACGTAAAAGATACATTCGCATTGTAATCCAATTGATTTACACAAATAAACGTATACAAAAACAACAATGAACTGCTATGAACTTGCAAAAAATAATAATTTTAAGGCAAAATTAAACAAAATTTTTAATACGAAAAAAATTATGTTTTCAATAAAATAAAAATGGAATTTCCTTAAAATTTCTAAAGGGAAAAATTCTTGGTGTTTTGGAATATAACAGTTTGGTGTTTGAGGAATACCAGAGGGTCGAGGATACTCTAAACGGAATTGGGTAAAAAGGAAGTTTTTAGTACTTTTAAAATTTTGGATAAAATCTATTGATGATCTCAAAGAGCATTGGAAAAGACAGGAATATTTTCCTGAACAAATGAACAAATTGTTTTATCACTTCTAAAAAAACACGATTTCTTTTCTTTACATTTATCTCTCTGTCTCTTAAAAATATCTTTGTTAAAAGCAAAAACAGAAGTAACAGTTTGTCAAAACTAAAAAAGACTACGATTATTGATTGTCGAGGCAACGGTTGCGGCAATAACACAAAAATAAAATTATTATGAAATCAAAATATGCTTTTTGACAAGAAATTACCCATTAAAAAATTTAGAATACAATGACAAATTCTTAACAAGCATTCCAAACGAAAAAAAATAAGAAAAATTAAATTAATTAAATTAAGACACAATACACACAAAAATGTGTGTGAAATATGCCTTTTTATGCTTGAAACACATAAAAAAATTTATAATGCGAATAGTTTTCCTTAATATGTCGACCACTGTATAAGAAAATAATTGGGTTTGCATGTGTGTATAGTAGGTCATGTGAAAATATTAAATTTTATTAGCTGCGACACATGTACATACAAACATACACATTTCCCTCTCAAATCTACAGTGTCAAAAACTTTACTAGTCGATTCCATTGCGAGTATGCAAAATGCAACTCTAAAAAAATTTTGTGATTTATACAGCTTTTAATTTACAAAGCTAATTCTGCAATTAGTCGGCAGTTAAATGAAAGTGAAGACACAACTTTCATTAAATGAAAATAATTTTTAAAGCCCAAATAATTAGAGATTAATTTTTAATTTTACCTGACTGACTGACTGGCAATTAAATGGAAGTTAAAAAAATTTTCATTTAACGCAGCATAATTTATTACGTTTTTTTTTTCCGTCATTCCTCCTTTAACTAAATGTTTTCAAATTATGAGTCAACTCTTAAAGAAAGTGAAAATTTATTTTCCGTTTAAATTTTAAAAATAATCAATATGGAAGTGAAAGTTTGCCGTTTAGGGAGTTTTTAATTTTTTTTTTAACTCCTAAAAGTATGCTAGGATTTTGTTTATATCAGTCCTATTCCATTTCCGGTTCTAAATGCTGAAAAAAAATATATTCATGTATGTGAATCAAAACTTATTTTATTTTTAAATTATAATTCGAAAAAAAAAATAATAAACTGCAATTTATAATAAAATAAGTGCTATTTGAATTGACACCACTGTAAATAAATATATATGCATGTGTATGCGTGTGTATACATACACAAACATTTAAAAATAATTTATATAAAAAAGAAGTTCTATAACATTCAAATGATCCACATAATTTATAATTTTTATGATGCAAAAATACAAATTTTGCTGTGCAAAAGAAGAATATTTTTAAAATAGAGCGAATCAATCTTTTCTTCTAAATGATGCTGTAAATAATTAAGTTCATTAAAATATCCTAAAAATAAACGTGTGTTTATGTATGTGTTTATATATTATTAAATACATACGTGTGTACAAACCTGTGCAGACAGACATGCGAGAAAATACCTGATAAAAACGCTATTAATTGGAAAACCTGCTGGCGACCGCCGTTATTGTTTCCTAAAATATATTTCATTTGTTTGAAATTTGTCCTACTTTTTTGTTTTTTTGTTTTTTGTTTGTTAAAATTTCTTTAAAGACATAATGAAACAATTTGAATCTCAAGTGTTTACTCAAGATAAAATAAAAATAAAAGAAATAAAAATTAAGAAGATGATAAAACAGAGTGTTGTGTGGGATGAAATAATTTCAAATTAACAAAAACATAAACAGATCTAAAGAGAAAAAAAAAACTCGCATTGAAATAAACGTAAAGAAAGTAGTGATGATGCCGTAAAATAATAAACAACAACACCAACTAATAATTGGTATTTAAAACATTTCAAAATTTAAAATGAGTAATCGTGATCAGCCACCGCCGTCTGCTAATGAAAAAGGCTTTGAAGCGGGGGGATATGCACAAGAATTTCGTCGAAATAATTCAATAACCAGAGCACCTTTGCCCCATGAATTAACAGCAGAATGGACAGTTAATGCTCAGTTGAAATTCGCCAGAGCTGGAGAGACTGTCGAAAAGAAATTTAGTACAAATGATGCAGTTCAGCCTGTACGTGTTTTATACAAATGGAGCACTAACGATGATAATGCATCATCAAGCTGTCCACAATTCGACGATGACGCACGTTCACAAAATCCTAGAAAGGTGAGAAAGCTGCTTATTTTCTCAAAATTTCTCACATTTTTTTTCTTATTCTTGTGTTTTATTTTCTTTGTGTTTGTTTGTTTGCTTGTTTCCATTTATTAAGAGCACAAAAAATTCTGAAATTCAAAAAGACGGTAGTTTTCGTTCAACAGCATCGTCTATAACATGTCGTGAAATTGGTAGAGCCGATTCTGCATTCAGCAGCTCAAATAATTCAAACAAACTTCAAAACGATACTTTAACTCCTGAAATCAAGAACTTTTATGGTACCAGATGTCAAAGTACTTGTAATATAACTGTAACTGCTGTAGCTGATTTTTTATCACCAGCCGACATTATCCAGCAACCAACTGAAAGTCAACAAAATGAATCGAAACCATTTGTTTTCAACACCACAGCCAGTTGTTACACTGTACAACCCGAAAAGGTATTTTATTTGAATAAGTGATCATTAATTGGATATGCAAATGCAAATTTTAACATCAGACTCTAAAAGTACATTAGCAAAAGGTGAAAGTTATACGAGGGGAGGTCAATAAGTCTTTTTAAAAATATTACATTTCTCAAATTGATTTCTTTATCACAAAGTAATTCCCCCACTAACTAAACACTCTACAAAGTAGGATTGATTTTTAAATTGGCTTTTATTTGGAAAGGTCGCAACGACTTGGAGCTTAAATGGGGCGTCATAATGCATTTCCTTGATATCTTTTTTTGTATTTTTTTTTTTTTATTATTTGTTTATGCATTTTTTGACGACCCGATGTTTATAACTCTATAGACCTCACAGCAAAAATTATGTTGCTTTTACTACTGCCCTTGCTGTCTTTGAAAAGAATTTTCTGATTAAATTAAATGCATCGACTGATTTCTTGAAACATGAAATAATTGTTAATTTTTCCATGTCAATATCGATTTGTACAAAGCAACATAATGATTAAGTCTTCTTTTAAAGCTTAACGTTCTTATCGCTTTTTCTACATAATTGAATAAATTGTTTTTTAAAAACTGAATGTGTGATATCGAAGTTAAAGTTTTGCAGGCTCGCTTTCTCACTTGCAGCGTAACCGCAATATTTTTTGTCTCCGCACCTGCAAATTTCACTGTCAAATCTGTTAAAGGTTTATTAATTCTTTCTAAATGGTCCAAAATGGTGATTATCTTTTTCTGCTGCTATTAAGAATTCTCTTCGTTATTTTTGCAGTCCAATTAAAACAATTTTCATGAAACGCATGGAAATGCTCCGATTGCATAAATTCAAAAATTTGCACAATAAAATTTTAACGTCTTTTAAACAGTTGATAGCCAAGTTATTTTAATTGCAATTAATTTTAAACAGCCTTCTTGTTCAAAAGAGAAAAAACGTACAAATTTTCGAGATGCTGTTTGCCAGACAAGTGATATTGAGACGAAGCATTTTGGACAATTTGCACGCAAACGAAATGCTTTAGAAAGACGAGATTCCCGAAAATCCTATGACTATAAAAGAACTACAGTGGATGATGTGGTACAGAAGCCAGGTTATATAAACCGTGCTAATAATGAGGATAACTCTTTTTTGGTAAAATTAAAAAAAAAGACATTGAAAAAAAAAATAAATTTAAGAAATATTTAATTATTTTTTTCTTCTTGTTATTTGTTAACTTAGCCTTCTCAAATACCTTCATCTGTCCAAACGTCAAAATCGTCTTTGACTCCTGGTGTTTCTTCATTGATTGGAGGAGAAAGTGTTGGAGCTTGTGCGGCCGAAAAACCTGCACATTCCGATTTACAAAAGAAACCTCGTACTGTTCATATTGATGTTTATTGCACTGGCTCCGAGGACGATGAACAAGCGGATGCAGAGTCTAGTTCGGATTCAAAAGATGACGATAAGAAAATTGATCAAGAATCAAATTCAACATTTCAAACTGTTTTGGAAAATGAGCAAATGCGCTTAAGACATCAGCGCATAATAGGAAGTTCTCTGCCACGACGATTAGCAGATAATAGTGGTGCAGCTTTGTTATCTAGTCAAATACCTGATAATTCTCATCATGCCTTAACAAAATCTAGCACTGCTGACGAGATTCAGGAGTCAAAACAACTTTTGTTTCGTAAACATGTGGGGGATCAAAGGGCGGTTAAACTTCAAAACCTCCGGCAAAAATACTTACGCCAATCATCGGATGATACTTTAAGTTTTGGTTATCCAAACTCCTCAAGGTCAACTGTTCGCGATAACACTTGCAGCAGTGTATCCAGCTTATTAGCTGGACAAGACATTGCTGAAGCGTCATGTAAAGAAACTGGCGAACCAGATGATCTTTTATATTCTCTAACTAAATCCGATAGTTTTGAATATGAAAATGCTTTGGATCGCTTAAGAATAAGACAAATGGAGCGCCTGTGGTCCCGCAGTCTTTCAAACGAGGATGAAACAAAATTACCAGGGTCCAGTACAATGCAACATGAAAGTAGCAATTTACGAAGCATTTCAGAAACAACAACATCTCCAAGAAAGTCTCCAAATCCCCTGGTAGTTCTTCAAGAAGAAACTTTTAATTCTGATCTAGAAGTTTTTTCCGAATTAGACCACAATACAGACACAGCTTTGCCAATACACGATGATGCAACGAATTATAAATTTCAACAAACTTCTCATTTCTCTCGCAACAAACCTGGATTCTTACATTTTTTTGGACCAAACTTGGAGAATTCTCAACCCACAGATGAACCGCAATCTGTACCCGTAATACAAAATGATTCAATAATGCCGTTTTCAAATTACGACTCCGGTCTACAACGCTGGAAAAGTGAAACTCGTGAAAACTTGTCGGCATCTGCTACACCAGCCTTAAGTAGACAAGCTTCGCCACAACCGCACCCACCGCATCAAACTTCTCCTTGCAATAAAAATTTCCAACGCAGTGGCAGTGAAACGCCTATGAGTACTACCGTAGTGACACCGACACCGGCTAGACGTTTCGATATGCACAGTCGTCCTAGCCCTGCTATCAGTGAGTCATCTACACAACCCCCACCTTTTGGTTATTCCTTGGAATATCTTGATAAAGCGAAAATGTTTGGAAAAGTAGTAGCAGCACGTAAGCCTGGTCATCATATCGGTCCTACTAAAAATCCTAATTGTTCATGCGAAAGCTGTCGAAGATGGTTTGCAGAACGTTTCCAAACACGTGGACGCATTTTCTCATTAGGCGAAATGCCTGCCTTAAAACGACCATCATAAGACCTATCGACCGACCTACTTGTGCTTTAGCGTTTAAAATTAAGAAACTGCCACTCAGAATTAAATTTTAATATTTGTTTCCTGCATTTTCTTTTGTATCTTCATCCTAACAAATGCTTTAGATAGATTAAGATTAAAATACCTATTTTTTTTAGTGAAATTGTTGTTGTACTAACAAAAATAAATATTTAAAAAATCTCATTTTTAGCTATTTCAGGGTTGTCATTATTAAAATGTAAGAAAAATTTCATTGCGTAAGTAAAATTAATTTTTGATTTTTTTTCCTAAATATTGAAAAAAATTAAAAGAAACCAAGAGGAGAAAAATATATTTTTATAAAGAACAAATTCATTCCTAATTATTTTATTTAACAAACTTTTAAAGGCCCACGTTCGTTTATCGGAATCATCTCGCAAGTTGGATTTATTGCGTCATTCGTTGGATTTGAGACGTCTTGAACTACCGGCTGATTCCTCAGCAGCTCAACAACTTAAATGTGAATTGCAGTCGGTTCAACAAGCTTCCTCCCCCGTACCATTCAATTACACCTCCCTGCAACCGTTCCATGGTGGCTTATTGGGTGGTAAACCGTATCAGCAGGTATCCACTTTAGGTCGGTGTGCTAGTGTTACTGGAAAACTTGAAGTGCGTTTAATGGGTTGCCAAGGACTTTTGGAGGATGTTCCCGGAAGATCGCGGCGTGATAAAGACAACAATTCTAGTCCAGGTGATTTGCGAAGTTTTGTTAAGGGTGTAACATCGCGCAGCAGTTCCAAAAGTTATTCGGTCAAAGATGAAACTTCGTCAGAAATAATGGCTGTTATAAAATTGGACAACATGACCGTTGCTCAGACATCTTGGAAACCTTGTTCACAGCAAGCTTGGGATCAAAGATTTTCCATAGATCTAGATCGCTCTCGCGAACTCGAAATTGGAGTTTATTGGCGCGACTGGCGTTCCTTATGTGCTGTAAAATTTTTGCGGTTAGAGGAGTTTATCGATGATGTTCGGCATGGTATGGCACTGCAATTGGAACCACAAGGACTCTTGTTTGCCGAGATAAAATTCTTAAATCCAATGATTTCACAAAAGCCGAAACTACAGCGTCAACGAATGATTTTTAACAAGCAACAAGTAAAAAATATTCCACGTGCCAAGCAGATGAATATAAATGTTGCAACTTGGGGCCGATTGCTCAAACGAAATGCTCCGTCTAATACAAATCTGTCTGGAGGAAAGATGTCAACTTCTGCCAGGGAAAGTGAATCGCCTATATCTCGCACACCTTCGTCAGGCACGTTAAACCAAGAACCAGAACCATATTCTCCTGGAGTTTTAGCTCAAAATATGCAATGCGATCCTGAAGTTTCAATTATTGAGCATGTTGAGACACCAGGAGAATGTCCAGATCCGGCTGTATCTGGCCTAAGCGGCAAACGTCCGCTGTCTATGCAAGGTATTGCTGCCTTGCCTCCAGAAAATGTATCGCAACAACAGGCCCAAAAACAACAAAACACCATCGCTGTTGCAAACAATAATCTTCATTTAAATATAGCGGCCAAACATTCACAACCAAATCCAATACCAAAACCTCCAACAAGTGGCTCGAAACCGAATACACCAACTGATGTTCCACCACCACAAATGCCGGCATCTCTGCCTCCTAAATTAGATCAAGAGGTAAGTGTTTGTTCTTTTCTTTTTTTTTTAATGCTTTAATTAAAAATGTAAATATATAACAACGCATGTCTATAACATTTCTCCTTACTCTTTCGCTCTCTCTCTCTCTCTATCTGGTTACCTGTCTCTCTCTCTCTGTCGCTCTCTATTAACTGGCCTTCATTATTAAAACATACATATAGTACTGTGCTCTCATATGCATATGAATGAATCTCGTGTAAGCAAAAGTAACTCGGATAAGAAAAAGACCCTTTTTACAAAGTGATTTATTTTTGTGACTTTTTTTTTAATTTTGAAGAACTCGGTCTGTTTAAAATCTACGTCTGAGTTCCAAAAGAAATTTTATATTTAATTTAAAAAATAAACATTTTATTTCGACAAAAAGATTTTCGCATATAAGACCAGACCTAACGTAACGACAAATACAAAATTAATAATTAACTCTTCTTCTATTGATATATAATTTTTTTTTAAATTGTTCGTGATTTTATTAAAATAAAATTATCACCTTTACGACAAATAATTAATCCTTCGATTTATTATATATTTTTTTTAAATTATAAATAATTAAATTGATTAATTTATTATCGATGTATCAGTTAAAAGAATTTTTGTTTAAAAAAACACCGATTTTTTATTTTTAATTTTTGTAAATTATTAAAAAAAAACACGGAAAATTACGGCACTCGATATCGATCGAAATTTCAATAGAATTTTAATGTAAATTTCGATCGATGTTGAATGCCATAATTTGCCCACTGTTTTTCAAATATATGCAGAAAAGAGTGTGAAGCTAATTTTTTTTAAACTTGTTTCAGTTAAATAGACACTTTTTATATTAAAAGTTCAATCTTTTTTTTGTGTAGCAGATAAATAGGCGATAAAAAAAGAAATTTTAATGTTTTGCGTTGAATTATTTTATTTAAATCTCCGGAAACATCGGCAGTGTGTTAATATCCGTCATTAAAATTAAAAAAAAAAACGCCATCAACACATTAAAATATTAAAAATTTTTATTACAAAATCAGCCTTTTTATATAAACTACAGCTCTGGTTGCCTGCTATTTAATTAAAATATAACTGAACAAAAAGACCTTGGAAAAATTTTTATTTTATTTGAATAAAGAATTCTTGTGTGAAAAATTTAACTTGTAAATTAACCCGAATCATAAAAATCTTTAGAAACTGGCTTCCTTTAGGATGACACAGTAACAGTTTCTTTTTGTTAATTTCTATTATTTTAAAAATTGCTATTGTATTTCTTAATACTCTCCATACTGAGTGTCTATTTGTATGTATGTATGTATGTATGTATGAATGTACATATGTAGGATTATGAGTTGATGTACTATATGCTCGTGTGTATGATATGAACATAAATTAAAATGCTTTCCTTTCCATTTCTATTTGTATTTGTATCTGCTTATTAGCGATTGCTTTTTAGCCGTGCTGTTTTACTTTAGACAAATTCGTACTTTGTTTTGCTTGTTTTATTATTGTATTTTCTTTTTTCTTGCTCCTTTAAACATTAAATGCCTGCAAAAACTATATTTGACATATTTTTGTCCGCTAACAATTGTCGACACAACAACAAATACAACAACAGTTACAAAGTGTCTTGAGTGAATTTGACTTTTTAAATCAATTGGATTCGCAACCGAATACTTTACAGCGTCCCCAAGAACGCCAACATGCTTTACAACAACAGCAACTGCCTCAAGCAACTGTGTTGCATACAACACAAAAATTTCCCCAACAGATATTTCAACAAGGTTGTGTTGCGTCAACTAAACATCATCAAGTTGTTCAATATCAAAATGCCCTACCTAACCAGCCTCAGTTGCCCCTGTTTGTATATCATCAGTCATCACCATCCGCTGCAGCATCAGAGTCATTTACTATCCAAGCAGCTTCGAATAGTCCTTCAATACCATCATCATCATCATCATCAACATCATCGTCATTATTTTCATCAAATACTATTGCAGCCATTTCAGCAAATCAAATAACAAATTTATCTAACAATAACAATAACAGTAATAATAAAAGCAATAGCAATAGCAACAACAACAGCAGCGAACATATTAACGAAAGAAGTTGCCGTTTTATAATGAATACTGAATCTCAAAAAAATCTTAATTTAAATATTCAACAGCCTAAAACGCAGCCACAGCAACAACAACAGCAGCAGCAGCAACAACAACAGCAGCAATCGCCACCCATAACCACTAGTCCTTTTATTATGAACGATTATTATCATCGTCCAGTACTAGCGATGCCACCTGTTGTCTTAATGGGTGGTGACCGAGATCATGACACAAATAGTCCCATTATTGAAATGCCCCCTTCCCCAGCTCCCATTGTTGAATATCCGGAGGATGATGATAACAGCATTCTTCATCAATATAGCATAGGGATTGGCGACGGTTTCCAAGTAGAGGTTCGAAGATATTTTTTTTTTGTTTTTTGTTATTGTTATTTTTATTAACCCCCAAAACTAAGCAAAATGTTATGCAAACATGCAATTTAATAATGAAATTAATTTTTTCATTCGGAATTTAATCGTAAAAAAGTGATCGATCTGATCGGTCTTTACAATAATCGTTGCTTCACTACATATTTAAATCAACAGGATTTTTTCTTTCGCGATTAAGGCTTAAAAACGACCAGGGGGCAAATTATGGCATTCGATATCGATCGAAATATCTTTAGAACTTAAACTTAAATTTCTAGCGATATCGAATGCCATAATCTACTCCCAGCTCTGCAACGGTTATTTAGAATAAATAAGAAATGTTTCTTCATTTAATATTTTCAAAATTGTTATTAAATTTTAATTGTTGAAATTGATATTTTCATTTGTTTTGCATAATGTTTGTTTTTAGTTCAGTTTTGTGATTCTAATTTTTCAGTTATTGTTTTTACTAATAAATCTAATTTGCTGCAATGTTACTACAAAAAAATTACTGTAGTATCACCCTCCCTACCAGTTGTCAATTGTTCTATTCATATTCTTAAATAAAAAAAAAAATATAAAAAATACAGTTTGTAAAGAGAAAATGGCATTTTGGCTAATGTTGATTGCTCTCTCTCTCTCTCTTTAAACTGTGAATTTCAATGGAAAACCAAAACATAAAATCTTTGATTTTTTTCATTACAAAGAGCCCGTTTAATGTTGTTTTCACCTTTGTTGGAGTAGTTTTGTAACAGACAAACCGAAATAAACGCGTTAAGCGCAAAAATATCATACCTACATAAGAGCGTCAACTTTGTGTCTTAAACTGTAATATGAACTCATTTTATTTTATAAAACCCTCTGTATAGAAATAAAAAGAGAGAAAACTGCTAGATTGCCCTGAAAAAACTAAGCTATCATCACTCTTCAACAATAAAAAACAAAACCAGCTCCCAAGCAGCCAACTTCACTCCCTAATGCACTGTTCAAATTGGTTTTTCCAATTGCTAATCGTTGACGCCCCGCTATTATGATTTGCTTCATGCATTTTGTATGTACATGAGAATTTTTGACAGATAGATTGCGCTTTACACGCTAACTGCCATCCCTAAATTAGCACGTAAAGCGCAAGATATCTGTCAAAATTTCTCATTTACATACAAAATGTATGAAGCATCCCTAAATAGCACGGCGTCAACGCTTAGCAATTGGAAAATCCAATTTTGACAGCGCGTAAGGTAATGCAGTTGCCTGCAAGCTACTGTTATTTACATATTTTTTTGTAGTATTTAGAGAACGTTATAAAACAGTAATGACATTCTAACTTTTTTCGGGTTTCTCTAGCGTTTTTATCACTGTTTTGCATTCCATTTTATAGGGTTTTATTAAAAATGATAAGTTAACATTACTGTTTACAACAAAACGTTGCGCTTTTATTTAGGTATGCATTTTAGCGTAAAAGCCATGCGTTATTTTGCGTCGCGTCTTACGCGCTAATTTAGGTATGGCTGTAATTTAGGTCGCTTAAAGCGTTTGTTTACATTATGACTCCTTTGTTGAAGAAATGAGAGAATTTTTTGATATTGATTCAACCCATTTTTCTACGCATTTATTCGTAACAAGTGGTGCCACAAAGTGAAGGTATTAATTTTTCAACAATATGGAAAAACATCCATCGTAGCAACACTGCTCATGCACGAAAAAAAGCGAAAGAGAGCCAGGTGGGATACAAGTAGAAGTCATGTTTATGATAAAAGAGAGTCATAAATATTCATTTCATGCTTATTTTGACACGCCGTAAAGACCAGGATTCACTATTATACACAATCGTACGATTTAATCACACACAAATCTGACAGTATTCTGTCCTATTTTAAATATTGTTTTAAAGTGGCATGGTAGGTGCCACACTATTATACAAAAGAGATGCAAAAAACAGATGCTTTTAATATTTTGTTGTTGCTTGCTCCTCATCTTTAAAAATATCAACTCTGATCGCATAGAAAAAATCATTTTATGAATTATTTCATAAGATTATAAAATCGTACAGATCTGTCAAAAAGTCTGTCACACACATACACTTTTTATCGACACTATGCAATTTTTGACAGATCGTACGACTGAGTATGATAGTCAATCCTGGCCTTAAGCTTGTAGCCGTCACAAAGCGTATAATGTTAATTGGCTTAAAGTTTCCCTCCGTTGAAAGGTATACTAGAACAGACACCATTATTATCATTTCAATTCCGTTTTAAATATGGCTTAGGACCGTGATATTTTAAGGGTTTCGTACCAAAAGAGTAAAAACGCACCATATTGTTTTTTATAAAAATTCTATTCGTCTGGTAAAGGGGTCTTTATCTATGGAAACGTAAAAGCCAATCACTTGAAATTTTCATAGAAATTGTATTTGTGTTGTATTACATCCGCGACAACAAAAAATACTTAAATCAAAATAAAAATTGAAGTCAGTCCTCAAAGAGATGTGTTTTTTTTCTCCTTTCACGTTTATGGCCTTTAATGGCTTTCAAACCACAGACTATGAAATACAAATAAAAATTAAAAGGTGTCCCTATAGAGACGTAATATTCACGTATACTATCACATCTTAAAATAGGCTGACATTTAAATTTTACACAAAAGTGTGTGCGTCCAACTCGCAATTGGCTGATTGAAATGTTCTTCGAAATTTGTTTTGCTTGTTGTTTTTCCTGAAACATCGACAACTATTCTTTCGAACCCTTTTTTAATTTAAATAAATAATTGCCTCTGTTGTTAACAATAAAATTTGCTTTGAAAGATTTTAGTTTGTTTTTATTTTGTGTTTCGTGTTCATTAAAGATTTGTGGCCTTTTTTAATAAAAACAAAATAATAAATCGAAATAAAAGCCAAAAGTCAATTAATAAAATCGACGCGTCGTAATTTTTTTTGTCTTTCACCGATTTATGAGTTAATTTTGTGTTACTATATATGTGTGTGTGTATGTGTGTATTTTAATGCTAAATGTATGAATTTATGTTGTAATGCCAGTTGTTGTCAAACTTATCCTTTACTTTTAATCACTTATTAAAATTTATAAATTGTTTTTTATTAAGAAAATGGAAATCTTAACATAAAAGAGGTTTAAAAAAAAAGATTTAATTTTAAAATTAGGAATTTGAAAAACCATGCAGAATGCAAAATGCGATATAGAGATTAAAAGAAAATATTTTGTGTTCAAATGTATAAATAACGAATTTGCTAACATTAATCTTTTACTTTTTTTCATTTTATTTTTATCAATTTCTTTTTGTCTTAACACTTTTTATAAATCACACTCATTCAACATAACCGAAGAACACTGCACAAGTCCAACCTAATGACATTAATGGTTTTGTTTATCTGTTACATTATTTAATTCTTTCATAGTAGAGTCGATGTTGTGACTTATAAAAGATCAATATGGGATGCCCATGCAATTTGTTTTTGTAAATTTTTTCTGCAATCAACTTATCATCTGGTAGTTGAGAAAAAGTTACTCTACAAATAACAAATTTAAGGGGAGGGATTTTTGTATTATAATAACTTCTGGTAGAGGTGATTGTTAGAAGATCTTAATTTGAAAATTATGTATTTTGTTTTTGTAAAATTTAGTTTTTAATCTGAAAAAGTATCGAAAAAGTTACTTTTATGAAAAAATGCTCTACAAAATGCTGGCAGGGATTCGTTAAATAGCAGATTTTTCGTTTGCAACAATTCTATAGATATGTTGATATCATATTAAATACATCCATTTTCCAAAATCCTTAAATGTCACAAAATAAATATTTGAAAAAAATTATAACCTCAAAATATTTGTAAAAAATTAACAATTGTCCTTAATTCAGAAATGTTTTCACCTACTTTTAACAAAATAATTTAATCTCTAAACATGTCGTTGGTGTAAAGAAAAATCTAAAAAAAATAATATTTCAGTCGTTTCAAAACAAAATTCACAAAAATGCCACCCACTCTTGTTGGCTAAACTTCCAACAAGAATATATTTATTTATTTATTTATTCTAAATAAATTTAATCGTTAATAATCTTTTTCATTCGAGGATTTCTCGTCAACCCTAAAAAATTTTTTTTTTTTTTGAAATCTGAATATTTAGTGGCAGGTGTACAAAACCACAGCGCCAGAGTATCCCACAAGTTTTTAGATATATTTAACTTCTCTCCAGGAACTGCACATCGACCTTTACCTTCGTATAGGAAGTGAGGAATCCTGAACAGGATATTTGTATAGAAAATTATTTTAATTTGTTGAACGGTGGACACTCTTAAGTGCCAGTTGAAAAAAACACGTGCGCGTTGCGTCTTTAATTATAACCTTACTTTTTAAAAGAAGAAGGATCTGCTCGCACACAGATGTTTCTCCTTGGAAACAAAGTAGCAAACTGTAATAAAAAAATTTAAAAAAAAATGCGTTTTTTGTTAAATTTACTGTTGGCAAAAAATTATTGATTATAATTTTATTACTAAATTAATAAATATTATTTTTAATTAAAAGAAACACAATACATCTGTAATTATTAGCACACATTCATACTCACAAAAAATTAATTAATAATTTTATTTTTGTTGTTGTTTTTTTTTTAACAAAATGCTAATGTTGTTTTATAATTTTTTTTTACAATTTAGATTATACCACAGTTTAGCAGCATTTCTTTAAGCAACAACAATTTGCAGCAGCAACACTATTTAAAACAAACGGAGTTATCACCAATAATACAAGAACCTCCAACACCTATTATTTTCGGGGGTCATGTATCAGCTAGTGAGGCCACTGCGCCACAATTTCCACAGCCTACTCAGAGACAAAATTATCACCAACAACCTCAAGCAGCTTCGTCGGCAGCATCTATTCAACAACAACAACAACAACAGCAACAGCAACCCATTTATCAAAATCAATTTGAATTACAAAATTGTACAGTGGGTCAACAAAATGTTCGCCGCAATGTCGCCAGAGGTTTACAATATCGCGATTCGGCCTACGAATCTAGACGTCAATCACAAAGCGTTATCGCTTCGCCAGGCGTTCTATCCATGGACAATTTTCGTATGTTGAGCGTTTTGGGACGAGGTCATTTCGGCAAAGTGATATTGTGTCAACTTCGTACGAATAATCAATATTTTGCAATTAAAGCCTTAAAGAAAGGTGACATAATAGCCAGAGACGAAGTTGAATCGTTATTAAGCGAAAAACGTATATTCGAGGTGGCAAATGCCATGCGTCATCCATTTTTAGTTAATCTATTTGCCTGTTTTCAAACTGAGGTAAAAATGAATGAACATGAATTCATTGATTTACGAATTAAAACTTTTTTTCTTCTTTTTGCTTTTGTTTGTAGCAACATGTCTGTTTTGTAATGGAATATGCTGCCGGTGGCGATTTAATGATGCACATTCATACGGATGTATTTACGGAGCCACGTGCTGTTTTCTATGCAGCCTGCGTTGTTCTCGGTTTACAGTATTTGCATGAAAACAAAATAATTTATCGCGACTTGAAGTTGGATAATTTATTGTTGGACACCGAGGGTAATTGACACTTAATTAAGAATAGAAACTAAAAAAAATTATTAAATAAATTTTCTATTAAAATACAATCTGATTTTTGAAAAACAGAAAAATTATTGATTTTGAAAAAAAAAAAATGCACTAAAACAAAGACATTTTTAGGTTATGTAAAAATTGCTGATTTCGGTTTGTGTAAGGAAGGGATGGGATTTGGTGATCGTACTGGTACATTCTGTGGAACACCGGAGTTTTTAGCACCTGAAGTGTTAACAGAAACATCGTATACTAGAGCAGTGGACTGGTGGGGCTTGGGTGTATTAATTTTTGAAATGCTGGTGGGCGAGGTAAGTTAAAGAAAGATATTTTACGTTAAATAAACTTATTACAACAAGTTATCATTTTCAGTCTCCCTTTCCTGGTGATGATGAAGAAGAAGTTTTCGATTCGATTGTTAACGACGAAGTTCGTTATCCAAGATTCTTGTCTCTAGAAGCAATAGCAATTATGCGTCGGGTAAGCGTTACTTAACTGCTCTAAAGATACAAAATAAAAAAGTGCTGTTAATACAAAAACTTGAAACAAAATTAAATTAAAATAATTATTATTATTTTATAACCTTCACCGCAGATGGAAAAACGGAATAACTAAGTTTGCCATTCCGTTTTTGATTTCTACAATATCAATTTCAGATCCCATAAAGTATATTTTCTAAGTCCGTCTGTCCGTCCGTATTTGTGATGAAATTAACTTTACCAAGGACTTAGAAAAAATTTAAATACGCTAATTGATCAGACATAGTTTCAAAAATCTTGCTATTAATAATCAACAAGATCGGTCCATGACATTCGGGAAAGTAGACCAAACACCACGTCTGCCTATAATTTTTCAATATCAGTTGAAACAAATCTAGTTTAGTAAAGTAACTTTAATCAAGAAAACAAATGCATGGGGCGATAGAAAATTAAAAAATAAGAAAAAATTGGCGATAGCCCATATTTTCAGAATTATGGGTCTTTAACCTTTTAATAGAAAATACGTATGTATTTGCACTATAATTTTTGAGACATCAATATGGGTATCATTTAAAAGCTTTTGAAGAGATATTTCAGAAAATACTAAACGATTTTTAAAAATGATTAACCCATTAAGAGCCTTTGACATTTTTATGTAATTTTTATTTTTTAATCATCCTTATTCTGCGTTTCGATTCGAATTAAAGTTTTCTCCGTCTGACAACTTTGGTATTCTGCGTTTCGATTCCGCTCAGTTTCTTTCGATTGTATGTATTCTGCGTTATGATCCGAACTCCGTTTTTTTCAGTTGCTTTTTTGTTAACGGAGGGGTTTTTTTTTTATTTGTGTTTTTTTGTCCAGATTTACACTATGCAATTTTTTGAGGCATTTTTTCTCAATTCCTTATTTAAGTTGCAGCGATATGCGTTATTTAAAAATAAACATAAGCAAAAATAATATACCCTCAAAATCCCAGTAATACCATATTGCTTACTCCTCTTGCTTCACCAACAAGCAAAAATTTCATGCAAGTTTCATGAAAAATTGCCTAGTCTAAATGCGGTATTAGTTAAAAAGTTAAAAATTGAAATAAATGTAACTAGAAAATGAGATAAAATGTTCAGAAACGGTTTAGAAAAACACTTAAAATTATTGTAAACTGATTTAATTAATTAAATTAATTTTCTTTTGTTTTAAATTGTTAATTTTTGTACCCGAATCTGATGTGTTTTTTTATGTATTACGGGTCAAAAACAACAACTGGCAGATGTAATGGCATCTAAAGCAGACATTACATGTGAATATCACCAGCGATTAAAGAAAGAAGTAGCAGCGTTCTGAGAGGAAGTTGCAGGAATCCTCAATGCACTAGATCCGTTAATAAAAAATGCCAGCGCAAAAATTAGTTGCCGTGAACAACTAATTTTTATTTTGTGTTCATATTCTTTTTTTATTTTATTTAACAATTTTTTTATCAAACTTCATCAAAAAATTATTTTTAATTATTAAACATACAACTTTTTGTATTAAATTTACATTTCTTTATGAAAATGATAACAAACTTGCTTATTTTGCTATTTCATTTCCACATTCCACAGTGATGCTATTAATTTTGTAAACATTGTTGTCTTCTTCATTTTCTTTCGATTCCGTTTTTCTACAGAATACCAATTTACGATCGCAAGGGAACTAAATGCGGAGACTTAATCGAAACGCAGAATAGGGGTGAATATTTTAATTTTCTGTCACCTCAATATTTTTTTTTATTGGAATTTCTTTACTAAACTGGGTTTACATACATGGTGAAGGGTATATAAGATTCGGCACAGTCGAATATAGCGCTTTTTTTCAAAATGTATTACAACTCTGTTGAATTTTATAAAAAAAAATTGTGCTAAAAAACACAAGCAATTATTTGGTGTTTTTTTCCTCTGGGGTGACCAACTTTGGATGCTCCCACGAAGCTTTCTTCTCAGTAAAATCTTTCCTTAACACAAAATTACAACTGCAAAATATTAAAGTAATTTATTTTTTATTTCAAATTTGTAAAGCTTCTACGAAAGAATCCAGAAAGACGTTTAGGTTCATCAGAACGAGATGCCGAGGATGTAAAAAAACAAGCATTTTTCCGAACGATCGTATGGGACGATTTATTACTACGAAAAGTAAAACCTCCTTTTGTACCAACTATAGTGAGTTGAATGAATTCATTTTATTAAAAATATAAAAAAACGCAAAAAATTCTAACTCTAATATATTTTATTTTTTATTTTAGAATCACTTGGAGGATGTATCAAATTTCGATGAAGAATTTACATCTGAGAAGCCGCAACTAACACCACCAAAAGAACCACGAATCTTGACTGATGAGGAACAATTATTCTTCCAAGATTTCACATACACTGCGGACTGGTCTTAATGCCAACATTTATTTATTTATTTATTTTATATACACATACGTACATACTCGTACATACAAATATACATAAATACACATTAATATATAAATATTTAAAAATCGAAAAAGTAATAAAGTTTATAAATTAAGTGCCTCATTTGTTACTGGCAATTTTTAACTGCTGTAAAATATAAAGAGAAAAAATTCATACCGAGACAAAAGCTTATGCTACATTCTGATTGCTCTTTTCCACAAGGCAATCTTCATCCTTTTAAAAGTTTTACTGATTGTTAAACTGAAACAATTGCTTGAAAAAGTAAAACTTAATATTCTCACTTTATAAATAGCGTTAGTTTTTATTTAAGATCGATTACCTGTCCTATCGCAAACATAAAATGCGAGTTATTTTCATTTTTACAAATTCTATTCCCAAAAGGACACAAACATTAACAACGATTTATTTTTCTGCATGTTTCACCTCAGTAATGATTGTAAATTTTTAATTATTGCCAAAACTATATTTCGTATTTTCATTTTAAGAAATTCGTTTATTGTATCTTTTGTAATAAGCATTTAAAATATTTAAATAGAGATATTTGATTTTTACTACAAAATCTTTCTTAATACGAAATTCATTATTGTTTTTATTTTTTCTTTTTTTTTTTCAAAATAACAATTAAGGTAGCGTATTCTAACAAAGCAACTTCTCCAAATATTAGTCACTTTAATTAAGCAAATTTGTTTTATATTTTCCTCTGTTCTTCTGCCATTTTCCCTAAAATAAAAACACTGAAAAAAATAAATATCATGTGAGATCAAGCTCTAAAATAAATTTTTTTTTTAATTTGTTAATGAATTTTTTTTTTAGCCAGCCCTCTAAGCCATTTCTAATACTAAATTATTTCTAAATCAGCATTAATCTACTAATGTGTATTATTTATTAAGAAATTTATTTAAACATTTATATAAAAAATATTTTAATAATGTTGACATTATAATAAATAAATAATTATTATTTATTTTTAACAAATATTTATAGTTAATTTTGTTTTAATTAAAGTATAATATAAAAATATATAACTGTCTTGATTTCTTTATTGGATTTCTAATTTTACTTAAATTTAAATAAACACATTTTGAAGTAACTTTAGTTTCATATACAAATGCCCCGCATTGTTTCACCAGCATTCTTTTGTATAAAAGAAACCATCAAGATTCCGCTTTTTCTGTTCATTTTTCGTTACTGTCGCTTGCTGGCATTTGTTGCAGGAACTTGAATAATATTATTTTACTAATTGAAATGTTGCTTTTTTCTTCTCAATTTTTCCATTATTCTTCGTATTGTCGGTAGTATAAAATGTTGGAAGATGTGTCACATAATGCCAAAAGAAAACTATTAAAGATGTAAAAATCAATATAAAATAAATATTTTTTTATTTCAATAACCTGCTTCCATTTTCTACGCTTCGTAATTTATGAATTGTATTTAAGTCCAAATCCTTTGTAACCAAACACGGTAGTATTAGAAATTTCTTTTTGTCAACGGTTTCTGCCTTTAGATAGAAAACTTCTAGAGAAGTGTCGTAACATTTATTTGTGCAGCAGTATTTTTTATCTAATTGAAAAGAAAATGGTTTTTATGAAATGTGATAAAATCGACTTCGCTATGCGTAGACTCAGAATATATTAAATATTTTTTGGGTCGGAAATGGATATTGTAGAAATAACAAACGGAATGACAAACTCAAAAATACCTTTTTTTCACTTTTTGTGGTGAAGGATATAAGAAATTGGTACATTAAAAGCCTTTATTAATAAACAAATATTTGTTCTCCTTTTTATGACACAGATCTAAAGGAAAATCCCGAAATTATCATTTATAATGAAATAAAACTACAATAAACGGAATTTTGATTAAAAGTAAAGAAATTTGTAACCTTTCGCATATGAGTTGGTGTTTCACATGTCCGAAGGAAATAAAACTTTGTGTGACTGTAAAAAATTGACAATGTAAATCAAATGCCGTAATTTACCCTACGAATTTATTCATAAATTTGAATCGAATTTTAAGGCCGGGGCACATAGAATCCGTTATACGTTAAACTTTGACAAGTTCAACTGACAAGTAAGTTAAAATACATGTTTTCTTATGAGCGTTGTCACAATCAATACGTGTCCATCAACGCAAAGTACGAAAGTTGGTCAACTTTTAACTTTTGAATACTTTGACAAATATCAACTGCTTCTTCTTCTCTGTTTTCTTTTAACTCTTGCTGTTTTGTGTTTTGCGATGTTAATAAAAGAATTTTGGTGGCAAAACAAATTTAATTAAATTAACAAGTGAATAAAATACAAATTAAATTTAAAAGTGAATAAAAATAGAGAGCCAACTTTGATTTAACATCCGTCAGCAAAGTATTCATTGTGCCAACCTCATCCGTCGTTACTTTGACTTTAGTTGAATTTGTCAAAATACAACGTACGACAGATTCTATGTACCCCGGCCTTTACACACATATGAAAACTCAACTCATATCCGTTTATTGTAATTACATTTCAGGCGCTTTGAAACTAAAATCAGACTTAACTAGCTGAACTGATCATTAATTTTTTTTTAAGTTAAACGCAAATTATACGCAAAAGGTTTTTTAACGACAAATTATATTATTTATTTACCTAATATTAGGTCCATATAAACACGGCTTGCCACAGCGCATTGGGTTTGTTGATTGCAACACAATTGTTTGAAGTCGTTGAACTAGAAGTTAAAAAATTATACAAAATATAAACTTGCATACATATTTATCTTAAAGCTTAAAATACTTACAACGTTTAAGAACTGCATTTTTCTTAGTGTTGTCAAAACTTTAAATCAAACACAAGATACAATTTAATAAATTATAAATAAATATTCGTCACATTCAATACACTTGCCCTTTAGAATATTTGCGTTATTTATGTTTATCGCTTAAAAATGTTTTTTGTCATTTGCAATACCGAAATAAGTAGATACGAGAGTAAGGAACAATAAATAAATGTTACTTTAAAAGTGTAAAGAAATTATTTTTACTTTTCTTGGACCGGAAATTTATGAAATTATTTAATTTTTATGACCACAACCATCTTTCTTGGCATAATTTTTACCCAGCAGGTTACCAGCTGATGTCAATGGCGGCAGGTAGCCGTCATCGAAGTTCAGCCGCCGTTAACTATTATATGGCATGGATTTATAAAAGTTGTGTTCAAAATACAGCAAATTTATGAAAGGTAGAATTGTTATCACAGCTGATTTTATTTTGATTTAGATGTTCAAATATTTCCGTTAACAATAATCTTTACTTCATACAAAAATATAACTTATTTATAAGTGCACATAAAAATCGTAGTATTCTTATAATAATTCTACGGAAAAAAATACATTGCATTGAATGATTCATCGCTGGGTTGTTTTCCTTAACCTTGTCTCCACTAGCCAACAAATTTAAATGAACATCATGTCGTAAATGAATTCGGCTAATGTAATCTCATTGTTCATGTTTCGTTTATGTTCAACCATCGTTGGCTGATCATATCGCTCATTTACTAGAACAACATCATAACTCTAAAAAATTGATTTCGAGAAAAATGAATTCCAAGTTTTTGATTCATTTGTAGAACCTATTCACGACATGGCAGTATTTTCGCTCGTATGTGGACCTTATAAGAGATATTCATCTGAATTTTTTTTTTCAATATGAATTACTATAAGCGAAAAATTTTGCATGATTTTCTCAAAAATTGAATTTTTTGAGTTATGACGTTATTCTAGTAAATGAGCGATATGTATTTACTCTTATTATGAATATTTCATTTCGGATTAATGCCATCTATTGAATAACAGTGCAAGCACTCTCTTCCTTGTTTGAAACAAATCTTACGACGCACAGAAAATTATGCGCGCGAAGCATTAACATCAAAGCGTTTTTGCTAGATACAAGAACATGGAGAAATTAATACAGTTGTTCCGCTGTCGTTATCTGTATGTATTGTTCAATTCAATGGCTCGTGAAGACGTGGGGTAATTAAACCAAACACCTGCAAGGCTAAAGATTCTAAACCAAATTTCCGTTGTTTTAACATTTTTTGCTTTATACTCCCCCAGATAAACAAAATAAAATAATATTTGGGGTGGCAGAGAATTATAAAATAAGAAAAAAAAATTACATAAAAATGTTTTTGGTTCTAAATGGGTTAAACATTTTTTTTAATCTTACCATTTTTTGAAAGATCTCTTCAGAAGCTCTTAAATAATACCCATATTGATATCTTGAAAGATATGGTGCATAATCGTACTTTTTTATAAAAATTACAAAGGCCCATTACTCGGCAAATATGGGCGAGTGCTAATTTTTTCACTTAATGTTTTTTCTTTGCTTATCTTCCCATATATTTCCTTTTTGGTTAGAGTTACTACTTCACTAAATTAGATTTGTTCCAGATATGGAAAAAGGAGAGGCAACAAATGGACCGATCTTGCTGATTTTTAATAGCAAAATTCTCAAAACTACGTCTGATCGATTGGCGTATTTTAATTTTCCCTGGCTCTTCTAGTGCCTTGGCAAAATTGATTTTAACACGAACACGGACGGACATCGTTGAAAGATGATCATTGCGAAAATAAAAATGTCTATTTTAAACAAATTATTTTGTAAACCAAAGTAAAAAAAACAGCTGTTTGACTAATTCTTGCTACAAAAAATTTTACTAGCAAAAACTTGCGAAAATTTTTTTCTCACATATTTACGCCATTTTTCAATCTCTTCTTGCAAGGATTTCTAGTGCATGAACAATTTGTAGTAACAATTAGCAACAAGTAGTAGCAGTTTTTAGTTACTTAACGGACCAAATTTATTTATCAGCCGAGTGTTTTTTGACAGCTGATTAAATTTTATCTATAAACTTTTTTGATTTTAGATGTCAAGCTACACATAAAGAAATTGCACTCACCTCGCGAATTATTGTGCCATGGATTGAACGAAGCTACACGAGTTATAACGATTACTTATGTATGAAAATAAAACGACGTTTCTGAATAAATTATTACAGTCTAAGTGCTCCATCTATGAATTAACCTGAGCAATGATTGCGATAGGTTCTTCAGCTGTTCTCCGAATTCTACCGCATTAAAGTCATAAGCCCACATATAAAGCTATAAACTTAACTAATTGCAATAAAATAAAGATTTTATGAACATCTTCTAAAAAAATATTACGGTGCCTATTATGAGCAACTTTCGATCTTCGAACGAATTTTTATTCGGTATTATGGCCCACATTCGATAAAAAAATAGTGCTATTGTGAATTTTACTCAATTGGATTATTCAGAATAGTGAATAGAAATATTCACCCATATGTCACAGAACTCAATTCCGATCGAAAGTGGTTTCAATTCCGCAAATTGCTTCTTCAGAAAACTTAAAACGAAATATTTCCTCGGAATGAAACTACTTTCAAATTTCAAAGTAGAAATTAGTTTCTTCGAAATTTTGTTATTTGCGTATCTTAAATTTACTTTTATGATGTATCCTTCTTAGATTAGCCGTGTTGTTTACTTTGGTGTGCCAAATATTGCCTCATATAAATTAAAAGTGGAGATTCAATAGTTTTCAGGAATAAAAAAAATGAATCGGAATCTGAAGAAAGTAAAACAAAATCGATCGGAATTATTTATGTGGAATTAAAACCATTCCGATCGGAATGTGTGACATGCCTGATTGTTTTACTGATTAATAAAAGAAAAATTGAAATAATTATTAATTAAAATGACTACGACGGAATTATGGTTCGAACTTTTCTGGATATTTCCTTTGGACTTTGTTCCATTAGAGATATGAGCTTTTCCAATTGTTACAATCTTAGACCTGCATGGAATTAAAATAATTTATTGCCACCATTTATAAAAAAAAACAAAAAAATTCACAAATACTAAAATTTTAAAAAAGTTTTACAATTTGACACAAACCATCGAAAGCAAAATTGAAAGCGAAAATTTCGACAGTGCTACCAACTCATAATACGAATTTGACAATCGATATTCGATTTTCGTTAGCCAGCGAAGATCGAATGAAATAATAAATTTGAAAAAAAAACAAACTTTTATTATACACAAGAGAATGAATGACCTTAAAAGTAATTTAATAATAATTTAAACTAATTTCTATTGCTCGCTATTAACAAGTTCAAACCATTGGCGCATAGCTTCACTTAAAACTGTGGGCAATTGATTCAAGTCTCTGACAATCACATAATAAGGAAAGGGAAAATCTTCTAAATACGATTTAATATTAAGAGAATTATTTGGCAGCATTTCCAACGTTTGTATATCGAGAATTGAGTCCTTGTTCTCTGGATTATCGATAATAATGTAAACCATGAATATCCGTTGAAGTCTGGCTAATTTTATAGCATTTTTGACCTAAGAAAAATTTTTAATAGATTTAAGAAATTGAAATAAATAGAAAAAAAGGAGGAGTAGAATTTGCATACTTTTGTTTTTCCTTCGCAAAAGATGTTACGACCATCACTCAAAATTAACAAGAGATTTTCAAAAATTCCATTGTCGGTTGCAAATAAACCATCTTCGGTATTTGCGGTCCGTATAAAATCGAGCAGTTGGGCAATTTTTGTTTTATCCTGTGAAAACTGTAATGACTTGACCAGTTTAGGTCCATCAAACTGTTCATTATGATTGAGCAATATCTGAGGCTGTTCACCAAAAGATATAATGCCTAAACAGCCGCTTTCGAGCAGCGTCAATGATTGCGATACCAAAGAGATGGCTTCTAAAGTTAAAATTTTGGAATTATTGTGATGCATCGATTTCGAATCATCAATAGCTATTGTTATTTTATAATCACGTTGAGCAGGCTTTGTTCTACGTAGCCAGATCTTGTCTTTGCGAAACTGAGACGCAATGTAGGGTATGATTTTTTTCATGTTTATGCGTCGACCAGTTCGGTAGTCACCCTTGAGGCGCGTACATTTCGTTGGTTCTAAAATAAGACGCAATTGCTCGCAAAGGTCGCGTGCATTCTGAGCCATACGAGTCGATATAGCATGCCACGTATCGTGATCTTCATTTTGGGCCAAGATCTGAGCAGTGGTACAAATAAAAATGAAAAGGAAAAAAAACAACAAGTCAAAATGTGTGTTTGCAAAAAATAAAATGTTTTATGTTTTAAAATGTTTTACTTGTTGTTGCTGAGTAGTTTGTTCCTGATACATTCTTCGTAATTCTAGCATCTTTGCAGCACTTAATTCCTCAACATTAGCACTTTTGTCAGAAAGTAACTCCGTACTATAAAGATTGATAACAAAATCAAATTTGTTCGATATTAGAATTTGTGTAATAATTACTTGCAATGGGCCGTGGTATCGTCATTTCGTGACGCTGTTAATGTTTGAACAATTTCACCTTCAACTTCATATTGTTCTTCGGTCGTGGCATTTTCACCTCTTTGTTCGGATTTGGAAGGTTTTTCTGATTTTTTGTCTAGTTTTTCAGCTTGAATTTGTTGAGGATCATGATTGCTAATTTCTTCTGCTTCTTCTTCATTTAATTGAGATTGGCTTTCGTCGTCGACCAGTTCATCTTCATCTTCATTTTTATTAATTTGTTCTTCTTCATTTTGCGGTTTAATTTTTTTCGACTGTTCTTCAGTTGCATTATCTAACGTAAGGATATCACTGGTCTTTGGTTCTTTAACATGTTGATATTCATCTACTTCCATTTCATTATTTTCGGAATCCTTATCCTCATTTTGCCCGTTATTTTCTTCTGTAAGTTTATCAATGGTTTTCAGCCGTTTTATTTTATTTTGATCCGCTTTTCCTAAAATAGTTAAGACTTTTAAATTAAACTGAATCTTGATTAAAGTTGTGCATTTTACCAATTGATCTGTCTTCATCGGTACGTCCTTGTTTTCTCTTTTCATAGTCGTGTGTATCGCTTTTATTGTTTTCAGAGGCTACGGGTTCGCTTACCTCAGCTATGCCTTGATGACCACCATCGTTTTTCTGTAACACGTTTTAGTAACTGAATATTGAAAAGGAGATGAAATAGAAAAATAATACCTCATTTTCGGCTTGACCTATTCCTTCTTTCTCTTCACCTGTATCCTGTTCGTCCATATTTTGATCCTGCTGTACATCGTTGTCTGTTTTGACCTGATCTTTTGAACCTTGTGTTTCAATTTCGGGAAACGATTGCATATTGTCCTCCTTCATGGGCTGATCTTTAGATTGTTCATATTCTTCGCATTTCTCATTCATATTTTCGTTTTCGTTTTCATTTTCTTTCTCTTCAGAGTTTTCATCTCCTTTAGGACCCCTCTTTTGTTCATCGGCACCATTTGAGTTTTCTTGACTTTCTTCTTCATTAAGTTTTTCTGGATCGCTGGTATCTTTCTCGTTGTCGTTTTGAACCTCAGGCACATTCTCGTCTTCGTTGTCATCACTTATATCGTCGCCATCATCGTCATTGTCACTTTTATCCGCTTCATCATTCTCGGCATTTTGGTTTTCGTGTGTTTCATCGAAATTTTGCATATTTTCTTTCATCGTATCGATATCGAAGGGATTTTCTTCGTTTTGTTGCAATTCCTCATTTTCATTGTCTTCATTTACGTTGAGATCTTCTAAGTTAAAATCTTCGGGCTCTTGTGGCTCTTCCAGTTCATTGTGATAAGGATTAACCTGATCCTGATCCTGTTCACCTTCATTATTCAAAACGTCGTCTATATCCTTTTCTTTTTGTTTTCTTTTGTCTTCGTCGTTTGGATTATTCGTGGCATCCAAACCAGAGTTTTCAGTGTTATCACCATCGTCGTTTTCATTTTTAGAATTTAAGTCATTATGAGCTTCTTGTTCCTCACTGTTTCCCTTTCCGTTTTCTTCTTCGTTCATTTCTTTTTCCTCTTCCATATCATCGGGAGTTTCATCGTCGCCCCATATTTGATCGTCTAGCTTATCAGCACCCTCTTCGGTTTCTCCCATTTCTTTACTCATATCTTCCTCGTTTTCAGATTCCCCACTGTCATTTTCTTCGTTCTCTTGTTTGTCTACGTCCTGCATTTCCGCATCGAAATTTTCGCTCATTTCAATTCCTTTTTCTTCCCGACAATCATTCGAATCGTTTTTGTCATTGTCTTCCTTGCGATCTTCAGGACGTTTTGCATCATCTAACTGGTCTTCTGATTCAATTTTATCAGAAGCATCCTTTTCTCCTGTTCCGTCTTCTAAACCAAAACCTTCACCTTCTTTTTGATCTTTTCTAGTATCGCCTTCTTCGTCTTGCAAAAGGTCTTGTGGCACGCAAAAGCCTTTCGTTCCAATTTCTACAAATACAGTCAACATGATTGATAACATTTTAACCGATACCTTATGAGTGCCCAGCTGTTGATACAACAAGTAGTCTGCCATCAAATTAAATTGCTCCAGAAGAGGTTGTATGCGCAATAATTTCTGAATGTGTGAGACTTTTTCAACGGATGGTTCAGATAACTTAATTGTTAACAGAATATTCGTAAATTGCTTATTGATTTTCTCCATATCCAACAAATTCCAGTCGTCTTTTAGTTCGCCATAAAGTTTCTTTTTTAAATGATCTTCCTCTAATTCTTCCTGATCATTTTTGTGTGTCTCATGCTCATTTTCGATAACCGATTGCCTTGCGATGGCTGGATATTTTTTGTAAAGTTTTTGTAAAGCCAAAAGGATAGAATGCATGAGAGCTTCTAATTCCAGTTCAATATTTTTAAAACTGTAATCTGAATTTGAAGTGCTTGTATTTTTAAATTCTTCCAATATTGTTTCATTGCAATATGTTGAAAGGTCGACAAGAGGTTTAGCTATCGGCAGGCAATCATTGTTGCAAGTCTTCAAGTTTTTCAAAATGTTTTGAACTGAGCCGTACAGTTGGTTGTAAGAATTCCTGTACTGATTTAGACGGTCCTTAAACACAAACTCGCTGCTGTCGCTATTTAAACTGCTGAGAGTGGATTTCGATAAGGATAACACTTTGTTGCACTCTAACAGAAGGGCACATGTGTCAATTGAATCGACCGTTTGTTCATTGGATGGAACGTGTAATAAATATAATTTTAATTGTTCGAAAACATATTGTATGCGTGTTATGACTGTTTTCAAAACATTGTATTGATCGCGGAGCTTGCTAAAATTCATATGGCTTTCATTGAGCTGAGTTTTAGAATTCATGTCTTCCAAGTTTCTGACCTGTTGTAGCATAACGCCAAAATCATATATTGTATTAGTGGCAGAGGCTAAAAGTCTGCGTTGATTTTGGACCAACAAGAACAAGTCAACAGCAAAACCTTTTATACGTTCAATATTAGGTGGACCCAGTTCCGATAAAGGCGTGAGCATTATATTGCGTAACAGTTTCAATTTGAAAACACACTTGCTAAAGTATACGTCCAAGTTTTCATTAAGCTGCAGAAAAATGGACTGAAGCCGGTTTTCTTTAAGATTCAAAAGCATAGTTTTAATGCAGAATGGAGGCAAAAGTATATCTTCCAGTTCCCCATCCACCATTGATAGTTCCATAAGACCAGTTTTGTAATTAACACCCAGTGTCGATAGAGTTTTGAAGAGATCAGTTAATGCTTTACGTTTTTGTTGTAGTATTTGTTTTGCTTCCAACTTTTGTTTCTTGCGTTCTTTTGTTCTATCAACCGTTAAACTTCGTAAGTGATTACATCTCTCCAACTGCTCTGTAAGTAAATTGTCTAGAGCAGTTATAAGTTTTGGATATTGAACATTTGTTAGAGTTTCTTTAACCACATTACGAGAGGTGTTAAATAAACGGTGGGCTTTCGATAGCAAGGTCTTTGAGTCAGTCAATTCAGGTATATTGTCTGTGTGCTGTGTCTCTAGTAGGAAGTATTTTGCATTCACCATATTGTATTTCTTTATTTTTGATTCTTTTCCTTTATCGTTGGCGAAATAGTAATCTTTAGCTGTAGAATCTTTTGGTTGGAAAATTGGTGTAATCTTGTCCTTGAGTCCCTTTTCGTACTCCTTGAGAAAATTGTTAAGATTTCTATGGACACGAGCCACATTATTGCGCATACTTGTGTACGATAGATCTTTGTTGTAACTTTCAATTTTAACCAATTCTTTAAGCTTCTTTTCGATGGGCGCTTTAATAGTTTTTTTGTATTCCTCAATTTCCCCGGCGAATTGCTCAAAATACAAATGTAAATTGCGGAAGCCAGATATTAAATCTTTAATTGCATAGTAAGTGATGTCACTGCTCTCTGTCGTTGAGTAGTTAATCAAATTGTGTAGATAAAGTTCGAAAGCCAAGAGCAGTTGCATTCTTATGCGGAAATCGCCATAACTTGATGATTCTATAAATTGCCTTAAAATATTAATGACATCTTTAACTTCCACTTTGAATTTCCTAACATTGGACTCAGTAGGTTCGACAACTTGCTGTTCCTCATCTTGGTTGCTCGTCGTGGTGCCATTAATATTGCTAAAAGAAAAGTCAACTTCCCGTTCGGCAATGAATTCTTGGATGAGGTTATAAATAAAAAACCAGTATTTATAAGCAGTGGATTCCACCTTCTCGCACACTAGAGTTAAACTATTTCGCCAAAATTGAAGTTCCAGACGAGTCCATTTTTGAACAAAGTGTGCAATCTCTTGCTCCTCGCTTTTAAGGTTGTTGTTTTTATGAGCCACCTCATTCCAAAGAGCAACATTCTGTCGTAATATTTGAAAACCAGTACTGAAACGTACCACAGGTGCTGTGGAAGGCAGCGATCTAATTCTCTGTATGATTTTTTGAATATCCATTAACGTGGCATGTTCGGGATATAACTCCAGTTGTTCGTTGACCCTTTTCTCAATGCTATTGAGAACATCTGTGCATGAGAGAATCTCTCTGATGTTAGAATCTTTATAGAAGTTATACATTTTCTCCTGCTTAGAACCAGAAGTATTATCTTTCAAAACAATATCCTTCTGAAGGGACAGGGCAAAGTATAAACTATTAAAGCATTCTTCGTCCAACCAATCATTTATGGAAGATTTATATTTGTTAAAGATTCTCATGAATACTTGAAAACGTTGTATATAATTTTCCAGAAACTGTAATCGATCAGCATTATCGGTACATTTCACGGCTTTAGGGTGATAATTTGTTTGAGAGTTATTCACCAATAGATTGATGAAATGAGTGGCTATAAAAGAATAATCATTCTCCTGCACAATAGTAACGGAATCTTTTGTTGTACTTTGTTGGTTCTTTGCATCCAACTTGATCACTTTTTCCAGTGTATCTTCTTCTAAAAAGTCACCGAAATCTTCATTTAGAGCAGTTGGAAACATTTCATTGATTTCCCTTTGTTCTTGAATTTCGTCAGGCTCTTCTTCACATTTTGTTTTTGTGAGATAAAGTGAATCGTCTTCCTTTTGCTTTTGTTGCCTTAATTCTTCTTCTCTCTGCCAAATCTGATTGATAATGTCGAAAGTAAAGGTAAATTCATTAAATAGCTCCTGATTTATAAATTGACAAATGCCAACACGATTTCTTAGTTCGACAACTTTGGCTTTCAACAAATGAAAATAATCCGTTTCACCGCCAGACATTTTGCTTAAAATATTAAAGACTGGACAGCGATTTTTTAGAATATCCTTCGACGAATTGATATTAAATACATTTAGCATTTTGTTACTTGGAAATTCTGCAATATTTTTCAAAACCAAGTGCAACTTATTGTTGGCATTTATGTTAGTAAACGATCCGTCAACGTTAGCAATCATACTGTTTCTGATCTGCCCCATTACAAGTTTTAGACCTTCGAAGCCAAAACGCAACTGTTGTAGAGAACATTGAAGAGGTTGCAAAAAGTCCTGGTAATAAAGTGAATACGGTTTTAATGTGTGATGAAGAAAATGTTGGGAATTCGCTATCCATAAGTTCAGTTTGTCTATTATTTCTGTGTAACTTTCAAAAACATTTGCATTGAAACATTTACTGAAGGAAGTGTCCCATGTCGATTCGATATGATTTAATAGTTTGAAGAGGACTTTCGGATTGCAATTTGTGTTTAAGAAATGGTTTATATCTTTCACCAAACTACTGTATAAACATCGCTTTGGTCTCACGGCCACCTTTTCCTTTAACTTGTTTTGTTTTATTGTCAATAAGGAGAGATTTCCGTCTATCGCTTCATATATTTCTGCGCCCAAATTTTTATATCTCATTGAAATTCGAAGGAAATCGTAAGCAGTTTTAAAATTGTTTAAACAGTGAATATCGTCCGTCATATAATTATTTTTCAAACGATTCTTTTCGACAGGATCTATTAAGGGTGTAAAGGGGATGAGACATAATTCAATGCAGCCAATTAAAGTATTGATTATAGAGGTCTTAAACAGAACCATTTGATTCGATGTTGCATCAACTTTTTCCATAACATTTCTATTTGATTCTTTAACTGAAACTTTTAGCTTTGAAATGAGATTATTGAAACATTCCGTATATTTGATCGAACATTCATTGGTTTCATTGGGACAAAACATTTCCAGATATTTCACTTCCATTAATAATCGCTTGGCATTACGCAAAGATTGTGAATAATTGTTTAATTGAATGCTGCAGGTTGGTGTAACAAACATGGAATTGTACCAAACCATTTGACACAACTCGTTTATAGAATTTCTCCACAAATCAAAATCTCGCAAAGATATTGTTTTAAAAGCACCACTTTCGCCAACGCACAATAAACTGGACAGTATATTTGTAAATGCTGGCCCTTCATACCTGGAAATACTTTGAATATTTTCCTTGTTACCGTCAATTCGTAAACATTCGAGATGAGAACTTAGACTTTCAAGTTGTAACTTTTGAATCGTAGACGAAATGAGTCTGCTATAAGCTGAAAAGTGTTTGTAGCCTCCATTCAAATAGAGAAGAAGTTCTTGAAATTCTTCAGAAGATTCCATTTGATTTATATATTCAGAGAGATGATGCCAAAAATCACGATATTTTTGGTATAACGGCGATTCGCATGTATTAAGCAAGGAAATCATAGCGCTATTTAAAAACGATATTTCATTTTGATATTCACAATGAATCCGAACATCTTTTACAGCTGAAGTTTCCAGATTTGTTACAAGGTATTTGAGCAAAAAGTATTCCTTTACTGCCAGCATACTTAATTCGATTTCATGCGGCATATTTATCAAGGTTTCTTCGGGAGTTGTGTGTGAAGATGAGCTCGAAAGCATTTGTTCTATTCTATTTAACTCAAATTCCATAACATCCATGTCTTCATTGGAAAGTTGCATTTCCTTGAGAGTATTTTCCGCTAAACTTTTAAAGAATTGCTTCAATTTACTCCTCAACTCTTCTGGTATCATATTTTCATAGTCACGATTTAAAGTGATTTCCTTGATCTTTTTAAAGTCACTTATTGTCATGTTTTTAAATAAAACTGAGTAAACGCGTCGTGTATTATCACTTTTCCTAACCATCAATTTGTTGACAACATCTTCAGGAGTAAAGTGACCGTAAAAGGGAATCACACAAAGCAACTGGTCTAGTTGTTGTATTTTGATAAGGGTATTGACCTAAAGTGAAATAAAATTGATACGAGTTTAAAAAAATATATTTGTAAAAGTAAAACTCATTAAATTTTCTTAACCTTGATTTTCGTAAACTATGCATTTTAAAGCTTAAATAAGAAAATCTGAGATCAATAATAAAACTGATTATCAAATGTGTAACTGCAGCGCCCTTTATCACGAGGGTGGCCAAAAATAGGTAAAGTTAACACAAATTTTCAATCTTATCGGATGGCTAATTTTTAAATTACCGAGGGCTGCTATATATATTTCTGGTCTGGCAACACTGAGTGCTGCCAAGTGCAATCTGAAATTTCCATTGGAAAGTTTGTCATTTTTAAGCATAATCGTACTCAAAACGTTTTGTCGTACGACCATTATTTGTGTTGTTTTCAGTGACTTGAAAAAATTAATATAGAAAAAAATGAAATTATTTCGTGAACATTTTCGTGCCATCATTTCGACGTGGATTATCACGACAAGAGTGCATTAATGAACTTAAATCTTTGTATGGCGATGAAGCACCATCCTATAGCACTGTGAAAAATTGTTATAATGAATTTAATCGTGGCCGAAGCTCGCTCAAAGAAGAATTCCGTGAAGGTCGTCCAAAAACGGCTGTTGTGCCAGAGAACATTGATGCCGTGCGTGAACTCCTAATGCAAGATCGACATGCGACATACCGAGAGATAGAGACATCCTTTGACATTTCTTCCACCAGCATACATTCGATACTGCATAAACACCTGGCCGTAAAAAAGGTTTGTTCTCGTTGGATCCCGCACAATTTGAAAGTCGCTCAAAAAAAGGCTCGTGCCGATTGGTGCAAAGAAATGTTGCAAAAATACGATTGGGGTGCTTCAAAAGACATTTATAATGTGACGAATTATGGATCTATGCGTATGAGCCCGAAACGAAACAACAAGCGACCGTGTGGGTCTTCAAAGACAAGCAAAATCCAACGAAAGTTGTTCGTGGAAGAAGCACTTCGAAGCAAATGGTCGCCTGTTTCTTCGGCAAAACTGGTCATGTGGCGACTGTTCCGCTTGAGCAACGTAGGACGGTCACTTCTGAGTGGTACACTACAATTTGTTTGCCTGAAGTCATCGAAGAAATTCGAAAAACCAACAAGAGAAGACGAATCATTGTTCACCATGACAATGCGAGCTCTCACACATCGGCTCAAACCAGAGCGTTTTTGACCGGCCAAAACGTCGTACAGCCCTGACTTGGCACCTAATGACTTCTTCTTGTTTCCGCACATCAAGAAAAAAATGCGTGGTCAACGATTTTCGTCGCCAGAAGAAGCTGTTGAAGTGTTCAAAAACCATGTTTTAGAGGTGTCTCAATCGGAGTGGGAAAAAGTGCTTCGACAACTGGTTTGAGCGCATGCAAAAGTGTATAAATCATGCTGGAGAATACTTTGAAAAACAATAAAACCATTTTTGATTATAAATATTCGCATTTTCACTATTAGGCCAGAAATATATAGAGCAGCCCTCGTATTATCATTTTTAAATTTAGGTTGTATGGGAGGCAGGCGTGGCACTTGTTAGATTTGTTCAAAATTCCGCAAAAATACTTCTTTTTCTAAGAAGAAAATTCTATTTTTGACCACCCCTTGTATGAAATCGCGACACAGTGCAGCGTAAGGAAAACGGATCAGATGATAAGTAACGTTCGTTAGAAATTCTGTTTCGTTTTATTTTATTTCTTGCGATTGTTTATAAAACTGAATTCAAGGTTAAAAAACATAAAGTTGCTTGATTTGTCTTGAGATAATAAAAGCCAATTTTTTTAGTGAAGGAAGCAAACAACATCTTTAGAGTTAATTAAATAAGAGCAACAAAATGCCCTTGCAAACATTTCGATCAAAACAATATTGAAAAAGAAAAATATAGCAAAGATTTTCAAATTGACAGTCGGGCAGAAAAAGTACCGTAATTAAACCGAACTTACCTGTTGCTCTTGAGAGAAAGGCTGATATTCGAGCAAATGTTTTCCATACACTTTACGACGTATATTTAACGGATGCCTGATTTTCGTTGCATAATCCAAAAGTTGTTGATGGCAAATGTGCAGATCTGGTAAAATTGTTTCAATATTTGGCAACTGTTTTTGAATGAACTTCATCAGGTTCTTGTGCAGCCATTTAAAATGTAATACAATCTTATCAATTAAATCTGTGTTAATTTCCCTGTTAAAATACAGATTCAGTTTCGAAATATCCAGTAAACGATTGAACCATTGAATTGCAGTGATTAAATGAATAAACGATTCCAAGTCTAATTGAATCAAATTCATGATGTTCATTATAGTTTGTCGTAGATGAAACAAAAACTCGTAGAATTTCTGTAAAAATGGATTGTTTAGTTTATCAATAATTGCCTGCTTTGACACAGCTTGGGAATAGGCCAATACATTTAAGTTGCTCATTTTTACGATTGGCTCTTGTGGTATTTTCGCCAGAAACATGTTAATAATCAGAGAACTACTTAAACCGAAACAATGTTTCTCGAAATCATCAATTTTGTAGTCACGTATTCGAGGGTACATTTTAATATTCCAAGGCAATGATGCCTCAACATCTTTATTATCAAAGTCAATTATACAATTGTACAAAGTTTTGGAAAGTTCTAATAACATTTTATCAGACTTTAGACATTTTGCTAACAGCAGATAACGAAACCGCACATCATTTAACGAACTGTTTTCATACATTAAATAAATTAAGTATTTCGAAAGTTCGCCAAAGTTAATGTTGTCCATATTCATATTTTTAAAATTCGAAAATATGTTCGATAATGAATTTTGAATTTCCCTTGGTGGTTGTGAAAGATTGTCCACAACAATTTTTAGCGGCAGAATTTGCAAATTCACCAAAGAAATTTCAGTTAGGGAACTGCATTTCAATACCGAATCCTTTAGATAGTCTTGACGTGAGATATTTCTTAAGCACGAAAACCTTTCTAATTCCACAACAATAATTTCTCTTAATTTATTTTGGTAAAATTCCAGCCCAAATCCCATTAAATCGATGGAAGCCGAATATACATACACTTCCATGGCACTGACTTCAATAGCTCTTTTCATTTGGTAGCCAATTCGTTTATACGAAGCGCATAAAAAGGCGTTGTGGGTAAGATGTGAGATGGTCATATTATTTATTTCCGTAAGTTGTGAAATGCTGTCATGTATTCGAATTAAGCAGTTGATGGCGTTAATGTCACGTATTCCTTGGCTATAAACTAAAACTCTTTTATCATCCAAGTTAGGCGTTCGATTGTTCATGAATATTTCAACACAACGGTTACGCATGGCTCTAGACAGTTCTCCATTTTTGGGATCAAGTGTTAAGAAAGCTCGGAAATTTTTCGTTTTCTTAACGATTTCCGCTTTTTCATTGGCGGTAATGCCTTTTTCAGACAACATCAATGAGCCATTGGGCTCAAACACTGGATTTAAACGGTCCAATACAGCTGATGAACAAAGGTTTACATGTTCGAGCAAAATGTATTGGCCATCTTTTAAAGACTTAACAATCTTTGAATCAACCCATTCGAAGCAACCGCCGGTATTTAAAGAGTTTGTATTTTTCAAATAGGATTTTAATTGATTTAATTTTTTGCGAATATTTTGTAATTCTTGAATATCACTTTCGTTACAATCGGAAGCCTGTTGATGCTGTTGAAGCACTTCAATGACATTATCCAGTTTGTCTATACGTCGTCGATAATTTATAAGTTCTTCGGAAACAAAAGACTTGCTTCTTAATTCTGAAAAAAATGGAAATAAAACAAGAGTTACGTTTAGCTTTTAGAGTTTCGAGCCCATTGTCTGTTACAGATCGCTTGATCTTTATAAAGTTCAAAGTTGTAGGGTGTATGGGCTAAGTTTTTAAAACGTCATAGGCAGACACTTGAGATTTCCATTGAGTATGTTCCCGTGTTATTATAAAAAGTATGAAGAATAAAATTAAAAATCAAAGGGTGACACCTTTGAAGTTTGTTTTTTTAACTGTTATTACTACGTCGGCTGTTGTGCAGCAATTATAAAAACTAAAATGAATATTCTGTCCCCATATATTGTCTCGTCTTTTGAACCGTAATAAAGCGACACTTTAAAGTTCTTTACAACAAATAAAAAAATTTTTTAATTTAAGGGATGGCCCATACATGATATGGAGCACTTTGTGTATGAGTCCAACACACAGTTGGACGATTTATTTAAATAAACACTTACCACATTTATAGCTTCTTAAAACACTATAAGTATTCCAGGAGTCTAGTAATTCGGCAATCATTTGAATTGTGCTTGACTGGTCCAGGATAAGGCTCTGAATAAACCTAAGATATATGCATTCGACCTTAAACGATATTTCTTCGAGGTGACGATTAAGATCGATCTATTTAAGAAAAAGTGAAAATTCAAATAACGATGATGAGTGTGTGAAGGAATACGAACATTCTGTTGGCCTAAAAAGTATTTGTTTGAAAAAAAAAAAAGATATTTACCTGTTGAAAACTGCCGGTAACAGAGTCATCGATGTTGTCCAAATTACACATTTGACTAGAGATGTAACACAATGAATCGACGACTTTTGTTTTGCCCGTATCAGTGGAACCACACAAAAGAACAGGTTTTTCTATTTGGACACACTCGATTAGGTTTTTTAAGGTTTCACGCTGAGCTTCTAGTAACAAGGAAGAACATTCCAAAGGTTTTTGGAAATGCAAAGGTTGTGAATTTCGATCGAGAACGATATCATTGAAATAGATTTTTTCATTTGTCCAATATAGGGCCACATCTTCCGAAATAGAATTTAGATAATCCGCATCACATTGAAAGATTGACTGGAATGCATTTCGTATAAATTGTTTGTCTTGATCACTACGCATACGTTGATAATACACCAGCTTCATACGTTCGTAAAGTGTCAGCAGGAAATCATTAAAATTTCTTACAAATCCCACCGGCTTGAAAACGTATCTGGTTGTGGGTTCTATTAGCAAATCACACCATAATAAAATGTCTCTCAAATTTATTTCAAATGGTCCTCCTTTGTAACCCAATTCCATCGTTGAGATGCCATTGTCTAATAATTCCGAAAAACGAACTAATCTTAAGGATAAATCAAATTCGGGTATCGCAGATTTCCTTAGACCATTTTGGAGTAGTTCGTTTGAAATCGCTACCTCTTTTTGCTTAAGTGATCTGTACATGTCAAAGAGATTATTACATGTTTGCTCTTGAGGAGGTAATAATTTAACAAAGTTGTCTCTTAGTTCATCGAAATAGGTCTGATATTTGCCCTCTACAACATATAATAAATCTTGAGTTGTGAGCTTCTTCACGTAAACTTTTGTAAAACGATTGAGGAATGACTGGGGCAAACCTTTGCGACCACCTCCTTGCTTTAAGGGATTCTGACTGGCAAACACACGTGCTTGTTTATTTAGGGCAAATGTTTTATTCAGTTCGGGTATGTAAACTTCCCCGCGATGATCAAGTATCGCATTAAGACCTTCCAAGACCGATTGCGGAGCTAAATTTAATTCGTCTAATAAAATCCAAGTGTTATTCTCCTTTAGTGCTGCCAATAGCGGGCCATCACGCCATTGAAAGGAGCCAACGTGTAAGTTTACATTTTCCTTGTCGTTTTCCAAGGTCAGTGTGGATATTGTATCCTCTACGGGTAAATCTGTTCCAAACAGATCCGCCAGATCGGTGTGTTCGCAAAGATTAATGCGCACAATGTTGTATCCAATGGCTTGAGCTAAACTCTCGACAATTGATGTCTTTCCAACTCCTGGCGGACCCTCTAGTAAAATGGCTTTATTGAGAGATAACGCTGACAAAAGGCGAAAAAGATTTTCTTTCGTAGTAGGAGCTTCGAAGAGAAAGTATTTGCTTGTGTTTAACATTCTAGCATTTGTTTTAACATTTGTGTTGATATAAAAAGGTTTGATGCCGAAAGTATTGTCTGCTGTGAACTCTACTGTAGTGCCCTTATTCTTTATAACATCATCTAAAGTGAATTTCTCTCCTATTATTTCATCAGCTTGATGAATAGCGTATTCGATTATTTGAATCTTAAGTTTTTGCAGATTTTCGGGCGATTCATGCAATGACATTTCAAAGGCATCCAAAAATGTTGTTTCCAGGCCGTAAATGACTTTTTCGGGAAAACTTAGAAAAGTGTTTGTAACAATATAATTTGCCATCGCTAAAATATCTCGAACAGAAAATTTAAAGTTATTAATTGCGTTCTTCATGTACAAAACAATATCGACTATGAATGCGGCTGTTTTTAATATGTCCGTTTTAGCTGTTGTTAAATTTTGGAGCTGATTGGTGATACAATTATTGGCAATTGCTATTAGATCTTCTCTGGAGTTGGAAGGTTGGCACCAAATCTCTGTGAAGCGATTTCTTAATGCTGGAGAAAGTTCTTTTTTGCCAAAATCTCCGCCAGGATTCATAGTGGCTAAAAATTGGAAACCTGGTTTTGCCTGTAACACAAATTCGTTTGAAATACCCTCTGCAAGTTGGGTTTCGGAAATGATGCCACATTTTTCTGCTAATAAGATTGTACGTTCCGGTTCCAAGATACAATTCAATCGTTCGAGAACTGAATCTTCAGCTAAAGATATTTCATCGGCCATAAAATAAGAACCTTCTTGCATGGCTTGAATTAATGGCCCATCTGTCCATTCAAAAATCTTTTTAGTCTGCTCCTTGTTTTCACTGTTCCGACACGGCCTTAGGCCGCCCAAAAAGTCCCCACCCTCTGTATGCATATGACAGTTTAAAATTCGCAGTTGCACCTTTCGAATTGAGGCCAATAATTGACATACTGTCGTTTTGCCACATCCGGTTGGTCCAACTAATAAAACCGGTTCGTCAAATTGCAAAGCTTTTGCTGTTAATACCGCCATACGTGTCATGTTACGAGTCCAAACGATATCGTTACGATATTTAAAGTTTATAATTTCATCAAGTATGTATTTGGTAACGAGAGATTTTCCTTTAGCTCCTCTGGTGTCAAATAGTCGGCTTAAGTTAACCTGTTTCCTAAAGTTCTTGTACAATGTTTCATGAATGACTTCCAACTCAATTTCTGTACGAACTCTTGCTGAAAGTACTAAATAGCCTTCTTCCACTAAATGCTGATTCCAATCGTATTTTTGATCGTCCAAGAGTTTTTTGTCCGCCAGTGTATAACGAATTCCCCACCTAAAGAGATCTCGCAATGTAAAAGTGTTTTTTGAAGTCGACTTTCTATTCTTTTGCAAGTCCACCATGCAAGCAACCATTTTGCGGGCATACGATGCTGGAATAAGGCACTTCTTTTCCAAAATAATTTCCAATTCGCTGCGAGGAATTTCGGAAAAATGCAGTTCGATGAAGCGATTTTTAAAAGCTCTGGACAGTGTTTTTCTCCCTCCATACAAACCTGGAGGATTTTGTGTAGCAAATAACATGAAATTTTCGTGAGCTTTTATAACAGTTTGGGTTTCTGGTATAAAAATTTCCCGATTATCATCTAAAACGCGATTAAGAGCCTCTAAAATTTCCGTTGATGCCAAATTTAATTCATCCAAAATGATCCAATAACCATAACGCATTGCCTGAACCAATATACCCTCCTTAAAGACCAACTTACCAGTAACGTCGTTTGTATAGGAGCCAATATATTCCTGCAGATCCGTATGTTCATGGTTGTTAATGCGTAGGCAATGATTACCAGTTCGTCTTGCAACATAATCAATGAGACTTGTTTTGCCGGCCGATGTTGGACCTTGCAAGAGTATTGGAAATTTTCCTATGGAAATAATACGCGCCAGGTCTTTTAAATTTTCCTTGACACTTTCTGTCAAAATGTAGCTGCTGTAATCTTGTATTTCTTTTGGTCCCCTTTCAATCCAGTAACTTTGCAAATTTATATAATTCTCTCCTGGCTTTGGTATTGTCTGTGTTAGAACGGCTTTGGCATTGCTGAGCAATGCTTCCTTTATCAAGTGCTGTACAACATTGTGTGATTGTGAATCAAGCTGTGTTAGAAAACTTAAACAGAAGGATTCGTAAAGGTTTCTTTCGATTGAACCGCACAGGTTTTTAGCACAAACTGTTAAAGATCTACAAAGTGTACGAAGAGAATAAACAGGTCTATTTCCTAGGCCATCGTTCAATTCTAGTTTTGCTAGTGATTTAAGTCGCTTATAAAGTTTAACGATGTTGAAAACACTTTTCCTTTGCATGCCTGTTGAACTTAAATAGTCGGATACAAGCAAACTTAAATCCGAATCTGTTTCGGCTTCATCAACAAAAAACTCTGTAAATCTATTGCGAATACCAACTGGTAAATCTTTTTTTCCAATGTCCGTATTTGGATTCATACAAGCAAATATTCGAAAATCAGGATGTCTTTTGACGGGTGTGAAATCACCTCTTTCTAGCAATACAACAGAACCGTCTGGCTCTAAAATAGTAGACAAACATTCTAATGTATCGGCTGAAGCTAAATTGATTTCATCTAGTAAAATCCAGTCACCATTTTTAATACAATTCACCAATGAACCAGGTATGAACGCAAAGCATACGTTTATCGATTTGTTGAGCTGACTATTGAGTTTTTGCAATTTTATTTTCAAAGCCATCCAGCGAGGCAAGAGAAGCACATCTTTTTCTCTCAGTTCATTGCGTTCGGACTTTTCGAAAATATTCGAAACAATTTTTATCATTAGTTTCACAACCACTGAGAAGTTGCCCTGATTATAACAAATACTGAATTGTGATAGAAATGATTCATTTTTTATTTGGTTAAATGTGTTTCTAAATAACATTTCGAACTCCGTTCGTATTGGAGCTAAAACATATGAAAGATCGACAGGCTTAAAGCCACCAACTAAATCAGAAACATCCGATTGATTGTTCATATTGACAACGATTAATTTGTGTTTAGTTTTTGCAGCCAAAAACTGGACAGACGATGTTTTTCCTACACCAGTTTCTCCAACTAATAGAACTGGTTCTGCATTTGCAACACAGACTGCAATGCGTTCTAATAAATTAGAAGCCAGTCGTGTAAATGAAAATGTTGCTGTTGTTGGCGTATAGCGTTTCGAAGAAAGACTGTGAATTATTTTATCTTCGCCATTTGACAACTTGAGTCTTTTCGATGACGGATTTTCTGACATCATACCATTTTCATCGAATGATGATGATGATGATGATGATACTGAACGAGTATAAAGTACAGCTCGGCCAACTTTTATTCGTTCACTATCAACACTAATTTCAGGCTTAAACTCATCTGCCAAATGTTCGCAGCGTGACTGTATTATTCCCAATTTGGCTCCAATGCCTGTTATTAGTTTTGTTTTTTCTTTACTATTCGGTAAATAGGAACAAAATATGTCCACGGCATTTTGAAATACAAAATACGCACATTCTGTGCTGGTAACAGAAAATGTAGGACTCGATCTTTGACACAGTTTAATCAGGTCACGCGTTGAAACTAAACGCCCCGAACTTAAGATTAATTTTAAACTAACTTCTTCGTATGGTAATTGCGAAGTGTTTTCCGCTTCGTTGGTCTCTTCTTGTCGAAGAATCCCAGCTACATCGTGAGCTCCACTGGAAAATGTAAGGAAAACATCTACCATACGATCAGTTACCGTCGCCAATTTTGGATATTTCTGTCTTATGACTTCTGACAATTCATTACGGGATAATGGTAGTATATTAATCGGATAAAGATGTTTCTCCAGTAAAGAAAATAATGTTTTCTGCGACCATTTGGAGGATGACGATTTGTGTGTTCTACGAAAATTTAAAATTAAATATAAAAACAGTTGGTGTAAAGTAATTAAGTTTACATGAATGATTAAAATATAAGAAGTGAAATTATTTTTTCCATGAAATTTTCATTACCCTCGAAGTGAAAATTGCTATCATGGGTTTCTCATGAAATATTTGTTTACTTCATTGAACAGCTGTTCAAAATTAATAAGCTATCAGTGCACATTGCATGTAAGTAAGAAGAACAAGTTTAGTGAAAATTTGTAAATTAAAGTTCAAAAGTAAATAAAATTTTTATTACAAAAACGTGACGTGCAAGACGCGCAAAACCCTTTGAAGCACAGACATAGTCGATAATCTATGCCTTGAAGTTACCCAAAACATTGCTGACCCATTTCAATAAAAAATTTGTATTAAAAAATCTTTATAAATTTACCAGCAGTAGATCTCTTTGTTTCGCATCTTGTCGAGTATAATGTCAGTCTGTGTTGCAGAAACTGATCTTGAATTAAAAAATGTATTAATAATTTTAATATTCTAATTATATGTGATAAAAAAATTGCATGTATGCAGTTCCCCATTAAAATTTAAGTGAACAAGTCCAAGGGAAGAGTGAAAAAATTTCGAGGGAAAAAATTAATCACGATAAGGGGAATTTTTGTTTACATGAAAAATTGTTCATGTGAATTATTCACGATTGTAATTTGGGGAAAAGGGAAAGCATTTGAAGTGAAGAGATATTCATGATAGGGGTGATTAAGAATAAATGAAATGAAAAAATATATATATAATTTTTTATAATTTTACATTAAAAACATTGTTTTGAATTCAAAAACAAGAGTTAAATATTCTTTCTAAATTTATTAACTTCTTAAGCCGCTAATTTTTATTTAATATTTTATAAGTAAAAAATAATAAAAAAATATCTAAACAATAAAAATTCATTTTATTTGTGGTTTAAAGAACGGTAAATCCAACAATAAAATTTTTGATTTTCAAAATTGTTTATTTAAAGGCTTTTAAAATCATTAATCGTTTATACACAAAGTTTTATCAACATTTGCCATTTAAGGTTCATTAACCTGTTGTAGGTTTTTATGAATACGTCTGTTAAAATTTAAGTTTACAATCAAAATAATAACGAAAGTTCAGGAAGAGTAAAGAGCAATAAATACATTTATATAAAAAAGCTAGAAATTCCATATAAATATTTAAATAGAACATTAGACATATTATGTGTGGCAAAAGATCTTTAAAATTTTTCCTGTTGGACATAAATTCGTGTCATATAAAAAATTGTTTAAACAATTCGGTTCTGTACAATCTAGAAGATATAAAAAAACACTCGTTGCCATGTCACAGACACTGAACAATAAGAAATTCCAATTATCAACATAATGCTGAGAATACGAAATATTCTTTTTTTCAGTCCTTAATATTTATTATGGTGTCTAGAATCGATACAGAAAACATTCATTTGTCTACAAATATCGTTTATAGGTTTAATTACTGCAATTGCTAACGCTTCACGTATGAGATCCCATAGATTGAAATCAATAACATTAAAATGAAATATACATAAACATACACAACATGTAGAAAAGTTAATGGTTTTAATTTACCTGACAGTGGCAAATAACTGAAATCCAGGAGTTATTTTAACGCAATCACGAAATCCTGGTACACTGAGATAATTATTTTCAAGCAGGCCACTTAATACAGTAAACGTATCGGCAGTAGCGCAGTCTAAATCCTCTAAGAGCAACCAATAACCATTCATGACTGCCTGTAGAAGAATTATTTTAATTTATTTGCTCGTTAAAAAGAAAGTAATTGAATTAGAAAGACTTTCTAACCTGCGTAAGAACACCTGGCATCCATAAAAATTCTCCAGGCACATCAGTGCAGTGATATTGGCCGAGTAACATTTTACTGTCAGTCTGATCACCCAACTGTATTCGCAAAAATCCATTAGCCGGCGTAACTATTTTATCATCACTCAATAACATTTTTCGCTTATTTGCGGCTCCCTTTATCTTACTATTTCCTTGGTCAAGTGTAGAATTAAACTCATCTTTGGCATCTTTATATTGTAACTTAATTCTGCCGGTCATATGGGCCAAATATTCAACGAGTGTAGTTTTACCGCAGCCAACAGGTCCAGATAGGCATACAGCTCTTCCCGATGTGATACCGAGCGCAATGCTACGCAAATTTCTTTTTGTAGATTCAACGCGAATTATACTTTTTTGTAGATTCTCATCTTTGCGGAAGAATTCGTAATTTTCTCTATTAAAAATGGGCAAAAACACACCTTCAATGTTTGTAACAAAATCAGCTAATTTTCCGCTTATTGTAATTTTTTCGTTTGATGTCACTGCCAAATCACCTTCGCCCTGAGGCGTTAAATCTAAAAGTTGCAGAGATTGTTGGTCTTCGTAAAATTCAATGAGTAATTCCTCGGGTATATTTTCATTCATTTTATGTACTGCTGAAGCATTCATATTTGTCAACATGGCGATTATATGGTTGTTATACACTTTTATTATAGAATTTTCGTTGTTTGAACGATCAACGTAATGAAGCAAAAATTCTGACCAATTCCAAAGTTCCTTGAAAAAACTTGTGTCCGCTTTCAATAGATAAAAGCAACATTTCACAATGGCCAATTTGTCTGGATTTTTATTTAAAATAACTTTCGATTTCTTCGAAAATATTTCATGATCTGATGTGGAAAATGGTGGTGGTTTGTTCAAAAAGTACGACAGTGCATAACTAAAAGAAACAGTTTTTTAAAACGATCAACTTAAATTAAGAAGAAATAAAGAAAACATCAATATCTCACCGTTTGGCGCACAATGACAAATGCATTAGTTTGGCTAATGCAATACATTTGCATTGATAACTGATGTCATTCTCGAAGTCGTTATATTCTAGAGCATTTACAATAAGCACCAGTAAGCAATCTTCAAATGCCGTAGCAATTGGTATTGTGAACTCCTCATCAAGTAAAGATCTGCTTAAGCTTTGGAGCAAAAATTCGATGTCAAAGCTTTTAATATTCTGTAAGATATTTAATTCAAAAATATTGTAAGTTATTGAAAAGAAAAAATAAAAAATACAAAATTATGTTACAAATTAGGATTAAAATTTAATCTCATTGATTCCAAAAAAATGAAATTATTAATATTTAAGAAAATATATACTTGTCAGTATATTAATTGGGTAAAAAAAAGTTGTTCCAATATGTTCTAAGGGGTGTTAAAAAGCAATAATATCATTTTAAAAGGAAGATTTGGTACCTATTGCCGCTAAACTCAATTTATTTACCTAAAGTTTTTTATTTTTTACAATTTTACGTTTCAATTAAACAGGTATTGATTAAAATAACCTTTCCAATGACATCCATATTGTCTCATTCTACCATAAAATAATCGATGCATGGCATATTAAACATATAAAAAATTTGGATGTCCTTAACTTTGAAACCAGGAATCAGCCCAAGAATTTTCTCTTTACATTTTTTGTTTAAAATTGCATTTTCTACCCTGTAGACATCAGAGGTCCGTAGCTCCAAAACTAAGGCCTGTAGCTAATTTTTCACTTTACATTTTTTGTTTAAACCGGCATTTTACACCCCCGTAGACAACTTCATTGTTTTTGGAGCGGTGCTCATAAGCTAGATTTAAGCCACGACAAATTCTAATTTTAAGGGAAATATTTACAAAAAACTGTTGGGAGCATTTTAAAACAAGATTTTAAACATGAAGCAGAATTGCAACTTAAAATTTTAAAAATTATTTTGAAAAAAAAAAACACTATTACCTCTTTCTTTAAAAAATCAGCCAGGAACGTGAGTTTTATGTTTGGCACCTTAATCAACGACAGCAGTTGTTGAACATTTTTTTGCATTTTATCAACACTAAATTCCATGTTTTATATTACAAAACTAAAATCGGTTTAAAAATTAAATTTTTACTGTTTCAATATTTACTTTTATTTAAGGTAAACAGAAAAATGCAAAACAAAATATGTAAAACACGTGCAACTTATGTGAAGAAAACAACCACTACTCAAGTATATAAATCTGACAGCTGATTTCGTTTACGTGCTTAATTTAACTGCGCCAAAATAGCGACAAATTAATAACGACGTTTTTGTCAATTCAAAACCCGGGAAGTAGAAATTTTCGGGAATTGGGTATTTTTATTAACAAAATTAAATTAGCCTCAATTTTTGTATGTAGACGGAAAATTTATTGATAGTATGGTATGTTGATTATTAAAACATCTAGTTGCATAAACAACATCCACATAGTAATTGCTAACATATAGTGTTTTTCTTATAATACATAACCCACCCAAACTATCGCTATAAGCAATATAATAATTTACTTTAACCGTGCTTGATTCCTTCAAATATAAATATTTCATGATATTCTCGTGAAATATTTGTTATTTAATACTACAAAATGAAATGTATTACTGCGGAGAAAGCATATTCATATGGCTATTTCACTACTGCTCCAATAGCTCATCAGTGGATTTTACCAATATATTATATCCAAAACTAGAAAGTTTTATTTCTATTGCCAAGTTGGTTAAATGAGAAATACATTAAGTGAACAAAACAAAAAACAATAAAAACTCAAAAAAATTTTTAAACAAAAAACACAGCAAACATTCAGAAACTATTTTTTCTTTCATTTTTCTACATAAGGGTTTTCTTTGGAAACCATCATATGTATTTGAAAAAAAAAGAAAAAAATAGATACCTGATACCATATAACCTTATAAATATAAGCAAAATAAACCACTTGCAGAATTATATTATGTGTTATGTCATAATTATTATTGTAATATATTTTTTTTTCTCTACATATCATCAGCAAGGCGAATTAATTCTTTAATTTTAGCCAAAATTCCACACAAAAAAATTATACATATTTTTTATATATGGAATTTCACTCATGCCGAAATAATACTAGGTGGTCTCGATAGCGAAATCGTCGCCGAAACGTTAGATGGCAAACACCATATAAAAAAATTATACATATATTGGCAGCGTAGGCGAATTCAGTATTTTTTGCTTGTATACATTTATATAAAAAAATCTGTGTACCATATTGGTAATTTATTCGCCGTGGTTTCATTTTTACATATGGAGTTTGACATTCGTGTAAACCAGCAAAAAATACTGAATTCGCTACGCTGCCACCTGGTAATTTATTCGCCTTGGTTTACATCCTCAAAACTCAAAGCCAGCTAAGAGACGTCGGCGATATGCTCAGCTGACGTATACGATATGTACGATATATATTAAAGTAATTTATATTTTACTAATACCAAGTTCACACACGCAAATTTTTATAGCAGCTATTCTGAATTTTGTGGGTGAAAAAGCGAAATATAAAATGATTCGGCACTTCTTTCTCTTCCACAAAATTCACAATAGCTACAAGAAAAATTAACGTGTGTGAACTCGGTATAACTGATATCTTATTATTTATTTAATCACAATAATTACAAAGGTATGAGAAATCAAGAAACGGTTTCAAAAACCATTATAATCTTCTTAATAAAATATATATTCAACCTTCTGGCCATTTTTTTTATAAAAAGATTTTTCTGAGATGAATGTAAAAGTCAGAACAAGTTCCAAAAATGTAACAAAATATGGGCAAAATTTAGAACATTTGAACTCGTTAAAAAAAATAGGAACCATGGCTGATGATGATCACGGATGATAATTTTTTATTAAATTTCAAAAACACCTACGCACTACCTAAATTATTTTGCCATGCTATGTGTAAAGGGCAAATTTGGTTTTATCATCCGCCGGTTTATCTTTAACGGCGCCACTAGCTGCAATTTTACATTAAATTAAGTATTTCCCATCAAACATTTAGATTTGACCTTAAATTTTCAATTTTATACCTAAATGGCTATTTCGGAATACTCGCCGACGGAGCAAAATTGAAAATTGAAAAACATGTTTTGCATTAAAATTTACAATTTTTAACAAAAAAGAAATTTTAATTCGACTTAAGTTCACCATTTTAACTTCTAAAATTGATAAGAAGAAATTATTACAAATTTTTGTGAAAGCGGAAAAATAATATCCTAGCTAAATATAATGCAGCATTTTTTGTATCGCTATATACGCAATCAGCATTTTTCGCATTTACTTTAGGTTATGTACGTTGTTAACATCTTCAATTTAAACAACAAATTTTGTAAACAAGAATACGAGGAAGTCCAAACACAACTTAACGCTTTTTCGTTGTTCTCTTTATTAATCATCAATTATATTGATTTTGGCTTTCTGCCAACTGTAAGTTTAGAAATGAATGCATCTGTTTTTATTCTATTCATACTGTCTTCCTAATTTTTCATTAACAGTTTTATATATTATAATTTGCATCATTTTAGTTTACAATACTATTCTTGAATTTATGGCAATTATCATTTACCAGCAGAGCCCACGACTTGGTCCGCGTGACGTTTCTAATCTTCTTAAGTTAAAATTTACGTGATGGGAACACTGACAGATAGTAAAAATTCAAAAAATAGATTTTTTGTATTCCATATCGACTACTTTCTACATCAATATCAAAATTTTCTAAAAAAAAATATTTCATATACAGATATGACCCCGTTATAATATTTATAACGATTGTTATTTTGAACTAGAACAAAAATTGTTTTTATGAAACCAAGAATAAAAAAATTGCTGATATAAATGTTTTACTATCAAAGAAGTAAACTTATTATTATTCAATCAAGAATAGCACTCTAATAAATTCTAAACTTTATGAAAAATTAATTTTATAAATCAACACGTATTGCATACAGTTATATTTTTTTACAAATAAATAAAATACTTTTATACATTAATTTTTTATTTATTTTAAAATATTATAAATATTTCTTTCGCATATTTTTATTTATTCATAGCGAATCAACCTGCTCTATAAAATCATGTTAATTAGGTGAAAGTTTAAAAATGAACATAAGCTCGCAGTAAATTAAATATATATCAAAAGAAAATGAAAGTTGTATAAAAAAAGTAAAATCAAAGAGATTCCAATGAATTGCAACGAAACATGACCTAAAAGATAGTGAGCTGATAGTATAATTTGTTATCTTGTTGTTTTTAAATAAGTCATTAAACAATCCACAGATCAATATCAACTATCTTCTTCTCTGAAAAATCATTATTGTCTTATGTTGTTCGATCTATTAATCCATTTAGCTTTTTTTTTTACTCTTAAGAATTTTGTTTAATATAGAAAAAAAAGTCAATCTAGTACTAACGTCTGAATTTGCGTTTGCTGGGTAGGAATAGATTCATGAAATAAACAAAAATAAAAATTGTTATAGTAATTTTGGTTATTTAAATTTGTGTAGTGTTTTCATTACGTTTTTGTTTTTCTTGCGAAAAGAACTACATATGTATAGGGCAGTTGGTGAGATTTCACCATTTCAGCACAAACTCTCTTTCATAAAAGAATACTTCGGCACAACGAGAATAGGGAAATCAGTCGAAAATTATTGCAATATAAAATGTTAAACATCTTTAAAAATGGACCAGTAGGAAGTAGATCCATTAAATTACTTCGATTAAGCATAATCAAGCGCTTCATATTAACTAGTCAAGCTGTTCATACTTCGATAAATAGATCAGAGACTGAATATCGTATTGGAAGACCATATTGGTCTACGGCTTTAATAAACCAACAGAAGTTAAAAAACACAAGGTGAACAAATATTAATTATTTAAATTTTAAGAGTAAAAGTAAAAAGATATACTTTACATACTATGTCTGTATGTAATGTAATTATCAAATATTTTTCGAACACTGACATACATATGTATTTATTATTATTGGTGAGTTTTGTTTTTTAAACAAAAAATATTTTTTATTTTTAAGAACACTGTCAACTCTTGAAAATCACTCTGTGCCAATAGCATCAAGATTAACCGTTTCTAAAGACGAATATCAAAATTTCATGGCAGTATTTCCTGGTAAGTAATGTACACTAAGTAGAGTATAGGTACTACATTTACATTTGTACATACACACATTTGAAACATTGAACATTGTTACAGGCAATAACTTTCTTATTTTTTAGTGATATTAGTGAAACGATTAGCAAAAATATTTTAAATAATTATGAAAATATTGGAAGTTTACGTTTTCTTTTATGATAATTTTTATTTAATAAAGAAGTACCTATGTATATTCGAAGAAGAAAAATTTAATTTAAATCATTTAGTCAGTTAGTTGTATTATTTTGATTTTAATTGTAATAAAAACTGTTTTGTATAACAGTTTTTTAGGGATCGGCGGAAATATGTTATATTTCATTTTCCAATTAAATTTTAAACAAACAGTATTATATTAAAGAAATATTGTGCTTGCCAAGCGCATAGAAAGCCTGTAATTTAAAAGAAATATTTTGCATTAAAAACTGGCATTCATTCAAGTAAAAGTAATTAATTTTTAATTAACATTTAAAAAGCAGCCTTGTTTGCTCATGACTAGGAAGCCAAAGCCAGTAGTTTTTAGCCCAACCTGCAGAATTAAATACCACCTTTTATCTATTTATTTCTAATAAAATATGACAAAAATATAATAAGTTGAAAGGAGAGCAAAGCAATCCCAGATGAACTGCAGAAAATTTATTACCACCATTCTATCAGCCTTAGTTTCGAAAGTAGTGCTACTGATTAGCAACAACGGTCCATAAATGGTGAAGATATGTTCTAAAAAGCGAGTGCCTCTATTTCCTTACGTTTATTAGATTTGGACTTTTTTTTTGTTAATAAGTGCTGGAAATTCATTAAAAAATGAAAATACAAAAAAAAAAACGATAAAAATTTTACCAAAATATTTATTTTCAAGAAAATTTTATTCAAAACCGAAAACGTAGCAAAATATTTAAAAACTTTTAACAATTTTAAAGTTTTCTAAAATAAAAACTCCTCTTTCGCAAACATATACACTATTGAGATTCAGAGCAGAACCCAAGGTGACAAATAAGAAACTCAAATTTATCCAAAATATATTCATAATATCAAAGATATTCCGGCAAAAAAAATATACAACAAAATTTAACATCTTATAAAAGACAGTGCTAGTTATAAAAAAATGTACATACCTACATGTCTCCTAAGGATTAAGAAAATTAAATATGTATGGATGTGTAAATAATAAAAAACCACAATGAAAATAATGATAACAGTAATAATGACAATTATAATAATATAAAAAAAAATAAGAAAATAAACACACAATTTCTTTTTTTTTACTTTTTTAAATCATCTGATATCATAAAATTTTAAATCTTTTAGAAAATGTAAATAATAATGAAAAAATATTTGAAAATAACAAATAAAAACACATTCGTTGAATATGATGACAAAGGAAAAAAATAAGAAAATTTTTGTTAAAAAAAAAAAAAAATAATAATAAAATAAATAAAAAGAAACACCTCATTATGTCTGTTAGCAAGTATAAATATGAACAGTGAGCCTTGGTCTTGAACTTTCTTTTTCTGTTTCTATGAATAGAGCCGCCATAAATTTACATAACAAATAAAAAATACATGAAAACATAGTGTTGAACGTCGAAAACGAATACAATGAGCCCAGCTTAAATTTTTTTTATTCAGTATGAATTCAATGTAGATTTAAGATAAGAACCGATATGGAATGACGTCGAACTGAAAGGTGAGCTCATACATGTATGTTCTTATTTTTTTCCAAATAAGATAAATTCAATTACGTACATGAATATTTCTCTCACTGTAGAGCGTAGTCTCGTATTTTTTTTTTTTTTTTGCAATGTTTACATATAAACGTCATAAAATTTTTAAATCAATTGTCAAAATATCGTTATAGATTAAAATTTAAAATATTATAATCACATCAGCCTGTTCATGGCGAAATAATTTACCAGGTGGCAGCATAGGCGAATTCAGTATTTTTTGCTGGCGTACACCACTGTCAAACTCCATATATAAAAAATTTGTGTACATTTTTTATATATGGAGTTTGACAGTCGTGTTAACCAGCAAAAAATACTGAATTCGCCTACGCTGCCACCTGGTAATTTATTCGCCTTGAGCCTGTTAATATAAAATACTTTAAGTAACATTTAAAATTAATTTCTTTATCCAGGGCGAAACACAGTAGAAACACAGATTCGAAATTGTTTTCTTATTTATGTATTTCCCATTTTAGCTAACAATGTTTTCCAAATAATCCTCGGCAAATTCAATTTCTAAGTAGTTCGAATTAAATCTTATTTTAATTAAATTGCCATGTAATATTTTATTAATGAATATTTGAAAAAATTTATTTAAACTTAGATATCGTACGCGATCTAACTGAAGCGGCCAAAAATTATAATACAAGTTATGCATCAGATTGGTTTGCTCGTGTAAGAATAAATTACAATAATAACATTTAAATAATTTTTTTTAAAGTGAATTTACTTTTAGGCTTTGGAATACAATGTACCAAAAGGTAAGAAAAACCGAGGTCTTCTCACCGTCTTAACATATAAAAACCTAGTCAATTCCAAAGATATAACCGAGGAAAGTTTAAAACTGGCACATATTTTGGGTTGGTGTGTCGAAATGGTATTTAAGATAATTAAACAACATATTTTACCATCTTCTTAACAAACAACCTTCAATATTTATTTTGTTTTTTTTTTATTATTATTAAGCTACAATGTTTTTTTATTATTAACGACGATGTTATGGACTGTAGCACAACTAGGCGTGGACAACCATGCTGGCATAAGTTGGATGATGTTGGCCTTATAGCTGTTAATGACGCTTTAATGATAGAAAATGCAATTTACATTTTATTGAAAAAGTATTTTAGCAACCTGAGTTGTTATGTTGATCTTTTGGAATTATTTCATGAAATTACATTCATAACTACCTGCGGCCAAACTTTAGATGTACTTAATGCTACAAAAAGTGTAACAACTTTTGATATGGATAAATATAACGCAGTTGTCACTAACAAAACAGCTTATTATTCATTCTATTTGCCATTTGCTTTGGCGATGCACTTAGCAGGGTTTGTCAAAAACGCTTGTGCTCTTAAATCTAAAATTATTTGGTTTTTTACTTTTTTTCTATTTTATAGAATAAAGGACCAGGAAGTTTTTCGACAATCAAAAGATATTCTCTTGGAAATGGGTCATTTTTTCCAGGTCCAAGATGATTTCTTAGATTGTTTTGGCGACCCCAATATAACAGGAAAAATTGGCACTGATATACAGGATAATAAATGCTCATGGCTGGCAGTTGTTTGTATGCAAAAAGCGAATGAAGAACAAAAGAAAATAATGGTAGATTGCTATGGAAAAAAAGGTATTTCAAAATTTGATATTCAACTTCATACATTACAAAGAACAAAAAAAAAAAAAACATTGTACTCTTATATTTAGATCCAGAAAAGGTGGTACGAGTCATAGAATTATACAAAGAATTGGATCTTCCCAATACGTATGCAATTTATGAACAAAAATCTTATAATTTGATTAAAACTCATATCGAACAAATTTCACATGCGGTACCTCATCAAATTTTCCAACAGATTTTAAATAAAATATACCAGCGTGATTCCTAATTTACTTATCGAGTGTCATAAAAGAAAATAGAAAAAAAATGAAAGCATGTTAAAAAATTAAAAAAAAATTGAACCTACGAAATAGAATAATTCCTAAAACACATTCTTATTTTCACTATTTTAATTGTTTGATAAATAAACATTTTATATATATTTATGTATATATTTTTTTTCTTTAAAAACCCAAAGTCAGCCTATATTTTGCCTCCTCCTTCCTGTTAAAATTTATTTTATCTTTTTGATTTTTTTTAATAAATAAACAAAAAGTACAACCATTAAATTGTAGTGATATTCTAGTTTAATCATTAATTATTGCATTTTGCTTGAAAATAAATCTAATATAAAATATAAATCTCTTTGTTTGTACGTGCCTCAATCACGGCTCAACGACTGAACCAATTTTAATGAAATTTGAAATTTTTGTTTCTTTCAATTTCTATAAATTGATTGATAATTCTTTTTCGATAAGCAAACATATGGCGCTTCTGTTTGCGCTTACATTAAAAATGCCAACAGAAAGTTCGCACTATAGACTTTAATAATTTCGTAATTAATCGTTTTAAAAACCACAAAATCGTTTGTAAATAAAGTTTAACAAAAATACCACGGTGTAAATTTAAATTTACTGCATGGAATTATTAAAGTCTATAGTGAAAACTACCGGAGGGCTCAAACCATCCGGCAATGGCAGAAAAGATGGGAGGCGGAGACGATCGGAGAGAGGGATGGACACAGAGGAATTTTGGGAAAGTTAACTATTTCCTCACCCAGTTTCTTTCGGGCCACGGATACTTCCGAAAGTATTTACACCGCATGGGTACTGCATCAGATGGTGGGCTGAGAGACACACCTTGGTGGAGCAGATTGGTGAATTTACCCCCACCAACATTGTTCAAAAAATGCCCGAATGTGAGAATGGCTGGAACGCTGTAAGAAGGTACTCGGAGTGCATCCTTCGGAAAAAGAAGAGAGACCTCGATGCATCACAGATCGAGACTACCCCCAACAGAGACATAAGAAGACGGGCCAATGGCATAATGCTGGCTACAAATATGGTGGTCCCAGACGTGGGAGAGTAAATAAAATGGTCCTTTTTTGGGACGTCGTTCTGGGCCCTTCCCGAAGTAATGCAGATAGTAGCTCCAGGAAGGGAGTCTCTCCAGAAGCGGAGGAGGGATTGTTTTAGTGGAATTAACACCACACGACGCAGCTGACGACGGTCACTGCAAGTTCGAAGGCATTTTAAACCCTACCACGTCCACCAAAAAAAAAAAAAACTGGGACCTCTAGAAGGAAAAATGTTACATTAATGTTGTATAGCTTAGACGGCAATTATTTGTTGGCGTTATTGTTTTACATAATAAAATATTCAGTAATGTGTTACCGAAGAATTTATTATCTGCGCCCAACAAATACAACTGTCACTCTAAACTTTATTAAACATTATGACCTGCATTTATACAACACCTGATAACTGAAGTTTAATCCTGTTTGAAATATTATTTAGGTGGGTGACAGACAAAAATTCCTTTAAAAATAACTGGAAATAAAGCAACCGAGCAATACAGCTTTAACGACAGAATAAAAAATTAAAATACCATTTTTGAACGTGCAAATCCAATCGAATTTTGTTTTTTCGTACTTTTGGTCACAGAATTGATAGCTGGATCTAATAGATGACGCCTCTTTTGAGGTTTTTAATAAGTTATTTCCGAAATTACCCTTTCGATTACAAAATGTATTGCGTAATTAATTTATTGGCCAATTAGGTTTACAAATTAAAAAAGAATCTTTAAGAGAAGAATCATTTTGGGACTAATAAGACTTAATAAACTTGATGAAGAATATTTATGTCGTAAAATCATACTTTGAAAATTTTTTTCTGAAATTTTCAACCAGCTCAATTTCTTTCTCTTTATCCAATTTACACGATTTCCAATCAACTTTTTCATCACAATTTAAAAGGTTTTCGGAGCAAAAGACATCTCTGTAAAAAAAGAAAATAAAATTAATGTTTTATATTGAGTTTTGCTTAATAGTAAATACAAGAGACATTATGTGTCGCTTCGAAATTTCGTGAGCGAGTTAAAGTAACAAACAATTTAAGTTTTGCTGTCGTATTCATGAAGTTAATATTTTCAAAACTTGAATTTGAAAGTCCTAGGTTAGAATTTTTGAGCCAATTGTGGTTACCTTGCGAAATGTATTGGAAAATGTTTCATTTGTCTCGTTATCAATGTGGTGCCATTTGAAAGTTCAGCCACAAAATACGGTCCATGATTTGGTAATATTTTCCTTAAATTCAAATCCGATATCGTTTCAAATTCCAAATTAAATTCTTCCGCCTTATCTTCAAAAGCATGTGGAACTTTCCAAGCATATCCTTGATCAACACTAAAAACATTGATTTGTAAATGTGAAGATTTATAGTTTCTCTCCGTAAAACAAACGATTTGGTTTTGATCTTTAAAAAATTCTCTTAAAGCTCCTTTAAATTTATCAAGCTCTTGCCAATCCTCATCTGTTAATTGAGCGGCACATGGTACATGCGTTATGGATAATATTAAAATATGATAATCATTTATAGGTCCTTTAGCTAGAGCTAAATAAAAATGTTCCCCTATAGAAATAATTAAATGTTTTTCAACATTTGGGCATGACAGACAAAACCAGCAGATATCTAAAAAAAAAGGATTTAGTTATCTTTAATAAGATATTTCCGTTATGAAAAATACCTACCTTGATCCCAGTGTGCTATTTTTGACTTCCTGCTTCGTGAATCACCTCCACCACTAGATCGTTTACGATTTTCTACTCCATTCTTACCACTCATATCGAAAAAAAATTGCGGAATTTCAGTCTAAAAGACACAATCACAGAAAATATTTGTGTTCATTCATACGCATATTTTTTTATTTAATTATAAAGGTAAATAACAAAAATCCTCATAATGGACTAATGAGTGACTGACTAACTGAACCGCATTATTTGTTTAGTTGCTTTTATCAAATTCAAGAATTGAATTAATTCCTAACGTCTCTAAAAAGCTATCAGCGATCGAGAATGTTCAAAATATCCTAGTTTTCCATTCAAAACCTGTTGCAAAAAATAATAAATTGTTTTTATTACTTTAATTTGAAGTAAAAAAAAATTACTGGATTTTTTATTTAAATAAACTTACAAATTACCAAAAAAAAAAAAAAAAACGTTAAAAGGGCAAAAAAGTTTAAATTATTTTAATAAAGACAAAAATCAAAGTTCAAGCAAAAAACAACAATAATCAATAATGATTTTATTTTTCTTTAACCACTCGGTGAGTTATAAATTTAATCGGGATAAAAAGTAGCACGATATATTTTTAATTAATTATTTTAATATTCCCATAGTCTATCAATAAAATATGCTTGTCATTCAATCCAGAATAACACTGTAAATATAAAAGATATTGAGAAATAACACGGTGGAAAATAATTAAGAGTCTTTTTTGCTTTTCTGAACAAGTTACACTCACTTTTTAATAATTATATTTTTCTTACCGTAGATCCTTTGACTTTCAAATCTGAAAAGTTCATCATTGCAAAAGGGCATGTTACTTCATTCGTTGTCTTTTGTATGAGATCAACAACGCGCATCTTTTCAACAGGAGTCAAGCTTAAAGCGTAAATATATTTTTCTTTTTTAGCATTTCCTACTTCTGCCAATGATATGAAACGCGTACATAATTCCAGTTGTGTTGTTTGATCTGAAGGAAACCTTAAAAAAATGATCAAGGATTTAACAATGAATAAATATTTAATTTAATTACTTTAATAATTTTAAATATAACCTGTATGGTGGGGGTTCAAAATTGGTATTGTTGAGACCACAAAAATGATATCTAGGCTTTATATCTCGACATAACAAAGATATGAGTTTTGATGCGTTTGTCTATATTAATGAAAAATGTTATTAAAGTTAAAATGTCAGCTTTTTTTTAAAGAAACATTAATTAGAATTACTTACGTTTTCATCGGTAACTCCATATGGCCATTGAGACGTCAGTAGAATATCAACGCCACGATAATCGCTAGATATGGATTTATTTACTAAACAAGAATTCCGTACACTTTCAACATCATCCATTTGAAAATAATATTCTTCAGATGGAGCATTTAATGGTTTCTCTTTGCCACTTAAGTACGCTATTTTAGTACCATTCGTTAATGTGTAAAGACCTCGTTTCCCCAGATAAGTTAAATTTTCACAAATTTCACCATCTTTTATATCTTCATAGAACTCAACTAGAGTCGACTGATTAGGTCCTAAGATGTATGTGGGAACACAAACTGTAAAATAAATAAAGCGTTATAAACAATTACAGTTGATTACACTTTGTTCTGCATTTTTAATTTTTTTTTATCAAATATTAGTTAACCACTCAGGTCGATCTTCTATATATAGTTGCCTACACCACTGGCCGATCTATAAAGGGAGTACAAGACGTAGAAAACTGGTTTTTTGTACTAAAAACTTTCTTTTATATTATGAATAGTCTAGCGAAATACGGTACGGAATGGCACCTCCTAATCAAAATGAAAAGCTGTTATCGTTTACCTAGGAAACTGTATGGGGAAAGTCTTAAAATTTCGTGCAAGTAACTGCCATAATAGTGTGCATAGTTATATAAAAAATTGGCCGGATTGGAAGAGTTGTCGTGGTACAATTACTTTCATTAGGGAATTGAAAGGCTCCGGGAATAGCAAGTATAATATAAATAAAAATTACTAAAGCTGTATTGTGTCCAGCTAAATATTAAACAATTATTTTGTGACATAGTAGGTCAAATATAGATTTATTTATTTGGATTTAATACATAAAATCCAGGCCTATTCCAAATATATTGATAGTATAATTTGTAATTTCATATACAACTGCATCAAATAGAAATGTAGATTTAATTTGTTTACTTAAGTAGATGACTTACTGTGTTTATGTCCATTCTTAAAGGAGATAAGTTCTTCGTTTTGTTTCCTTTCTTCGGAAAAGAAGTCTCCAACACACAATAAAATTTCAAAAGGGCCCGACTTTTTGTTGATACTCTCAACACGTTGAAACAATTGTTTAAAATGGCCACGGACATCGCCAGCCACTAATCTGAATAGAAGAAAATATACGCATACATGTTTAGTGCTTATAAATAGTTTAGTGGCAGCGATTTGAAAGTACAAAATTTATTAAATTAAAAAAATCCTGTAATATATTTATATGTAAAGTGTTAAAAAAATAATTTGTTTCAGCAAAATAAAGCATTAAGTACGAATCAATGAAATATTTGAAGATTTTGAGTCTTGAAATTGAATAATTATTCAAAATAAAAAAGAATCCCTCATTATCTTGTGTAACCTCTATTTCTAGGCAATGTTTTACTAACAAAGCAAAATTAACCCTTCACTTTTGAAAAATGTCCTGAATAAAGTTTGCAGTAATTATGCCATTTACATATACTAAAATATAGTTTAAACCTTCTAAAGATCTTATAATGTATAAAAAAGGTTCGATTACACTTTACGTAAAGTTTAATTCAGTTCATCATTTTGTAAATGCATCGACTCCAGGAACATGCAGACTGTTTTAAGCCATATAAACATTTTTTAATAAACATACCTTATTGGGTTTATCTTTTAATGTGAAGCCTTGCGGTTGCTTCATGTAAATCCCTATTCAAGAAGGCTCTTTTAACATCAAAATGATACATATAATACCATAAAGGAGAAAAAGATGGGTTAAAAAATGTTTACTACCTTCTAATATTTTCAAAAGCTTTTAAATATCAAAATTAACATGATTATAATCAGAAGTGATAGCATTTTGATATAAAATCTTTAGAAGTCCATAACTCAAAATAACATTTACATTATGTTCCTTTTTATTTTTATCACTCTGGTTATTTTTTTGGATTGGAGAAGCTTCACTAAATTATTCATAGAACAAAGTATAATTTTCCGGAAAAATACTTTTGCTTTATCGATCATCTGATCTCTTTACGACATAAATGCATTACGTTCAAAAGTATTGGAATTGTTTAGTGAAAATATATTAACTTATTATTAAGTATTTTAAACTTAGTTTCCTTATTTACATTTTAAATTTAGAATCCATTTTTGTGATTATAGTCGTCCCTCCAAAGGAATATAAGCAGAGAAACAAGTCGTGATGAAAACTCGGCGGCGGCGGCTGAGCAAAAAATTGTCGGCGGCGGCTGTAAGTCGGCTAAAGCCGACTATCAAAGAGTCCTTGTGTATTGCGTTAGGAAGAAGAACAACAAACATAAACAAACTTTAGATGAAGTAAATGTTGCAAATAAAGACGCAAGATTTTAAAAATTAATTATTTTATTTACATACATTTAATAAGTTATGTTTTGTTTTCTATAGAAATATATTTACAATCAATTTAAAATAACAGCTTCAAATTTTAATTTATATTTCTTTACTAAAAGCAAATTAAATATACAAAATTTAAAGAATAAAAATTGCCGGCTAACATTTTTGAGTCGTGACAAGCCGCACCACTCGGCGGCGGCTCGACTATTAAGAAAAAATCGGCGGCGGCTTTCAGCCGGCTGTGAGCCGAACGACTTGTTTCTCTGAATATAAGTTGTAAACTGCAATAAGTGCTCTCTATGTTGTGAAAATAACAACAAAATGCAAGACGAATTTATAATATGAGATAATTGATAATTCAAATACAAAAGTGAATTTGACAACTAAACAATTTTTAAGGTTGCCAATTAGAAATTTTTCAGCGGTTTTTTTTTCGTCTTGAAAACGAGTATATTAATTTTTGTTGTAAAAATTGTTTAATAAACACCACGCTTACATTTGACAATGCTGTCATGAAAATAACAACACATACACAGTTTTTTACTAAAAATTTAAAATTTTTCAATTGTCTGAATATAGACACTTTAATATACTAGGTAGTGGCAGCATATCAGCTTACTTTTTTGCTAACGTTTTCAGGTGGGTGTTAAGATTTGTTTACACTTATTTTTTTTTGTATTTTATCCCTTTACCGTTCTACATCCACGTAATCACAAGCATAATGGCTTCCATACGTATTTTCCTTCATCTTATGTAAGTTCTGTGAAATGATTAAAAATTATAATATCCATTACGACGGCAAAAATGGAATGTAACCACCATTGCCCCTAATATGTTCTTTATGCTAGTACGCAATCAACCTATAGGTAAGTATTTATTATTTTTAACGCATCACATTAGTCAGTACCTGCGTGCAAAGTATTATTATCGGTTACGCGCGCTAGTTAATTAACTTAGAACCATTATCGTGCATAGAATATATATTATGATAATAATATATATTTACCAGAACAAAAGGTTTGATTAGTTTTAATCCCAAACAAATGTAAATCTTTTTTTGACCTTTATAAATTAATTTTCTTTCCTTATTTGTTAAGCACTAGGTCAGTTTTAAAATAATATTGTTTTTAATTATTTATTTTTTTCAATATTTCGCCACACCGTTAGGTGGCATCTTCAGGAAACAAAATTAATTAAAACCTGACCTAGTGCTTAATAAATAAGAAAAGAAAATTGAATCCCAAACATTATTTTAAGTAATACTTATTGTTTTAACATGACAGCATTGTCAAATGTAAAAAAAGTTTTAAGTATATATATATAAACTTATACATTTATTTGTTAATACTTTTGATAAAATAAAATAGTGTTTCCAACGTATTTAATATCACTTTGATGAAATAACTTCTAATTTAAATTTTTTAACCAGTATTTTTGTTTACCCAGTATTTTATGCCCAATTTGAAATTGGCTATTCCCACTTTTTAAGGCGAATTTAAATTAACTTGCCTTTACACTTTCTCAGTTCGTTGACACAAAACATCTTCAAATATAAAAATTTGTCAGCACTTACAACACAACCTGAACAAGTACACTATTTTTCCTAAACATTTAAAAAATAAATAAATCTTTTATCTTGAAATCTTAAGATATCATTTAAAATGTATATCTTAGAAATCAATGGCCATATTTGAAAGTTGGTTCGATCCCCAATTAACAAAAGTTGATGACACACATGAAATTAAGTGTATAATTGAAACATCACAAGAAGTAAATGGACATACGGTAAACCAAAAGTGATGAGGGCATTTAAAAAGAAAATAATACATAAAATGAATATCTTTTATTCAATCCCCTAAATCGTAACTAAAACATTTATACTATTTATCCAAACGAATGAAAATAAAAGTATGAGTATCATTACAATATACATATGCACATATTACGGGTTTGAAGTATACATTTTCCCATTTAAGAATACGAATTATAGGATAATATAAAAAAGCTTTTAAAAGTCGCCTATAAAATTTTTTCTCAATATTGAATGATTTCAAAAATAAAGTTTAACTTTTAGGTATAGTAGGATATTCTAAAAAAATCGATATTTAAGAGCGTCAATAGATACATCTATTTGTATTGTATGTATGTACATTCTATAGATAGGTACCTACAATATTCACACATATATAGATACTTTGTATACACAGGTTTATTGATGTTAATTTATTGTAATTTTTATAAAATTAAAAATTTAGGAATACGTGTTGTGCTTACAACGTGGAATCACAAAAAAAGATACTTGGAGAATATTGAGACGTTACAATGATTTTGCAGAGTTGCACAAATGTCTTTCTATTTCTGGTGTCGATCTACCGATGCCTGGCAAACGATTCTTTGGTAATATGCGGGCGGACTTTATAGCTGAACGTAGACAAGCATTGCAAGTGTACATCAACACAGTACTAATGAATCCTATATTAGCTTCTTCGCTGCCGGCGAAACGTTTTGTGGATCCGGACAGTTATTCGCAATCATTTCATGGTAATTTTTATTTAATGATTATACCTATTATATGTATTTATACACATGCATATGTATATATTTGGCAAATTCAGATCAAGCAGTACAAAATGCTTTATTATGTTTGCGTAATGAAAGTTCCTGGACGTTGGGAGCAACACTGGGATCCATTGGTTGGCGATTACGAAAACATTATTTCAAGGCAATACCAAAACCACCGGATAGTAAATCTAGCAACAAATTATTAGTTAAAAGTAGTTCACAAACACATAATCAGTCTAAGCAACATTTAAGTTCAAGTTGTGCTTCTGGCTCGAGTAATGAACACAATCTAGTCACATTTTCCGGACAACGTCATGAAGCTGATGAGTTGGTAATGGAATGGTTAGAGTTTGGCCCAGATAAATATATCGAAGACAAAGAATTGACCGGAATTTTAAAGAGTTTAATGAACTTGCAGCATCCATATATTGAACCAGTTGTCTATGCAGCGCATAATGAAAATGGTTGTCTGATAATAAGAAAGTAATGAAACAATAATTTTATTAAAATCAACATCATTAAAACTATATTTTTTTCTCTTCTTAGATTTCACAAACATGGTACTCTTAAGGACATTCTATGCATGTCTTCACCCAAAAATCCATTTCTTAGTAAATATTGCAATCCAAAGGGTCGAACTGCTTTGTCACTGAAACAAGTAGCCACATATGGCAAACAAATATTAGAAGCACTTATTTTTTTACATTCTAAGGGATATCCATACGGTAATATTTGTGCCCCTTTATTATTCAAAAGAATGTAAAGTTGATTGTCATATTATTTTTAAGGCCATTTACACTCGGGTAATATTGTAATAATAGATGACTGTGTAAGACTACTGGATATAGAAAATTTTATTCTTGGAGTGCCATCTTTTTATCGTCCTTTTTTTGTGCAACATAGTAAAATAAATAAAACAGAAGCAATTGACGTTTACTGCTTCGGTCATGTACTTTTCGAAATGGCAATGGGTTATCCTTTACAAGAATCTGTTGCCAGACAAATAACTGATTGTCCTCATCGATTAAGTAATTATCAACCAAATTCATTTCAAAAAGATACAACTCAATATATTTATTTTGTAGAACTTCTTCTAGAGAGTATTTTAACCAAAGAAGCTTGCAAGGCTGGTCTTCCAACTCTTGAGCAATTATTAAAACATGAGTTTTTTAAGGAACATGCAACAACATCTGAAAGTCATGATCTTATGTCGTACTTTAAAATTTCCTCCAACGCAAAGGAAATTATTAAACACGCCATACTTAAAGCTGAAAATCGTTTGCGTGAGGAGCAGAAATCTGTTAAAAATCAAAAGCGCATTGTACGAGTACAAGAACTTATGAGTTCAGAAGAAGAAAAGCGAAAAACAAAACTAAAGGCGGTAGGCAAAGAAAAAAAATATTTTATATTAACGTGTACCTGATAATTTATGTACGTAAATATAATTTTTTAGAGACACGACTATAAACAATCAAAACTGAAACAACAAAGTTCGTTACAAAATAATAATGGAAAAATTTCACTAGCCACATCAGTTGGTGGAAATTCTACAGCAGAATTATCTGAAGGTGAATCTAAATATTTAAGCTAAAGTAATAGCGTGTATATCAGTAGTTCTTGCATAAAGCTAGCCTTTCTTTAAAATAAAAAAATCGGAACAGCATAATTTGAGAAACATTTTTAGCACATTCTAGCAAGCAACATTTAAATTTTTATCGTTTACATAATTTAAATGATCCAAGCCTTGTTGAAAATTTTCTTTTTAATTCAATTTGCAATTAAAGGCAGCTTATGTGAAATTCCTGTATGTACACTTTGTTATTTCGAAATTGTTTTTACTATATCTTGGCTTAAGCATTTTGCGACAGATTGAGCGAAATTAACTGCATTGGAAAATGCTTTTCTGGCCTCAATTTTATTTTATTTAAAATTATTTTATATTTATTTAGCCACAGCTAATGCATATCAAAAATCCGGTGAACATCAGAGCCAACAAACTTCACAACAGCCGCTACAAGCTTCCTCTTTGGCCAGTATTGAACGACAATCATCGTCACCGAATATTTCGTCCAGCACACAGTGTGAAAATGAAGTTGAGAGATCTGCTTTATTGGAATCTATTTGCAAATTTAATAGAGGCTCCTTACGAAAAGTTCGTTCGAATGATTAAAATTTAAATCAACTAAAAAAAAATTCTTATAACGTTACAAAGAGTTGGACCAAAAAATAATGCTATATATAGCACAATCCGCTATTTTTTATATATATACATAATTAAAATTAATAACTTTTATTAAGCACAAATTTATCACTACACACACACACAAAAATTATATGTGTAACTTAATGTTTCTAGACGTATACATACACATTAAACTACTATTAAGTCCACACACACACACACACACAAACACACATATATGTACTACTCTTGCAATTACAAATTGTTGTTTATTAATGTATTTGTATGTATATAATATGTCTGTAAATCTTAAAATTTAATAAAAAGTACCAAAAAATATACAGCCCAATCATAAACAAAAATTCCCTGCGAATTTTCTCCCTTTTCCCTTTTCTCCTATTATAAATTTATTCCCTTCTTAATCGATTGCGGAAAGTGAAAATAATTCGAGGGAAAAAGTAGGTATTTTGAGTTAATAAAGAGCAATTTAATGTAAATAAACAAAACTCTTCCTTCAAATTACGTTGATGCCACTTTTTTATGTCTTGATGACTCGGAATTTTTTAATAGGAGGAATATTGTCTCGAGAAAAAATTTTTCCTTGAGAAAGAAATTCCGTGAGAATGTTCATGATTGCGCTGATAGAGAAATACAGTAAATATAAATGTGAATCAACAGCTTAAGACATTTAATTCAACAAATGAGTTCTTTTAAAGTGCAACTGAACAATAAGTATCAAATGGTTCATCATCAGTGGATTTTGGTCCAAATTATTTCTTTCCAATTGGATAAAAATTTTTTTACTAGAATTAGAAAATATGCCGCATTATTACATGTTTGTGGTAAAAAAAGTGCAATCAGTCCTGTCGTCCTTTCCTAATAAAAATAACATTTATTAACAAAAAAAAAAAAATATTCACCGCTATCGTGAATAAAATGTGAAATTTTTGTTAACGTGAAATTTTTATTCCACTCGAACTGAAAATTGGTATCGGGAATTTCACGTGAACAATTTTTTCTACAACTTCAATACTGCATTTGTAAAAAATGAAAAAAGCAAGTTGTTTAAGGGGTATAAAATGCAAATTTAAGCAAAAAGTGTTGGGTGAAAAATTTTGGACTGACCCTTAGATTCGGCTTTACGGACCTCCAAAGCTTGTATGTGTAATATGGCATATATCGAGGCAATTAACCTGTTACCTTGCATCTTGTTAAGAAGAATGTCACTTTGCAAATAATTTACCGATTTTACCCTAAAGTTACTTTTTATGAATCTAAAACTTCCTATTAGATGAAAATTACTTATTTATATATGAATTCCGCTATTAAAATCAAAGTGAAAAAAACAATGAAAAAAATTCCACATTTCACGCAAAAATAAAACATTCATGATAATGGGAATTTGGTTTTTAAAGAAATGTGTAAAAATTTCATGGGGAAAATAATTCGCGATAGGGGTGATTTTTTTCTTTTGCCAAAAGGGTTGCCTGAAACTGCTGGAATTTTACTTTTATTAAATTTCAATTTAAGCAGATTTATTTTGAAATCTTTTACTTAAAACAGCAACATAATTTAAAAAGCTGTTAAAACAAATAAGAATTTATTAGGCACAATTGAAAAAAAGTTCCATTTTAGGATTTCTGATGCTTGATTTGGAAATTAAGCGATTCGGTTTGTGTTACTCGTTATTTTTTAGATTTTCAAAATTTCATGTGAATTACTCAAATATCAGCATAATATAAGCAAGTAAGAGTAGTACATTCGGCAATGCCGAATCTTACATACCTTTTACTATGTATGTAAATCTAGTTTGTTAAATACTCTAATTTTTCCATTGACTTGAAATCAACTAGTTTTGTGGGAAACACTTCGAAGTGTTTCCACTGAGCAAAACTGTTTTTTATATTCGATTTTGTGACGTAACGCTGACACTTTTCTTCGTTAAAGAAAAAGAACCCCTATTTTATTTTATTATTGTTAAAATTGAGTTCGTTTTTGCTTTTACACAAAAAGTTTATTTTTTTGTTTGTTTTAAACTTAAAATTAAATATCACTTTTTCGCTAAAAACAACAAATCTGAATAGATAGTATGGAGCTAAACTTGATTATCCCAGAAACAACACAGTACTGCAAAGGCAAAATCAATTCGAAGAATACATTTTCGACATGATTCAATATAAATCAAGTGATTTAAGTGTAATTTTTTTTTTTGGTAGCATAAAAAATTATGGGAAATCAAGCAGCAAAACCCTTTACTTGAGCAAATCAAGTGTTTTAGACAAAATCAAGTAAATGGAAACGCGCTATAATAAAAAAATATTGGGTGACAGAAAAATAAGAAACAAAAATATTCAAGTTATATTTTACGAATTTAATTTCTAAAAATGCTGCATTTCGTTCACCTGGTGTCTAGTTTTTCTTGTTTTCTTTGAAAAACGTTTACATACATTTGTAAATTAATTTTTTCTTTCTAAAAAAGATTTTTAGAAAGTACAAAATGAACTTAAGCCAAAAATAAACTTTAATTTATTTATGTCCCCAATTCAACTCCTAATTTCATAAATATTAAATTATATTTTACATAAAAATGTTACCGGCTCTTAATGCGTTAAACATTAAAAAAAAAAACTTACTATTTTCTGAATGACCTCTTCAAAAGCTTTTACATGACACCCATATTGATATCTAAAAAAAATATGGTACAAAATCGTACTTTTCTATAAAAAGTTCAGAAACCCATAACTCGGATTTTATAGGCGAGCGCCAATTTTTTCACTTGAAGTTTTTTTCCTTTTTCTCTATCACCCTAATGTTGTTTTTCAATTCTCTGTCACCTCATAATGTTTTTTTTTTAATTAGAGTTATGTACGTCACTAAACTAGATTTATATAAATGGTGAAGGGTATATATAAGATTCGACTTAGCCGAATGCAGCACTCTTAAGCGGCTATTAGACGATCAAACATTGCATGTGAGAGCAGTTTGATGAGAGAGGATTTCAATATCAAAATTTTTTGAAAACCATTCAACCAAGTTGACAATTACGCATTTTGCACCATTACACGAGTGTGATGGTATGCCATCACACCATGTTCACATACCAAGTTTGACCATCTAATAGCCGGCTTACTTGTTTGTAAAAAGACTTTACATTGTGGTTGTGGGAATTTTGTGTGTAATTTTTTTACTTTTCTCTTATTTTATTTGTTTTTAATTCAATTTTTTTTATTTAAATATATTTTAAGAGTTTTCCTCTTTAGCTAATAAGTTAGACCCGAAAGCAAAGACACATTTTCTTTTGTGATAAACTTTGTTGACTTATATTTTATTTTATTTTTGTTGTAAACCATGGCGTTGTATTAAATTCTTTGCTTTTCAACATAACACGTTATAGTCTTAAGTAATCTTTTTTCGTTACTTAAAAAAAGGAAAACAAAATTATTGTTAAAAAAGGCTCAATAAATTTTATTTTAACTTTATTATCTATTGCAGGGGTTGTCATCAAACTCCTGCTCGAGGACCCCTAGTAAACTAATTTTTTTACGCGGACCCCTCTGAAGCCCAAGTTCAAAATAAAACTTTTATTATTTTTTAAAACGCTGTTTTTTCAGCTCTTTATGCGGACCCCTTGGATGGTTTCTATGGACCCCAATTTGAGAACCGTTGATCTATTGTTTTACTGCCGTATTTATAAAATATTAACTGCCGATTTCTCTACACGCGAAGGAAACTTCTTTCGCATACTGGCATTGAAAACAAAAGCAAAATACAAAAAATTGTTTTTGTTTTTAATATAAATATACGAAAGAAAAGTTCGTTCGCATGTAGAGAAACCAGCAGTAAAATATATTTAAAAATATTTTTTAGGACATATTGCTCGGAAAATTGTCATAAAATATATTTCAAAGTTATTTTATTTTTTATGAATATGGCAGTTAATATTTTTAAATATACTGCCGTATTCATAAAGTATTAAAATAGATTTGATATGTATTTTAGGATAAAATTTTAACGAAAATTTTGCCATAAAACACTTTTTAGTATTTTATAAAATATGAATTAATTAATTCGGCTTAACAAAAAAAAAAAAAATACATTCAAATTTATGCGAACATTTTCCAAAGAAAATAGAAAACATCCAGCATCCGTAATCAGCGTTTTTTTTTTTTTGCATCTTCAAATTTACTTTAGACAACTAATTTTGACAGGAACATTCATAATGAATCAACATTAATTTGTTAAAAAAAAAAGTCTACAGACAACCAAACTTTTTTTTGCTCCTGTTATAATTTATAAATTTATTTTCCAGGTATAAAGCAAATAAATATAATTATTATTGCATTTAAAAAAAACAATTGGCTCCAAAGAACTCATTTCCTCTTTAAAATATTCGAAGCAGCTGGAATAGTATTTATGTATATTTCTTTGTTTCATTATCTTTAGAGGTTAAGAAATTCCTTATTTATTTCTAAAATATTATTTTACTGTTTAGGATTTTTGACGGTTAAATGTATTACCAGTCTGACCGGAATAAGTCATTACACTTCATGATATTTAACAGATCTATAAATATAAAAAGAATCGTTTAACCAATGGGGGCTTCATTTATGGGGAGAATATGGGTGTCCTTAAAAAAATGGAAGACAAAATGAAAGCAGACAACTATGTTAAAATTTTTTAGAGATTCGAAGCTGTCTACTCTTCAAGTTATTGACTGTGAGCCAAGCTACTCACTAGTTTTACAAGTTTATAATCTTAAATATATAAAGGTTTTATTGTATATCATCCATTTTCCTATTTAAATAATAATATTGTGATTAATTGCCATATTCACAAAATAAAATAAAAATAAATAAAATAACCTTAAAATGTGTTTTATGACAAAAGTTCCATACAAATTTGTCCGAAAATACATTTCAAATCTATTTTACAAATACGCCAGTAATAGTCGTACTTAACTTAAATCATTTGGATTGAATTTTTTTCGAATTAAAAAAAAAATAAACATTCCTCCATCGAAATGTTTGTAGGGAAATGCTATCTATCAATGTGACAGCAAATGTTACAATAAATAGACATACAAATATTTTTTACCTTTATGAATACAATTTTATTTTTAAAAAGGAAGTTTACATTTACATCATGTCGGAACTACAAAATACTGAACTCCAAATTGCGACTCCTGCAAGTGATGTATATAAATTGTTTGTTGTTACCAATTACATTTTTTATTTATTAAAATTACAATTTATTTTATAAATGTAGACGTTAGTAAATATGTATATCTTGTATTTGTATGTATGTGTGCGCGCATTTATAAATTTTAATTTAATCTATTAAATATTGATCAAATAAAACGATGGTAGCGAATTTGTCCTACTCATTCCATGTACGCTCATCTACATACATACATACATACATATAATAATTGGTTTCCTATTACTGAAATACTGGAAGGTTTATTATTTATTTCGCAATTACAAATTATGCAGTAAATTAAACATTTAATTTTTTATTAATTTTATTTAGAAAAAACGACCCTCTCAACACCAAAAATTCGTTGTGAACGCAACTGCCAAGGTACTTTTCAGCCACAAATACACGCATGAACATGAAATTCCTTAAAATGTTTGTTTTTCTTTTCTAATTGTAGCCAGTTTTGCGTTATATGCCCACTTACCGATTGACACCAATGAGACCATTGAACAAGGAAGTATGTGAGAAAATAATTAAAAATGTTATGGACCATACATTTGAAGATTTTAATTATGTCCCAAAATCGTCATTGCAACTTTGTGCTGAAGTTAGCGAAGAAATTAAAAATCGCATTAAAATAAAAAACTATGATCGGTAAGAAAATGAAATTTTTATTCTCTTTAATATGATTGGGAGTGCTTGCAACAATTAACGGTTTTTCTTTTGTATTTTTTGCACATTAGAACGAAAGATAAAACCTAAACCTAAACAAAACAGTCTAAAAATTTTATTAGTTTATAAAATTTCGAACTGAAGACTGTTACTTCCAAAATGTATTAATACAAAGTTTGTATACAATTTTTCTGCATTATTTAGATCTTTTACATATACAAAGTTGCGAAACGGTTTTATAACTTGTCTGCGACATTTTGGAATGGTATGCATTGTCAGCCTTACTATACTTTTCAAAAGTAATTAAAATAAGACAACTAATTCCTTTTCTAAATTTATTTCGTTTTCTGAATTCTACTCGTAATATACAAATTCATAACCTCGAATATTTTTATCTATTTTAAAACGTTCATTTTGTAATTCTAGTAAGCCGCATTTGGAATACACTGCCCTCAAGTTATTTTTGTAATATGTACATTCATTAATGATGGTAATGATTTTGTTTTTTTAAATTAATTATTAATGAAATCTTTTTATTAATTATAATATAATTATTAAACTTTTTTCGATCGATTCGTATTTTTATCCTCTTTCGATCGTATATAGCGGTACATGCGCACGCGGAACAGTTTTCGAGATATAAGCGAAAAACTAAAATTATAAATTTGAGCAATTTTTTTACTACGTTTTTACGTACCCTATTTGCAAATAAAAATTATTTATAATTATTTAACTCACTGTTTATATGGCAAGAATACTTTCGACCGGATGCTACCGGATAGCAATTTTATATTTAACTGGCAAAATATCCACAGAAAACAATCGAGCATTTTATAATTATACCATCAAAATACTCTTCGCTTAATTTTTTATATTCATAAATTAATTATGAACAATTTTTTATTTTTAAACAATAATTCTTTTCTCTCAAAATGTTACCTTTTAAAATTTGTATATGGCCAAATAGGCAAAAACACTTAAACAGAAAAAAATGTGGCAGCACTTAACACTTTACTTGCAAATAGTGCCGTTAACCAGGAATTGTTTTAGTGAGTCAGCTATTCGAAAATAAAAAAATTAATTCACCGTTTATGCAGCTAAATTTTCTATCCACAATATTTTTATTTGCGAATAAGACGTAGTATATATAATTAAGTACTCCCATGTATGGTTAATATGAAGCTGGTCACTACAAAATTATGAAAATGGTTTCAAAAGTTGTTTTAAAGATGAAGGAGTTACCGAAATGCGTTGAAATTTTTACAGTTGATAGACACTGATGTTGTTAGTTGATTTCTTGCAAAAAGTAAAATTAAAAAAATATATATTTTTGTCTAGTGATATAAATAAATAACAAATAAATTTCTTTCTCTTGGGAATCAAATCGAAACTGATAAAGCAAAACGAACAAAATAATTCTGTCAACGGAAGTTCATCAGATATCACAGTGGTTTGAAAACGATTTATTTTTGAAAAAATTCGGGCATTTTACAAACCAGAGAAAATATTTTAAAGTGGGGCTTGGGTACCTCGGACATAAAAACTTTTTGAAAATGTAAAAAGTTTACTTTAAACTCAAAAAACCAAAAAAAAATTTAAATACCTGCGTATGCATTTTATCACAGCAATTCAAAAGGGAAGGTGCCCTGGTTACTTTGAGCCTCAGCTTTAATCTGGAAAGCTACTTCTGGTTTTGCAGTTTTTAATATTACGAAAAGTTGGAAGTTTTTTTTTTTCATCAACTTCAAGACGTCAAATACCTTTTCAGAAATTCTGACAATCAGAAAAAAAAATAAACAAAGTTCCTTCTAGGAATGTGAAAGTTACCTGGGTTTCCAGCCATAAAGGCCAAGAAAGCTTTAAATGTTGGTGCCTCCCCTGGTTGCTAGTCTTACGCCAAGTGATGTGCTTAAAGTTATTCGTAAGTTACTTACTGCTGAGTGAAAGTGTGTCAGATGTGAAAAGGAAGTTTTTCGCCAAGCTCTGTCCTGACTTACTTAGTAAACCGTGGTTAAAGCAGGCTAACTGTGATGTCAGAAAGTGCAAAATTATTAACAGGCTCATAACTGGTCACACATATGACAGAACATATCTTAATGTCTCGGAAAGTGCTGAACATCCCGTTTTCAGATGTAAGAAATTCAATAATTTGAGAACAAAATTCGGATTTTTCTTTTCACCGACTTTGATCTGTTTATGCGATTCTTAAGGCCGAAAAGGTCAGTCTTTTTGTGAAACTTACAGAGTTCATTACTAAAGCTGGGTTTGATATATAACACTTGTGTTTGGCGGTCTCTTGTTCACCATAGGATTTGTTAGAAGTCTAAGAATTAAAACACACCATTCACCATCACTTTGTCTTATTAGCTCAAGTTTTAATTCATGTTTGGTCTTTTATTGCAAGTCCCTAGTAGTTGAACCTGAAAGTATGTGTTTCTAGACAGCCAATCTTTTTCTCTCTTGTAAATCCCAAAACACAAGTAACTCGGAAAATAAATTTTTTTAATTACCAGCATATGCTACGAAAACTTCAAATGCAAACATATTCACACAAAAACGCCCTGTCAGCATTTGGCAGAGTATTTTGAGATAGAAGTCAATTCTTCGTTACTTTTTTTAAATCAAAAACTCAATTTTACAAAAACAAAATACATTATTGTCAAATTAAGATGTTTTAACAATCACTATTTCATCTCTGCCAGAAGTTAATTGGATAAAAAAGCCCGTTATATTAATACTAAAACACTTCCCCTTTAATTTGTTATTTAAAAAGTAACTTTTTCTTAACTACCAGATGATAATAAGTTGATTGCTCAAAAATTTACAAAAACAAATTGCATGGGCATCGAATATTGACAATTTCGACTCTACTCAGAGTGAATTAACAGATAAACAAAAACTCTAATGTCATTTAGTTTGGCTTGTGCAGTGTTCGGTTTTGTTAAATGAGTGGGAAAAATGTCAAGAAAAACAGCAAAAAACTAATTGATAAAAATTAAGTAAAAAGATATATGAAGCTGTAAGTAAATTTATGTTAACAAATTAGTTTTTTATTTAAACAAAAAATATTTTTAAGCTCAGAATTTTCTTAGTCTCGAGCTTTCTAAATTTAAACCTTTTTATTATATTAAAATTAACATTTTCTGTTTTGATAAAGCAGAACTCCGTTACTTTTAAAAGTTTTACACTCGATACCCTTTTTACACCTCTTACACACACATATGCGACACTACTAGAATACTCAATTTTAATCCTTTTTAGAGATGCTAAATAATTTTCCAATAGTTGAATCACTGTAGTTATACGTTTCTTCCCGACTGGGCATACTCAGCCCAATCATGAATATTTTCACGAAAAAAAATTTTCTCAAGAAAAGATTCCTCCAATTATAAATACTGAGGGAAAAAAGAAATAAAAGAGTGGCATCACCGTAATTTGAAGGGAGAATTTTTGTTTACTTACATTAAATTTCTCCTTATTGATTCATAATCATCCCAATTATAAACAGAAATTCCGTGCGAGTTTTTCACTTTTCCCTTTTCTTCTATGTACTATAAATTTGTTTCCCTTTTTATTGCCTGCGGAAAGTGAAAAAAAATAAAAAAGTAGGCATTATGAATTATGAAAGAGAAATTATGGCTGACTTCCAAAACGTCAATTGCTTTGTATTCGAACAATGTATTGTGTTTCATAATGCCGTGGTACTAAATGTTTACAATGCATACCATTCCAAAATGTCGCAGACAAGTATTAGAAACGTTGCAACCGAGCAACTAGCGCATCAGTTTCTAAATTGATGCTTTGTTTCGCAACTTTGTATATATACAAAATCTAAATACCGCAGCAAAACTGTATACAAACTTTGTATTAATACATTTTGGAAGTCAGCCTATATGTAAAAAAAGCAAGTTACGGTGATGCCACTTTTTTATTTTTTAGTTTCCACGGAGGAGTTCATAATTGGAGGAATTTTTTCCGTGGGAGTATTCATGATTGGGCTGAATACCTACAGCCGTATGCATAACAAAAACTTAGAATAAGTTTGGCATGAGTGCAGAAATTGAGCAGGGGTCTCAGTGTTTTGTCGTAGGACCAGCCACTTAAAATCTTTGTAGATAGTTACAGTGATCCATTACTACATTTTAGGACTATTTTTAGTCTCAAATTGTGAGAAGGTCCTTGCAGAGACTCTGTTTAGTTTTAGGAGTTATGCCAACCTCACGGTAACTTTTTTCCCTCGAATTCTTTTCACTTACCGCAATCGATAAAGAAGGGAATAAATTAATAATAGGAGAAAAGGGAAAAGTGAGAAAACTTGCACGGAATTTTTGTTAATGATTAGACTGATTATATGCGATACATTTCAACGCCATAAAGTAACGATGTAGTGACTTTTCCGATAGAAAATGCTTGCAGGGTAAATAAATATGTATGTATGTGATACACTACATCTAAATCACACATTTTACCGTTGCAAAAATTAATATGTACTTTTTGTTGTTGTATTTTTTTATTTAGATGGATGTGTGCAATTCACAAAAGATTTAACGGTTTTTTATTTAAATCACTTGGTCTAAACAGTAGTTTTCATAACTGATTTTTTATTTTTATTTATTCATTTTTTTATTAGAGAAACAAAATCTTTCTTACAGCACTTAATTAATTTATGTAGAGAATATTGCAAATTTAATTATGAATAAATTGAATACATATTTTATTTTTATTTTTTTGTAATTTTATTTTTCAGATACCGTTACATTGTTGTTGTCAGCATTGGTGAAAAACTAATGCAGGGCTTAGTTTCTATTGTCAACTTTTTGTGGGATGCAGAGAACGATGGTTATTTATCTTACGTTATTGATACGCCGAAATTTTTCGCAATTGCGACACTTTATTACATCTACTATGATTAATTCTTCAAATATTTGAATATAAACAGATTTAATAAATATTAATTAAAAAAAAAAAACAAACAAAAAATATTTTGCAAAATACACATTTTTTTCTTTCTCATTTATCATGAATTTATATTTGATCATTTTTCTTATTTTGCTTTGTCGAAAATAAACAAACAAAATGTTTTCAAATTTGATTAAATGTGGTGGTTTCATTCATAATAATTAAAGCTTGATTCATTTCAAGTGTTACTTGTATAATTAATGACACTGATCATCGTTAAGACAGATTATTTTTTGTTAGTTTTTGTCTGTGTGGCCACTTGGGTAATTTTTCATTTGAATGAATTTATTTTGTTGGTGGTGGGCATACCTTGTAGAAAACTATGTAACATTTGTAAAACCCTTTTTAATTTTATATAATTTTCAAACAAATGCTACAACCAGTTTTCTTAGGATGTGCAAACGAAAATTAGAATTGAAATGAGCAAGGAAGACTTGCAGCAAAACCACTACTGATAACTTAATCTGAACACAGATCTTTGTCACTGCCACAAATTCACTTGGTAAAACATTTGATATCGAATTTCTTTTCCAATTATCTTGCACAACTGTGAAGTAGACTTTTTTTGAATGGAAATAAATCACTTGTCAAAAATATGAGAAAATTTTTCATCAGTATTTTTTGTTGTCCTTCACTTCACTTTGAAATCGATTATTATTGAAATAAACAAAACATGGATTTATATTGAAATTGAATCAATTAATGTAGGGTGGTGGTGGTATAAATTATTTCATTTTTTTCTTTTTATAATAAATTTCAGACTTCACAGGGACTATATTGAAGTACTTTTTAAATTGTCTTGTAGTACTTTTAATAAAATTTAAAACTATTTAATTTTAAAAACACTAAACACTAATTCATTCTCCGTCTGATCACTTCGAAAACAAAACTGTATGTTTTTGCAAAAGCAGCTTATTTTTCGTTTTATAGTTTTGAATTTGAAAATTTTGGAAGTTTTTAAAACACAAAAATAAACATTGATTTTTAAGTAGCCGGAGGACTAACATTTTTAAATTTATTCAATTCTGCAGACCACAACACAATCGTCAAGCCAATGATGATATTAAAAAAATTAAAAAATAAATCACTTTGAACAATAATATCGGAAGAAACGGCAATTAAATTTTTCTCACAAAAATATATAAAAATATTTTGAAAATGCACCACCAATTTTTCTACTTTTGCCTCTCGTTTTCTTGATCCAACCACTTTTTGCCACTTCATTGTTGAAATTTTTTTTATAAAACTGTAAAAATGAACAAATTTTTAGAGCGCTCATTTAAAATGAGGCCGTCACATTGTAACACAACTAATTGGAAATAAAAATAAAATCTATTTCTTTCTTTCTTTCTTGGCACAACATAAAAACGAAGGAAATAACGAAATATTATTTTTCTTAATTGATTTGAGGATTTCTATTGAAAGCACATAAAATATTTTAATTTAAATTCATATTTAAACACTTTATAGTTTTTGCAATGCACTAACTAACCACCAAACAAACATACAATCAGTGAACGGTTAATTATATATTTATATATGAATATAATACCAAGTAAACATACAGATATAAAACTGATATCTACATATCTTTTTCTTCAAGTTCTTCTCTTAGTTTACAATTGGCACAAAATACTAATCAAATATTCTATTAACGATGTTTCCGCACACAGATTAAATTCACAAGTTGCTAAACTTATTTTAAGACGCGTAATATTTCCTGTTGTATCCGTGTAAACATGACACGCACGAAAACACTTTTATAAAAACGTTCTTCACATTATTGATTGTAGCTTAATGGTTTTCTTTCTTTCGATAAATTAAACTCTACTAAATAAGCGATAATATTTGTATGTATGAATGTATGATGTAGTATGAGTGTTAGTATGCACGTATGTCTGCAAGTATATATCTTTTGATTATAATATATTCAAGATGTGTTTTATGATTTCGTCCTTATGCTGGGAGGTATGTATTTCATATTTTGTTCGAATTGATGAAATGCAATTTTTTTTTTTTTTTTTTTTGTAGAGATAAAAGTATGTTAAGCTGCTATTGTTTGTTTGCTTTAAGCTGTACCACCTCTGACCACAACCACTACTAAATGATCTTCTTTGAATGCTTCTTCTGTTACTGTAACACATGTCCGCTTTAATAAATCGGCTGAAAATTCGCAAGGAGGGAATGCATACAATACACCCGTAGCTTCTGTTTCCTTGTTTAACAAAGAAATAACACCAGCAGCTTCCTTTTGTTTTAGATAAGAAACCAAGTTGCGAAGTGGTCTAGTTTGGACTGAAGTGTCCTCGGAAGTGTTGGCAGCAGATGTTGAACCAGCTAAGCCAAGAAAAATGGCATGTGAAGAAGACGAACTTATACGCTTTTGGACATCTTCTAATTTTGGAGGATCCAAGCGCAGACGTTGTGTAATACGCAAATTATGTTTGCCGTCCTCATCACGCATAAGGGATTCAACAATGTCTGTGTCACCGTCAGTAAGATGAAATTTGGCTGGAAATAGAGAGCTTTTTAATATGAGGGCTCCTTGCCACAAAACTGTGCATTTGCGGGCGACTTCTGCCAATGTGCGTGCAGAGTCTAATGAACCACCATTACGACGCTGCGATGTATCAGAATCTGAACCTGGAGAATGGGTTCTTTTATGAGGTGAACGTGATCGAGAACGATCCAGTCTTAGTTCTCTCGAACCAGAACGTCCTCTTTCGAAACCGGGCTCGCCTGGAGGACGACGCCATTCTTCTTCAACACCAGCAGGTGGAGGAACGGGCACACTTGAGGATAAATGAGCCCCCGGGTGTGCAGGTCTGTGCACATCGTTATGATAGTGATATGCGCCACGACCACGTCCGCGATATCCTCCACGACCGCGATATGCACCACGAGGTGGATATGGCGCGTAACCTCCACGCGGTGCATAGTGATGATGAGGAGGATGATGATGATGATGAGCTTCTTCATAATGATAGTCGTATTCGGGACGTCTGTATTCAGAAGACGGAATCGATGAACTTGCTACTTCATCGTAAGGTGTTTTCGGTTTAAAAGGTGTCGCTGTTGGTGTTACACCTGGCAACTCGGAAAAATCGGTACGCAATCGCCTTTCCGGGCCGCCTAGAGGGAAGCCCCGCATTTCCTTAACAGCTGCGGTTGCTGCCTCAATTGTTTCATATTGAATGTATGCACAAGTATCGCCCTTTTGATATTCAATTTTTTTTATAGCTCCAAATCGATCAAACTCCCTTTCCAATTGCGTGACCGATGTCCATGCGCCCAAACCTCCTATCCAGATGCGGGTTGCTGGTGTCACCTTTCCATAACCAATTTTACATTGAAACTTACCAATGTACTGCCCAGAAAGTTCACACTTAGCTCGGTGAGCCATATCTAAGTTTTGATATCTGACAAAAGCAAAGGCATTCCCTGTACCAGGTGGAGGTCTTTTAATATCAATGTCATCCACGATTCCATATTTACCGAATATGCGTCGAAGTTCATCGTCTGAAATTGTCACCTCCAAATTGCCAGCGAATAAAGTGCGTGTTGAAAGAGGATCATCTTCGGGCTGCACATGATGTAAATAATTTGGAAATTTATCTTTCTTATTTTCTGGTTTTTCATATGGAACATGTGGCCTAGGACCCATATGACGTGGTGGTCCACCATAGTGTGGTGGTGGTGGTCCATGCAGATGTGGGGGACCACGATGCATTGTAGGACCCCTTGGCGGCATCGGATATTCATGATGAATAGGACGATATTCGCGCGCATGAGGATGCGGTGGAATATGGGGAGGACCATATCGATCGTACGCATCCAAAGGAGGTCGACGATGTTCCGGAGGCCCCGGAGCTGCAACCGGTACCCTTGTGTAATGATAGCGATCATACTCTGGCGGACTCATTGAACGACCACGTGGCCTACACAGAAAAAAAGGACAATAAAAGTTTATTTAAAATATTTACTAATATTTTTTGTTTAGAAATATGTAAGTATGTAAAGCAAAACATTATATTTATTTTGAAGGAATTTGGTTTTCAAACCTTTGAGGAGAAATATAAGAGGGTGGCCTTTATAAGCCAAACAAGGAATTTATGAAATCTTAAAATGAATGGAAGTGATTTATATACTGGTCCTAAATATATAAAAAATTTGTTGTGCAATTCAAATTTAACGTTAAACAGTAAAATTAAAAAAAGATTTTTTTGAAAGAACTTTTTTCGGATTCACTTTTTTAATCGAAATTTTGTGTATTTCAAAAGTTTTAAAAAACTGTTTTTTAATAAAATTTATTTTCGAAGCTGAAAAACAGTGTTCTTAACTTAATGTACTTATAAATTATTAATCAATTACGTGTAAAGAAAAATTCACTTCTTTGGAACTTAAATTAACTAAGGTACATAGTTAGTTCGGTAAAACTCCTACTCTTCAATTGCATTTTTAATACGTTACAAATTTTTATTATAGAGTCATCTATGCAAAATTGTTTTTAAGTGTCAAAGGATTTATTTCTGTGTAATTTCACATTTGTGATAAAACACATTTGAATTTTATTTATATATGAGCAGTTTAATTTAATTTAAGTGTTAAGAGCTGCTACGATTTAATGTTGACCGAAGGTTTTAAAAGGGAATAAGTATTCTGAGATAATAGTTTTATCAAAAATATACTTTGATATAATTATCCAAATACTGAGTATTCTGAAAAAGAAGTGCAAGTCTTATGGAGATTAACCCTCAATACTTTTAATACCTTAAACCTTTTAAAGCATTTATGGCACTTTTAAAATAAACGTTTCATATACAGTGTTCGAAAATATAATAGAAACGATGTGCAGTTTTCTTTCTTTTAAAAATATTTCTTGTAAAAAGTTTAATTTTTGTAGTTTATTATTTTTTTTTTAACAGAACTTATTTCTATATGAAAAATAGAAAAACTGAGCTCAACTGCCTTTATGTAGCAAAACATATTCTTCCACCCTTGTTTTTAACAAGGAGTCCACACCTGATGAATTTATATCTTAATGAAAGTCAAATTTATATCATGATGAAAATTCATCCTGTGTAGACTTCTTTTATTAGTATTATATCATCGTTATGATATAATCATCAGAGCTCATAGACTAATAAATTCATCATGATATGAAAAGTCATCTTATATGTAATTTTATTTATGACGTATAATTTTTTTTTTAATAAAATTTTAAATTATTATAGCTAAGGCATTTTTTTTATTATATTTTTATTATGAAAACCAACCGAAAGTTCAAAAAATAACATTTAGACAGAATTATTTGGACATATTGCCTTCCAATGACCAATAAAGAATTATTCATCATAATATTAAATCATCAACGTCTACCCCTTTAAACTGATATTAATATAAATTTGAATATTGTTCTGCCGACGTTTTATTAGGCATTATGATGAAAATTTGTCTCGTGTGGACATAGTGTAAGGACTTCGGTAAAACGCCGGCCCATTGAGTGTACCAACCTGGCACAAATTAATGTTCCATTCGGCCTGGACTTTCCCCACAAATCTGCTTAATTTTTTGCTTATATCTAGCAATTGTCTTTTTCAGAACGCCCCAAAGGTGCTCAATGGGGTTTATGTCCCAGTACTGTGACGGCCATTCTAACAGGTGGACATTGTAGTCTTGAAGCCATTTCTTTGCCAGCTTAGATGAGTGTTTAGGGTCCTTTACCCAGAATAACGGACCAACGCCTGAACACAAAAAGCATCCCCAAAGCATTATATTCCCATCCCCATGCTTAACAGTCTTCATCGTGTGCTTTGGATCGTAGAGAGTGTTTTTAGGGCGTCTTATATGCACCTTGTCAAACAAATTACATGACCCAAACAAATTAACCTTTGTGTTTCCTTGCAAACGACAACCGGCAGGTAATGTTGTTTTGACTAAGGTATGGTACTTTCCTTGCACTAAATGCCTTCAAACCACCAAATATCAATCTATTTCGAAATGTTCGACTGCTGACTGGTGCTTTTATGGCATTTTTCAGTCCTTCTAAGGATAAAAATGTTTTTTTTTTTTACTCTTGTATGAGCAATTGGTCAAACTTTTTTGATGAAGCGCTCTTTCGTCCTGGTTTTCCTTTCGTAGGTTTAAAATGAACCGCAGAACACCTTTTTTTTCTAGCAGCTCATGAAGTCGGCAGTCTGAGACGTGGAAAGGCCACCTTTTTAAAACTTTTTTTTTTTAATTTCACTTTCCTGAACTGTACAATTTGTACCTCAAAATGGGGTACCGTTATCAAAGATTCTAACTGCCATCCCTAAATTACGACGTAAAGCGCAAGATATCTGTCAAAATTTCTCATGTACATACAAAATGTATGAAGCATCCCTAAATAGCACGGCGTCAACGCTTAGCAATTGGAAAATCCAATTTTGACAGCGCGTAAGATAATGCAGTTGCCTGCAAGCTACTGTTGTTTACATATTTTGTTGTAGTATTTAGAGAACGTTACAAAACAGTAATGACATTTTTGCTTTTTTCGGGCTTATATAGCGTTTATATCACTGTTTTGCATTTCATTTTAAAGGGTTTTATTAAAAGTGATAGGTTAACACTACTGTTCACAACAAAACGTTGCGCTTTTATTTAGGTATGCACCTTCAGCGTAAAAGCCATGCGTTATTTTGCGTCGCGTCTTACGCGCTAATTTAGGGATGGCAGTAATACAAATACAGTATGTATCTGGTGAAATGATTACCTTACAAGCTAAAAATATGATATGAAATGTGAAAGTAAATGTCGTTTCTATTATATTTTCTAACACTGTATGTAAATTTATTGTACAAATTGCACATATTTTGTTAAATATTTCCAAGATATTTTTCTTCATATTTGTATCTGCGGCAACGGAATTTTTTTTTTTTTTTGCAAAAAATATATTTCAAATAATCTCCGCAAAGGTTAAACATTTTTTAAGTCGAGCTGCATGCCATTATTATTATCATGCTAAAAACCACGGTGAAATAATACTAGAGGAGTGCCTCAAGGCTCCATCCTTGGACCTTTATTGTACTCACTATACGCAAATGATCTCCCACAACAACTCAGCTTTTCAAATATACAAATGTATGCCGATGATATCCAGTTATATCTCAATAGTACTAAAGACTCAATCTTTTCTAACATAAATAAACTAAACACCGATTTAGAAAATATTTTTATCTGGGCTTCCGCCAATGGATTGAAAATTAACCCTAAAAAGTCTTGTTTTCTTGTCATTTGTAAAAACTGTATTAGACCAGAAAATGATATCAATATTTCTATTGGTGGTACGAAAATTGAGCAAGTAAACACAGCCAGAAACCTAGGTGTGACATTTAACAGGACCCTAACCTGGTCAGACCATATAAGTCAGGCCTGTGGTAGGGTATACAGTAAGCTACGAAGTTTGTGGCCAACACAACATTTTACACCTCTTAGTATAAGAACTCTTTTAGCTGAAACATATCTACTTCCAACATTATCATATGGGTCCGAAATTTTTTCAGGCTGCTCTTCCCGCGATATGAATAAACTAAATACAACTTATAATAATATCGTCCGTTATGTTTACGGTTTAAAAAAACGTAACAGAATATCACAATTTTCAAGTCATTTTATGCAATTATCCTTCAACAACTTTTTTAAATTTAAGTGCTTGATTTTCCTCCACAAAATCATTGTAACAAAGGAGCCAGAATACCTATATGATCGCTTAAAACTTGCTAGATCCCAAAGAGGCAGATACATTATACAGATGCGCCAGCAAAACCATGCGTCCGAATTCCAGTTTTTCATTCTGAGCATACATCTCTGGAATCAACTTCCTAATTATATTCAACGCACCGACAACGCAATGAAATTTAGAAAATTACTTAACGATTATTTTATTTAAATTTAATTTTTCTAAACAATATTATTAAGATTTATCTCTGTCTTAATTAATTTGACTAATCTGATTCTAATACTTGTTGTATTAGAAAATCAATCATAATAAATAAATAAATAAAATGTCAAAAACGATATAAAAATAATTATACATATACGATGATCTTGCTGATTTTTAATATCGAAATATGTATAAAAAACTATGTCAGATCGATTAGCGTATTTAAGTTTTCTTTAGCTTATGTAGTGCCTCGGAAAAGTTGACGGACGAATAGACGGACTTGTTATTACAAATTAACTGAACATTACTGTTACTCAGAATATATATACTTTATGGGGTCGGAAATGGATATTGTTGAAATTATAAACGAAATGACAAACTCAAGGTATGGTCAGATTAGTCAAATATTGGACCAAAAAGACGTTACCTCTAAATTGTTTTTTTTTTTTTTTTGTATATTTTAACTATTTATTAAGAAATATAAGATCCTCATCAATCTAAATCGTAAGAGATTTATAATATTATTTATCGTTATTCGTAATGATTTTTTAAAATAGTAGTTTCGCTTTTTTGGGCAACTATTTGACTAATCTGGCCTCACCTTTCCACATTTACCCTTCCACCAGTTTTTGTGGTGAAGTGTATAAAAAAATATATATATAACGCAAATTGCGTGATCTTTGGAACAGATCAAATTACAAAACTTTGCATAAGCTGCATTTTCTAACTAAAACTTACGATTTAATTAACAAAATCATTTCAATTAAATAACAAAAGCAGTACAACGGCAACGCAGTTCAGTACAAAATTATTACAAATGTGATAGTAGATAATTGTGCATGAAAAAGTTTCGCTCACTCATTTCTTGCTGGGGTGGTTGTTCATATATGGTGGAGCATATAAAATTCGGCATAGCCGAGTATAGCACTCTTTTTGGTTTGTAATACGTTCGTCCAAAAGTACATGTTTTTAGAAGAATGTGCCTTTTTCTTCACAAAATCTACCCGAACGAACAAGCTATATTCGAGATCCAAAGTTTTCAATCTGGGCCTGGCTAGCAAGTTACACATTTTTTAATTTCTTAGGCATTTTTATGATTTTTTTTATGTACACAAAACAATAATTTTGATCGCTTTTTTGAATAACGACACTTATAATTTACGTTAAACCCCGTCATGATTTAATTTTTATTTTACAATGTTCGCTTTTTACGGTCAAGAAATAAATTTATGGTAATAAAATAAAGTTGCCTACCTGTGTTCACTACGTCCTGAAGATTCATAAACAGGCTCAACTAGAGCCACTTTATCATACAGAACAATGCGTGGTTTGTGATGTTTTGCTTCTCGAGCATCTTCCGCAGTTCGAAAACATACATAAGCTACCCTTTCGTCTAAATCATGGGAAATTCGAATACTAAAATCTCCAAACTTCTTATATTCACGGTATAGTGTCTCCTTAATAAATTCATCTGAAGCCTTTGGATGCAAGGCACTCACACATAAGACTTTATATGAAGGTCTTTCAGCTGACGCCGGTACACCACGAATGTAGTCCTCACGGTGCGTAGGAGATGCTCCTCCGTAACGACCTCGTGGACTTGGGGAACGCCCAACCCTTCTTCTTAACCGGTCCGGCGAAATGCGTTCCGGAGAATCGCCTGGAACACCACCACCATTGTCGTATGTACCACGGCCCATAGCTAATGATCGCGAACGTGAAGAATGACTAGTTCTATTCGGAGAATCACGGGATGCACTGCGTTTCATATTATGTATTTTGACTGTAATACGATCAAGTTCAGCTGCTTCACGATTAATGCTCATGAGCAGCTTGCTGTTACTTTAAATCTTCTTTATGTACAATAAAGAGCAGTCCAATGTCTATAAAAAAAAACATGCGATGAATGAAGACATTTTGTATGTATACCACATGTTATAATGAACACATAAACAGCACTTCCTGCCAATTCATGCTTTTTATAATTTAACAAAACGTATAAATAAAATATTTGCAGACAATACTAATGAAAATATAAAGTTTTTTCACTTAAATATATATAACTAAAATAATTACACTTTTTAATAAAAAACAACTTTTTTCTCAGATATACCTTCTTTTTATACGTTTCCAAAAAAGATGTATCCATACGAAGCGAAGCCGAAAAGCATAAATTACCAAATTATCGAATTACCAACCAGTTACTTGTTCATTCGGTATTCTAGTAACCATTGATTAGTGTTGTTGCAACAAGTCTGCGGGGATGATATAAATATAAGCTTTTATATATGTTTCTAATTTTTTAAATATGCATAAAGCCGAAATAATTTTCAGCTGATCTTAACACTATGTCCACACGAGACGAATTTTCATCATAATGCCTAATAAAACGCCTGCAGAACAATTGTCAAATTTATATTAATATCAGTTCAAAGGGGTAGACGTTGATGATTTAATATTATGATGAATAATTCTTTATTGGTCACTGCTAAGTCAACATGTTCAAATAATTCTGTCTAAATGTTATTTTTTGAACTTTCGGTTGGTTTTTATAATAAAAACATAATAAAAAAAATGCCTAAGCTATAATAATTTAAAATTTTATTAAAAAATTATACGTCAAAAATAAAATTACATATAAAATGACTTTTCATATCATGATGAATTTATTAGTCTATGAGCTCTGATAATTATATCATAACGATGATATAATACTAATAAATGAAGTCTACACAGGATGAATTTTCATCATGATATAAATTTGACTTTTATCAAGATATAAATTCATCAGGTGTGGACTCCCTGTAATAGCACAACTGATATTTGTTTATGTTCAACTTTGTCAAAATTTTAAAAATAAAAAATTTTAAAAAGTAAAAAATTTTAAATTTTATAAAATTAAATTTCAAAACCCAAATGGGATATTTGGTATTGCTGCATACGAAGGAGAAAGAAACCAACTGGTACAACTTTATTTAAAGTATCAAATGATAATAAACGGATAAACTGAATTCTTTTTGCTTAAGATGCGGTCAGATTAGTCAAATATTTGACCAAAAAAACGTAACCACTATTTTTACTAATGTTTATTCAATATTTTCGGACATGTGTCGTCACGAAAGACAATTTATAATATAATAAATGTGATATCTTACCTTTTATATTAGGTAGGAACTTATATTTCCCAAAAAGTATTTAAGAAGAACAAAGTTGTTTGCAATAAATTAGTGGTTACGTCATTATGGTCAAATATTTGTCTAATCTGTCCGTACTTTTAGTCAGCTATTTTTGACGTCAACGTGGTGCTATGCAACAACAAATTTACTTTACGTTTTTTTTGTGGCCTTATATTTAATTCGCCTTGATATGTACTAAGCTAGCAGTGTCTTCGATTTTGTTAGCGTGACATTTCCATTTTTCTCTAAATTCAAATAAAGAATAATATATTTTTAAACATTTATTGTAAAGTACTAAAAACAATGTTAAAATTTTATCATCTACAATTTTTTAAATACAGTTACGTGTAAATACAAAAAAATCAATTAGAAATAGTTAAATACAATTTTAATCGAAAATTAAATTACATGAAATAAGGTAATTGCATATGTTAAAAATTACAAACTATATTTGAGATCCCCAAATCTGTTATGTATATAATTATTAATTCACCTTTTTAGTTGTTTACGTTACTTTTTAAATCAGCGTTTCTATCGTATTGGTTAACAACATTGTTTAAGTATTTTAAAGCAGTCAGACACACAAAGTTTTCTTTTACAAAATTTGTTTCCTTCTGTATGATCGTTCTTAATTTTTGGACGTTTTGCATTTGATGCTTAAACACATATACATATATACAAATGTGTACAAGCAACAAACGAAAAACAAAGCAACTTTGCAAGTACATCAAAGTCTGTACTGCTTATCATTTTTTCACTCTCTCACACATAAAATCAAAACTTTGCAAAGTAAACTTTGCCTGTCTAAATGGGGTGTAATTGCTTTAAAAACAAGAGCTCGCTCTGTTTTACATATGCTTGTTGATGGTGCTTTTGGAAATTCGTAAACAAAAGTAGTAAAATATAATAAAATTTTGACATAAGAATCTACAAACCAGCTGGGCGGACGACACTACCTAGTAATTCATCTGTGGTGTGTAGTGCACCAGGTGGCTGCCACCTGGTAAATTGATTCGCCTTGGCTGAAATTAGCCGCTCACTTCAGCGTCGTCAATCAAAGTCAGCGGCGGCTGTTAGCCGACTATTAACCGACCAGCTTTGCTTTTTGAGACCGACTTTCCGTCACATTTTTTTAAGATAGTCTGTTGTGCAAAATGGTTAACATGGAAGAAAATAATATAGATGACATAGAGGATTTAGTATCATCAGAGGATATTAAGCCTAAAGAACGGTATCAGTCTAGGAAAGATGTTACTTTGAGAGTAAAAAAACAGATGAATGGCAAGGAACAAAATGAAACAATAGAAAAGGTTGTTCATGAAAGTGTCATACCTGGCACTCAAAAGATATATGTGAAAACATGGGGCTGTGCTCATAACAATTCAGACAGTGAATACATGGCCGGGCAGTTGGCTGCGTACGGTTATCAATTAACAAAAACCAAAGACAATGCAGATTTATGGTTGTTAAATAGTTGTACGGTTAAAAATCCTTCTGAAGATACATTTCGAAACGAAATTGAACATGGAGTCAACAGTGGAAAACACGTAGTAGTGGCTGGATGTGTACCACAGGGTGCTCCAAAAGCAGATTATTTAAGAGGTTTGTCCATTATTGGAGTTCAACAAATTGATCGCGTCGTTGAAGTGGTGGAAGAAACTTTAAAGGGACACAGCGTACGACTGCTTCAAAATAAAAAAGAGAATGGACGTAGGCTAGCTGGAGCTAAATTGGCCTTACCAAAAATTAGAAAAAATCCGTTAATTGAAATAATACCCATAAATTCTGGATGTCTAAATCAGTGCACCTATTGTAAAACTAAGCATGCCAGAGGGGATCTGGCAAGTTACATGCCTGCAGAAATAGTCGAAAGAGCTAAGCAGGCGTTTGAAGAAGGTTGTTGTGAAATCTGGCTCACTTCTGAGGATACAGGGGCTTATGGAAGAGATATAGGATCTTCGTTGCCCGAATTACTTTGGCAACTCGTTGAGGTTATACCGAAAAATTGTATGCTTCGTGTCGGTATGACAAATCCCCCTTACATCTTAGAACACTTAGAGGAAATAGCTAAAATACTTCAGCATCCAAGGGTATACTCCTTTCTGCATGTTCCTGTTCAAAGCGGTAGTGATTCCGTATTAGGGGATATGAAGCGGGAATATTGTCGTAAGGATTTTGAACATGTAATAGATTTTTTGCGTGAAAAAGTACCAGAACTAACTGTAGCAACAGATATTATTTGTGGTTTTCCAACCGAAACTGAAGATGATTTTGAGGAAACGATTACTCTCTGTGAAAAGTATAAATTTCCTAGTTTATTCATCAATCAATTTTTCCCACGTCCAGGCACACCTGCCGCCAAAATGACAAGAATTCCTTCCCATTTGGTAAAGCAGCGTACGAAACGTTTAACAAATCTCTTCAACAGCTACCATCCCTATGCTGGCCGAGAAGGCCAAATTTATAATGTTCTAGTAACAGAAATATCACATGATAAACTTCATTACGTAGGACATAATAAGAGCTATGAACAAATTTTATTGCCAATGCACAAAAATCTTTTAGGTACTTCAGTTAGGGTGCGTGTAACCTCTACTACAAAATTCAGTATGAATGCAGAAATTCTTGATCCTGAAGATGACTGGACTAGATGTTCACAACCTACAAAAATTGTATCTCAAAAAAGCACAGATCTGCTTTATAAAATAAATTCTAAAACTTCAGATACTACAATTGAAAAATACTTTGGATATTCCCTAATTGTAATACTTGTTACCTTCGTTTTGCAATGGATATGGAGACATTTGTAGTTTAATAATAAAAGTAAACCTAAATTAAAAGATGTGTGAGATTTTGGTTTTTTCATTTCGTTTCGTAGCCGGAAACTTAATTTCCTACCAACAACTAGGTAGTTTTATTAATTGATAAAACTTAATTTAAAACAAAAAATTTAAGATATTTAAAGAAGGAAACAATGTTACATATGCTTAAGTTTTATGGATTTTGAATAAGATGGAGCACGATCATTCTAGATAAATTAATAAAATTCCTCAGAGGGCTCAGTTCCAAAGTAACGATCACCAAAATTTCCAATGCCTGGTATAACGTAAAATTTATCATTAATTTCGGGATCAAGAGCTGAAGTTACTATTTTAACCTGCAAAAAGAAAAGAATCCAATTAAACGAAAAAAATTCAACCACGAAATTGTTTAAAATTTTGGATATAAGTAAATTATTAACCTTGGGAAACGCGTATGCTATGCTGTGAACCCCGATTTCAGCCATTAACAAAGAAGCCAATATAATATTCTCCTCTTTAACATCATGGTCAAGTAAAACACGTATAGCCATCATAGCGGCTGCACCTGTAGCAACAGTTGCGTCCATTAATATAACTTTATACTCTCGAATATCCTTTGGCAGACGTAAGTAATACAATTCAGGTTCTTCGGTTTCCTTGTTGGTTTGTATTAGAATTTTTCCAATACGAATGTCCTTGCAAACATCGCATATGGCCTGTTCCATTGTCTCTCCAGCTCTCAATATTGATACGCCACAAATTTTGTGCGTTGCCATTCGTTTCCCGCTATATAATACTCCTTGGGGCGTTTCCACTGTGGTCTGCTTAAATGGAAATAAACTAAGCGCGTATTCGATAACTAAGCGAATAAGCCTTTTCGAATAAAATATAAATTCATCTCTTGAAGTATTTTTACAGCGTATAAAAGTATGCAATCCCTTGATTTGTGGTGTTGCTGGTAAAAGGTGCAGGGAATCGGGCATTGGTTGGTCATTGTATGAATTTGCTAGAGCTTCACGTAATTTAAAGCCACGCTAGAAACAATAAAATTATTTTAATTAAAAACGTTAATTTTTTTTGTGTAGACTTACAAGTAGAAGCTGTGTATGAACGTGTTGAACAATTAGGTGAATAGCAACTTTGTTTTCACCGCCACGAGGGACAATAATATCTGCATGAGCCATTGTCGGAGCGATATAATTTGAATAGGATGGTTTTACCATATTCAAATACTGTTTTAGTACTCCATTTAGATCGCGACCTCGTTGAGAAATATCTCTTAATGGTATAAAATACAATTTGAGAAAAATAAAATAACATGAAATAAATTTCGTTGAAAATTTTTAGTTAAAAATCTCTAGTTATTTCATTATATTTTTTATTTGCTGATATAAAATGATTGATTACCTTTTTAAACGCCTTGCAAGACGTATATCAGGATCCGTATCAACAAAAATTTTCATGTCTAACAGTTTTAGGATTTCTGGGCTATGAAACACTAATATACCCTCAAATATTATTACATTAGCTCCGTACATTGTTTTCTATATAAAAAAATATCGATTCGAATTATTTGTTTAAAAATGTTAGCATAAAAAATTACTGTGTTTGCTTCGCGTGAATGTGTTACGAAATTATAAACTGGAACTTCCACTTTGCGTCCTTCTTTCAGCTTCTTTAAAACTTCTAACAATAAATCCATATCAAAGGCATCCGGGTGATCAAAATTATACTCATTAAGGAGAGCTTGTTCATGCTGTTTCTCATTAAGTACCTATAGATCGAACTAAACAATGAAAATGACTTATGAAAGTGCATATAAACAACGCACTCTGTAAAAGCAATCCATTGAAAGCAATGTTACCCAGGGTACATCTAAAGATTCAATTATTTTCTGTGCTACCGTTGTTTTGCCAGAAGCGCTTCCGCCGCAAATACCTGAAAAATAAAAGGAAAATATAAAACACAAAAATTACTTTTTTATTTTAAAATAAAGACGTGGAACTTGCCAATTACAAATGGTTCAACCTGTTGTCCGGCGCAATTATACCAAGGTGGACGACCTGCAGTATAAATAGTTCTGTTATTAGAACGTATAACGCATTCTGATGGATTTGCTGTTGTTGTTTGATTATTCATGGAAGTAGTACGTTGACGTCTACGTTGAACTCCTGCACGAGCCGGTGATTCTAAGCATTGTGGAGTCCTAGCTGGAACAGTTGTTGGCGAAGCTGGACAACCAAAATATTCCACATTTGCTATGTTGGGATCCACATAAAGTTGTTCTATTAATTCACATCGGTCGTCGCTAAAACAAAAATATTGCAATGAACATTTTTTATTTATAATATGTGTATTTCAAAAAACTAATTATAATGTTTTGCAATTTAAAACTATTTCAACATTTTCGATTACAAGATCATACGGTAATTTTAACTGCGGAGATTGCAGCTATAAAACAGCCATTAGTCTTGCGACACAGCATGACAGTAAAACGTTAATTTGTACCGGCATTGCAAACCCAGGCTATAACTAAAAATCACAGTTGGAGAATAGCACTCACCAAATTTTGATACTATGGATTCGCTCAGAGTTAAAAGTGCTCCAAGTTTACCCATAACAAATCCATTTAGAGATCACATTTTCATTTAAACTTAATTACAGCAATAATTTAACAAGGTCTAAATGTGATATGTTAGCTTGCCTAAGGGTGGGCTACTAACAATAACTTCACATAGAACAATAACTTTATGTAGAACAAAAGAAATCTACAACAACACAACATTCATGTTGTCTAGGTTAAAATTTCATCAAGTTTTTCAATTTCACTTAATGGATTCTTGTTGAATTAATTAAACCATGTTAGAATTTACTACGATTGCAAAATATGCATGTAGTTTTAAATGCATCAACAAATCTCGTCAAATAAGGTCTATATCTCCTAACAAAAGAGAGACATTAATTTTATTTAATAAGTAGATTTTACCTATCGGAACTGGCAGAGCTTGAAGGATTATAGAATTTGATTTGCTTGCTTTGCGAATTTGAAGCCGCTACAGACATAATTAATAGCAAAAATGTAATTTTCCCGATTATATTACAAAATAAAATTGTGTTTTATATGTGCAATTGTCGTGTATGTGAATTTAAACTCTCTAACTTGAGTAATAAAGATTAATGCAACTAATAAACGTGCTGCCACGTTTTGAAAATATAAAGCTGATCAAAGTGTAACAAACAAGACGAATCCAAGTCGAATCATTTATCAGGTGTCAGCGTAGGCGAATTTTTTGCTGGTATAAATCACTGTCAAACTGCATATATAAAACATATGTGTAGCGCAGGCGAATTAATTACCAGATGGTCTATGTATCGACTAGGCATCAACTTGGTATGAACGTCATGTTGCAAATGAATTTGGCTAAAAAAAACAATAACAATACATAAATGTAAATAAAGCATCGATTAGATACTTGTCACCTGCTAAGCGAAACCGATGGAAAATCTCTTGGTTTAATAATTAAACTGATAAGTGCTGTAGCAGTTTTTAATATTTTAAATAATAATGCATATATAATTCCGGCATGTTCTTCTATGTCCATGTTCTTGTATGAAGCGAAAAAGTGTTTTGGTCAAGGCGAATCAATTATCAGGTGCTCATGATTGTGAATTTATTAATTTCTTGCGAAAGCGAATTAATACTAGGTGGTCTCGATGGCAAATTCATTCATTTTCGCCAAAACGCTAAATGTAAAACACCATATAAAAAAAATTACATATATTTTATGTATGAGTTTGGCATTTAGGTTTTCAGCCACCTAGTATTGATTTTCCTTGTTTTTTCCGAAATCCTAAATGTCAAGGAAAATCAATTACCAGGATGCAGCGCAGACGAACTTACTACTTTTAGCTGCTCATTATTACTTTCAAACTCCATATATAAAATATATAATCAGATTTTTTACTTTTAATTGTAACTTTATTTACGTTTCAAGACAATAATAGCTGATCCAGAATATGTATACTTTAGGTACATATGGTAAATATTATTTAAAATTGCTTAATGTTAAAATGCAAAGTTTATTTGGGCAGTAAAGTTTTCAGCTTAGAAAACGCTTGTTATTGTTTTTAGAAGGAAATTAATTTTTGTTGCCTACACTGAATTTTGACACAGCGAATAATCTCATAAAACAAATGTCAGAATAGCTTGGTTTTTTAAGCAGCCAAGAATCTTATAGATATTTGTTTATTGCCAGTGGTATATAGTTTTTATCTGTAGAAAAAAATTTATAAAAAACAAATAAAATGATTCTTTGTGGAAATGTATTTATAGATGAATTAAAAAATACATTCTTTTTATGTTGTGTTGTGTGCAAAAAGAAATCTCGGCGTTATACAGATTTTACAAGTCACATAAAAGCGAAGCATAAAGAATTAAACAAAAAAGAATCCACACCACCAAAACATGTAGAAAAAAAGAAAATTAAGCATGAAGACGACAGTGATGTTGATTGCGATGACGGTCAGGAGGAAAATGAAGAAGCAAAGCCAGAAATTGAAATTAAAGATGAAATGGACGTTGACTCATTGGAGCAGTTTACGGATGATATTAAATATGACGTTCAAGAAAGCGAAGTAAGCGACCAAAAAATATGGCTTAAATCTAATTTAGCGAAAGTACTCCAATAAAAAAACAAGTGCTCAGGGTGATGGAGAATTGAAAAATAAAAAATGGAAAGTACAAAATTTGGTGGTTGCCCGTATTTTTCGAATTATTGTACTCTGATCTCTTAATAAAAAGATATATTTTAGAAGAAGAAAGCAAAGCCGGTGTTAGGTATATCATAGAAAAGAAAATCCTAGATATAGATATATTTTTTTAATGTTGCATTTTTAAATGATCCCAATTTTCTATAAAATGTTCAGAGGCCAATAATTCAAGAAATGTAGGCGATCGCAAATTTTTATGCCTTTCTTTTTTTTATTATTTTTAAATTCTGGATACTTTACGCTAAAGAAGATTTGTTCGAAAAATTTCTCCAAGAAAACGACAATCATTATTTCATTTTCATTTTATTGTAGCCTTTTATTGACCCCATACTGGCTTTAGAGGAAAAAGATAGTGCTGATGCACCAGATTTATTTGAAGTTGAAGACTCAAATATAAAAGATGAAGACTATATTGCCGATGAACCATATAATGATGATTCCGAAGATGAAGATTATCGTGACGATGATGACGAAAACGATGCAGATTCAGATTTTGATACTAACGATCTACCAATTTCAACAGATAAAGTATGTTTTTAATTTAATAAATATTTTTGTAGTTTATAATTTAATTCGTTAATTCTTATCAGTTTACACCGACTTTCTATCGTAAAAAGAGGTTTGTGAATGAGTTTATAGAGCTGTATAAAAGTCAGCCTGTTTTGTGGAATACAAGTGATCCTTTATTTGAAAATCCAAAGGCACAAAAAGAAGCTCATCAGGCCATTATAAATGGGATGCAAAAGTTTAATATTTTCTTGAAACCAACATCTTTAAAATCTGCAATAAATCGGGTACACAAATATTGCGCCATCATAAAATCAGATTTAGATAATGGCGATAGTAAGAAGATAACATCAATTGCAAAAGGTTATTATGAGAAATGTGATTTCCTTAAAGATTTGCTAGACAGAAAAGAAACACCAGAAGAAGACAAACAGAATGTAAGTAAAATATTTTAAGTATCACAATGCGAAGTGATTGAAATTTAATTAAGTAACGAAATTTTAATTAACCCCTTGCGCTATTTTAACGATTTTAAGAAGCTCTTTATTAACCATAAAAATAATATGCATATCAACTGAATAGAAGGACAATCACAAAAAAAAAAAAAAATTAATTTATTTTGAAATGTAAAGATGTCGAATTCCTCTACATTTATTGCGGTGTAACAAATAACGCCCTACATTTTGTTTATCATCTATTTTTTTATTTTATTTATTTATTTTATACATACTTTATAAACTAAATTCACAAAGTATACTGTAAAGGCACCGGGTAGCTAGACCATATGCGCACAGGAAAAATAAAGTTTAATTACAATTTAAAAATATAAATTTAAATGATTTAAGTTAGATATTAAAATTAGAATTTGGTTAATACAAATCAAAAGTACATACAAAATAATAGCAAAATGGATAATGACTAAACTTCACGGATACCATGATGTTGCAAGCTGACCCATATTTTTGTAAGATTTTTGTGAGTAGTGCAGTCGAGAATATCACTTAATGGTAAACCAATTCCTGAAACTGGGCATTCCGTAAGGATGTGCGGCACAGTTAGAATAACGTTACAAAAGCTGCATACACTCGGGTTCGACCTATCATAGTAATGCTTCGTAGTGAACAGTGTTTTTCCCACTCTTAAACGGCCTAACATAATACACTGCGAACGTGTAAGATATTCGCTATACTTAGGTCTTCTTGTTTCCGGGTACTGTTGTTTTCTTATTGCCCAAAAAGGATTCGAAATAGCTTTGGGAAAGCAAGGAATAAAAGTTATTTCATTTAAATTGAAAGCATTCTTAGCGGCCCTATCCGCGACCTCGTTGCCAGCAATTCCAATGTGCGCAGGGATCCACAATAATAATATTTGAGTACCAAATACGGGAAAGTTAATTATGTCATCATAAATTCCTTTGTGGTTGACTTTAATTGCCTTTATAGCACTTAGACTATCAGAGCATATAATGGTCTTTTTTCCTTGTTGCAACGCATAACTCACTGCATCCTTAATTGCAGATATTTCAGCTACAAAAACACCAACATAGTCCGGCAACCGTTTTTCAAAAATTACATTAAAATCCAGGTTATCCTTGCTTTCAACCATTGAACAAGTTGATACACCATTATGAAAAGAGCCATCAGTAAATAAAAGCAATTTAGGTGAAAAATTAGCTATAATCTCCCTCATCATTTTTTTGAAGCAAACAGAATCAGTGGAGTTTTTGCTGTAAAACGAAAGACTATCATCAATTTTCAAAATATTGCCAGAAAAAACAGAAGTAATAGGTTTGGCCGGTATTAGGACAGCAGACTGTCGTAAAAGATTGATTATTCTTCCTATAGCAGTTGGCGGTATCGTTGCCAACTCTAGGCTTCGCCAAAAAGTGCTATGCAACCCATCACTGCTGTTTGTAATAGCTTTTGAGGCCATAGCTACTGAACTTTTATCAAGAAGAGTTTCAAAGTCCTTAAAATCAGCTTCTACTCTTAATAACTTTAATGGTGTGGTTCGAAGTAAACCTGAAGCAGTTCTAAAGCAGTTTTTTTATTTATAATTTTAAATTTAAATACATTTTACCTTTCAATATCAATTTGTATCATGCAATTGCGGGCTCTTATTAAATGGTTTTTTATTGCAACATTTATTTTCACTAAAGCGCAGCACAAGGGGTTAAAATATTAATATTTTGCCAAAATTTAACAAAATATTAATATTGTGCATTTTAGATTTTTAATACATTTTTATGTATTTAAAAAAAACATTTCTATAAGTTTGTATGTGACGCAATATTATTTTATCTTTAAGTTAAAATATCAAATATGTGAGATGAATCTGACCCAGTAATCAAATAATCTGTTAAACTACAACTAAAAGTAAATTACGTTGGGGGAAAAAATAAATAACAATTGTAAATTAAATGTCTAATCGGACATAAAAAAAATAAAAATTTTATATTTTTGCAAGTTTTGTTTGTTATTAAGAGCTAATTATGTCCTCATTGTCTGACATTTTATATGATTAAATCATATGTTTAGGAAAATATTGAAAAATACCAAATAGCAGAGATAAAAGAAGTTTAAAAAAGAATTATTAAAGCAAATACATTTCGAAAAATTCAACAAATTAGTGATTAATCAAGTTAAAATCATAAAAAGTTTTATTAGTTTGACCAGAATGTGACTTTTAATTCATAAATTAAAACACACTTATATTTATCAGGTTATACGTCATTTACACTATGCAATTTATTATAAAACAAGCGTGAAATTTTTATTTGCTAGTGAATAAAAGGGGTAAGCATTATAGTATTGCTTTAATTTTGGGGGGATGTTACTTTTGCTTATGTTTATTTTTCAATAACGCATATGGCTGCAACTTAAATACTCGTAGAAATTTGAAAAAAAAAAAATGCATAAAAAATTGCATAGTGTAAGTCTAAACTTATTTTTTCAAGCTTTAAAGAGGCATTAACTTCGAATCTGTATCCTATTGTTGTGGAGTATTAAAAAAAATAAAAATTCAGTCTGAGAATTTAATTTTTATACAATTTGTTAAAGTTTGGCAAAATACAATAAACAATTTTCGAACGTATCTTAATTTAATTTCACACACTTATATTGTTTAATTTAAAAGAATAATAATACAGTGACCCAAGCACTATTACGCTTTTTTCAATGATCTCAGTGAAAATGATTCGTTTGAGAAAACCGTTAATATGCACCTGGAATGATGAAATTTATTAAGACAATTTAAGAAAAATCTAAATTGAAATTTCATTTGACCGCTTCATTATATTAAAAGTTGTTTGCCAAAAAAAAAAAAAAAAAAAATGGCAATTTCAATAGAGAAAAATAATTGTTTATTTTTTGTTTTCTTTATTTTCTTAAAACAAAAAGTGTCCATTAACATTCAAGCAATGGGATGATAATACAACTAAGTTCATCGATACATATGCAAGATTTTCAATCCTCTACGATGCAAAACATCCGGCATTTAATAGTATTGAAGAGAGAAACAAAGCCTTAAACGAATTAAGTCAGACTTTGTTTAGTCAACACAATATAGATTTTAGCAAAGAGGATCTGTCCAATGCCATTGAACAATTACAATCCTGGTATTACAATACAAAGCGGCGTAAGGGACATCGATATAAATTAACCAAAAGTTGCGAAGATAAATATTTGAAAATGTGCAAATTCTTACCGCCAAAGCAGTTAAAACTTAGACAGAGAATGGTGTGTGATTTGTGTAACAATCTTTTTTACACGGAACATAATTTAAAACTTCATCTTTATAAAGCTCATCAAATAGGAGAACTTCCATTTGAGTGTGAACAATGTGGCAAAAAATTTGATTCAAAATTATATTTAAGGGTCCACATACAGCGCGTGCATGTTGGCAAACAGTTTCCTTGTGAATATTGTGGCAGGAAATTTGCAATAATGCCAGAATTGAAGACCCACATTAAAATACATACAGCTGAAAAGCCTCACGTCTGTGAGCAATGTGGAAAATCATTCCGTCTGAAAACTCAATTGGGCTATCATGTGACAGCAATTCATACTAAAATTCGTGCTTTCAAATGTACCATGTGTCCCAAGGACTTTCTTAAAAAACGTGACCTCACCGATCATATCAAATCACATTTAAATATACGTGACAAAATCTGCGAAACGTGTGGCAAAGGTTTCTCCAACTGTCATTCATTGATACGACATCGTCAAATACATTCGGAAGTAAAGAGATACGAATGTAAATTGTGCGATGCAAAATTTCATCAGTTTGTTGGTCTTAATGGTCACATGAAACGCACTCACAATATTGTAAAAAAAGATCCATAGTTTTTAGTTGTAATTCAACTGTTGAAAATATTTTAAATTAAATAAAAATAAAAATAAATAGTTCATCTTTAAAATTTTATTATAATAAAAAATAAACTATTCGTACACAAACAAGCCCCTGCAAAATGTATCATAATTATTGTATTTTTTTGTGTTTTTGTTCCAATAAATAATTTAGAGAGCGGATCTTTCATTCATCCCATTGTTTCGTCGTTTTTGAGTAAAAAAAATTTTTTTTTCAATACATTGATTTTTATTCTTTTTGTAAATTGTTGTAGTAAATAATAGATAAATAATGAAATAAACGCGACTAGAAATTTATTTAATTTATAGTAATCGTCATTTATATATTAAATAAAATATTAAAAATAATTGTTTTATTTTTGTTGTCTTTATTTCTTGCTTAAACCAAATAGAAACCATTAACGCTCAAACAATGGGATGACAATACTTCGAAATTCATCGATGTTTATGCTAAATTCCCCCTGTTATACAACGGGGAGCATCCTTTGTATGGCAATTTTGAGGAAATTCAAAAAGCTCATCGGGACTTTACAAATGCCCTGTTAAATGATCACAATATTGATATTAAAGAAAGCTTGTCGACAGCAATAGATCAGTTGCATTGTTGGTACTACGATGCCAAACAGCGTAAAGGAAAACAGTATAATAAACTCAGCAAGGACGAAGAGGAATATTTTAAGAAATGTGACTTTTTGCCAGAAAAACGTTTAAAAACGAAATTTTATTGTCATTTATGTAAGAAAAATTTCAATATGGAACACAATTTAAAGGGTCATCTATTTAGATTCCATCACATAGGTGAATTACCATTCAAATGTGACCAATGTGGAAAAAAATTCGAAATTAAAAATACACTGCAAACGCACATTCAACGAATGCATGTGAGTAGGAAATTCCCTTGCGGCTTTTGTGGAAAACTTTTTGCTATTAAATCTGAACTTAAAGTTCACATCATGGTACACACAGCTGAAAAGCCACATGTCTGTGAACTGTGCGGCAAAGCATTTAGAATAAAGACTCAATTACGCTATCATGTTACGGCAATACACACAAAAATTCGTGCCTACAAATGCACCATGTGCCCTAAAGACTTTTTGAAAAAGCGTGACTTGACAGATCACATTAAAACGCACTTAAATATACGCGATAAAATATGTGAAACTTGTGGAAAGGGATTCTCAAATAGTCATTCCTTAATACGTCATCGCCAAATACATTCCGAAATAAAGCGATACGCCTGCAAATTATGTGATGCAAAATTTCATCAATTTGTTGGTCTAAACGGTCACATGAAACGCACTCACAATATTGTAAAAAAGGATTCATAATTTTATAAAATTTTGTTGTAAATTTTAATTATTAAAAGAAAAACTATTAATGCATAAATTATTTAAATAAAATTAAACATTTATAATGAAAACTATTGCATTTTTTTTTTTTCTTTTTGGATTTTGCACTCAAGGGTAGACTTTAAATGCTAAAATGTTTACACACTGAGAGCTCCTTTAAAAATTTTTTCATAATTATGCGTTTTTAAATTCTTTGATTTTATTTAACAGTAAATTCAGTCATAAATAAAGTTGTGCTATTTCACATTATTATTATTTAAAAACAAGAAAATGTGCTATATTCGGCTATGCCGAACCCTATATACACTTCACTATTTATGTAAATCAAGTTAGTGAAGCAACTCCAATTAAAAAAAAAAAAAAAACAAAATTGGAGTGACAGACAATCAAAAAATAATAATAATATTGTTTATTTTACAAAAATAAATGTCGTCTGCTCTTAATGAGTTAAACGTTTGAAAAAAAAAATTAAGTATTTCCTAAAAGGTCTCTTCAAAAGCTTTAAGATGATACCCATAGCGCTATAAATTTTAGAACGTTTCTCTTTCTTCTGTAAAATACTGAAAATGTTAAATACGCCTTTTCTACATTATGTTAACGGTATGTAGTTTCTGTAATGTAACATAAACAAACATTTGTTTGTGCGTACGTCTGTTATTAGGTCTGTAGAAACTAAAATTGAGAAAGAATAAAGCAAAAATTTATGAAATTACTTTTTACGAGTAAATAAATAATATAATAATCATATAAATAATAATATAAATAAATAAATCTGTAATACCGAACTACACTATTCAACTTATGTGCATAATAGAGCTTTCAAACTGCATGTGTCTTTTAGCCTGCGCAGCCATGTAGACCACAATTTTCTATGGCTTCGGCGATCTTCATTCAATCAACTCAGCAACTTTCTCGTGACTTTTTGTCTATATAGGCACCATAACTATCTTATCTGCTGTACTCATATGCAGGCGTTTTCAACAACTTGTCTATCTCGGTCACGCAACAATTCTTTTTCTTTACACCTGCTGCTGTAAACTTCTTTGAATTTAAACAACAACTCGTACACTGGGGCTCGATTTTTTTAATCTTTTTAACCAACCCTCTAGAAACTTACACTCACAATCTTCTGATTAACAAACAATTTTGACATTTCTTAGCCAACTTGCCTTTTATATGTGTTGTTTCTGTATTACAAGCGATGATTTTTTATTATTGCTTTCAAGCGCTTGGAATGGACGGTATAGATTTATTCAAATTAAACTTTAAAAATAGTTAATTTTAAAGCGGATTAAATAAGTTCTAAGTTAAAAAATAAAAATAAAATCAAATAAACAAAAAACTCGATTAAATAATTTTTTTCTTTATTTCGTTGCAATAAAACAGAAACCTCTCACTCTTGACCAATGGGACAGTACTACGTGCAAATTTATTGAAATATTTGAAAAATTTCCTTTGCTATATGACAGGAAGCATGCGTCATATGGCAAATTAGAGGATAAACGAACAGCCATATCCGACATGCAAAGCATCTTAAAAAGCCAACAAAATATTGATTTTAATGAAGAAATGATATGCAATGCCGTAGATCAATTAAAGTCTTGGTATCATCAAATCCAACGTCGAAAGAGTAAACTCACCAAGAGTCAGGATAAATATTTCAAAATGTGTAAATTTATTCCGGAAAAGCGAATTAAAGAGAAAATTCTGTGCAGCATTTGCGATAAGGTCTTTTATACGGAACACAATTTAAAATATCATTTATCAAAAGAACACAAAGTCGGAGATTTTTCATTTGAATGTGACCAGTGTGGAAAGAAACTGGTTTCGAAAACAGCTTTACAATATCACAATCTAAGAGTTCACGCCGAAAAGAAATATCCCTGCGAATTTTGCGGAAAATTATATGCCATACCGGCAGAACTGAAGGTACACACACGTGTTCATACTGCCGAAAAGCCTCATGTGTGCGAATTGTGTGGCAAATGCTTTAGACTACGAAATCTTTTGGGTCTACACGTCACTCGCATGCACACGAAGATACGTGCCTTCAAATGCACTATGTGCCCGAAAGATTTTCTCAAAAACACTGATCTAAGGGATCATATGAAAACACATTTAAATATACGCGACAAAATCTGCGAAACTTGTGGTAAAGGTTTCACAAATTGTCATTCCTTGATACGTCATCGTCAGATACATTCGGAAGTGAAAAAATTCGCCTGTAAACTCTGCGATGCCAAATTTCATCAGTTTGTAGGACTAAATGGTCATATGAAACGAACCCATAATATTGTGAAAAAGGATGCCCACAATTAGACTAAGACGTGCTTAAATTGCATACATGCCATGCTCACATCCATCGATATACAAATACATCATTTGTATGTCTGAATGTAAATTTATATTCCAATTTTCATTATTATTTAGGAATATAAATTTCAACAATCGAAGTGAAAGGCCGCTTTTTTGTGAAAAAAAATATTCAATTAAAAAAGAAAATATTAAAATTAATTTTTATTTAAATTTAAAACATTTCTAAAGGACTAACTATATTTGCTTAAGCTAACTTAAGCTACTGTGAAAAGTCAACGAAAAGCCTGTCAAGTACGTAAGAAACCTATTGAAGGCTTTTTGGTGGCTATATTGTACTTTATGAACGTACCTACTTATTTCCATAGTTGCAAACGTTTGTTCTTTGAAAGAAATTGTTTTCTTCTTTCTAAGGTACGATTTTTTACCCAAAATGTTATTAAATATCTACAAAATATTGCCAACAATTAATGATTATGAATTATTCCTTTAACAAAAATGAAGCAAATAATAACATAAATAAAAAAATTACTAAAAAATGCAGCAGTGTGTACATCCCTAAAAAAAGACTGTGAATATATTAAAAACTGCATTAGATATTTAATTGCATCAGAAGTTTTATTTGATGATCTTTTAATTTAATTTACTTTAAATTAAGAAAAAAAAAATAATTTTTAGCATCTATTGCAGTTCGCTTTTTTAAATTTAAAAAACAATTGACATCTGATTTCTTAAGCAAAGTACGGTCGGTTTCGTTGTTTGCATAAGAAAATCACACTTAACGAAACTTGGCAAAAAGTATCTTAAGCACATTATAGTTAGGCCTTATTTCTATTAATTTTGTAATAATTGTTCTTATCCCTTAACATGGTTTTGGGCAGAAAATTATCGCTTGATAAATCTGTGAATACTTTTTTTAAGAATCCATTAATAAGTGGAAAAAACAAAATGTACTTTTTTCAAGGTTCTAAAGATTCCATTTCATGTGTCTCTTTGCACAATGATGAGTCAATGGACGTTATTATAAATAATGATAATGTTTCAAGAAATACTCTTGTGATGACAACTGATCAAAAAAAAACGTCCAGATAATACCGAGATAGATCTATGAAAATGATAAAATCATAGCAAGTCTCCAACTATGAACACGCGAAATTGATTTTCAATTCTTGGAAAACTGGAAATTGAAGAACACATTACGTCTGGAAATAAAAAAGTAAGGAAGGGAACAAATCTAGTTTACAGGCACCGCTCCAAAATAAAAAAAAAATTGCCTACGGGGTGCAAAGCAAAAAATGTAAAGTGAAAAAATAACCGGCAACCCTTAGTTTTGGAGTTACAGACATTTAGAAATCATAATTAACATGCCTATAAATTGCGCAGCGCAAAGTTTTCTGGATTAAATGACGAAGTTAAACGTACAAAAAACACATTACCTTCACAATAAGAACTGTAACAACTAAAATAAGAATGTGCAACCTTTTACATATCTGTAACAGCAAAAGCTAATGTTATTTTCTTCAGCGTGTGTGTGTGTGCGTGGTTAAACAGAGTTGAATAAGGTATTACTTCACCACCCTACAAGTAGACAACACTTTCTTGTATATATATGTTGCCGGAAATAAATGTGGCAACAATTGTCAGTCAATTTTCGTTAACAATTATTTTGAAATAAAACGTAAAATTCGGTTGCCATTTTTGGTTTGATTTAAAAGTAAAAGCGAGCAGTTATTATTTTTATTAGATTTATATGCATATGTACATGTATTTAAAGAATTCTTCTTATTTCTATCAATAAAATTCTATTTTGTCACATTATTCTGCCGACGTCATTGCGTTATTGTTAACATATTTATCTAAAATCTAGACGGGAAGTTCGGAAACGTCCGTACAATGGTAGACATAAGTATAACCTCAGGGTGCTTTAGCGCAAATTAAGAAATTATACAAGATCTTATAAAAAAAAAATAAAAAATTTTTTGGCCACATTTGTTAGTGAAATTTAGACATGTTCACAGCTAACTCTAATAATGATGTAAAAGGGTGGTAATTTTTTTTTTGTTTTTTTGTTTTTTGCTTTTAAACTCATTCTTTATGGTCACTAAACTCTACTCAGCTTTAGTTCCAAATTTAAAAATAAAAATTTTTGATATTTCATCTAGCATCGTCTTTGTAACATATACTAATACATTTACACAAATACTACCAAGGAAAATTGAATACTAGGTAATCGCATGAGGACAAAAACAAAAAACGCGTGTATTTTGTTTGTGTAAATTTACTTGTACGCGTTAGTAAACGGTGACGAATAATATAAAAAATAGAGAAGAAAAAGAAATTTATTGAACAAATTTTACTTCAATTCATTTTTTCTTTAGTGTCCTTCGGAATATCGAACACAATTCCACTCCCTAACTCGTACTTTTTTTTTGCAAGCCGCACAAATATCCGCACAAGTATTTTTTCATAAATATTTAAATATTTTTTTATTCATCTACATACATACATATGCATATTCTGTTAAAAAAATAAACAAATTTCAAGCATGTTTTTAAAAAAAAACGTTTTCTTTTTTATAAATGTTGTTTTTCTTGGGCACACGCACGCTTTTCACTTTTTACACAACGGTTTATCCGCACATACACTTTTTTATCTATAAATTTATTATTTTAATATATTTTTTCAATTTTAAAATTGAACATTTTTTTATATTTTAATTGGCGCGTCAACAAAATGTTAAAAAATTTTGACGTTGGTTAGAAAAAAATATGTAAAGCGAATTCGATCACCTACCCAGTATTCAATTTGCCTTGAATACTGCCATAATGCTGGACGTATATTTTGATCGTGGAAAAAACGCTTTAGGGATTTGGCGAAGATTAATTTCTCGTCGGTAGCCTGTTGAACTCCATATATAAAAAATCTGTATACTACTTTTTTTATATGTAGTTTGACATTCGGGATAACTGCGAAAATTAAATAATTTGCCATCGCTAATCAAATAATAGGTGCTCGCAATGGCGAGTTTGTCAATTTTCGCCGTTGTAGAGCACCACGTTGATGTCAAAAATAGCTGACTAAACAAGAGAAGTTGAATTTGATTTATCTTTCTATCATAATTTGGTACTTTAAATGAAGTTGTACGCAGTTGATTTCATTTTTAGGTTTTGAAAAATAATTTTTTAAAATTTACAATTATTTATATTTTCAAATTATTAGAAAATTTTTAATTTTTGATTTAATTTTGAAATTTTGACAACAACGTTGCACATAAGCAATAAACAGCTGGGCCATTAATGCCACCTGTAAATTAATTCGCCCTGGCTAACATTTTTAAATAATTCGCTTTGCTTTCAACTATACTCGCTAAATCAGCTGTTTACCATCTGATACAAAAATTGAAAGAAAAAAAAATTTGGCTTTTATTTATTTATTAAAAGACTTAAATATAGTTTCTTTAATTTTTAAGAGGCTACGATTGCGCCAGAACATGCGAACTTTTGTTTTTAGATTTGGCAAATTATCGAGATGCTTTGAACAACTTCACCGGCGTAGTTTCAGGAAAATGGTATGCTGTTCCAATGGTTTAAACATCAGCGACAACCTTTTACGAAACGTATTCTCTTCGAATTCTATCGGAATTGAAAGATCATATTGTGTTCAAATCGCTTCAAGACTGGGCGTTGAGAAACCACATTGCAATATAGGAACGATTGGACATGTCGACCATGGAAAGACAACTTTAACAGCTGCTATAACTAGAGTTCTATCTAAAAAAGGTCTATCGGACTTTGTTTCTTATGAGCAGATTGATAAGGCACCTGAAGAAAAAGCTAGAGGAATTACTATAAATGCTTCTCACATCGGCTATGCCACAGAAAACAGAACCTATGCTCACACTGATTGTCCTGGACATGCTGATTATATAAAGGTACTAAATGATATTTAACTCGAGCAGTGTTTAAATGTTTTTTATTTTTTTAGAACATGATTTCTGGAGCATCACAAATGGATGGGGCAATTCTAGTTGTTGCAGCAACAGACGGACAAATGCCTCAAACAAGAGAACACCTTTTGTTAGCCAAACAAGTTGGTATAGAAAAAATTATAGTCTTCATTAATAAAGCCGAACTGGTGGATCAAGAAGTTTTGGAACTGGTAGAAATTGAAATGAGAGAAATGCTTACAGATTTTGGGTTTGATGGAATAAATAGTCCCGTTATATGTGGATCTGCTTTGTTAGCTTTACGTGATGATAAATCACTATTTGGGATACCATCGATTCAGAAACTTATTGATAGCATCGACTCATATGTGCCGACACCAAAACGTGATTTTAATTCACCTTTTATACTGCCCATAGACAATGCTTTTACATTACCGGGACGCGGTACTGTAGTAGTTGGGACTATAAAACAAGGAACAATTACTAAAAATACTGAATGCGATCTTTTGGGTTTCAATCAGAATATAAAAACTTCCCTATCTGATATACAAATATTTCGAAAGAGCGTGCCAAAGGTAAGTAGTTAATATTTTTATATAAACAGTATTTTAACCCGAAAAGTAGTTTACGTAGAGTGTTTTTAAGTACCACGACAATTTTTCTATGCTTTAGTTAAATTTCACCTGCACTGAATCTTAAAATATTTTCGAAATATTTTATACAAAAAATTGATGCATATAAAAACATGAATTTTTTATTCCTGTCGTTTTTAATACAAAATTTTGAATTGCTATAGAACCTTATTTCAACAACACGTCCATTTTGCACCAATATTTTAATTCTTCATCTGCTATTTTTTTTATTGATTCATTAATTCACTTTAATTTTTTTCATCTTCCTTCAATTTTCGATAGAAAATCTCAATGTCATTTAATTAAAAATTGTACAGAATTTGTGGTAGCAATTGCTGAACTAGTGATAAAATCGCCATCATAATTGAAATGATTATGTAACGAACAGATAACATTTTTTTGGTTTTTACCGTTTTCAAATATTAATTTACAAAATTTTTAAAAACTTTTAAAAACCCGTTCAAGGCAGTAGCTGGTGATAACGTTGGGGCACTATTACGTGGCGTTAAAATATCTAGTGTAGAACGTGGCATGCTGTTGTGTGCACAAGGATCAGAAGATATATCGAATCATTTTCTTGGTCAAATGTATTTACTTTCAAGGGCTGAGGGCGGGCGCTCCAAGCCAATGCTATCAAAATATATACAACAGTTATTTAGTGTCACATGGAATGTGCCAGCACGCATAGACATGAGTGAGTATAAATGGTTAAGAAATTTTGAAAAATTACATTGTACCTGTTTTAGTTCCATCAAGTAGCATGTTAATGCCTGGTGAACACGCCAATGTTGTCATTACTCTGTTGCGCAAAATGGTCATGACTCCTGGACAAGCGTTTACAATACGAGAAAATGGTGCAACCGTTGCTACTGGAATGATTCTTGAACGCAGACCTTCCATTGATTTGCCTAAAAATAAGTTATCCAAAGCAATTATTCATTGTAATTAATTATATATTTTTATCTCATACACATTTATTATTTTTATTGAATGTGAATTAAATTTCGATTATGTTTTGACTCAATTAACTTGATATAAGTTTAAGTTATGAAAAATTAGAAATACCAAATTCTTGAAAGAATATAAACGAAAAAAAAAACGGAATAATTTACATTTTTCCCGTATCACAAAGCACTGCGGAAGCTGGTGAAGCAAAATATCATTTGATTCGCTTTGTTTTATTTTTTTTCTTAATCCTTATAGTTTTTTTCTTTCACAAATTTTGAAAAAAATAAGAAATATTTTTCATTCCTTATTTTATACAGATACGTGATGCAGACAAAACAATTTTTAAAATGTACGAAGAGTGAAAGAATTTAATACACATATATTTGACTATGCCGAATCTTATATACCCTTACCATATATGTATGTTTAACCACATGTACATATAAATCGGTATAAAATATTCTTTTTTACCATAAAGTTTTGCTGTTCAAAAAAACATTTTTTTACAAAAATTGTAAGTTTGCTTAGGCTTACTGTCCCAGCTTAGTACTCGTAAATAAGAATGGATACTGTATCAGATCTAAATATAATTCAGTGGTTAAGTTCGTTAGGAGTGGCAGCCTCTCGCGACGAAGCTCACTTGAGCACAAAATTCAGTGGTCAAAGGCTCAACAATTTTCTTTTCCTTTTTCATTAATTTTTTGGTTGGGTTTACCACCTGCAGAACACAAAAGAAAGTTGAAAAAAGAACAAAGAAAAATTAAAGGAAGGCAGCTGGTGTTTTGCCTGCTGCTTAGGAGGACACAAACCGATCTTGCTGATTTTCAATAGCAAACATTTCGAAACTTTCTGATCGATTGGCGTATTTAAATTTTCTCTAGCTCATCTAGTGCCTTGACAAAGTTGATTTCATCACTCCATCGACTTCGCTATGCATAAGAACTCAGAATATGTTTTCACCTTATGGGGTTGAAAATTAATATTGTGAAACTAAAAAAAACGAAATGACAAACTGTGGTGCAGGCTATAAAAACGTAAAGAAATGAAAAAGTACTCACATTTTAATCGATAACATACCCGATAACCATATATTTTCAATTAAATTTAAGTTTATTTCTCCTAAAGCAAATGTGTTTTATGACAATGAAAATGATTGTCTTTTTTAAAAAAAATATTTCTTATGGTTGCTTCAGGTAAACTAAAATCTATTGCTTGAAATATAAAAGTGATTAAGACGTAAAACACAAACTTAACAAATTAAATAATGTAACTATAAACTAAAAAATCACAGGCAATTGTTCTTTATATCACAATTTCCTTTCTCATAAAATCGATTTCTTCGGACAGCTGAAAATAATTTCATTAGAATGGAAGCCTGACTTTTTGGTGATCCTGCAATTGCTAATCTGGGTTAAATATTTGCAGCCGTGTGCATAACAAGTATTGAGCAAGAGATTATGCCAATGACTTAACTGAGCAGTATTTTATGAGAGAGTCCCTTCACATAATTTGACACCAAAAATAGCCGTAGAACATATTTCAAGGTCAAGAAATATTGTATAATTTTTTTTGTCAACCCATATGGATAAACAAGCCGAGACCCCGTCGCCCATGCCATTAATTTACAATTTTCTTTTCATTTTTGGTTCAGCTTTAAAACATATTTATGTAAATTAAACACGAAATTTGATTTATTTCTATTTTCGTATCTTGTATCGACCTAACGTTTTCTTGGGATAATTGATTCATTTTTCATTTGAAATAATTATTTGAGAACTCAAAGCAATACCACCATAGATTTTCTACCAAAATTTCTATTCATCAGTTCTAAGAGTATTTAATTTTATTTGCTTGTATTGAAAAAAAAAAATCCAAAAAGATAAAAACAATTGAGAACAAAATGAGAACATATTAAATCAAAGAATAATAATTTAATTTAACATTTGTATTGATTGAATATTATGCTTGAGCATATGAATATGTACATTAAACATAAAACATTTGTTATCCTATAATTAGCTAGAAAATATTAATTAATGGTTGCCGGTTTGCAAAATAAGTTACTTTTTTTTAATTAAGAAATAACAATTGTATAAAAATAAATTTTCAAACATTCTTACTTTTTCAATATTACAAAATACATATTATACATACATGCAAACAGGAGGAGCAACATCAGACGTTTCAGTGTTTGCCCAAGTGATCAACAAAATGAAATCGAATTTACAAAAAATAAATTAATAGAAAAAGATTAAGAAAAAAATTTACACGTTAGAATTTAAATTTTAAATAATTTTAATTTTATTTATAATCAATCAAATGCTTGTAAAATGGCAAACACGAAGTTGATATGAAAATTATTCATTAATGGGGGGAGGGGGCAAGTCTAAGCTAAAAAGTTAGTTTTGTTCTTGGTAATTTGTAAATGTTTTAGGACATAGTTTCAACATTATTTTAAATAAATATATTTATTTATTAATAAAGCATTTCAAAATTGTTTCTACTTTCTTTTTTAGTTTATAATATAACGAAACTCTAATTTCAGTATTTTCTGTTTCACATATTCACATTTAAACAGGTATACAAGATCTTTCTTTTTTTTTTTTTTTGTTTAAGGCAACAAGATTTTCTACATACATCTAATTTTTAATTGGGTAATTTTTTTTAGTTTGAGTTTAACTCAAATATTTAACAAAATTTAAGTACATTTTTAAATGATTAAATGATAAATTAAAAACAAAATACTTTTGGAAGCTCTTTTTTTAAATGTTGGGAAACAAATATTTCCACATTACACTGCTTATTAAACTAAATAAAAATAAACGAAAAAAATACTATTAAACGCCAGGTGGTGTCTTCAGGAATGTTTACGTTTTGCTATAAGTTTTGCTATTTTTCTTCTTTTTTTAGATTTTTTGCAGCAAATCATCTAGACCCAAATGTTTAGGAATTTCAATGTCTTCCAGCTTTATATCGCTGTATTTAAAAACCACTTTAAATGGATAAATAAACTTTTGATCCATGGTAAATTCCTCATTTGTAACCTAGAAAAAAAAAGAAATGATTGTTTACATATGTATGTGTATGTGTATGTATGAATATTAAAGAACAGAATGCAATACCATTGATCGAGCATTTAATTTCTCTGTCAATTTTTGAAGGAATGTATTGGTAATCTCTTCCTCATAATCATCGAGTTTATATGACTTCATAATCTGAAAAAAATATACAAAAATAAATAATTTAAGTAAACGGCCATGTTATTGAGCTTCATGACAATAAATACCTTTAACACTTGAGCTGTGTTTAGGTTGGGACACAAGTCACAAATACTCTGAACATCTTTTTCACTTTTGCGTGATTGCAATAATTGAGAAACTTGATTTAGAGGTGCTAAAGGTGCTAAAACTTCATTCGACTATAAAATAAAAAGAATCAGAATGCGAAATTAAATAAAATTCAAAATAATTAAATAAATAAAAATAAAAAAATGTATTCTTGCCATTTTCTTATCTTTAACCCATTCCTCAATATGACCCAAATTGTAGCGTATTATCATTCCGGTTTCCCACATGCATTTATCACCTCTCAACATTAAACAATTCATCGCTACAGCACATATAAAATACATTAGCTGAGTGAAAATTTGCTCAGAATAGCAACGATCTAAGCCAAAATGATGAAATTGCTTGAAAAAGTGTTCCAGCTGACTTATCAACTGCTTCCATGCAGCCACTTTTACATGTTCAGATGATGAAGAATTATCAAGTGACGAGGTACGATTTGTGCGACTTCCATAAGTGACCTTTTGATGTGCCCTTTGAATTTCGTCGTTATCTAAAATCGCCTCTACAATGTGAGCTTCCAGAAGACCTTCAATTTGTTTCACCAAAGCCTCGTATAGTTTCACTATAATTTCCAAAATAACACGCCGGTATTCGTACAAGTTGAAATTCTTTAGCTGCTGCTGATATTGTTTCTCTGTATTAAATTTTACATATTCTTCCACATCGCCGTATTGTTTTAGTAAATTTAAAAGTCTTCAAAAAGAAAACGCAATTAAAAACAGATTACAACAAAAACAAAAAAGAAATAATGTGAACTTACGTTATTGAATTAACCAGCCATAAAATACGATATTCAGTGACACTAGGATTACGATGTATCTTTTTGATTTGTTTCACGTACTTGCTTAACAATTCTCGGACATCTTCGTCAGCGTTTATGAGATCCGTGTAGCTGTATAAGAAAAGATTTATTGTTGACTTTAAATAATTTAAAAATTTTTCTTCATTTTCCTACCGTATACACATGAAAAGAACATACGCTGGAAAGCCGGGAAGAAGACCGATTGCTACACGCGTATTCATATCGATAACTAAACGATGGAATATTTTATCCAAATCTTCACTGCGAAATTTCATTAAACCTTGTTTTTTTTAATTCAAAAGGGAAACACAAAGAAATATAATAAATTTGTAAACAAAAATTATTGAGATTCTTACCTTGATAAGTTTTAGCTTTTTGTTTACCAACTGTAACCTTTGAATCCTGATTTAAAGTTAAGCTGGTATCAGCTTTAGTAGGACTAAGACGACCCTCGTCATTGTTTGCCTCTTGCAATTTTAATGTCAACTTATCACTGCGCCGTTTTAGCGAGTCATATTTTTTAAGGGCTGTATTTAATTCTTCTTGAACCTGTGAGTATTGGAACAAAGTCTTTTTGAGTTCATATTTCAAATAGCGATTGCTCTGTTGCAAAGCATCAGGATCTTTTGTATCAACATTGAGCCCGTCAAGGCCATCTGTTAAGACTTCCTGCAACTGATTGTTTTCCTTACGCAACTCCTCCAATTGTCGACTGAGTTCAGCAAAGTGAGCATTGTTTTCCTCTGTAAGTGCTTTCAGTTCATTTTCCAATTGCTTGTTAAACAACTTTTGAGCTTGATAGGCCTCGCTGAGTTCATTATCTTGAATATTGTTTAGATTTGAACTGCGCGTCATACTATCGTTGCCTAATAATTTAAGCGATTGTGTTTGTTGCTGTAAAACAGATTTCAATTGGATACATTCGTCTCTACGCCTCTTGAGTTCTTCTTGTAGGGCATTATGTTGAGCCTCCAACTCTTGCATTTCAGCGCCATTGCGTATACTTTGCCGCAGTAAGTTATAATCGTGACGAAGTTTATCATTTTCCACTTCTAGTTCAGAAACTCGAAGGGAATCTTCTGTTGGTCGATGCTGACTAATGGCCTTATCTAACCTCGATCTCAGGGTTTTGTTGTGTTTCGTTGCTTCCTCCAACAAATTTCGCAGCTTGATGACAATCACAGTGTTATCATTACGAGGAGTTGAAGTTACCTCTAGACTGCGGAACGATTCTGGTGAAATGCGACTATTATCGATGATGTTCAGTGAATTGTTAGCCTTGTGTTCTAGCGTATTTTTTGCAGAGCTATAGCCAACGTCATCTTCGCAATGACTCGATATATTGCTAACAGAACGGTGATGTAAAGGCGGCGCAAATTCACCACCACCTATCAGGCGTGTCATACGTTTAATATCTTCTTTGAGATGATAGTTTTCATTCTCGACGATCTCCTTATCTTTTAGAGCTTTCTGGTATGCATCGTGAATTTCATTTGTTTCAGCCTCAGAAATTAAACGCTCCCTTTGAGCAATGGCACTTGTCTCTTCAGCTATCGATTGTTTAGCATTTTCCTTCATTTCTTCAATTTGTTTGCGCAATTTAATGTTTTCGAACATAAGTTCTTCTTTTTCTTTATTCCATTTATCTAGATCTTCTAATAGCAGCATTTTTTCATCTCTTTCCACTTCCAGTTGTTTCATTATCGCCGAAAGCTTTTCATCTTTTTCGCTCAAAACAATTTTCAAATTTTTCACTTCATTTTCAAGTGTCTTTTTCATTTCAAGTTTCATCTTGAGAACTGATATTTCGCTGTTTTTATGCTTAAGGTTTCCGTTTTCTTTATTCAATTCGTCAATGCGCTGTTGCATCGAAATTATTTTATTCTCCAGCCCTTTGTACATATTTTTTATGTGTGATATAGTCTTGGCCTCTGCCTTAAGACGTTTGAATTGGCGTCTTGCTAAAAATCTTCGTACTGCAGATTGGCATACAATGATCTGACGAAGGCGCTTGTGATATTCTCGCCTTGCCAAATAACCACGCACGAAACGTTGAATTTGTATTGCACGATAATGATCGACTGCTTCTTGGAATCGTTTACGTGCCAACATACCTCGGGCGTATTGTTGTATGCCGCAAACAGATCGTCTCAAGCGAATGTAGCGCCTTCTGCACAACCAACCACGCGCATATTTTGATATAACAAGTGCGGCACGCTGTTCTCTGATGGCCTGTGCCCTTTGGCGTGCCAAATAACCCCTAGCATAACGCTGTATGCCCAAGGCCGTGTACTGCAAACGGAGAAATCTCTTTCGGCAAATAAAACGACGCACAACACTCTGTATTATTGTTATGTATTTCTTTCTCAAGTTAGCACGAATTTGCTCCAAATATGCAACCTGGCCTGCTCGAAAGAATATCTGTGTATTACCGAAACGATATTTGTCCTCATCCGTAATCCATTTCGAAACAATATTACGACACGATTGCTTAAAGTCATTCTTATTAAGAAGAGATCGATGGCACAATAATTGGTAACGCATATAGAAATCCGGATACGCCCAACGAGATGGAAAGCCAGCTGCAGAGATTCGCACGGTTTCCAAAACTCCGCAAGCTCGCAATTGCTGGACTATTTTTGGCGCATCCCACTTAAAAGGTATTTTGTCTTCATTGGGCTGAAAGTTTTAAAAATATTGCAAACATTTTTTTTTATTTTCTTCTAAATGCAACATCATTCATTTCCTACCTTGATGCAACGAACATAATGGGGTGTAGTTGAATGTAGTGTGTTTATTAAAGACGTTAAACTATCGCGGAATTGTGATCCAACAGATCGATGATGTTGTTTTGAAGGTGCAACCTTTTAAATATAAAAAATATCAATATAATTTTACATGTGCGTAGCGTGTTTAAAAAATAACGGTCATTGTTTTAAATTTATTTTTTAAACACGACCAGTAAGATGTTAAAATTAGAAGAAGAAGAAGAAATACATGCAAATGTTAGTTTTTTTTACTTTTCTGCTCGTTTCTTTAAATTTGAAAATAATGGCCACAAAAAAAAAAACATTTTAAAAGAAATAAAAGTGAGAGGGCATTTGGCTTTAAGCACGTTAACAGAACGAAAATTTCATTCAATAATAATTGACATCAATCATAGAGCATCCATATGCCACCGTCACTTTAAATATTTCTAATAAAAACATACGAAGAAAAGGATCTATTGATCCCACAAGTCGAAAATCATCATTTAGTGTAGTAACCATTTGAACCATTTAAACCTGACTTGAATAAATTTTAAGACAATTTAATATTTAAAAAGAATTAATTTTTTAGGGAGGGATTTACAGTTTTACTAATGACGTTGGTAAATATTTTTTACTAGAAAACAAAATTTTTCAAACATCAACTCTTGAAAAAAGGTACGGTCAGACAAGTCAAATATTTGACCGAAAAGACATAATCACTAAATTATTATTATTTAATAAGAATAAGAAGTGAAATTATTGTTCCCATGAAATGTTCATTTTTCATTCCCCTCGAAGTGAAAATTGCTATCATGGATTTCCCATGAAATATTTGTTCACTTTATTAAACAGCTGCTCAAAATCAATAGGCTATCATTGCACATTGAATGTAAGTAAGAAGAATTTTCTTAGTGAAAATTTGTAAATTAAAGTTCAAAAATAAATAAATAAAATTTTTATTACAAAAACGTTACGTGCAAGACGCGTATAACCCCTTGAAGTTACTTGAGACATTGCTGACCCATTTCAACAAAAAAAAATTGGTATTGATTTTTTTTATATCTCCGTTTTTCAAGCAGTAGATCTCTTTGTTTTTCATCTTGTCGAGTATAATGTCAGTCTGCGCTACAGAAACTGATCTTGAATAAAAAATGTGTTAATAAATTTAATTTAATCTAAGTATATGTGATAAAAACTTGCATAATGTATGCAGTTCCCCAGTAAAATTTAATTGAACAAATCCAAGGGACAAGTGAGAAAAGTTCGAGGGAAAAAATGAATCACGATAAGGGAAATTTTTGTTTACATGAAAAATTGTTCATGTGAATTATTTACGATTGTAATTAGGGGAAAAGGGAAACATTTTAAAGTGAGAAGATATTCATGATAGGGGTGATTATTTTTATCTTCTTAAGCCTGGCACTCTGTTCAGTTTTTCATGCGGAATGCTGTCAAACTACATACGTATAGAAATTTGTATGAAAAAGTTATGAAAAAATGTTGCAGAAGTACTACTCTGTTTTTACTGTAGAAAAACATATGAAATGTTTCTGGCAACATTTTATCAAAGCTGTGAAATAAAGCAAAGAGGCATTATTTAATGCGGAGTTTTTGAAACAACAGCTGATCATATGTATTTTGTTTACATTTCTAAAACAATAAAACGTAAAATTCTTCCAAATCGCGAAATAGACAAATTTTAAATGTCAAATGAATAATGAAATAATCAATCTGACAAACCTAAATTAGAGCGTAAGACGCAATGCAAAATAACGGATGGTTCTTACGCTGAAATGACATACCTAAATAAACGCGCAACGTTCTGTTGTAAACAGCAATGTTAACTTACCATGTCTAATATAAACCCTATAAAATTAAATGCAAAACAATGATAAAAACGCTAGATAAAGCCGAAAAAAGCTAAAATGTCATTACTGTTTTACAATGTTTTCTAAATACTACAAAAAAATATGTAAACAACAGTAGCTTGCAGCCAACTTCACTATCTTACGCCCTGTCAAAATCGGATTTTCCAATTGCCCAGCGTTGACGCCGTGCTATTTAGGGATGCTTCATACATTTTGTATGTACATGAGAAATTTTGACAGATATCTTGCGCTTTACGCGCTAATTTAGGGATGGCAGAATGCTGTTCAACAATTTTCACAAATTCGAACAGAGTACCAGGCTTTAGAGATTGTTCATTTCTTTACGACATTACCAACCGATTACACTAAGTATGGTTATGGCTATTGTTACGGCTATGGCGTTGATTTTATTTCAATAGAACGGCGCTAAGGTTAATATGTTAAGAAAAAACTGTATTACAATATAAAATACACATACAAATGCTTGTAATCGAGTGCATAGTTAGTCATTTGTTATTTTACAATAAAATGGTAACAAAAAATTCATAGATTTTAATTTTAGAAAGGTTTTATCCAGCAATTTTAATTAATTTTTGCTTGACTGCAAATATAAAAGTGCGCATTGTTAACATTTTATAATGAATGTTTATTGTTAGTCAGCATATAACTACACACTAACAACATACATTAGTAACGAATTATTAGGGAAAATAATATGTTAGAAATGCAATTAGTATGAACGTATAATAAAACAAATAAAAATAAAAAAATCAACTAACTCTTCGAGTTGTCTCTTGTGCCACTGTGGTACCCTATTTATGCAAAAATAAAAAAAATCGAAATTTATTAATTGGGAATCGAAAAAAAATGCAACATCATTTTGAATATTCTATTCACTTTCTTATCTTATTTCATTTCTAAACGAAATCATTATATTATCTCTTCATTTTGCTCCTTTTGTTTTCGATTGTATGGAAGGACATTATGGAAAGTAATTTAAAAATTTTATTCATTAAATACATAAAGACCTAAGTAAGGTCTGGGGTGGAATCGTTACATCCGTGAACGTACAACCAATGATTGTATAAAAAACGACGCAATACCACGATTCATTTTCCTTTTAACACACAAAGCAGCGCACAAATTTTGTATTGTTTCCATAATTTGCTGTTATTATTTTTTGCTTAATATTTTACACAACGTATGACTTTAATTATTTTGTTTAATTTTACTCTTTAAACTTTTGGTTTGCGTGATTTATAAAACACCAAATTGCCATTACCGCGTTTTTAAAATCACTTAATTTAAAAAAAACATTCCAATTTATAAATAAAAAATAAAGCTGAAACAAATTTATTTTTTTAAAAACACACCTGTTTCTTTGCAGCGCTAATAACAACTCGTCCACCGAGTGTATGTGTTTTAGCTGCATCGGCACTTAGAGTATCGATCTCTTCCATTTCCATTAACTGTTTACATAGTGACATTTTTGATTGACGCAAAACATTGACCAATTCTTTAGAGACAGTGTCACGGTTTTTCTCTAAAAATCCATTAACATCATACTCCACAGTATCAGAGAAATGTTTAATAAAAAAACCTTAAAAAATATAAATATTCTGTAAAAAAAATATTAAAACAAAAAATTTAAACTTTATTGATCACTAACTTGTATTTCCAAAACGAGGTTTTTCGAAATGATCAAACTTTTGGCATTTTTCAATTAGTTTCTGAGCCCAACTTTCATCTGATCCTCTAGGCATCTATATAAAAATAAAAAAGAAAGTGATAATTACTTAATCATATTATAATTCATAAAATTTGAAATATAAACAATAAACTTACTCGGCACTCTTCATCTAGCAAGTCTAAAACACCCAATTTGGTTTCAATTAAATCTATGCATGGCTGGTTATCATAAAAGTCTATCATTGTCCAGGCTATACCCTCTTTAAGATACTCTTCCTGTTCAAGCTTAAAAACATGTTGATTGAATTGCTGTTGAAGCTTTTCGTTGGCGTAGTTAATGCAAAACTGTTCAAATGAATTCACTTCAAACGTTTCAAATCCATAAATATCGAGAACTCCAATAAAAGAACTATGTTTGCGATCATTGTTAAGACCCTTGTTTATAACACTGACAATATATTGAAAGAGTTTAGCATAAATATGTTTGGCTAAAGCGTCTCTGGCTGCAATTGCTGTTTCTAAGCTGTTTGGTATTAAAACCAATTCATTTACAGATTTTATTTGTCGTGTTTTAATCCATTTACGCAATTCATCTGAATTAATTTTTAACAATTCTCCCATAACACGTAAATGTAAATCGTCTTGCTAATAATCGTAAAACATAAAAAAATTAGGATTTTTTGAAATATTTAAAACTTGTAGCACACAATATTTTTTATTTTTAATTTTGAGTTTATTATAAGAACGTTATTTTTTATATCAAACATTTTAAATAAATTTTTTAAGTATAGAAAATCATGCAGTAGATTGAAAATACAGTTGACTTAGAAAGTGAGTGCTCTGACCAATATAAAATAAAATAAAACATTTTTTAAATTGCATTTATTTCACACAGGAGAAATTTTTATCACATTTTAACTTCATTTTAAGTAATTATTAAAACTATTAAAAACATGAATAAAAAATTAAAATTAAAATAAATTCATTTTTTTTTACTTCAAAAAGTGAGTGCTCATTTCGAACTTTCGTAAGAAAGTAACAGTGAACATCAATTTTAACATTTTGTATGAGACTCTTTGTTCTAAACTATGGCTTCTAGACTTCTGGGGTAGAATTTTTTCCCATTCTTCCTACAAAGCAACTTTAGCTTTGCTTCTTATTTTCCTTTCTCTAACCTTTTTACCTAAATGGTCCCACAAATTTGTAATGGGGTTTATACCTAACGGTTAGCGAGGGGTTTCCATTCATTAAGGAGTGTTATGTAATAACTTTAACTTGGCACGGCATATACGTTTGGGGTCGTTGTTTTGGTAAATATTAAGTTTTAAACAAAAAGCCATTTTTTTTATTAATTTTTAAAAAAATATCGTGCTATTTTTCATCCCGATTAAATTATAAAATTACTGATATTAATTATTGAGGATGAAAGCACTTCTCTATGGCAATTTTGCTACGGTTTACTTAGCTTTTCAGGAAACTTCTCACAAATATTTTAAATAATTTAAAGATTTTTGTTCAATTAATCAAAGTTTAAGGAAAAAACCACAGCAATCAACAATAGTTTTATTTCTCTTTATCCACTACATCGAAGATAAAAGATAATGAAAAATAAAAAATCAAAACAACACTACGATAAAATTAAATGAACCACAAGAATATTAAATTAATATTTTTTTTTTAAATGTGCTATTTTTTGATCCCGACTTAATTATTAAATCACTGGTATTGATTATTGAGGGTGCATACCCATCTCTTGTGATCCGTAATTCCATCAATTATCTGCAAATTTCCAACTCCAGCCGCGCCCATACACCCTCAAACGTAACACATATTCTCCCTCATGTTTAAATGTTGGACACACATTTTTTTCTTTAAATTTTTCGTTGTACTTTCTCCACACTCTGTATCTGCTATCGTTTCTTAATATATTAAATTTGCTTTCATCTGTAAAAACCACTCTGTTCAGAAAGTCGTAAGACTTAATTCTGTGTTTTTCGGCGTATTTAAAGGCCGGGGCACATAGAATCCATCATACGTTGTACTTTGACAATTTCAACTAAAGACAAAGTAACGACGGATGAAGTTGGCACAATGAATACTTTGCTGACGGATGTTAAATGAAAGTTTGCTATCTATTTTTATTCACTTTTAAAAGAAATTTTTATTTTATTCACTTGTACTTTATTGTTTGCCACCAAAATTGTTTTATTGAAATCACAAAACACAATTGAAACACAGAAAGAGTTTAAAGAAAACAGAGAAGAAGAAGCAGTGATAGTTGTCAAAGTATTCAAAAGTTAAAAGTTGACCAACTTTCGTACTTTGCGTTGACGGACACTTATTGATTGTGACAACGCTCACAAGAAAACATGTATTTTAACTGACTTTTCAGTTGAATTTGTCAAAGTTTAACGTATGACGGATTCTATGTGCCCCGGCCTTAAGTTGCTTAGTTTTGTTCACTTTATGTGTAGTTTCTTACGTGTAACACAACTGTTATACCCACTCTCATGAAGTACTTTTCGTACTTTATTTAGACATACGCTTTTTAAAGTTGTTATTCATTGTTCTCGTTATTTCTGTTGCCGGTAACTTGAGATTTTTATTTATTTCCCTTACAATATACTTCTTTCCAGCTTCAGAAAGTGACTGAGGGCGTCCGCATATTGGATGATTGGCAATTGTTTTCGTTTCATTATACTTATCAATGATTTTATTTTTATTAGTAGATTAAGGTTTTTTGACTATCGCACCAATTTTGCGAAGCGTGTTATTGGAATTTCGCAAATTAATTATTATTTTCCGCTCCTCTTCCGTAGTTTATTTTTCATTTTTTTAAATTTTAACTTCTTTTTGCGAGAATTATTCTTTTAATGATTTTATTCTCATTTTTGTTTTTTGGCTTTTTTTCTTTTGTTTGCACAATGTACCGTTATTTGTTTTCAAATCGAAGCTGATCAGTGATGAGCACTCACTTTTTGAACTAAAAACTTGGTACTTAATTTGTTTTCGTGTTCTAATTTTGCGGATAAAGCCATTCGAAATTTCAAACTTAGGGATTTGAAAAAGAGTAATAAAGGCATTATTAATATAATACTTATTTTATATAAAATCATGTTTTAAATAAAAAAAAAAAAATATTAAAAAAAAAAAATTTTAATGAGGAATCACTTTATGAGTCAACTGTATATTCTTGTCATCATCAATCACTTGTCCCAAAAAAAAATGTATATAAATGCAATTTATTAGATTTTTTCAGTCTTATTTAAAAAAAATAATAACAATAAAAATATTAAGAATAATAAAAAGCACACTGTGTGATTTAGTACTTACGTCAATTTGACAACTATCAGGATCAATTTCTTCAGAATTCTTTTTGTATTGTTTGGAGAATCTTATGTTGCCCAAATGAAGAATACCAGCTAGAATATTTAAAACATCTGAAACCTTAGAAACAAACAAAAAAAAAAGTCAAACAAAATTGAAAATAATTTTTTCTAAAACATTTTAGAACATACTTGTCTTGAATCGAAACCCAGAATTTGCATCGCTTGAATGGTTTCTTTAAATTGTTCCTTGTCAGAGACTTTATCGATGTTAGGTGATTTGCCCATATTTAAATATACGAACTTGTCTTGGTGGTCTATTCGAATATAATTTATAAACAGTGTAAAAGAAGTTCTTGAAATCAGAGTTCTTTATTAATAATTTTGATATGCGATTTACCTAAAATTAATTGAGGGTGTTCCTTTCTAGCAGAACAAAGTTGATAAAATATATGATAGTTTCGTTCGCCTGCAGCCTGGAATACAACTCGAGATTTTTCTAAAAGATATGTATGCATAGTAGCGCCAGTTAAATTCATAACACTCATATTGTTTTTAAATAATAATTTTGTGAATTTTCCAAAACGGGAACTATTGTCGTTTCTTGTAGTTTTTGCATTTCCAAATGCTTCCATAATTGGTGACGAGGCTAACACTTTACGTTCCACCTGCGTCTCTGATTCTGAACCGCCTACTGCGGCAAAAAATCGCATTGCATATTTGGCCGACACTGTTTTTCCAGCGCCCGACTCACCGCTAACAATGATACTTAAATTACATTTTTCTCTTTCTAGTTTTGTGTACGCATCTTCTGACAATGCAAATATGTGCGGTTCTAATTCTCCAATAGTTCTTCCACGATACGCTCTAATAATACTGGGACCATACAATGGCAAGTCTGCGTATGGATTTATGGCTACCAATACAATGCCACAATATGTGTAAATGGTTTGACGCTCACAAAAACGTACTCTTAAATTGTGTAATACTCCGGGCTCATGCAAATATGATAATGAGGTTAAATCATTTTGACCAATTAAAATAGATGGATTACGCAATGGCGGCAAGTTGCTACCATCCGCCTTAACGTTAATATCAACTTCGCGACCACTGTCTAGCTGTACTTTTAAATTAGTATCGCCTTTTCTATAGTTTTGAAGCAGAGTAGCTCCTTCCCATACTGTATTAATATTTGGCAGCCATACTTTAGATCCCTACGGAATGAAAAACAAAAATATATTTATTTATTTAATTAGAGTTGTAAATCACAAGTAAATATTAGACATCAAATCAAATAAGAGTGATAAAAAAACAATAGTTACCAAAAAAAAGCTTTAAGCTCTTCAGTTTTTAGATGAGGGGATTTAAGCTGAATAAGTTCAATACAAAATATTAAAGCTCTAAAAATGAGTTATTTTTATAAAAAACAATTCAGCCCAGCTTATCGATTGTATGACAAAAACAGCGCATTAGACTTCACTCAGTCTGTTTGGCATTGAACTAACAGACTTTATAGTTTTCTCAGTTTTTATTTTAGCAGAGTGCGTCTGCGAATCATCATCGGCTTTTAATATCAAAATTTTTTTAAAACCATCCAACCAAGTAGACAAACACGCATTTTGCACTATTACACGAGTGTGATGGTGTGCCATCACCCCCATTTCACATACCAAGTTTGGCCATCTAATAGCCGCTTTAGACAAATGAAAAAACAAAAGAGAGTTGCAAGTACATGAAACAGTGTTCGCATTTCTTCTCGTTTTTTCTCTCTCGCCCACAAACTCAAGAGTTGCTCAAGAAAAGTTACAAAGTGTTGACGAGGACTTAACAACTTTTTTGTGAATTATTGACGCTAAATTTAATTTATGTATTTGATCAACTTATATTTATTTGAAGAAAAACTTTTGTTTGGTTTTTACTCTTTTCCTTTTCAATTAAACTGGTATTGAAATTTCATTTCCAATGAAACCCATTTTGTCTCATACCGCCATGAAATGACTCGGTGTATGTCATACTATGTGTGTAAAGATAAATTTTAAAATTTTTAGCTTTGCCACAAACCTTTTTATTTAACAGAGCTCTGTAAAAAGATAATATATCCCTGTTAAGGGAATAAAAATTCGGTTTATGCATCTAAACTGGTGTTTTCATGGAAACAACAAAAGATGGCAAAATCAAAATGAATGGGATTTGTTTGCAAGGTATTCCTCAATAATTCTCCATATTTGGAATTTTTAACAGCGCGAGTTGGAACGGGTTTTTGGGCATAATAACATTTTAACATTTTAAAATTTGAGTTTCTCTGGGGGATGAGGCCATTTTTATGGAAACAACAAAAGATGGCAAAATCAAAATGAATGGGATTTGGAACGGGTTTTTTCCCTCAGAGAAACTAAAATTTTAAAATGTTAAAATTTCCAAAAACCCGTTCCAAATATAGAGAACTATAGAGAACTATAGAGGAATACCTCGCAAACAAATCCCATTCATTTTAATTTTGCCATCTTTTGTTGTTTCCATGAAAATAACAGTTTAGATGCTTAAACCGAAATTTTATTCCCTTAACAGGGCTATGTTATCTTTTTTACAGAGCTCTGTTAAATAAAAAGGTTTGTGGCAAACCTTAAAATTTTAAAATTTATCTTCACACACATTGTCATACTTACATACAAACTCTGGAGGTTCGTAAATACGAAATTAAGAATCAGCAACAAATTTTTCGCTTGAAATTTTTTGCTTAAAATTGCATTTTACACCCCGTAGACAACTTTTTTTTTTTAATTTTTGAGCTGCGTTCGTAAACTAGACTAGATTGTTCCCTATTTTAACTCTAAATTTTATAGAATAAATATTTATATATTTTTTTATCATTCTGAAATATTAAGCCAAGCACGGCCAAAATAATCTTACAATACCTACGTGAAAAAAAATAATTTTAAGTTTCTATTTTATTTTTGTAGAGCAAAAATTTTGTAGGGTAAATGTAGGTTTTATGTTCTATGTATACTTATAATGCAGGCTTTAAATAAACTATACTTTGCTTATATGCAATTTTTAATAAAATTTTTATGAGGTGACCTTCCCTTCAATATTTTTATGAATCCATATAAATACCTTTACATAAAGTAACTCTTCACTAGACATTATTTCAGCAAAACACTACAAGTCTGGAGAGACAGGTAGCCCAATAGATGAAGTAGAATTCAAAATACTCCTTTTTAATACTTAAATGATTTTTCATTAATAAACAAATATTTATATTTTCAATTCGACACTTTTACCGCACAATTTAAATAAATTCCAAACCAATGCAACACCGTTATTTTTAACAAATTTATATGCAAGATATATTTAAAAAATTTGGGTTAACAAAAACAACATTTATTAATTATTTTGATTAAAAAAATTTATGTAAACATAGATATTGTTTTATCTTCAGGAAAACCAGACAAGAATTAATTTACTACTGACGTTGACAAAAGGAATTAATTGACAGTTTTATAAAAGGCGAATTAATTCAACTAAGTAAAAATGACGGCGATGTTGCCAGATGAAATCGGTACAAAGTCGTCAAAACATACTTTTAAAATTATCACTTTCTTATATCTGTGATCAATTTATAAAATAGCAATTTATATCATAGATCAGAAAATACATCATACACAACATGAAAAGCAACAACACATATTTTATTATGTGTGTTTTTTTTAATTATTTGGGGTTACTCCGTGCCTTTCCGACGATTAGAGAATGGGAGAATTACTTGGTCAAAATGCCATCAGGAATTTAAGCAAAAAAAAATTTTACAGTTTGACTCTTGTGTTTGTAAGTTTTGTATGTGAACGAACACACACATATGTTTGTGTTGCTTTTTATTATTTGGTTGTTACACGAACACATGTTCGGCAAGAAAGAAAATGTGTCGTGCTGTTGTATTTTGTGTTTGCCATCATGCCATCATATTTGTTTAATTGCATGCTTGTCGAAGACAGTGTAAATTTCATTTGTGTTCTTGTAAGCGAACAGTAAAGATGGCTGGCTAGAGTAAAGCTAATAAATATAACACCAAAATTTTTTTTGAAGTATTAGGTAAAAGAGATTAAATTCTTATTAATTGCTGATGCAAAACTTGCACTTTTATATTTTTATCTTTAAAGTTTTCTTTTTTATCTGTTTTTCTAATTATTCCTCACTGTTTACTGACATGTGCACATAAATTTACATAAACCAAACATATGCGTTTTATGTTTATGTTCTCATGCGACCACCTAGTATTCAATTTGCCTTGCGAAATCATGTAACATGAAATCATGAAGCATGAATAATACATATTTTCGCCCAAGGCGAATTAATAATTCGCGAATTCAAAACAGATGGCCCTGACAGCCCAAGTGAATATTTTTTGCGCTTGTGGTTTTTCCTTCTTCGGATGTAAAAAGGTTTTTGGCAGTCAAAGACGATTTGTACAAAAACAAAATGTACATATTTTATTCGCAGTGTTGTATTTATTTTCGCCGTGAATATGCCTGTTATAAATTCGCCTTGTACGCTGCCATTTGATTCGCCTTGCTGCCTGCGCTACCAGCTGGTAACTGATCCGCTTTAGCACAACTCTGTTTTGTTTTGGCGCCCAAATTGTTCTACAAATCATTAAAAGACGCCGGCTTGTAATTTTTCTGGATAAATTAAAACTGACTTTATAACGATATTATAGTATCTGTTCTGTTTATTTCACAAATATAAGTATAATTATGTCAAGTCCTGCGAGAACTCCTAGTAGCGATGTAGTCCCCAGAGGTCAAAAGACTCCCACTCGCTGTAAGTTATATAAAGTGTTTTTCTTTTTCGAATGAGCTTGATTGCGTTTTTTTTTTATTATAATTTATAATTAGCAATAAATGTCGAAGAAGCGGACACGCCTATGCGTATGGGACCTAACCAACAGGTTCAGCAGTCGGATAATATAAGTTTGCCTCCTACATCGCCGGCTAATATCAGTTTACCAGCTACTAGTCCAGCTAGAGGTTTGGGTGCTAACATGAGTGAAATAGATCTGAGTTCTCCCTTAAACTATGGCACACCAAGTTCATTAGGATCTATAAGAACACCACGTTCAGGCATCCGTGGCACTCCGTTACGCGCAAGACCTGATATACGTACAGATAAAAGAATTCGACAAGTAGCAATTGGTGGTACAGGGGTAAGTTCATTGTATAGTTAATAGTTTAAAGAAAAAATTTTAAAGTACAATATTTTCATTTAGCTGGAACCCATTATTGAGCGTGTTTCAGAAACAACCGATCCAGTGTCGGAAGCTTCTTCAGCTCCACAAATGGTAGTTTGGGGTACAAATGTTGTTGTTAGTCATTGTAAAGCTAAATTTAAACAATTTTTACTTCGCTATATTGATCCTTTGGCGGAGCAAGATGAGATTTCTGAAAATATCGATGTAAATCAACCATTGTACTTGCAAAAATTGGAAGAAATTCATACCCTTGAAGAGCCGTATTTAAATTTGAATTGTTCCCATTTGAAGACGTTTGATGAGGCCTTATATCGTCAATTAATTTGCTATCCTCAAGAAGTCATACCAAGTTTTGATATGGCTGTAAATGAAATGTTCTTCGAATATTACCCTGCTGCAGTGTTGGAACATCAAATCCAAGTACGACCTTTTAATGCGGATAAGACTCGCAACATGCGATCGCTAAATCCAGAGGATATGGATCAGCTAATCAGTATAAGCGGAATGGTAATTCGAACATCAAATGTAATTCCTGAAATGAGAGAAGCTTTCTTTAAATGTATTATTTGTGATTTTGTCACAACTGTTGAGGTTGATCGCGGTCGCATTGCACAGCCAACCCTGTGCACAAATTGCAATACAAATCATTGCTTCCGCTTGGTTCACAATCGCTCGGAATTTACAGACAAGCAGTTGATAAAATTACAAGAATCGCCAGATGATATGGCGGCTGGCCAAACGCCTCATAATGTGTTATTATATGCCCACAATGATTTAGTTGACAAAGTGCAACCCGGTGACCGTGTCACTGTGACTGGAATTTACCGTGCCACCCCTATGAAGAACAGTAAAAATTCATCCAGCGTTAAGAGTGTTTATAAAACTCATATCGATGTTGTTCACTTCCGTAAAGTAGATAACAAACGCCTATATGAAGAAGAAGAGGGGTATGTAATTAATAAGTTAACGCAACTTTGTACCTATTTATTTATTGCTCATAACATTTATATAAAAGCCTTCTGTGGCCAATTAACTTGCATACATATATTACAAAGAGAATGATTCTTTATTAATACAAAATAATTTTTTATGTAAAAATATATGAAAAAGGACACAGGTGACAAAACCATATACGATCGTATTACGAAAGATATAGCGAAAATGTCTTTAAGGTATTTACATATTAATATTTCAAAAAGATTCGAAAATGAATCCATAAATTTAACGAAAAATCAAATACAATTACGAAAAACAATTTTTTTTTTAATTTTGACCTAAATATCGAAAATGTTGTGTTGTTGTAAACTTTATTGGATTTTTGTGATGTTATTGGTAGTCGCACAATCGGGTATTTGTTTTATTTTATTTTTTTTTTATTTAAAAGACCAAATTAATATTCTATTCTTATTCTATATTTAACTTTTTTTTTATAAATTATTTTCTTTTTTAGCAAGGATCATATATTTCCTCCCGAACGGGTTGAATTGTTGCATGCGTTGTCGCAAAAACCTGATATATACGATAGATTGGCCCGTGCTATTGCGCCGTCTATATATGAAAATGATGATATAAAAAAGGGCATTTTGCTGCAGTTATTTGGTGGCACTAAGAAGAAACATTCTACATTGGGAAGACAAAATTTTCGATCGGAAATTCACCTGTTACTATGTGGAGATCCCGGCACTTCAAAGTCACAAATGCTGCAATATGTCTTTAATTTGGTACCTCGATCTCAGTACACCTCGGGACGAGGTTCATCAGCAGTCGGCTTAACAGCATACGTAACAAAAGATCCTGAAACAAGGCAGCTGGTATTGCAAACGTAAGTGAAATGTTTTAATATTTACATGTCATCTGTAAGATTTTGCTTTATAGTGGAGCGCTAGTTCTAGCTGACAATGGTGTATGCTGTATCGATGAATTTGATAAAATGAATGATTCCACCCGTAGTGTTTTACATGAAGTTATGGAACAACAAACATTAAGTATCGCAAAAGCTGGCATAATATGTCAGCTTAATGCTCGCACTTCAATATTAGCAGCGGCCAATCCTGCTGAAAGTCAATGGAATAAAAAAAAGAATATAATAGACAACGTGCATTTACCTCACACTTTGTTGTCTCGTTTTGATTTGATATTTTTAGTTCTTGATCCTCAGGATGAAATATTTGACCGTCGGTTAGCGGGACATTTAGTATCATTATACTATGTTACTCGTCATGAAGAAGAGGACACAATGTTTGTAAGTTTTAAATATAATGAATTTTTTTATTGATTTCTTTGTTATAATTTTATATAGGACATGAGCGTTTTACGTGATTATTTGGCTTATGCGCGTGAACACATTGCCCCAACCTTGTCGGAAGAAGCACAACAACGTTTAATACAAGCATACGTGGACATGCGTAAAGTTGGTGCCGGCCGCGGACAAATTTCGGCTTATCCTCGGCAACTTGAAAGTTTAATACGCCTCTCTGAAGCCCATGCTAAGGTTCGTTTGAGCCAACAAGTAGCAGTGCAAGATGTGGAAGAAGCTTGGCGTTTGCATCGCGAAGCTCTTAAGCAGTCAGCGACGGATCCTTTGTCAGGAAAAATAGATGTTGGCATTCTAACAACTGGCCTTTCAACAGCAGCTCGAAAGAAACGAGCCGATTTAGTAGCTGCAATTAAAGAAAATCTTCAAAAGAAAGGCAAAATACCAACTGTTCCATATCAGAAACTATTCAAAGAAATAAAGGAGGCTTCTCAAATTGTAATTTTTTGTAAACTGCGGTCATTTATTGGCATTATTAATAATTTTTTTCTAATTTTTGCAGCTAATTACTCGTGAACAATTTGAAGACGCTCTTAAAGAGATTCAAGATGAAGGCACTATTGTTGTTATGGGTAAAAATACCATTCGTATCTGTTAAACTTTTTAAAAAACTTTTTATTTTTTTTAATATATTTACTATACTAAAATTGCTTTTGTGGTTTTATTTCAACAACTATCAAATAAGGTGAAAGTTACAAGTTCTGTAAAAAAGGAGAAATAAAAAAATGGATAATACTAAATCAACAATAATACAGTCAAATTAATACAACTTAAAACAATTTAATTTACTATTAAAATATCGGATACGTCTGTGATTTACACCGTGATAATTTACATGTTTTTTTTGTTTGTTTTTAAGATTTAAAAAAAAACCTTTCATGTATTTATTTCATTTCTTTAACAATTCGTTGCGTATTTGTAGCATAATTGAACATTACTTGCGAGTAGACAAGAAATTCCTTAAAAATAAATGTAACGTCTTGTACGCCCGAATCGTTTTACTTTCTAGACAAGTTTGTTTAAAGCACACTAAAGAAAAAAGTCAAGATAACCTTTTTTTCTACATAATAAAATCAACAATGAATTAATGTGTTAACAAATACTATCAGTTATTATTTTACGGAGCTTCGATAGCATAAAAATGCTTTTTTGGTAATTTCTTTCTATCCAGCGGATCTGTTTTTTGATTAAACAATAAAACAACTAAGAGTGATACTTTTGGCTATGCCAAATCTTATATACCCTTCACCATGTATCAAAATTTAGTTTAGTGAAGTAACTCGAATCCAAAAAATAAATTAATATTTGGGGATAAACAATTAAAAAAAGAAAAAAACATAAAATTAATATTTAGGTTTTTACATAAAAATGTCATCATCTATTTTTTTAATTCTCTATCGCCCCATACATTTATTTTTTTTATTGGAGTTAGGTACTTCATTGTCTTAAATAATATGGAAAAATAAGAGGCTAGCGTTGTGTTTTGCCCGCTGTCCCGAATGACATTTCCCGATCTTGCTGATTTTCAAAAGCGAAATTTTCGAAAATATGTCTGATCGACTCGCGCAATCAAATTTTCTCTAGCTCATCTTGTGCCTTGGCAAAGTTGATTGTAACGCGGACGGACATTGCTCAATCGACTTCGCCATGCAAAAACTCAGAATGTAAATACTTAATGGGGTCCCACTATTCCTACTGTGGTTAAGAAAATTAGAATAAATTTAGATTAAAAATGAGAATGTGTACTTATGTAATGTAGTCGGGGTGTTAACATTATGTCTTAACAGCAATTGGTAATTTCACAGCAACACTGTGCTAACAGCGGCGTTAAATGGCCGCTGCTGTTGATAGTAAACTTCCGTGAGCAATAAACTTATTATTAATTTGTGTGTAAATTTTGGAATATTTTTAAAAAGCAAATATTGACTGTTCTCAAATTTCTCTTAGTCCAAATGCACTAAATATGTCTACTTGTGCAACAAATGAAATGTTGGCTAGTGAAGTTGAAACAACCGATTTTAAAATTAGGGCAACATGCCAACTTAATGAAAAAGATATACTACCTCAAACTTTGGAGGTAAACAACAAACCTACCATCTCTGCTGAAGATAAGGAATGCAATGATGCATTGATTAAAGTGCCAGCATTATTAGCTGGTCGGGAAAGAAGAAATGTTTCCCCAACGTCGGGTGTGCTACATGAATCTTTTGTTGATCCACAGTCACCGTCGTCATCGTCTTCCACTTCCCAGGCCACTAGTGCTAATGATGTTACATTTGAACCAACAATTGAAATGATGGTAAATGATTTTGATGATGAACAAACTTTAAATGAGGAAGAGGCTTTAGCTTCTCTTGAATCACAGGATCCGGAAGAGGAAATAAATACACTTAAAAAAGAAAGTGAAATGCCTTTGGAAGAACTATTATCAAAATACAGAACCTTGCAACCCCTTCCTCAAACTCTTTATTCCGAACCAATACGGAAAAAAAATAAGAAAGCATCGCACAAGGAGAAACACAAGCTGAAACATAAACAAAATGTTCATGCAATAAAAACAAATAAAAATGCTGAAGAAAACTTCAGTTCTAGTAAAGTTGTAGCGGACTCTTCGAAACATGCCAAAGCAAATTTAGAATTTCCCGACGCAAAGAGTATCAATGAAGCAAATATTCAGGAAAATGAAAATCTTGATACAATATGCGAAAAAGGTGCTGACATTTCACTGTCACCACGAAATCACTTTGTGTCATTGGAAAACAGAGACCGAAATGAAGCAGACGATAGTTCGATTTTACACAGCGAAACTCCTATAGTTCGCCGATCTCACTTGCTCGATCTTTACCCCGAAGGAATGTTTAATAATGTAGTCGTTCTTAATGAATCTATAACAGGCAATAATAAAGGTATGTGATATCGAAAATAACAGTTATTGATTTACATTTTTTCCGTAAACACAAAATAACGTAACTTTGCTACTCCTTTGTTTTGTTTTATTGTTGCCTTCTAGTCAAAATTCGACAAAAATTATTATTAAACACTTTTTTTGTTTATTGTATGTAATTTTATATGATTTTTTTATTAGGGATGAGACTATTTTTATAACCGTGGAAAAGAGTACATATATCGCTGGTCTCATGTATAAAAAACATTAAAATTAAAAATTCAAGTTAGGGCCTTTTTACATGAGACCTGCGATATGTATCTAAGTTTTTTTAGTTTATTTGTAATTTCAACAATATTCATTTCATACATATTCTGAGATCTTATGCATAGCGAAGTCGATTGAGCGATGTCCTTCTGTCCGTTTGTTTTCATGTTGAAATCAATTTTGCAAAGGCACTAGATCAGCTAGAGAAAATTTAAATAAGACATTTGTTCAGACATTTATGTCCTGCAAAGCAGCGGGCAAAACACCACGCTTGCCTTTAAATTTTCCATATCTTTGTTGCGTTGTTGTTTGTGATTAACGAAATTAATGAAATCAAGTTGGGGCAACAACCCTAAGCAAAACTTAAAAATAAAAAAAAGATGTTTTTTAGCAAAAAATATTTTATGGTAGGAAAGAATTTTTAATGCTGATTTTTATTCAAACTATTCAATGGGAAACCTGCAGTATGGTACACATGATCATACAAATATAAAACTCTTAATTCTAAATGTTAACTATTTTCGGGAGCAAAGGAATAATTAATTTGTAAAGTTTTGGTAAAATAAAAAAAAAAAAACATTCATACGAGTTACACAACATTTAAAAATGATTAAAAACACTTTTTATTGCTTTGGATTTAATAATTTATGAGATAATGTTTACCTAATTGTTTATTTAAATATGCATGCATGTGCATGTATGTATGTATGTTTGCTTGTAAAATAGATATTAAAATGTAAAAAAAAATTATAGATATTTCCTTAGAAACATTATATGGCGTTGAACATTATGAAGAAGATGAAGAAATTGAAGAAGAGGAGGATGAGGACTATAAAAAGAAAGTAATGATAGGAGCATTATATCAGGCCAATATACCGATAGGCCTATCACAGTATGGCGATATATTGCCATATGAAAATGAAGACAAACTCATTTGGGAGCCGTCTCAAGTGAGTGAACGTGAAGTAGAAGAATATTTAATTAAAATACGCGATATAAAATCAAATCAACAAGGCGAAGACGATGAAAATTCTATTAGTGAGTTAAACTCCGAAAAGCAAACTAAGGAAAATGGTACATCTGAAAACAAAATAGACAATCTGGAGAATAATTCTTTCTTGGCGAATGGTGAATCATTTCACATTGAAACTTCAGCGACTATGGAAGTAGACAGTCACCAGACTGTAGTTAAAGATAACGAACAGGTAAATTTATTTAACTATTTCGATAAAAGTCACAACACACTGTCATGCAAAGATGTTAAATGTTTAAAAAATTTTATTTATTGTTAATTTAAAGGCTCTTCATTTGCTGGTACAATGCGGCTATGATTTCAAGGAAGCTTTACGACGCAAACGTTTAAATGCACTGCCACTTAACGATTGCATGAGTTTGTGGTCAGAAGAAGAATGTCAAAAATTTGAGGAGGGCATACAAAAGTATGGAAAAGATTTTCTTAAAATAAGACAAAACCAAGTTAGTTTTAGTTGAATTAAATTATAAACTAAATTTCTATCACACTCGTTGTGTTTTTACGTTTTTATTTTTAGGTGCGAACACGTACAATGCGTGAATTGGTACAATTTTATTATTTATGGAAGAAGAGTGAAAGAAGAGATCACAATTTCGCCAATGCTGATACGGTGGATCATATGGATATTTATTTAAATGAAGATAATGAATATGGTTCCAATAATGCTTTGGTTTTAACACCATTAGGTTCGCCAGCTGGTAATAACACGAATTGTACTGGTAGAAACAGTAATTCGTCTCAGAAAAACATTTCAATAATGACAACAACTTCAACTGCACCAGCATCTACAAATTTAACTTCAGAAAAGAATTGTTCTAATCCAAGTTTGCAGCAGCCACATCAACAACAACATAAAAGGCGCACACATAGCGGTAATCATGCAAGCCTTAATGTTACCACAGCAAATGATAATGGTAGTGACAATTCATCAAATGCGGTAACATTTTCTAGTAAATGATAATAAATATAAAATTTGCTAAAAAAAAAACACATTCTCCCATTTGAAATAAATAAATGAAAGATGACTTTTTTTGGTATTTTATAAATTTAATGAAAAAATTCCATTGCAATTACACATCAACAGATCAATACATTTTTCAAAATGTAAAATTAATTAAATAAGTGAAATATTTTGTTTTAATTATACTTTTATTTAAAATACTTCTCACTGGTGACCTTTACTAACTGTCCCTATATGAAATTAAATCGCTGGCCTGCATGAATCGTTCGTAAATATCTGTTCAGCATTTCGACACAGGCCCACCAAAAAAATAAATAAATGGTTATCAGAAGTATTAGTTAACCCTTCTATGTTTGTATGTATATGTACGTATGTTTATATTTATTTCATTAATAACTTGAATTAAACGTTGTGTTGAAATATTAAATAAAACAAAATACTTTTACTTTTATTCATAACTTAATAGAGGAAGATTGATTCCACAAATTCCAATTTCCCAAATTCCTTTTATAATACACTTTTTTAAGAATTTTAAATAAGGCGTTAATTATTTCAAATAAAATTAACATAAAAAGCCCAAAAGGAAAAAAAGCTAAATCATGAATAATCATATTGGAATATGAACAACAATTTTTGGGATTTTGTAACCCTACGTCTCCACGAGCCATCAAAACGATGTGAACATGATGTCGCACAAGAATTCGGCTAATGTAGACACCCAATTTTCTAGTTGCGTTCATGTACAACCATCGTTGGCCGAACATTTGTCTGAGCAATGATGTTCGCCATCAAATATGACTTAAGGCCGGGGCGCAGAATCCGTCATACGTTGTACTTTGACAAATTCAACTTAAGCGAAAGTAACGACGGATGAGGTTGGCACAATGAATACTTTGCTGACGGATGTTAAGTCAAAGTTTTCTCTCTATTTTTATTCACTTTTAAATTTAATTTGTATTTTATTGTTTGCTACCAAAAATGTTTTATTAAAACTACAAAACACAATTGAAACACAGCAAAAATTAAAAGAAAACAGAGAAGAAGAAGCAGTTCATAGTTGTCAACCAACTTTCGTACTTTGCGTTGACGGACACATATTGATTGTGACAACGCTCATAAGAAAACATGTATGTATTTTAACTGACTTGTCAGTTAAATTTGTCAAAGTTTAACGTATGACGGATTCTATAGGCCGGGGCACATAGAATCCGTCATACGTTAAACTTTGACAAATTCAACTGACATGTCAGTTAAAATATATGTTTTCTTATGAGCGTTGTCACAATCAATACGTGTCCGTCAACACAAAGTACGAAAGTTGGTCAACTTTTAACTTTTGAATACTTTGACAACTATCAACTTCTTCTCTGTTTTCTTTTAACTCTTGCTGTGTTTCAATTGTGTTTTGTGATTTTAATAAAACAATTTTGGTGGCAAACAATAAAATACAAATTTAATTAATTTAAAAAGTGAATAAAATACAAATTAAATTTAAAAGTGAATAAAAACAGAGAGCAAGCTTTGGTTTAACATCCGTCAGCAAAGTATTCATTGTGCCAACCTTATCCGTCGTTACCTTGACTTTAGTTGAATCTTTAAAAGTTTAACGTATGACGGATTCTATGTGCCCCGGCCTTATGTGTCCCGGCCTTTAATGTGATTTCTCTATTTCCAATTAACGCCATCTATTGATCAACATTGCGACCACTCTCTTTCTTATTAAAAACATTGAACAACCCTGACGACAAACAAAAACTTATGCTCAGACAGAACATGAACATCGACACATTTTTGCCATATACAAGAACATGAGCAAAAATAATGCCGTTGTTTTGCCGGCGTTATGTGCCTGTCTTGTTCAATTTGATGGGTAGTTGAGACGGGTAATCAAAGTGCAATTTATTTATTAGTTGGGAAAGCTTGCCAGATCCACAGCAAACCCTTATCTAAATTTGTAGACAACCTGCTCAAAACATTGCTTTTGTGTAAAAACATCTTTGAAGTTGAATACAAAAAATCACAATTTTAACAAACATTACTAAAAGAAACAAACGTGTTTTCTCTAATGTAAATTTATGTTCAGCCATAAATCAGCATGCGGAAAAGTTTATGTTATAATGTAAAGTTAAATTCTAATTTTTAAATTAATTAATTTATTATTATTTTTTTTTTTTGTTACAATTCTAATTTTTATTTAAAAGAGTGGTTTTAAAGATTCTCAACACAATAAATACATTTTATGAGCTTTTTGAACTTCTCAACAAAAGTGGAAAGGCAATTAAGAATGAAAATTTTGTTTATTGTTTTAGATAATTTATTCAGTAGTCGATATAATCCACGTTAGCGAAAATGTTTACTGGGTGCACATATTGTACGTCTATCTTTTTATATATAAGAAAGTAAATATAAAAGGAGCTTAGATATTCATCAGGGACGGGAAGTTTTTTGCAATTGCACATATTTGGTATGAGTATAATTTTGCATATAACAAAAAATGCAGTTATACATTAATTAACTATTAAATAAAAAGAGACGAATTTAAAAACTATCGTTGCTAAATTTACTTTCGTCAAAATTTTTTTTCATACTTGTATAAAAAAAAATACTTTTGGGTTGTGTTTTAATATCAATCAAAATTTAAGGTTGTTTTTAAAAAGATTGATTTCTATCATATACCTGACTAATTTTTGCAGTTTTCAAATGTTTGCAATTTTACAATCTGCACAATTTTAGGTGCGTGCCCGTACTCAACTTTGCGAAACCGCAGGATCCCAATATTACCGAAAACTATTCCTATATTACAAGTTTGGGTAGAAGAGAGCTTTTGAGAAAAAAAAATTCTTCTTCTTCCTGAACTACACAGCCAAGACATTTATTTTGGGTAGGTTGTTTAAACTGAAAAACAATCAGCTGGTTGAAAAGTAAACAGCAGCAAATACAACAAATTCTATATTTCATGCACGCAAATGTCTACCAAAACTGTTATTTCAAAGTTTCACCTCAAAAAATAATAAAATAAATATAAGAAGTTAAAAAATATTTTGAAGTATTCAACTAAAGTCAAAGTATTGATGGATGAGGTTAGCACAATGAGTACTTTGCTGACGGATATTAAATCAAAGTTTGCTCTCTATTTTTATTCACTTTTAAATTAATTTGTATTTTTTCACTTGTTAATTTAAGTAAATTTGTATTTTATTGTCTGCCACCAAAATTGTTTTATTAAAATCAATAAACACAATTGAAACACAGCAAGAGAAGAAGAAGCAGTTGATAGTTATCAAAGTATTCAACATACGTCGAAAGTTAAAAGTTGACCAACTTCCGTACTTTGCGTTGACGGACGCGTGTTGATTGTGACAACGCTCATAAGAAAACATATTTTTTAACTGACTGCCTTTAATATTTACTCAGAAGAACTGCATGTATATTTTGTTTGGCAACTTGTTTTTAGACAGAAGTTTGGTTTTTGTGTTCCCTTACTTTTGAGCATTTTTATATTCAATTAGGAATTATTTATTTTACTGAACATTACCCAAAAAGTACGGGAACGCATCTAGTAAAAATAATAAAAATAAAAAATATGTAGGTATCAAGGCCAATCAATAACTAGGTGGTCACAATGGAAAATTCGTTAATTTTCATTGTTGTAGAGCAACACGTTTATGTCAAAAATAGCTGACTAAACAAAAGCAAGCCGAGTTTAATTATCCTCTTAATATCATTTTTTATGAATTTGTACTAGTTGGTTTATTTCTTTTTCATATGCAGTAATACCTCATATTTTGTTTCTTTTGGATTTCAAATTTAATTTTATAAAATTTATAAATTTTTCAATTTTTTTTATTTTTAAATTATTTTAAAGTTTTGACAACAACGTCGAACATAAACAAAAATCAGCTGAGCTATTAAGACCACCTGTAAATTAATTCGCCTTGGTAGGCATATGAAAATATTATTTATTAATTCCACTAATAAATGATGCCACATCCAGAAGGAAATTTGTTAAAAAAAAAATTTAGACTGAAGCAAAAACACCATGGCAAGTTATTAGAAAGTTTCTGCTTATTAGCTTAGACAGTTAATTTATAAATAATTTATCTGTGAAAAAGCTTATAAAATGTTTGATTTAGCATGCCATCTCTGATGTGAACAAACATAATTAAAATATCTCAGTTTTTCTCTTTTATACTCTCTTATACATTTATATATGAAATATGGTGGCCCAAAACTATTTTGTCTTTTAATGGGGAGTTAGCTTCTTTTTTAGTTGTAGTCAATCCATTAATGAGTTGTGGAGCATAGTTTGTGCACTTTACAAACAAAGCACACGCATAGTTGTTCGACTATGCAAAACCATCAGCAGTACAAAAAAGTAAAACAACAAACAGAGAGAGCTTCGTTGCAAACAACATCTATTGCTAATGCAGTAGCAATAAATTTTACAAACACTGCCAAATTACCAATAGAAACAGTTAAATTATTAATTGCGTCCGTATCACTTAGACCCAGCCTATGGAATCGCAATCACAATGGACAAAAACGTTCTGACATAAATGCATTGTGGCAACAAGTTAGTCAAGAGGTTAATCTACCAGGTAAATAAGTTACGAACTGTTAATGAAAAAGTTATCTTTCTTAGTGTACATACATACATACACACACTACATACGCGCATGCATGCAAGTATGGTCGAACCTACGTTTGCATGCAGTGGAAAAAACAACAACAACAGTGGAAAAAAAATATTTTTCCTTTTCAAAATTAAAAATAAAAAACTCTTTCTAAGAAAAAATTAAACATTTTCGCCATAAAAACTGTCAAAGCAATAATAAATGCGACAAAAAAAAAATGATATTTTGACAGATGTGTTTTGAAAGTTTATTAAAAAAATTATTGATTGAGGAGAGTGAACAATTCGTACTTGCCAGCAATGTTGATTTTTTTTCCTAATCTGAACTTTAATGAGTGAAATGTTTTATTACAAATGTTTGTGCCAGTCAATAAAATAATTACAATTTATAAAAAAATCTTTAAATGTTTGATTTTGGGATGCCATATTTTAAATAAAGTTAAAAGTTAAAATCCGTTACAATGTTTTAAGCTGAAGAAGCGCAAAAGAAATAATTCAAGGCGCATCATGGAATAATTACTGTAGGTTTTCCTATTTTTTTTAAATCAACTTAAATCTATTTATTTTCGACACTAATTATTTTTTTTAATTCCTTTTTTTAAATTAACACAAAGTATTTTTTGGTAAAAGAAAAATACAGCACTCATAATCAAAATTTTTATTTTTATTTTCTTAGAAAATATTTGTCGAGCTAAATGGGGTCATTTGCGTGATAATTTTCGAAAAGTATTCATACGAAATACTTTATCCGCTGAACTACCTACAAGATGGCGCTTCTATAACGATATGCGTTTTATGGAAACAGCTGTTGCCAAAAATGTAATGAGACACAATAAGCTAAGAGCACGATTTTTACATTGGCAGCAGTTTCAAAATGACAAACAGCAGCAATATGCATCAACATCAGCAACAGCATCCCTAAATCCATACTGTGATCCATTTATTTCAAATCAAATTAATTTCTCTGAATTATCCGCCTACTTTCAGAATCAAGGTCCCAACACAAACAAATGTATAAAATTGGAAACACCTGAATCTGAACCATCACTACAGGATTCAAATGATTTTATGCCACTGCGAAACTCTTTTCTTCAAAATGGTAATGACTACGAAAAATCAGAAAATATTGTCAACAATAATGGTATTGCTGTCGGTAATGCTGAAGCTCAAAGTGTCTATGATGGTCAATTTGATGAAGATGCTATTTCAGTAGAGGAGAATTATCAAATTTCTATTGAAAAGGAAAAATATTCATTTGAAAATAACACTAAAATCAATTTACAAAATTGCAATCTCTTTAAGCAGGATCTTAAAGACAATAATACGTGTGAAAATCTTGATGAAAACGACTCAGATCGCATGTTTCTTCTTAGTTTATTACCATATTTACGAAAAGTTAAAGAACAAAGAAAACTAAATGTTCGACAGAAGTTGCAAGATGTTTTAATTCAGGAATTTTCTTAATACAAAAACACACACTTTTTACAATTAAAGTTCACTTTATAATACGTTTATATGCACGCTATTTGCAAATAACAATTATTTCTAATTATTCATCTCAATGTTTATAAGGCAAGTTGCACACAAGAATATTTTCGTCATTTAGTGGTATCAATTTTTAATTAAACTGGCAACACTTTTATATTACACATTTTAATATCTTATAATGAATACCCGCCAAAATCTTATTGGCTTAATTTTTTATATGCCACTTCTTTTATGCAGAATTTTTCGTTTTAATAAATCATTTTTTAATTGTAAATTTTACTAAAATTCTTAATGATGTATGAACGATTAAAAGTCCACTTAGAAAATTAAAAAAAAGTGACAGCATTTTACACCATGTTTGCAAATAGTGCCGTTAATCAGGAATTGTTTTCGTGAGTAAGCTATTCGCGAATAAAACATTAATTCATCGTTTATGCGGCAAAATTTACTAATACAAAATTTTTATTTGCGATTAAGTCGTGCGTATAAACGTACTATTAGAGTGATTAATTTAGACTCATAATGGAATGGAATGATTGCCCATAATTGAATCACTTAAAAATAGCTAAGTAGGCCAGAAAGTAGAATAATTTTAGGAATTAAAATATATTTAAAATTAAATTGTCATGTTAAGATTACCTTAGCACTGTAAATAAGCAATAAAATTTGGAACAGAGGTATATGTAAACATAAATACATACACACACGCACACATGTTTTTGTTGGACAAAGTTATCCAGTTCGGTTTAACAAGTTGTCACCAGGGTAGTTCTCTGTGAGTATTTTAGGTCATATTGAAGTTTTTTTTTTTTACTTTAAATCTATCAATCGTCAATTTTTATTTTAAAATCGCTTAAATCTTGAAGACTTTCTGGCATCACTCATCAGTTTTTTTTATACACTGCAACACAGATGAAAAAGGGGTAAATCTAAATTTGTTATTCAGTTTGTAATTTCTACAATATCCATTTCCGACCCCATAAGGTGTGCATATATTCTGAGTTCTTATGCATAACGAAGTCGATTGAGCGATGTTACTCTGTTCGTTCGGGATAGAGTTGATATAAACTTTGCCAAAACACTACATGAGCTAAAGAAATATTAAATACGCTGAGACATACATACGTACATACATACATAAATATATTTTGGAATATTTTGCTACTGAAAATCAGCGAGATCGATCATTGCAGCGGACAAATATATGGGGCGATAGATAATTAAAAACTAAGAAAAAAGCATCAATTGAAAAAATTGGCGTTCGTCGAATTTAATATATTTAGGAAATACAAATCAGTCAGCGAACGAATTTTTAGTGAACGAATTTTTAGTCAAGTGAATTCAAATAATACTAATGAATGAATATTTTAATTTAAGGATAATTTTAATTAAAACTAACAATCAGAACCTTATTATCTATTAAAAGTCAGAAATTGTAATCATTATTTTTAACTTTTTACAGTAACTATTTTGACGATTTTTTTTTAAATATTGTTATTTTGACGATTTTTCTAGAAATTCATCTAAAAAAAAACTAGTTGTCATATCAATTTCTTTCTTTCTTTTTCTTAAAAAAGAGCATGGCCGATTTTGTTACATTTAAGACAACTATTGATAAACGATTTTACTTAGTAAGAAAAACTTCGTCGTCAAAAAAAACTTTAACATCATGAGTTTGTTAAAAATTTGCTCAACGAGCGATAAGCCGGAATTGACCTAATATCGAAATGCAAAAAAAAAAACAGCAAGAAAAGTTCCGAAGTCGTATAGTGAAAAAGATATTGGATGAAAAGACGTAACCTGTGCCTTGTTGTTTTAACAATCGTTTTAACACGATAAGAAATGTAGCTTAAGAAACATAAAAAATAATACTTTTTTGGAAATAAATATTTGATTTAATTTGACACAAATTCTTATAAGTATTTCAATGAGTTTTTTGTATAATTCAAAGTTTATGATAAATTCTTGCCCACCCTGTGCAAAACAGGATCATAATAGAAACGAGGATTTGTCGAGAAAGTCTCCAAGTGATTTTATTAAGTCAATTGTATAACCAATTTCAACGTATGTGTTTGTTTACAAATATATTAATGTTCAATTAATCGTGCTTTTACTATAAAAATACTTTGAAAGCTCCTTGAAATTCTTAATATGGAATTAAAATTCTAACGGATTGTAAATGAAACGCACATGTGGATGCCACTTATTTCAATAAAACGGCGAAATCAACCACTATTCGAGATAAACAGGCGGGCAGTTACTCAACATTCATAACCAACACAAATGCACAAATCATCCCCTTGGCTGTATTTAAAAAACTTTTTATCTTTCATTAGGGTGTGTTGGTGTGTGTTAGTAGAATAATTAAATATACTTACTCACTCCAATGTGTTAAGGGTTACACATTTTATTCCACTTTCAATTTAGTTATCAACTATAATCCAACAAAAAAGGTGGCCAATAGATTAGAGAAGAAGCACAAAAATTACAATAATAAATTTGTGGAATAATACGAAAGCAATAAATGTATTATTAATATAAAAATAAAGATAGAAAAGAATGACAGAAAGATAAATGAAATAAAGGCAAAGTAACAAATAAAGAATAATAGAAAGTGAAGGCAGTGTAAGAGAAGAACAAGAAAAAATAACATCAAATCTACACAGTTGATAATTGTATGCTTAAGAGATTTGTGACATATAAGAGAACTCTTTGTGCTCTGTCCAAATAATGTTGGTTTGAAAATTAAAAACAGAAAAAAAAAACTCGACAGACAACATTGAGCATTTCTAGAGTCTTCATTACTCAACTGCACACAACAACAGTCCAACTCTGTTACTAATACTAAACACATAGTAGTCAGCTCGCTGTTGTACATAAACATACAATTTGTGAGACTCATCGTAATCAGTCTGGAATCTTAAGTGACAGAAACATAAACTAAAAAAAAATACTAACCGAAAAATATACAACAAACATACTAAAAAGAAACAAAAAAATAAAAGAAAAAAATGTGTTATAATGTAGAGAAAAAGAAGAAGCAATTTTAAAAGATTCATACCTTAAAATATGTACAGATACCTATATAAAATAAAAAAATACAAATAAAAATATATATTCGTATTTATAAGATACAAAATCTTATAGACACAAGCATACATTCATTCATACACAACTATTTGATGCTTATAACAACATACAACTTTGTAGGTATAAAAAAAGTATTAAGTGCTTAAACGGTGTTGAGATACATACATACATACATCCATACACATAAACATACCTACATACGTGTGTATGCTTGTAGGTATCAACTATATTAAAAAAAATCTTAAAAGACCTAAAATTATTATAAAACCAACAACAAGTTTAAGTTATTAAAAATTTTATAGTTCCAATAATTTAGATCAAGGCCATACAAACCCCTATAAAACACTTAATCAAACTTCGTATGCCTGGGCCACAAATTGTAAGTAAAAATGGTTTACAATTATTTTTTGAAATTTTCTCCCATTAAAAGAAACATGCATAAATACATACATACATACTTACATACATATGTATGTAAAATGTAAATGTGCCATGTAAATACATACAGATAAAAATATGTATGTATGTTTATTAATTAATATAACATACATATGCATACAAACATACATATGTATGTACATGTGAATGTAATTAGTTTATATTTTAGTAGCTCTTCTCTTCTAATACAAATATTTGCAGGTTTTTTTTTTGTTATCAAAATTATCTGGAATATTTTAACGCTTTCAAAATAAATAACTTTTTACTTTTTGAATACATTATTATTTTTCAATTCTGGCTGAAGAAAAGTCAGCAAAAGAACATTAAAAATATTGATTTTATTTTGTTTCTTCCAAAATACGAAAAACAAACAGAGAAGCTATCTTAAAAATAACACACATTTATACAAACACCCATACATACATACATACATACGAATCTTGAGCATAACGTATTCGTTTATAAAACATCCCCTAACACAACAACAAATATACAAATGTCCTTTTTATTCTTTTTGTTAACCAAAACAAGTTTAACGATCAGAACTTTGAAAGAATTAAAACGCAATTTTGTACTAAGAAAGATACTTCAACTCAATTTCTTCTATGTAGTAGTGTTTGTGTAGCTTCGTTGAAACAATTAATTTGCTTCTGTTGGAACGAACAATAATGTAAAATATAAAAAGTTTGGTTTCTTTAACAAAAGTATTTAATATAGATAATAATAATAATAATAATAATAATAATAATAATAATAATAATAATAATAATAATAATAATAATATAGATTTTTTAATCATAATATTATAAAATTGCTTGGCATCGGTAATGTATTATTTAGTTGTTCGATTTAAGAATAAAGTTAATAAGAAAAGCAACAGCAGATCTATAAGAAAACAAGTTAATAAATTAATAAAAGAGTGATGGCCAGTTTTTGATTTCATATAAAAAAAAAACGCATTTAGTTAATTTGCATTGTAATTTCCGTTGTATTTAAATACAGTTTCAGTTTTACAGTCATCTATGATCGTTCTTATTTAACAATAATAAAAATATGGCAGCATAATAATATGGCAACATCATAATATCTATCAATAGTTAATGAGAAACAGCTGCTAACATACGCAGTGAAATGCACAATTTTATTAAAAATATTCAAAATATATTTAAAAAAATGTTTGCCATACTTATGTACTCACCACCTTACCTGTTTTACTTGTTTATTTAACTTTTTAATAACCAAAAACTATTTTAATTAAGAAATGTGTGCAAAACATAAAGTTTTGTTCTATCAATGACTAAAATGTTTACTTTTGTTTTGTTTTGCAAATCAACAAAAAAAAAATGCCATAACTATATGATAAAAAATTATTATTTAATTGGCTTTAAATGTGGCATCTATCTAATAACATTTAAATACAAATTCAAAAACTGAACCTTAAAAACTTAAAAACTTGTGAATTTCAGCATAAAAGATAAATTGTAAGCATTTATTTGGTCATGAAGAATTGCTGACAGAAAATTTTTTTAATCGACTCAAAAAAAAAAGAAAGAGGTTATCAATTCGTGTGAATGTTGCTTTTTTTAATGTTTGTGCATTTAAAACTCAGTAATTTTAGAACCGATTTTAAAAGTTTTTCTTTATGTGAAAAGTTATGCTTACAGATTGGTTCCGTTTTTAAATTAGTTCATAATTTTAAAAATTAAAGGGTATCCCTATACAACATACATGTTTTTTAAGTATATTAAAGGGCACTATTCTTAAGTTAAAAAAAAAAAGAAAACTAAGTATCACTGTAGCTCCTATTATTAAAAAGTAATAAAAAAAAATAAATGTTAAAATAAAAGGGGTATCCATAGGTGACGTAAATTGATTTAATTTAGCCTATCTTTTGAACCGTTAGAGAAAAACGCTTGAAAATTGGACAAAATATCGATTATAATGACCGTTATAATAAAAAGTATAAATGTTTGAAATTATAAATTAAAGGGTGACCCAATAGTTAATTTAATTTGATGTATATGGTAATACTTTTTTTTACAAAGAATTTGTATGGCTAACTTCGGTTTAACAACAGAAAAAAATTGGATTTGGAAATTAAAGGGTGTTGCAATAGTTGATGATATTTAAAGTATATGGTAATACTTTTGAACCATTATAAAAATATAGATGAGACTTACATTGCTAAGTCCGCTCTAACAACAAGTTTACAGTTTGAAATTTAAAATTAAGGGATGTTCTCATAATTGACGTAATTTAACCGTGTTTCGAATCTTTGAAAGTGAGGCAGAATGTACATTACCTTGTTTGGTAAAAGGAAAAGTATAAATATTTTAAATTGTAAGTGAAAGGATGTTACAATAGTTGATGTAATTTGATGTGTATTGCCAAACTGTTAATCAATTGCATACAGACGGTTGAAATTAACAAGGAGCTGTAGTTTAGAGATGAAATATAAAGATGTTCCAATAGTTAGTCATGATGTATGTGGCCGTACTTTTAAACTGTTACAGACATACACATAAAATCTGTGTTTCAGACACATTTTTTATTATTAGTTTTATTATTATTATTTCACTTTTATCTTTTATTTTTGATCCATCAGATTCCATCTGTAACTGATTCAAGAACGACGAACTTAATTAACATGATAAATTTATGAGTACATATTTGGAAAGATGTATTTGATTCATCTAAATATTATGCACGTCAATAATCATTTGCAATTAACGATTGCTTTAAACTGGTCTGGTTTATCTAAACATTTGTGCATTTAAGCCAGAAAATTTTTTGTAGTTTTATGTAAATGTTAGAATATTCTCAAGAAGTTTATATCCGATGAAACAAGTCATATTTTTGTAATTCTGTTATTTGACTGCACAAGATAATTGTTTACAAATTATGTGTTGCTTCATATGTCAAAAGAAGAGTTAATAGGGAAAAAATATTTTCTTCATTTTAACTACCAAACATATTTAATATGAATTGCATAAAACCAAATAAAATTTACTTTAATATAGTTTTTATTTATTTATTTACTGATTGAATAATTTAGAAATAATAAATTATTGTAAATTACTGCAGAACTACGAAGACCAGCTGCTAGGGAATATAGTTTTTATTTAACCTTGTGATATTTTATTTTTGAAAATTAAAAATGCTTCAAAAATTAGATTTTTATCTTCTCTATTCTAATTGCTTGCCTGTACAAAAATAATTGGTATTTTTTGAAACAAACATAATTGTAACACTATCGTTCATTGAAACCGTTATTTATTCTTACAAAACAAACTAAGATTTCCGGAAGCTCTTTTATCTTTCTCTCTCTCTCTCTCTCTTTCTCTTTTCTCAGCCATTCAAATATTATTATAATTATAATGTTATATTAACAGTTGTATGCCCAGAAGTAATAAAAGTCGGGCCAAGTCTATAATTGTATCCCGAACTTGTAAGTGTGAACTGTACTCAAAATTGTATCATTGCAGCACCAAAATTGAGTATTCTTTACCTTTAAGTCTAAATTGCTAAAATCGACTTGACCTAATTTAACGCAATGATACTAAATTTAAGAACTTACTGTTCCATTCTTTGCAAGCACAGATTTTATTTTAAATTAGTTCGTTATAAATATCCAAATATGAAAATTTAATGATTGTAAGTGTGGGCGTCACTCAATCAATATCTACAATTATTTATGTAGATTGTATCACTAAAATCAAATCATGATATAATAAACTTTAAGAAAATAAACTAAAGAATATAGTTCAAACTGTTTGATTTTAAAATTCGCAAAATTTTATCTTTTAGTTTGAACGATATGTATTTTTCTGTTAGAAATAATTTATTAAATGAAGTTAAAATTAAAGGATATCGAATTAGTCATAAGCTTAACCCGACGGAAATTACGCACGTTCTGCATCGGACGTAAAAGTTTTACTCGATTTGGCTACACTAATTAACCAAAATGCTCATTAAACAAAAAGTTGCCTTCAGTGCTGCCAAGCAAAGACAAGAAAAAGATACATTTTCTTATAAAAAAGGTACAATTTTACATATTGAAACTTTCGTTAAATAAATAGTAACTTGATGTTATTTAATTTAAATATAGTACGAAAACGTTAATTTAAAAATAATAAATTTTAGGCCCATGCTGTCTGTCTAATATTTCAAAGAGGCTTATAAACATTTAACATTGCTGGAAATGTTGGACTTTTAAGGGTCATAGCTTTAAAGGTTTATAATATTTTATTTAGCCACCATTAACGTAGCTTTTGCCTCAGTATTAAATCGGGTAAGATGGTCAGTCATTTTTACTTTAGAAAATAGAAGTATAAAATTAAACTTTTTGATTTATTAATATTGACTTCAAGACAATGAAATAAAAACTTTCTTCTAAATCGGAGTCAAACTTTTTAAGTAGAATAAAAGAAATTGCCACTAATTTTTGCTAGTTTGAACAGAAAACTTAATTTTCCGCACAAAATAAGTGAACCTTTTAGTATCTCGCAGTTGAAAAAAAAATGTTGCCAATAACATTTTTTAGTTTCTAAACATGGAGCAAGAAACATGTCTTCATGCGGAATGCTGTCAAGCTACATACCTATAGAAATTTGTATGAAAAAGTTATTAAAAAATGTTGCAGAAGTACTACTCTGTTTTTACTGTAGTAAAACATATGAAATGTTTCTGGCAACATTTTATCAAAGCTGTGAAATTAAGCAAAGAGGCATTATTTCATGCGAAATTTTTTAAACAACAGCTGATCATATGTATTTTGCTTACATTTTTAAAACAATATAGTACACGTCCAAATCGCGAGATAGGCACTAAAATTTAAATGTCAAATTTTTCACATGAAATAATCAATGTTGCTCAACAATTTTCACAAATTTGAACAGAGTACCAGACATATATCAAAATATAACAAGATTATACATGTTACTTGGAGCCCTTAAAAGTCACACAAATTGTAATAAATTTAACCAAACGTCATCACTGGTTGCCTTTCCTAAAATTGCATTTTCTTTCCTCTCTCTCTCGTTCTCTCGTCGTTGATAAAACACGCACATCAATGTAAAAAAAACAATTACTAGAAAAACCATACGCGCACTGGCTTCAATAATAACATTTCAAGAATAGAGCAATGCAAAAACTACAACAACAACAACAAAAAACAAACACACACAAACATGCATTTAAAATTTAAATTTTAAATAAACGCACTTAAAGTGTAAAACCATTCACAGATCATCACAATTTATTTAAAAAATTTTCAATCTGCAAATATGAAGTTTTTAATACAAAAATACAAAATACAAACGAAAATTGTTACATTGAGGTTAAATACCTATAAAAATATGATAAATTGCAATCTCGTGTTTTGTTTAAAACCATTATTTTAATAAAGAATATAAATATGATTTTTACAACTGTAAGTTATAGCATCAAGAGGTAACTATTTTAAACATAGATTTTCAGTTCTTTAAATTATAGAAAATTAAGGAAAAGTAATACAATATTATTTTCGGCACGAAAAAAGTATTAACTCAAAGTTGCCAAAAAAAGTAACGCCAGAAACATTTTGCAGTTTCTAAACATGAAGCAAGAAACATATCGTCAATTTTCACTAATTAAAAAAGAGTACAATCCTAGCAGCTTTATTGCATGTTTTTTATAGAAACGTCAATTTAATATCCCCAACAAAATTGTTACACTAACAAAAAAAATCATACATTCCATTCTGATGCACACAAATTTAAGCATATGTGTGTGTATGCGTATTAATTTAAAAAAAAGATAACAGTCATGGCTCTGATAAATAGTCCTAAGAACAAAAGTAAATAGATGTATGGATATATAAAACAAAATATTACCAAAAGGTAAAGAAGGCAAAAGAAGTAACATAAACAGAAGAAGAAAGGTAAAGAAAGGACATTATTTTGTATTCCTTCATTATTCTGTTATTCGTATTTCTTTGTCTGTTATTTTCAGTTATAAAGTGTAAACATGTATGTATGCATGCATTTATATATGTATTTATGTATGTATGTGTAAGTTTGTAAATATGTCCATAACGTTTTTATTAAGAAATAAATGTATTTATTATTTAGCAGATTCTTCTTCAACATGCTTCTTTCGTTTAAATATGTTTATAAATACACACACAAACACACACAAATATATGTATACTGTGTTTAAAAATGAATGTGTATGATTGTATGTGTAAATTTTTAAAATAAAACGATAGTAATACCTTAATTATTACAAAAGATGTAAAAAACTGGGAATAAACGTAAATTGCAGGAAAATTAATTTATACCGTTTACAGGTAACTCGATTAAGTTTGTTTATTGGCTGTGATCCTAAAGCAGCATATTTTATGATTAAAAGCGATTGGTACTTTAATTAAGTATATTTTTTAATAACATCGGTATATGTAGCTTCATGTTAACTTACATTTACACATCGTCGGTAACAGGTTGACAACTCTTAACATGTTTTTTGTACTTTTCAGAAGACAATAAAAAAATGTTATCATTTCGTTGCTAAACCGTGTTAGAAGTTAAAAAGCAAAAGAAAAAAATAGTAGGAGATATTTATTGTGGGATGATGTACAGAATACAAAGTTATTAAAATTATTTTTCAATAAAAAAATTAAAATAAATAATAACCCGATTCGAGGTTTTTGCGAGTTCACAGTTGTCAACCTGTGACCGATGATATGTGTTCCTGTTATTCTGTGGATTTTTTTTATATTGAAATACATATGTATAGGTATACATATGTATATTTGAACTTCTGGAGGATATGATTGTGCGATTGCAAATTGTAACATCATAAAAAAATCAGAAGATGCCTACTTAAATACAACATTGAAATTTAGGTTGAATTAAAACTTTTTTCATATTTTCGATTTAATGAAATTGTTTATTTTTTGTCGTTTCACCTTTCCAAAGAATATTTATTATTTCAAATACAAAATAGTATATTGAATATTTAACAAAAATAACATGAGAAAACCAGCTTACAAATATAATTAAAAGTTTAGCTTTATAGAAGTTCTGTTACTGAAAGAAAGAAAAGACAGATGTTAATTATTTTAAAAGAAAAAATATCTAAAATAGAAAAGCAAGTAAAATTGTTTGCTGGGTATGACAGAAGGGTGAGTTTAAATCGCAAAATAAAATAAAACAAGTTTGGGGATGATTTCTTTTTTACTCCCCAATGCTACTACTTTTCTTAAAGGAAATAAAAACAACAACAACAACAACATCATCAACAACAACACAATCAAACAAGAAGCAATCATGAAACATAATCCGTATTCCTTGTTCTTTTATTTTATACACCGTGCGTACGTATGTATTAATGGCTGCATAAATGTGTCTATAAACTTAAGCATCCATAAAAATACATACATACATACATACATACATACATACATACACACATCCGTACATACATACATACATACATATTTATTTTTCATATTAAAATGCAACACTTATTTAACATTTTCTGTGGTGTATGTGCGTGCGTGCGTCTTTTGCTTCTGAATATTTTCTGTATACAGAAAATGCTTGCCTTTTTTATTTTAAAATGGAGAAAGGGAAGAAATATGTAGGTTTGTGAAGGATAATTATTTAGGCTTTTTCTTCATATTATAACTGTACATACATATATACATATATGTATATGTATGCATAAATGCATACTTACATTTGTATATTGTTTGATTACTTGGCCATTTAAAAGGATGCTTTTTAATTATTGGAAACATATTTCAAAACCTTAAAGAACTAGAAAATTTCTTGTTAATTGCAATTTATTAGCGTTTTTCAGGGTTGGAAGAATGTTTACTTTTCTACTTTTAATAGCTGACGTGAGTAGAAGTTCTTTTTTTATTTAAGAAAGAAATTTTTATTTTCTTTGGCCTGTTATTTTTACTTTTTAAAAATTAATTTTAATAGATCATATTATTGCATTTTAATATATTTTTTTTAGTTATTGCTAATTAAAAAAAAATTTAAGTATTAAAAGGAATAGAATACACACGTCATTATATCATTGGCATTAATTTTCTTAGTTTTTATGGTCAGGCAGAGATATCCCTTTAATCCCGCCCCCGAAATATCACCGTATTTTTTTTTTGTTTGTTTTTTGATAATTTCTAAAAAATATTTATTTCTAAACTTTTGTGTCGAGGTTAAGTTATCTTCCCAATGCCTAAGCGAATTACTAAGAATAGCAATAAAAATAAATATTTGTAATTTATTACTATATTTGAAAATATTTTTTATTCTTCCTCTTTTTTGAGTGTTATTGTTATTGTTCTTCTTTTTCTGTTTCCTTAAAGACCTGTTTCAAATCTGAGGCCTCTTCTTCTGTCATAGAATGCAACTCGTACAGAGTAAGCTTTTCAGTGTCTAATCTGCAAACTTCTACAAATGGATTTTTTGACCACTTGATATCATTTCAATAATAACTTTAGTTCAGAACAAAATTTCAATTCCAGTTATTTCTGCAGCTAATTTAATTTTGAGAAAAAATCCTCTGCCATTTACTTCTTAATCTTTCTTTCTTCACATTCTTACATCTTTTAAACATATTATTAATCTATTTGCAGTATAATTTATAGACAATTTATAAAATCCAAAACATTTTATTACTGACAAAAAAAATTTACTCTTATCGACTCATGTAAGATGAACACAAACAGAAAAAAGGCGAAATTTACAAAAATCGTAAAAAATGGCGCAAAATGTATAATGTTTTTTTACCTACAGTATTCATATAGAAATCCTAAATTTTATAGTGACTTAAATTATTTTTAGGTACCCGACTGTCTCTAAAAACGTATGCGATTTACTCAACTTTCCTGATTTTAACAGTGAGAAATTTAAGAAATGTAAGCAAAATACATAGGATCAGCTGTTGTTTGAAAAACTCCGCATGAAATGCATCTCTGCTTTATTTCACAGCTTTGATAAAATGTTGCCAGAAACATTTCAAATGTTTTTTTACAGTCCACCCTAAATACGGGCGTTAGGCACGACGTAATTTAGCGTCTAGTTTTTACGCTGTAATGAGTAACTTAAATAAGAGCGCCAACGTAGTGAAACGAACAGTATTGTTTACTTATCTTATTTGCTAAAAACCACAAAATTAAAATAATTAAGAGAGATAAAATCGCGAAATTGACCTTAAAGTAGCTGTAATGTCATTACTGTTGGAAATACTTTTATATATACCACAAAAAAAAAAAAACAATAACAACACTTCTTTTGCAGCCAACTTCACTTTTTACACGCAGTCAAAATTGGATTTATCAATTGTCCAACGTTAGCGTCGCGCTATTTGGGTTGGTCTCATACATTTTGTATGGGCATGAGAATTTTTGACAGTTAAATAACGTCTTAAGGCCGGGGCACATAGAATCCGTCATACGTTAAACTTTGACAAATTCAACAAAAGTCAAAGTAACGACGGATGAGGTTGGCACAATGAATACTTTGCTGACGGATGTTAAACCAAAGCTTGCTTTCTATTTTTATTCACTTTTAAATTTAATTTGTATTTTATTTACTTATTAAATTAATTAAATTTGTATTTTATTGCTTGCCACCAAAATTGTTTTATTAAAATCACAAAACACAATTGAAACACAGCAAGAGTTAAAAGAAAACAGAGAAGAACAAGCAGTTGATAGTTGTCAAAGTATTCAAAAGTTAAAAGTTGACCAACTTTCGTACTTTGCGTTGACGGACACGTATTGATTGTGACAACGCTCATAAGAAAACATGTATTTTAACTTACTTGTCAGTTGAATTTGTCAAAGTTTAACGTATGACGGATTCTATGTGCCCCGGCCTTTACGCTCGTATTTAGGGTGGACTGTTACAGTAAAAAACAGAGTACCACTTCTGCAACGTTTTTTTCATGGCTTTTTTTATATGTATGTAGTTTGACAACATTCCGCATGAAAAACTGAAAAGAGTACCAGGCTTAAGATGTAGAATTTTGCATTCTCTCTAGCTGCGTACTTAAGTTTTTACATTTTCTAATTTAATTTTGGGTGTAATGTCCGGCTAGATTGTCAAAATAAGGGGTATTTTGTGCTTCGCTAAGCGTACACTTTGAAGTAAGTGGTGGCAACTTAATGTTACCAAAATAATAAATTCCTTTAATGACATGGTAAACCGTGTCTTATGCTGCTTTAAGTTTGGATTACCGTGTAACTATAACATGAATCAAGAAGAAAAGATCCACAATGAATGTAGCCGTGTTAACTTCTGTGCCTTTTAAACGCATACACACCTTAATACCACCTCTACTTCTTCCATTTTTGTTAATGGGAGAGTAACAAATTATGCTTCATTCATTTTCAATTTTAGGGCGATATTACTGTAACCTTTTGGAAATATTTGACGTAAAGCGTTATTTTTATCTTATGCTTCTCAACAAATTTTCTAATTTCCTTCTTTTTTAAGAGAAGTAACACTCAGACAATAATGTCTCCTTACTAATTGGGTCACCTTCATTGAACCGAGAATATAGACGGTAAAGAAGAGTGAAATATAATGCACGTTATATTTATATTTAGAACAATTTGCTGTAGAGTAGTATCGACAAAAAAAGGGCACTGTGATAAATCTATTATTAAAACAGCCCTTTTTATATATTACGAAAAATTAAAGTTGTTATATTGACCATGGCTGGGTTACAAGCCAAGAACATAAAAAGTAACAGTTTGGTAGCAAAAGTGTTAAATGTCTTAGCTGCAGCACCCTCACAAAAAAAGACAAACGTTTTTTTTTAAGAAACAGTAAGTTCGTTTTTGAAATAACGGAATTGCAATAAATTATTTTTTTTTTTTTTCAATGAATATTTATTAAGTAAATCTAACGAATATGTGCCCTGAATAATAAATAAAAAAACAATATAAAAAACGATTTTTAATATTTTTATTTTGTTTTCTGGATTTTAAGTGTGACTGCAAATGGGGTGTGTTTTCTTAATAAACAGTTTGAGGTGGTTGTTTGGATGCAGATTATTGAATGTAGTTCAGCTATTTTTCTCGCTTTCTTCTCCCCTCTTTCAGCATGTAATTATAAATCTGTCTTACAAACATGTTTTAAAATTAAGAAAAGAACAGTTGAAATTATCTAAGGTAAATGACTTTTAACACTTAATTTAATTTTCTTTAATAAATAATTCTTTCTTATTTCGAAAAATAATTTATTTCAAGCAGATGTTTCTCATTTGATAAACCGATGGCAACTGGTTTTAAAGAAGAAGAAAAAAATAATATTTTAAAATTAAGTTTAAAGCACTGATCCTTTAAATTAAAAGTATACAAGTATTCGATAAATGACAACGCAACAATATTTTTTTTTTACTTAATGTTTGTTTCTGTAAACAAAAATTGTTACCCAGGACACTTATGCACGAGTGAGGTATGTCCTGACAAGATGTCCCACAAGAAAACTAATAATAATTGAAACAAAGTAAATTTCTAGAATTGCCGTTATTTGGATATTTTCAAAAGTCAATGGTTCAAAATAACTTTCAATTTTCTTCTATAAAAGTGAAAAACAAGCTGTGATGCCGTTTATCAATTACAAATGAACCTCGTCCTGAACGATAAATTAGAGTTAAATGCACAAACTCAGAGACTTTAGATTTGATTAGAAAACAAAAACTGTACGTAATTGTATCGTTACTTTTGGAAATACGTGACAAAAATTAAACAACATAAAACTTATTAAAACTCAAAGAAGTTTAAGCCCCAATATTTTTAAAATATAAATTAATAAAAAAAATAATAATAAAACCCCGTTATAATTTGTGAAAAATTCAAGCGTAAGGCGCAACGCTAAGTAGCGCATAGCTTTTACGCTGAATTGTCATACCTAAATAAGAGCGCTTCAGTTTTTTTTTTTAAACGGTAATGTTAACTCAAATTATTTTATAAAACATATTCAATTGTCATTTCTAGCCAACAATGAGAAAGAACAAACCAGCAACCAACTTCACTTCCTAACGCACTGTCAATATCGAATTTAAAGATTATTAAGCGCTGATGCCGCGCTATTTAGGTTTGCTTCATAGATTTTTTACAAGAAAACTTCTGATGACTTTTGATAACTTTTTTTTCCACTTTATTCCGCATTATTAATAAATTTTCAAACATTAACTTTACTAGAAAAACGTCATAATTCAAAAAAATTGAATTCGAGAAGAACGAGTTCAAAGTTTTTAATTCATATGTAGCTCCTATGCACGACATGACAGTATTTTCGTTCATATGTAGAGATTATAAGAGATATTAATCTGAATTTTTTACAAAATATGAATTACACTATAGCGAGTAATTTTGCATGGTTTTCTTAAAAATTGTATTTTTTCAGTTATGACGTTGTTTTGGTAAATGAGCGTTATGGTTTTACGGATGTGCACACTGTTGCATTTTTTAGTACTTTTTTATTTATGTTATTATTTGCTTCATTTTTATTAAAGGAATAATTCATAATCATTAATTGTTGGTAATATATTGTAGATATTTGATAAGATTTCGGGTATAAAATCGATACATTAGAAAAGTATAAGGAGAAAACAGTTTCTTTTAAAGGACAAATGTTTGCAATTAGGTGAAGTAAGTAGGTACGTTCATAAAGTACAATATAGCCACCAAAAAGTCTTCAATAAGTTTCTTATGTATTTTACAGACTTTTCGTTAACTTTTGACAGTAGCTTAAGTTAGTTAAAGCATAATATAGTTAGCCCTCAAGAGTCAGCAAATCAAGAGCTTCGATCTCAAGAGGCCTGCTTATGAATTTAAATTTTTCAACTATTTGCGCAAAATCGATACACACTGTGTACAATCAGGAATGCAAAAAATTGGCAAATAAGTAGGATCCGACCCTTTTAAATTTAAAAATGATTTAGCATAACTTTGGCGTGTACACGAAGCAACGTAGGTCAAATGAAAAACCCAAACAGATGGGGTTTGCGTAATAATTTAAGTGTTTTGTTAAACTGATGTACTTACCCTCGCACGTGATATTATTTTGACTTAATTCAAGATAAGATTTTAGCATGCCAAACTATATATGAATATTCAAATGAATTATTACGCTATGGGTCTTAGTTTTAAGTAACCAAAACAAGGCGAATCAAAATGTTAAACTCCATATATAGAAAATATGTATAATTTTTTCAAATAATGTTTCATGGCGAAATAATACAAGGTGGTCTCGATAGCGAATTCATTGATTTTCGCCAAAATTTTAAGTGTCAGACACCATATAAAAAAAAATTATATTAATTTTTTTATATATGGAGTTTGACATTTCAGGTTTTGAGCAAAATTAATGAATTCGCCATTGCGACCACCTGGTATTGATTCGCCTTGTAATGTTTGATTTAGGGTCTCGGCGAAAATAATAAATTCGCCATCGCTACCACCTGGCCATTGACTCGGCTTGAACCAAAATAATTTAAGAGTAAAACATTTTACAAAGAAAAGAAAAATAAAAATAATAAAATAAATAAAATAATTGCAAAAAAAAACATACGATGAATGTTATTGTAGGACAACAGGAACTACACAAACAAGTCTTCTTTGTTAAAAGCCATTTGACATTTTAAAATTCTAGAGTGAAGAAATATTATTTATAGATTTAGATTTCTTTGAAATGTTGCAATTAGCAACGAATAGAAAGTAAACAGTATTTGAGTTGTAAATCTTTTTCATAATAAAATGTTGGGATTAAATTTTAAGCAGGAAGAAGCAAGTACATACATATCTGTGTATGTATGTGTTTATTGTATTGACCTACTGATCGATCGATCTTTGTATTTTATAGAAAAAAACGCATTATGGCAAACATCTGTCTGGCTAAGGACAACCCATGAATACAAGAATTTTAGTCATAAAAACTTTATTTATTTTCTCCTAGAGGTTGATGGGTTTTTTTTCAAACTCAAACAAAAGGAATTTTTTTTCTCTTACCTACACGCAAACAAGGAAATTGCATACACAATAGGCACGGCACACATTAACAATATCGAAATCTAGGATGTGCACACACACACACACGCAAATAAAAACATTTAACGTGTTTGATCATTTTTCTCAGTTTATGTACCTACTAAAATTGAAGCAGGATTTAGAGTGTGCGTGCATCATCATCATCTTAAATTAACGTTGCAACAGTACTTAAGCATCTATGCGTTGTGCGTTATATTTAGTTTGTCTTGCTAACATCTGGTGTTATCATCACCATTCTCGTGTCATATCCTCGTTCGTTTAACGTTTGCGTTCTAAACGCTTTAAGAAAAATATAATTGCAAAAATTAAAAATTCCTTTTTTAAAACGCAATTAAATTGAAAAATTGTACTCTCGAAAAACTTAAGGCTTTTTTAAGTTCGACTTTACGAAGTATTCGAAACATTTTTCAACTCGTTACGCTAAGACGATTGTCTTACTGCTGTATAATTCTAAAATTTGCCTGTTTTCACTTTTCAAATTTTGTAGAGAAATGAGCAAAATTTAAATAAAATTGTTGGAGATTTTGTTTGTAAATTTCATAATTTTTATTTTTTATTTTTGAATTTTGTTGATTCCTTTTTGGGTCGTACTTCACCAACAAGTGTTACGTTTATTATTGCGGCCTTAATTTGTCCGTCAATAGTGCCGTAGTTTTATTTAAACGGTTATTGATAATTTTATGATGGAACTGTTGTCCAACAACTCATTATCAGCACAAATGGCATCGGCAACTGGTAAAAATGGAGCAACGAACGGCAATCCAAATAACGGTTCAAACACCGCCGAAAGACTGTTAGCAGGTATTTTGGATTCATTTCCTGCTTGGGACATTGGCAGCGGTATGATAAACAACGATGTTCAAAACGAGTAAGTCAACGAGCAACGAAAACGATTTAAAAATCTTAAAGAATTCAATATTTTAATGATTTATTTCTTTTGTTTTTTGGTTTTAGTTCGCCACCACGTAGTGACTTCTTTTTCAATAACTTCCTTTCGTCGTTAGATGCACCAAATGAATTTAATATTGGTGTTGCACCTGTAGGCAGTGGCATGCGAGGCCCAAAAATTTCGCCAGAATCGTCAAATAATTCAAGTATTAGTTGCAGTTGGTGTGAAGTGAATGCTTCGATACGTTGTTTGGAATGCAATGAATTCATGTGCAATGATTGTTTGAGGGAACATCGTAAGTCTCCATTATCTTCAAATCACTCCATTATCTCGTTGCCAACACCAATTGGCACTTCACCTACCGGAGGCATGTCAACTAGTGTACCCAGCATACCCAGTCCAAATTATCTTTGTGATCAACACAATGAATTGTTGCGCTATGTGTGCGAATACTGTAAAAAGTTGGTTTGTCAATGCTGCACCCTACACGAGCACAAGGAGCATTGCTACGCCTCAATACAAAACTTTGTTGATGAGTCCAGAGAGAAGATTGAAACGGCATTAGAAAGCAGTCGTATGGGTACCAAATGCATTAAGAGTAGCATAGATAAAGCCTTGGCCTTCATACGTCACATTGAGAGAAATTGTGCTGAACTGAGTGATAATATTCGCAAAGGCTTTCGCCAGTTTCTGATCGCTATTGAAGATCGCGAACGCTTCCTTTTGGATTTTGTAGAGAAGTTAAGACAGCGGCGTTTGGCTATGCTGCACGATCAAATGGCGGGATTGAAATCTGCACTGGCAGGTTTAGCTGAGACATCGGATATGTTACATAAAGTGGCAGAAAACGGTGGTCGTATGGATCATGTTGATATTGCGATGAAAGTAACAAATGGTCAACGCCAACTAGAACAGTTTGCCGCTATTTACAAAGACTTACAACCCAAACAAGAAGTGTTTGCTTTTGCGCCTCCTGACTACACTTTACTGCAAGAAATACGCAATCAAGGTGGCATAGTTTTGGTGGATGAGAAAAATATGCCGCTTGTTAATATTAGTGGCGGTACTATTGTGGGTGGGACTGCTGCAGTAGAGTCGGTTGGAACAGTACTTTCAGCAGCTGGCAACGGGCTAACAAATGGTGTAGTGCCCACCAACTTGAGACGTCCACTTCTCAGAGACAATTCATTCCGCAACCCTTCACCTGTAATGCAAGTAAGAGGGGGCAGTGCTTGCAGTATGCCCAATCCGGGCTTAGATTGGGAACTTAGTGTAATGCGTAGTTCGCCTGGTTTACACTTTGGAGCTCCCCGGTCGACGCCTGCTATTCCTGGAACTTCTGAACCCGTCAAAGCCCGAAATTCCAATGCTCTTTCGCTCTCTTTTGCCACCGAAGGTCATGAGGATGGTCAAGTTAGCCGCCCTTGGGGCTTGTGTGTGGATAAACTGGGTCACATTTTGGTGTCTGATAGACGCAACAATCGGGTACAAGTTTTTAATCCAGATGGCTCCCTTAAATTCAAGTTCGGTCGTAAGGGTGTCGGCAATGGTGAATTTGATCTTCCTGCTGGTATTTGTGTGGATATTGATAATCGAATCATCGTTGTCGACAAGGATAATCATCGCGTTCAAATTTTCACATCTTCCGGTGTATTTCTTCTTAAATTTGGCAGTTACGGCAAAGAATATGGTCAGTTCCAATACCCCTGGGATGTAGCTGTAAACTCAAGGCGTCAAATCGTCGTGACTGATTCGCGAAATCATCGCATACAACAATTTGACTCAGAAGGCAGATTTATACGTCAAATTGTATTTGATAACCATGGTTCCAATAAAGGCATAGCCTCTCCGCGTGGTGTGTGTTACACACCCACCGGTAATATTATAGTTTCCGATTTTGACAATCATTGTTTGTACCTGATCGATCCTGATATAAATGAGGTACTACATGGTCATTGAATCATTTTCATTTAGAAAACAAATGAAATAATTTCTTGATTTCTTGATTCTGAAAATATTTATCTGTTTTACAGATTTTATCAGCTAAGGGTCACGAAGGTTCGGGTTTCCAAGAATTCAATCGTCCTTCAGGTATTTGTTGCGATGATGACGGTCGCATAATAGTTGCAGATTCAAAGAATCAACGCATCGTGGTGTACAGTCCTACTTTGGATTATTTATGGGATGTAAGTACTTTATTAAAGTTATAAATTTTTATCTTATATATCACTACTCCATTAGATAGCATTATCGGGTACGAATAAATATTTTTTTATCAAAGAATATTGCAACAACCAATTGTAAAAATGTATTGTAAAGCTGGATTCACCCATTGTTTCCGAACAAAATTTTTGTTTCGAAACATTTTTTTCTATGTAGTTTGACATAAAAAAAATCCAGCTCAAGCGTTTTTATTAAACATAATTTATAGTTGGGTACTAATAAAATTTAACTGGAACTTTAACCGGAAGTTAGCCAAAAATTAATTCAACAATGTACGATTAACAGATTATTAAAGTCTGCAACACAATATGTTGTAATTATTTTGAAAAACGACATAAAAGGATCCTTTATGTACCTGTGTGACATAAATATTATTTTTAATTGCAAAAATTCCCGCGTTCTGTTTTCGTTTTCTTGAAATTTTTTGTAAACAAACTACCGGTATTGCCATATTTTTTTATGTAATTCTTTTGTCAAGTAACCGGATGATGGTGAAACCCAAAATAGTAACCAGTGATGAAAGTGTTTTGGTTAGTCAATCTCTCAATTAGTTAATTTTCTGATAAAACTTGATTATTGAACATTGTGAAAAGGGCCCTTAATTTTTGATATTCTTTATTTACTAACTGTCCACATTTTTAATCTGAACCCCATATGACTGCCAAGACGAATTTATTTTCTAAAATATTAGCACTATGGAATTAAATTCAACAGCACGTAATTGTGTAAAAAACACATACAAAAATAAAAGAGATATGAAATTTATCACCTGTTAAAATTCATGCCAATTGGCATTTTATTTGTTTTTCCAAAACAATATTTTATCTTTCAAATAAAATATTTGTCAGCCCGAAGGTCAAATTTCATATAAAAAATAGTATACAGTTACTTTTATCTATGGAGTTTGACAGTTAGGCTACTGGTAAAAATCAATGAATTTGCCTTCGCTATCACCTTATAATTAATTCGCCTTGATTCAATCCAATAACATAGTTAAATCAAGGCGAATTGTGTACTAGGGAGTCGCAGGCATTTTTTTGTCAAAAATATTCTAAGTAAGTAAGGAACAACAAGATTTTTTTTCGAAATATATTTATTTTATAATATTTCACTTCCTAAGGATAAAAACTTAACGATTTTTCTTGTAACTTAAAATTGAAATACTATTCTTACGTATCTACAAACACTTTGGTCAAAATTAAATAAAGTAGAAAAATTACACATCGAATGAAAAAAAAACCAACCAATATTCGCTCTGTTTTTAAGTTTTATTACCTTAAAATATTTTGTTGACGCGTCTTTTTATTTAAGTAAGTAGAAGTGAAATCAAGACGAATCAGTTAACAGGTTGCAGCGTAGGCGAATTCATTCATTTTCACTAAAACATTACTGTTTAACTTCATATACAAAGCGACTAAATATACATTGGAAGCGATGGCGAATTCAAGAATTTTCGCCGGTAGCATAAGTGCAAATCTCCATATAAAAAACTGTATATTATTTTTTTTTATATGTAGTTTGATATTCTGACTTACTGCGAAAATGAACGAATTCGCCATCGCTTCCACTGTATATATTTATATATATTCGCCTTGCTATATATATAAAAAATTAATTACCAGATAAGAGTGTAGGCGAATTCATTGTTTTTTGCTGAGAATTATTAGTGTCAAACTTCATTTAAAAAAAGTATTTATATACAGATTTTTAATATATGGAGTTTAACAGTTATGTTTAAGGCGCAAACTAATAAATTTTCCTACGCTGCCACATAGTGATTGATTCGTCTTGAGTGAAATTTTCTTAAGTGTTTTCAAAGTATATCTATATCAAGTACATGCAGTCTACAACAAATACAACATTTAAACAACAACAGTCAATGGGTTTGTGTAAAAATCTAGTATTGTGTCAAAAAGCAACTGGCTACAATCCAAAGATGGTAAAGTCGGTATACTTACACTTTCTTTTTAACATAAATTTAAAATCAAATTTTGTTAAATAATAGTAAAAGATATTTAAACAAATTGATTTGTTTTTAATAAAAACACTGTAAATTACAACAACTGCGCAAGATTATATAAAAGATATGTTAACTGCAATTCGAGACATAAATATTCGCTTTTAAAATTTCGTTTACCGCCTCTGATGCAACAAAAGGAAAATTAAAAACAATTATACACAAAAAAGAAAAACTAAAATAAATATTTGAATATTATTAAAAATTTGATGGAAATAACGTGACAATAGCACAAATTAAAACTTTATTACTGCCCTTAACAAATTTTCTTGTTTAAATAACTTTTTAATGCAGTTTTTCCAAAACACATCACACACATAAAAAATATTTTTTTATTAACACTATGTCCACACGAGACGAATTTTCATCATAATGCCTAATATAACGCTGGCAGAACAATTGTCAAATTTATATTAATATCAGTTCAAAGGGGTAGACGTTGATGATTTAATATTATGATGAATAGTTCTTTATTGGTCATTCTGAAGGCAATAGATCAAAACAATTCTGTCTAAATGTTATTTTTTGAACTTTCGGTTGGTTTTGATAATAATAATATAATAAAACAATGCCTAAGCTATAATAATTTAAAATTTTATTAAAAAAATTATGCGTCAAAAATATAATTACATATAAAATGACTTTTCATATCATGATGAATTTATTACAGGGAGTCTACACCTGATGAATTTATATCTTGATGAAAGTCAAATTTATATTATGATGAAAATTCATCCTGTGTAGACTTCATTTATTAGTACTATATCATCGTTATGATATAGTTATCAGAGCTCATAGACTAATAAATTCATCATGATATAAAAAGTCATTTTATATGTGATTTTATTTTTGACATATAATTTTTTTAATAAAATTTTAAATTATTATAGCTTAGGCATTTTTTTTATTATATTATTATTATAAAAACCAACCGAAATTTCAAAAAATAATATTTACACAGAAATATTTGGACAAATTGCCTTTACAGTGACCAATAAAGAATTATTCATCATAATATTAAATCATCAACGTCTACCCCTTTGAAGTGATATTAACATAAATTTGACAATTGTTCTGCCGGCGTTTTATTAGGCATTATGGTGAAAATTTGTCTCGTGTGGACATAGTGTTAGTTTATGAGCTATGATGATTATATCATAACTATGATATAATACTAATAAATGAAGTCTACACAGGATGAATTTTCATCATGATATAAATTTGACTTTCATCAAGATATAAATTCATCAGGTGTGGACTCCCTATAAAGAAAATGGCGCTAAAAAAACGTAAACAAATTTTGACATAATGGAATATTAAAAACGAGGCGAAGTACTTTCAGCTGAGCTCCTGCATGTACTTGTTATAGATATACTTTGAGATTTATATTTTATTTAATTTATAAGCAATAGGTCTTTTATTTATTATATATATTTTCAATATTTCGCTACTCCATTGTGTAGCATCTTCAGATTACCTATTACTTTAATTGCCTAGACCCGGACTATAATTTTTTTTCGATTAAATTTTCTCAAATATCAAGTGAAAATATGTTTAATTCATGTTTAAAATTAATAAATTGTTCGCCGTTCTTCTTCTTCTTTTTCTATTCAACAAAATACAGATTGAAATAAGGCCATCATTAAATCCGTTGATGCCTTCAACTCTTGATGAAAAAGATCGTACGTGTGATGTGGCCTTAATGCCAGATGGTCGTATTGTATTTCTTATTGAATTATCACCCGACTCTAAAGAGGGATCTAATCCCTATAAACGCTTTGTTCATGTATTCTAACGTTCAACATATCCGTCGTTTGGATGGATAAATAACAATTCAATTATCACTACTTCATCGGAAACAACATCAATCTCAGGAGCTACTACAACAACACCAACGGCAGCATATTTTATTGGTAACAGTATTAGCAATATAAATATAAAAGCATTAGAAAATCCAACGATCTTCACAAAGAAATGATGGTTATAAAATAAAAATGAACTTTTCATTAGGATTTAAGTTACAACGATTACCTCGTTCATATTATTTAGGGATCAGTTAGTATGAATTATGCATTCAGATTTAAGAAAAACTACTCCATTAAAAACTACTTTAATTCAAAATCACATCAATAACAAATCAAAAAAAAAAAAAAAAAACAAGAACTCATATTCTAATCATTGCTTTACATCGTCAAATTATTGCTTGCGTTCGGTCAAAAATACAAAATGGCAGTTGAGTGAATCTGCTCAATTCTGTCTTTTTTCTATGACGCACTAACTGGCATAGTAATCATCATTCTATCTAGAAATTTGTTAATTCATAACTTTTTTTTTATTTTTTTAAAATCTTCATATCCAGAATATAATTTTTTGTTTATTTTAAACTAATTTTTTTTCATTAATCCAAGATTAATTTTATTTTTAAATAGACTGATAAAGATAAAAACAAAGTAAAAACTCAGTTTCCAACAGACTTTAAAACAATAAAAATACACAAATACGCCGTTATTAAGCAACTTACTAAAATACATTAGCTTTAAAACTAAAAAAAAAAAAAACAAAAAATATTATAGAAATATAAACTTTATAGAGTAAAAAGTTTTTATTTCTTTTAATCAAGACAAAGGGAATTAAAGTTGCTGTGAAGTTTAACTATTATTATAATGAAATTGTTTATCCTGATTTAACTGTTTAACATTAATTTTATTCAATTTTATTTGTTTGTTTTCATTTAAAAAAAAAAGTTGAGAGACTGAACTCACGAAAATTATTTTCACATAATTTAAATTTTATTTACAAAACTTTTTAATATAATTATTTTTTTGTTTAAGTAAGACTGACTACCAAAGTGACTACATAACACCGAGTAACAACAAAATGAAACACAAAAATAACAAATAATGTTTTTTTAAGAAACAAAGTAAACAGAAAAAAACCTTAATATTAAGAAGCATCAGCTAGAAAACTAAATGACAGATATGATAGATAATATTAAAACTTACTATTAGATAATTGAAAGCTTAATTTTCAAAAAAAAGAGAAAAAAATCATTTAAATGTGTTCATTAGTATTATATATTAAATATATATAAAAAATTAAAATTAGATAATTAAACAAACTAGAAAATAAAAAATAAGAGCAATAAATATTTCAAAATGTCAAGCATTTTAAAAGTTGAACCAGGCAAAAAGAAGAATTTACATATTCAAAAACCTCAAACAAAATATTAAAAAATTTTCATTAAATGAATTAAAAAATTTGTGTATTTAACTTGAACGCAAAATCTAAGTTATTATATTTCATTATATTATATTTCAATAAGATTACAACGAAATCTACTAGATATGATTTGAAATCTTTTTCAAAATCCATTTCGTTTACACTTTATTTTTTGACACTAGCTCTAGATTTCATTTCAACAAAAAATCGAAAAAATTGGTATAAAAAAGATTCTATTACATTTTATTTATAATTTACACATGATTAATGTTTTACTTTTATTTATAGTCATTTTATTAGTACTTTTTATAAACTACCTTTTTTCTTCTTGTGCAGCGTAGTATTTTTTGGTACTATAAGACAAAAACCATAGTTGCATTATTTAGTACTACTAGATTTTGAGTAGATTTTGTTAAAATTTAAGGGCAAAGTAGATTTTGTTTTATATGAGAAATATATTAAAAATCAAGCAGATTTCGTTCGACATCTTA